>CM057452.1:1375825000-1376502500 GCA_016271365.2 Neoceratodus forsteri
GTACTCCAGAAAATATTCACTCCCGTTAAAGTTTGCGCTGCCAGCTGTTGAAATACATTCACGGCTGTCAATGTTTGCGCCCTTGATTGGCTCTAATTGCTATGCATTGTGACAGCTAACTGGCAGCTAACTCTCCATGAATGTCTGATGATTGCAGCTGATAATCTGTTACTTCTGCTGCATTCAGCTGTTACATTTGCAACAATCAAGGTAAGTGACCTCCAGTAATCTCCAGTTTAAATTGAGCTCCTCCGCCCCCCCACCAGTCTGCTTAGTTTAATGACAGGTTAGGAAAGCTGTCATTCTCTGGATCACAATGTTCATTTTAAAGTGGCTAAATGCTAACAAACAAAGTTAAGTGGGAATACCCATTTGATGTTTCTGACATTGCTTCTGACCAAATTGTAAGCTGCTCCAGTGCTGACGCTGAGACTGCAATGTGCGTCAGCTACAAAGTTGTCAGCCTGTAATCCCCCACTATCCAAAAAGCTGTGTCCATCATCATATGACTCCTATTCAGCTGAGGTGCATTTTGAAATGGATTGGTATGCTACCGAAAATGGTGTTATGGCTGCTGTTAGGCTGTATAACTCCAAATACTGCAGCACCATAAATTAATCTACAGTATGTAAGTTTAAAGCTGAGTATAAAACAAAGTTATGGCAGACTCCTGACCCCACTCAGTAAGACCCTCATTGCCAACAAAACCCAGAGGCAGGCCAACATGACTGTTGGAGGACGTGGAGGAGAAACGGCAGCAACTCATCCATAGTTTCAAGGCAGAGGGTGCTGTAATAAATGCCAGGGTTGTTCACGCTGTAGCTCTTGGAACTGTAAAATCAAACAGCCCACAAATGCTACTGGAGAATGGTGGTAGCATTAGCATTACAACAGAATGGACTTTTTTTTTTAAACATAATGGGGTTCAGTCGCAGAAAGTCTACTAAAGTCACACACAAGACACTCCTAGACTTTGTCAATCTGAAATCTGGCTTTCTAGCAAGAATATCCAAAGCTGCATCACAGGAACTGATACCATCTGAATTAGTCATTAATCTTGATGAAACTGGGGTGAATAAGGTCCTTGTCTCTGAATGAACTATGGCTGCGACAGGATCCAGACAACTGGCTGTGACAGGATTGGGGAACAAACGCCCAGTGTCTATTGTGTTAACCAGCAGCCTTGCTGGAGATTTTTGGGGGGCCAGAAGTAATATACAAAGGTAGAACTCCCACATGCCACCCACAACACAAGTTCTCAATCAACTGGTGTGCCTCCCATTCGCCCAACCACTGGGCAAACAAAATAACAATGTCCGAGTACCACTCTTCCATGCTTGTGTCTTACCTTGAATTTATAAAGCTCAGGCTGCCAAGTGAACAGAAGGTACTGCTAATACTGGATTTGTTTAGAGCACATACCACAGCATCAGTGCTAGAACACCTTGAAAATGCCAGTTACATCCCACTTTTCATCCCAGTCTCCTGCACAGACCTCCTGCAGCCTTTGGACATCACAATAAACTGTTTAGGGACAAACCAAAAAAATGTTTCATGGAGTGATACGCAGGAGTCATTTTCAAACAACTGTCTGAGGGAGTTACAAATGTTGAGGTGGATCTGAAGCTGACAATGCTGAAAGAAATATATGCGCGGTGGCTGCAGGCAAGTTTCCACAGACTGAGAGAAAAGAAAATTTAATTTATGGGTTTGTGGAGGTAGGAATTGCCTAAGCACATGAAAACTGTCTTAATGGACAGAGAGGTGCGGTACATTTCATTAGCCACAGTGTTTCATTAAGTACTACACTACAGTATCTTACTGTCAGCTTTTCTTTACAGATTCCTGGGAGGGACCAGCACAGGAGAGTGAGGAGGGAGCAAGTGAATGAAAGGAATGTCTTTAGTTGCTTTGTCATTGATTGTTGTCTTTTTTTGTAATTTGTGTTTCATCGTACCACACTGTGAATAAAAACAGAATGCTGCACATTAGACCACAATCTAATGCATCTTTTTTATTTCACTTTCCTTTAATGTTCATGTCTTTTTCCAGTCAGTGAACATAGCAAGAATAAAATGAAAGTGAATATTTCCTGGAGTACAGTATTTAATAGAACAAAATATAACAAGAGGCCATAACAGGCTACTACAAGGGGAAATTTCCAAGGGGAGGAATAGATGGAAGTACTGGTTCTCACAGCGGGTAGTGGGCATATGGAATGCACTACCAACTTGCTTAGTTAACTTAGAATGTAAGAAAAGATTTAAGAAAAAAATTAGTTTATTTACAGAGCATAACGTAGACTGGTACTGCCAATGAGAATTGGGGGATGGTCTCAATGGGCAACAAGCCTTCTTTTGTCCTGAAATTCATCTGTTCATCTCCATTTATTGCTGTAACACTGGTTGTCCCAGCCAGGACCTCCTTGTAAGTTAGCATTGCTCAATGGAGCTCCTTCTTAGTAAAACAAACACATACACATTTATTTACCCTTGATAGCCTAGCTGAGATGTGACATCTCCTCTGCAGTTGGGTCTTCCTGCTTTAACCAGTTTTACAGCTGGGTGGATGGAAGCTGTTTGAGGGTAAATGACTCACTCATAGTCTCACAGTCAGCAGGTGGCTCTGGTGGGATTGGATCCTGGGACTTCTGGTTTCTAAACCTGTGCTCTAACCACTAGACCATGCTCATATGCTAGAACAATGGAGGAGCCTGCAAGGTATCGCAGCAGGTGGGGCTTTGTTTGGCGGCAGGGCCTGAGACACCTGAACAGTAGGGACCCAGGTAGGACTGGGGGAGATAGGTTCCCAGGGGGGAGAGAGCTTGTGGCCAAGGACAGGGAGGAGCCAGGCCCCTTAAGAGGGGCTGCACAAGAGGAATTCTTCCTCATTCCTCCTTGTCCCAGGTCACATCCCACCCAAATCTCACCCTCATAAAAGCAGGGGGGGCACGTGGGGGAGTACAGGGAACTCGCTGTCCCACTAAGGGGGATCACTTTAGGGGTCGAGAAGGAATTTCCCATTTTTTTCCCCACTGGGTTTGCCATATTTTGCCTTCTCCAGCAAGGGGGGGGGGAGTTATTCTAGTTAGAGTAGGCTAGGGAGCAGCTAGGTAGGTGTCACAGTCATGAACATTGTAAGTGTGGTGGCTTGGTAGTCTTGGAACGCTGTGGAGGGGGTAATGGGATCACGTGTCTTGACCAGCCAGATCTCCCTGAGGCTGACAGGAGGGCGGACCTAACGGATGGCGTCTGGAGGGCACCCTCTTCGGGAAGGTCCTGCAGCATGGCAGATCCTCTGATGGGGGAGGAGCTAGCTGCAGCCAGTCACAGAGCCATCCCTTATGCCCCGGAGGCTGTTGTCCCTCGCAGGGTCTGGGTTGATGGTAAGGCGGCCCTCTTCTGGGAGAAAGGGTCGACCATCAATGATCTAGTGCTCCATGGGGAGCTAGATTCCTTCCAAGGCTACCTAGCTGCACACAGCATGCTAGCAATTGTATGTATGGTCAATTGGTTTTATCAATAAATACATGGCTGTGGCCATTTCTCCAAAGCCTGTTGTTGTGTCAAGTTTGTTCAGGTGAAGAAGGCATATGCCCTCAAAAGACAATAAAAATATGTAAAACCCAAAATGGTTAAACCAAAAGAACACCATCAAAAATACTCCTCCAAAGGGTGTTTTTAAAAAGCAGTGTACTTAAACATTTGGATTTAGCATTATACTTTCCTGACTTACCTTTACTTATTACTTCTTAGGGTAATAACTTGGATTATTTTTCTTTTCTTTTTTTAACTTTCTTTCTATTTGTTTTAACATTAGTACATTCACTGTGGAAGTCCTTGGTTCCAAGGCATAGCAGTTAATACAACAAATAAAATGAACAAAACCAGGATTACATTCTTGCCTCCCTTTGTTCCTCATGTTAGAGGTATGCCTGCAGAAAATGACAATTTATTAATAAAGATATCATCCACATGGCCCTATGCAGCAAGATTGTGGACTATAATCTGAGATGAATGGCCAGTAAATTTGGGAGCATGAATCACTTTTGAATCATCAAACTGACATTCAGAGTTCGTGTAGCTACTGAAAGACAGTCGATAACAGCATACTGGGCCTCCTGCCAAGATTTTCTAACTCACTCCAATGTAAGCAAACTTTAAACAAATGCTAAACTATATTTATTTATTTATTTAGCTTTTTGTTAACCGGGTAAGTACACTAGACAAGTATTATGCCTATTTTCAGGAACGACCCGGGAGAGTACAGACAGTGATACAGAAATAGGGCAGGGAAAAAAATACAAGTATATCACACAGCGTTACAAAAAGTGCAGAGAACAAATGAAAGTACATCATGGCGGCGTAACAATAGGTAGGAGTAAATGCAAGTACATCACACAGTGTTACAGGATAGAGCAGAGAACAGTGCTCATTTAACATGACAGCATAACAACATAAAGGGATGATTTCATTCAATTTGCAGGGGAGCAGAAGTCAATAAGGCAGCCTATAACATCATAGTATGACGCCACCAGGGGGACGGTAGGTCAGACATACATTTAGAGACATGTAGATATAGGCAGAAACTGGCAAGTGCAGGTGTTGCCAGTTATGCCCAAGTTGAGGAGTACCTTGGATTGAAGAATAGAAATAAGGATACAGCAAACAATTTCAGGCAACCTGTATGAGGCAAGATAAGGTCACTGCAAAGAACATTAGTCTAGGGAGGCTTAGGGCATTCACACACTGAGGCAAGTTTTAAGAAGCCCCACAAGGATTTGAGAAAACTCTGGTGGGAGGAGGCTAATCTGACATGTTCTGGAAGGGAGTTCCAGAGTCTAGGAGCACTTACGACAAAGTCCCTGTCCCCATGAGGGTCCGGGTGGGGGGGACTTTGAGCGTTCCCAAAGCCTGGGACCTAAGGGGGTAGGGGGAAATGTCAATTTGTGGTAGACGCTGGGCCAGCCCCAAGGGGATCCCAGTTCGAATCATTTTGCCCGTGAGACATCCTACCCCAAAATCGAGGTACCTGGCTGGAGAGAGCCAGCGGAGATTATCGTAAAGCTCGCAGCGATGGGTGAGGCGTGGGGCAGCCAAGGCAAAACGACAAATGTTATTGTAAGTCGTATGCCATCGGGAGAGGTGTGTCATGGAGGAGCGAGCGAATAGGTGCAGACCATGGCTAAGGGAGGGAAGGAGGACACCTCTCGCAATGGCAAGTCTGGCTGCAGGTGAGAGACTGTATTTGGCTCTGTAGGCCAGGCCCAGTTTTCGGTTAACCACCCTGCATACGTTCGAGATGTGACATCCCATGTCAAGTTAGGGGTTGAGCGTGACCCCTAGGTATTTGACTGAGTTCACTACTGGGAGGGAGGAGCCATTGGAACTAGTGATATTTATCAGGGTTGATAAGGCTTTGATTTTGGCTGCAGAGCCGAATAGCATAGCCTGTGTTTTTTTCAGGTTCAGGACCAGCTTGTGGTTGGTAACCCAGGTCTTGACGTTGTTAAAGTCCTCTGACATGCATTGGTTAAGAGTAGCTGTGTCACGGGAATGGGCCACTATCACCAGGTCGTCTGCATATAGGGTGGCACTACAGTTGGTCGACACCATAGGGAGTTTATTGATAAATAGGAAGAAGAGAAGGGGGCCCAGTACCGACCCCTGGGGGACACCGGAGGTCACCAGTTGGGGTTCGGAGAGAACTTTGTTGAAACTAGTCCGCTGCATTCTTCCTTGTAGGTAGCTCAGAAACCATTTCATGGCGGGAGGGAGAGGCCAAATGACCATAGCTGAGAACAGAGCAGCTATTATCGACAAGGTCAAGGCTTTGGACAGGTCAATAAAGATGGCTCCAGAGAGTTTTCCCTGGTCCATGGCAGTTCTGATGCTTGAGGCGACTGAGACCAAGGCTGTGGTGGTACTATGTCCCTTTTGGAAACCATGCTGAGCTGGGGATAGTAACTCATGTAGCTGAATGTACTCCATGAGCTGATCAGCCACTATCTTTTCTAGGAGCTTGTTGAGGGAAGAGAGGATAGCAATCGGATGATAGTTGTCAGGTATTTTGGGATTACCCTGTTTCAGGACTGGGACTATCCTTGCCTCTTTCCAGATATCCGGGATGGTCCCTCTACCAAGGGATAAGTTAAAGATGTGAGCTACTGGAGAGGCAATGACTGAGGCGCCGAGCTTTAGAAGCTTGGGCTCCATATAGTCTAGGCCAGGACTAGAGCACTGGGAGAGGCCAGCTAATCGCCTCTGCACCTCCATGACTGACACAGCCCTGAGGCAGAACATCTGGCAGAGGTGGTCGCCCTCCTGCCGGGAAGAGGGGGGAAGATGGGACGTGCTCTCACCAGACGGGAAAAGAGCAGTGAAGGCAGAGAGGTCTGAGAAATGTGAATTGAGGGAGTTGGCGATGGTATGGGGATTGTTGCAGGAAACCCCATTTATAATCATGTCAGACACCCCTGGACGGGAGGACCCACTGACAAGGGTTTTTATGTTCCTCCAGAACCTCTTTGGGTCACTGGCGGAGCTAAGCAGGGCGGACTTGCAGAAATCACTTTTTGCAGCCCTGATGGCCTTTTTACACTTGTTTCTGAGGTGCCTGTATTTTTGGGAGGTGGCGGGATCACGGGAATTTTTGAAATGGGCCCAGCATTTGTCTCTCGCCCGCAATTAGGCTAAGAGATTCCCATGCAGCCAGAGGGTAGCCGACCCCCTCACCCTACGGGTGACCTTAGGAGCATGCTTATCTTGTAAGGCCCCGAAGGTGGTGAGGAAGTGGGAGGTGGCCACTGCAGGGTCAGTAGCTCCTAGCACCCCTGACCAGTCAGTATGCTTTAGATCGTCCAGGAACTCACCAGGGTTGAACCTGGAGAAGTTTCTAACATGCATGACCTTGTGAGGAATTTTATGGGAGGGAGTTTTCCACACACAGTAGATCGGAGAGTGGTCCGAGATGGAATCTGCTAGTGTGCCCACTGAAGAGATCCTATCCGGACGGTTGGACATGATCCAGTCCAGCAGGGAACTGGAGGATCCATTTGCTGACCGCCTGGTTGGTTCCTGGATGAGTTAAGTCAGGGTAAGATTAGTAAGTAGAGACTCAACTGCTTCACGCTTCCTCCAGCCCAGTTTGTTGACGCCCCCATGATAATGAGTTCATTTTCCCGATGCTGGGGCTAATCAAGTCCAGGAGATGGGTCAGCCCAGGAGCCCACCCTCTGGGGGTTATAATGTGACAAAACCAGATGCAGTTTCTTGGTGTTCCCAAGTAGGAGTAGTACATGCAGTACTTCGCAGGGGGATGTGAGGGCTTGTCGGTAGGCTACTTGTGAGACCTTTAGGTGGCTCCTATGATAGATCAAGATACCACCCCCCCCCTTGCTCCCACCTCTGTCCTGTCTAATGAAATCGTACCCAGGGAGAACACAGGCTGAGTCGGGCATCGAGGGTTTGAGCCAGGTCTCTGTCAATCTGAGGATGTCAGGTTTATAGAGTTGGATCCATGATGCAAGCTCATCACGGTTAGGCAGCAGACTCCGAATATTTAGATGGGCTATTTTTAAGCCCTTGCCCATGCCCCACGCTGTGGGGATTACAGAGGACAGGTTGACTGGGCCAGGGTTGGATTCAATGTCACCGGTCAGTAATAGTATAAGGAGGAGAAGCCAGAGAAGATACTGCCTCATAGGAGCTAGGCCATGAGGGGGGGTATTGGGCTTGAAGGCACTTGACCCTGATGGTGGGCATTAGGCACCTAAAGTCTAGGCAGCAGGTGAGGCAGTAACAAGACTTGCTGGCCACAAGGACATTTGAGAAAGTGAAGTCAGGTACCTCATAGAAGGAGGGACTCACCCAGTGTCCCGCCAGTGACAGCGGAGGGGTAGTGACCACTTGGGCCAGGGTAAATCCCAGGATGAGACCTACTAGTCCCAGTGTCTTATACGTGGAAAACGATACACCCTTATCCTCCCCCCATGGAAGCCTCTCCCCTCCCCTTGGGCGAGAAGGTAGGGTGCTTGGTCCACGTCATGGCTGGGGGCAGAGACCAGCTACCTGGTATCTCCCAGTCAGCAGGGAGATGGGGTGGGACTAGGAAGAGAGTAGGGAAGATTGATTGCTTGCTGGTAGGAAGAAAAGGTGGGAGCTGGTAGGTTCTTAAGGGCAGCTCCAGTCCAGGCACAGTGTGAGCTCACTCTGAGCACAGATAGGTGGTACAAATACTGGCCACTCTAGACACCCTGGGCAGAGCTTCTGTAAGACTAAAGGCAGTTGTTTGCACAGGGAATGTGCACGGGTGTACTACGCTGACCACACTAGGTGCAATTGGCAGGCTTCACTTGATGCTAATGACAGTTGTAAGCTTAGACTATATGCAGTTACACTTGACACTAATGACAGTTTCAGGCAAAGGACTGTATGCAATTACACTCTACATAGGTCACACAGTTAAGTACACTAGACAGTAGTTAGCATCGGATTTGTAAGAACCCAGACCACTCAGAACTAGTAGCTAGTACTATACTGGTCTCTCGGATTACATTAGGGCAGGGCCCATAAGGAACTATTAGGCAGTTGTTAGCATAGGTATAAGGACATTTGCACTACACTGACCTCATTGGGCACTTGAGGTATGCTACACTTGGCTCCTTATGGCAGATTTTAAGCTTTGGACTTAAGGACAATTGACTCTACACAAGCCTCTCATTTAGCCCAAGAATGGACTAGAATAAATAAACAATTAGTTCGTTATACACCCACTCCCAAACAGACGGGACATCCCCTGGGCAAGGGCTACTTAGTGAGGTCAAATAAGTAGAATTACAAACTGATTCACAGGTGTAATGCCCAGGAAAGATGGCAGGTGATGAAAGTTGCATGTCTCTGGGTAGCCCTGCACAGGGAGTGAGGAGAGAAGTGTAGCAGGGCTTCTTTGTAGGGGGTAGCAAGCTAAGCCCCTAGGTGTAAACTCAGGACCAGCCCCTATGTCTGATAGGGTAGGACGGCTCACAGGAGGCGGAGCCTCTGAGTATTTAAAGGGAGGAGGGAACGGGGTGGGCGAGAGGACTGCAAATTCAGACCCTCTCCTGCACCGGGGCAGGGGCCGAAAACTTTTCCTGGTCTTGATTCAGCCGCTGAGGAGGCGCGCCGGAGCTGTAGAGCCCCCGGCACCTTGATACTTGGCTTCCGTGAGGGATTGCTGGTGAGCAAGGCGGGGGGGGACTGTCCAGAAGCAGGTCACCCTCGCCTCCCCTCCAGCACAATGAAATGCAGCAGTCAATTGAATGAGTGGGACAGTGTCAAAGGGTCTACAAAAATAACATATTATTCGGATCGATGTTGTAGCAGCCAGAACCCCCCCCCCTTTTTTCCCTTCATGTGTCATATCCTTGTCTCTTCTGTGTTGTTTTTTTTGTGTGCATAGACTGGCCACCTATGCAATTTTAACCTAATTTCTGTCTTTTGTTTCCCCCTCCTCTTATTCTGGCTACTTGCAAGGACATCATCTGTCTGAATTATCTGAGGCTGGAATTTATAGAAGCATGGCCCTTTAAATGGCCATTATGTTAAAAGCCTATGTAAAGTCTCTGTAAAACTCATTATTTTTCATATGCCAGTCGATAAAAACACCTTTTATTTGGCAGAGTAGGTTTATTTTGGAGTTTGGTACCCTAAGAAGTACCTTTGCGTCTATTTCGTCCTTCGCGACGTTTTTCACGAGCTGCACGAATGTGTGCACTATCGTGCAGCTCGCAAATGCCGCGACTGTTAAATAAAGCTATCCTCTACAATTCCAATCAGGGATAAGAAGTTAAAAATGTGCCCTTAGCGCTAAAGCGCTGTATTTCAAACACAAACAGGATATTTGTGATGCAGAGACAGCTAATTTTTAAAAAAGCTGTATGTTACTGTGCAACACCAGTTTTCTTTTGTCTTTTACTTCCTGATACACAAACGCCAGTGTTTTGTGCTATTCAACCTTTTGTTTCTACTTGTATGCACACACTTGAATACAGAAGGGATACTATAAAAGAAATGGTATTGAAAATTAACCAGGTAAAGAAATATGAGTGGGTACAATTATATTACCTGGTTTTGCAGGGTATGTCCTTCTGTAAGCCTTCCTTTAGAGCCAGCCTGCCATTGTGTTGCTACCCTTATAGAGAAGGGAGGACTTACTTTGGAAACCCACTAAAGGATGCATTAAACCAAATATTGATGTGCTCACAACCATTATGTGAGTTTAAAAGGTATCAAGATAAATACCTTGTTGTATAGAATTCATAAATAAGCTGTTTGTAAAATAAAATTATAAAGACATTTGATTGATGGGTAATTCACCCAATAAGAGCTTAGTATCAGGTATATAATTGGGTCAGTAGCAAGTAAAGAGTTAGTAGCGGTTGGGATGGTGACATGTAAGCATCCAGAACTAGTGCTCTAGTTTAATGTGGATACTACTGCTCATGTTTGATGCCTTTGCATTGATGTTCTTTTACTTTGTTTCATTTTATTGTTTGCCGGAATAAGTCCGCTTGTGCTTTTCGTTGGAATTATTATGTTTGGAACTGGTTGAATAAAACTACCTGAAGCTCATCCTGAAGAATACAGATTGTGTCAGAGTCCTTGTGTAACCCACCTAGTGTCCTCTTACACTGGTGTAAGAAGTGGAATCCCTGGCTGAATACACCTGGGTGAGTCTGTCCGAGACTCTAGTGGACTCCGCATGCAGGAGAAGCAAGTGGACGTTGATACTTTTCCTGGAATTGTTACCTGCTCAGTATCTGCAGCCTTCCATATACCTTTTATTACCAGGGATGGATCCTGTCGTGAGGAAGAAGGAAGGAAACCTATTTCCAAGGTAGAAGGCCATCCAGACGAGCAGGCGAAAGGAGGAGGTATGGAGGAGGAGATATTGAGATACTCTCCTTGGAGACCCACGAACTGGTAAGGTGGTTATGCATGCACCAAATGGAAATGGAAAAACAGAGAGAAAGAGATAAAAAGGAATATGAGGCTAGATGGACTGATACCCTGAGGGCAATACAAGCTCTGGGTGTAAGTCGGCCACCAGATCCACCAGCTGGGGGATATAAAGACATTAAACTAGTGAAACTTTCAGAAACTGATGAAATTGAAGCTTACATAATGACTTTTGAGAGGGTTGCCACAGCCTGTGCATGGCCCAGGGATCAGTGGGTGATTTGCCTGGCCCCTTACCTAACGGGAAAAGCTCAGCTTGCATACAGTCATGTAGAGGTAGCACATGCTAATAATTATGATCAGGTGAAAGCTGCAATTCTAAAACGTTACGATATAAGCACTGAGACCTACAGGCAGCGATTTCGAACTTTTAAATATCAGAATACAGATAACCCTCAAGACGCCTATATACGTCTAAAGGACTTGTGCTTCAAGTGGTTACAGCCAACCATCAGGACACTTGACCAGATCCTAGAGGGCATTATTCTAGAACAGTTTATTAAGATCTTCCCACAAGATGTGCAACTGTGGGTAAAAGAACACCGACCTGAGACTTCGGATATAGCGATTCGGCTTGCAGAAGATTTTGTTGCTGCTAGGTCTACACGATCAAAAGGGACTTTACCACACGTCCATCCGCCTATTGTTTCTAAACAACCTGTCTCCCCTTTTTCACCAAAGAATCCGCCTATGGTAGCCAAAACATACCCAAGGGTGCAAAGGGGGTATAATCCAGACATCATCTGTCATGAGTGCGGCAGTAAGGGACAGTGGCACGGTTTTGTCCCAAAAAGAAATCAGAACCCACACATTTGGCATTAGCAAATTGGGGACATTATATCATCCCAGTTCAAATTGGGCAAAACACCATATATGGTCTCCTTGACTCAGGGAGCAGACAGACCCTTATTCAAAGCCATCTACTAGACTCATCTATTAATACTGAGCTTCAGACTACTCGTGTGACTTGTATACATGGGGACACCCATTATTACCCACTATATAACTTAGACCTAACAATACAAGGACATACTTATAACATCCCGGTAGGGGCTGTCCCCAACCTACCAGTCCCTGTGCTGATTAGACATGACTACCCTGACTTCCAGTCCCTAATTTCTAACCATGTAGAAGCCCTGGTAACCAGATCCCAGACTAGAGAAAGTCTGGGACAAGTCTTCCCATTTGCTGCTGATCTATTTGAGGAGACAAGAAAGGCTAAGAAGTCTAAGGCACAAAGATGAAAGGATAAGAAGCAATGGAACCAGGAATATAAGAAGGAATTTGATTCCTTAGTATCAAGTATTGACTTTAAAACTGCACAACAACAAGACCCTAGTTTAAAAAGTTGTTTTTCTCAAATGTCTGAGGACAGGGATGGTTCAAGTGCTGACAGATATAAAATATATAATGGTTGTTATACCGCAGGTGTGTAAACCCAAAAAATTGGGAAATAGTAGAACAGCTAATGGTACCCCAAGCTTATAGAAAACAACTGTTGGACGTGGCTCATAATATACCTTTAGCCGGATATTTAGGTAGGGACCACACATTAAGCCGTCTACTATATAGATTTTTTTGACCTGGTATACACGAACAAGTGGCAGACTACTGCAGAAGTTGCACAGAATGTCAAAAGGTTGCTAAGTTAGACAAGAGTAATAAAGTACCCCTGATGCCTTTACCATTGATAACTACCCCTTTTGAATGAATAGCAGTGGATATAGTCGGGCCACTACCCAAAAGTTCAAAGGGTAATCAATATTTATTAGTAGTGTGTGATTATGCTACTAAGTACCCAGAGGCTATTCCCCTACGCAATATCACTGCCCCAAAAATAGCGGAAGAACTGGGCAAACTCTTTAGTAGGACAGGCATACCAAAAGAAATTTTGACTGATAGGGGCAGTAATTTTGCTCTCTTTACTAAAAGATTGTATCATACCTTAGGTGTTACCGCCATTCATACCACTCCATATCATCCACAGATAGACGGTCTGGTTGAACGCTCAACCAGACACTCAAGAAAATGCTGCAGAAATTTTGTCAAGAAGAGGGCCGAAAAGGGATGTACTATTACCCTACCTGATGTTTGCATATGGGAGGTACTAAGCTTCCACAGGGTTCTCGCCATTTGAGTTGCTATATGGACGAAACCCTCGTGGCCCCCTAGATGTAATAAGAGAAAAATGGGAAAATGGGCAGACAACTCAGGATCAGGGCCCCAGTGATTACATCTGTCAGCTTAGACAAAAAACTAACTAAATATATAGAACGTGCTCATCAAGTTAACTGTAAACAACAGGAAAAACAAAAATATCACTATGACAAAGGCACAAAGATCAAAGAGTTTCAAGAAGGTGAGAAGGTGTTGTTACTACTCCCATCATCAGATAACAAATTATAAATGAAATGGCAAGGTCCTTATACAGTGGTCAGACAAACAGGCCCTGTAACCTATCAAACTGAACTATCAGATAAAAAGAAATATAACATATTTCATGCAAACCTATTAAAAAAATGGGTAGAAAGGCAAGAGCCCCCTGTATGTTTCATTCATCCAGAAAGCCCTACTAATGAATTGGACTTAGTCTACCAATGCTTAGAGACAGAGGGTGGCATTAGTGACCTTAACATAAACAATGGATTGTCTAAGCAACAAGAGGCTGAACTCTACACCATGTTACAGCCTTATGCTAGTTACTTCACCGGAACACCTGGCAAAGTAGTAAATGCAAATCATAAGATTAATACTACCCAAAAAGAACCTATAAGGGTACGACCTTATAGAATACCAGAAAGATTACGGTCTGAGATAGAAAATGAATTAACTAAGATGCAAGAGATGGGTGTCATCGAGCCCTCCAGCAGTGAGTGGAATTTCCCTATGGTAATTGTAAAAAAAAAAGAAGGTGGGGTCCGAATTTGTTTAGATTTTAGAAAACTAAACGAAATATCTAAATTTGATAGTTATCCGATGCCACGCCATCGATGACATCCTTGACCATCTGGGAGGAGCACAGTACATCTCAACCCTTGACCTCACCAAGGGATACTGGCAAATTCCCTTAAATCCCAATGACAAGGAAAAAACAGCCTTTAGCACTCCATTGGGCCTCTACCAATTCACTGTCATGCCATTTGGACTCCATGGAGCCCCAGCAACATTTCAAAGGCTAATGGATAAACTCCTTTTTCCACATTCTGCATATAGTGCAGCCTATATGGACGATGTGGTAATTTTTAGCAATACATGGACTGACCATTTGTACCATTTAGTAACCATCCTAAAAGTCATTACCTCTGCAGGTTTAACGATCAATCCAAAAAAATGTTTTTGGGCCATGAAAGAGACTGAATATTTAGGCTTTCAAATAGGCGGGGGCCTGATAAAACCTATAAAGTCTAAAACTGAGGCTGTAGCAAACAGCCCAAGACCAAACACTAAAATAGATGTGAGATCCTTTTTAGGACTTGCCAGTTATTATAGACGCTTTATTCCAAATTTTTCTATGATAGCTAGCCCACTCACTGAACTAACAAAAAAACGTCAACCTGAAAAAGTAAGGTGGACTTCAGATTGTGAAAACGCATTTGTCACAATTAAAGCAACATTATGCTCATACCCAGTTTTACGTACACCAGATTTTACACTTCCTTTCATAGTACAAACAGATGCTTCAAACTTAGGCATATTGGCTATATTGTCACAAATCATAGAGGGGGAAGAACATCCTATAATTTATATCAGTAGGAAGCTACATGAAAGAGAAACCAAATACTCCACCATTGAGAAAGAATGTTTGGCAGTACACTGGGCTATAGAGGCATTGAGGTTTTATCTGTGGGGAACTGAGTTTGAATTATGGACAGACCATAATCCCCTATGTTGGCTTAATGTTATGAAGGATCGGAATCCCCGTATAATGAGATGGTACCTAACTCTACAGCCATACCGTTTTAAAATAAAACATAGGAAGGGTAGTGAACATAAGAACGCAGACTTTTTATCAAGATATGGACATGACCAGATTACAGCAGACCTCGGGGTGAGTTAAAAAAATATATATAAAAAATTTGTTATGTAGTCTAATTGAATTAGATTTCGTTCAAAAGGAACAAACAAAGTTTGTTGCAATGTGGGACCCCGAGGTGGAGCCTGAGGAGAGGGTGGGCTTTGGCTCCATCTCTTTTGGTAAAGAGATTTGCACATAATGATATAAACAGAAAACTCTGATAAATCAGTATCTTCTGTTATTTTAAGGTGGGAGGAGACTGTCAAAGGGTCTCCAAAAATAACATATTATTCGGATCGATGTTGTTGTAGCAGCCAGAACCCCCCCCCCCTTTTTTCCCTTCATGTGTCATATCCTTGTCTCTTCTGTGTTGTTTTTTTTTTTTTGTGTGCATAGACTGGCCACCTATGCAATGTTAACCTAATTTCTGTCTTTTGTTTCCCCCTTCTCTTATTCTGGCTACTTGCAAGGACACCATCTGTCTGAATTATCTGAGGCTGGAATTTATAGAAGCATGGCCCTTTAAATGGCCATTATGTTAAAAGCCTATGTAAAGCCTCTGTAAAACTCATTATTTTTCATATGCCAGTCGATAAAAACACCTTTTATTTGGCAGAGTAGGTTTATTTTGGAGTTTGGTACCCTAAGAAGTACCTTTGCATCTATTTCGTCCTTCACGACGTTTTTCACGAGCTGCACAAATGTGTGCACTATCGTGCAGCTCGCAAACGCCGCGACTGTTAAATAAAGCTATCCTCTATGATTCCAAGCAGGGATAAGAAATTAGAAATGTGCCCTTAGCGCTAAAGCGCTGTTTTCAAACACAAACAGGATATTTGTGATGCAGAGACAGCTAATTTTTAAAAAAGCTGTATGTTACTGTGCAACACCAGTTTTCTTTTGTCTTTTACTTCCTGATACACAAACGCCAGTGTTTTGTGCTATTCAACCTTTTGTTTCTACTTGTATGCACACACTTGAATACAGAAGGGATACTATAAAAGAAATGGTATTGAAAATTAACCAGGTAAAGAAATATGAGTGGGTACAATTATATTACCTGGTTTTGCAGGGTATGTCCTTCTGTAAGCCTTCCCTTTAGGAGCCAGCCGGCCATTGTGTTGCTACCCTTATAGAGAAGGGGAAGGACTTACTTTGGAAACCCACTAAAAGATGCATTAAACCAAATATTGATGTGCTCACAACCATTATGTGAGTTTAAAAGGTATCAAGATAAATACCTTGTTGTATAGAATTCATAAATAAGCTGTTTGTAAAATAAAATTATAAAGACATTTGATTGATGGGTAATTCACCCAATAAGAGCTTAGTATCAGGTATATAATTGGGTCAGTAGCAAGTAAAGAGTTAGTAGCGGTTGGGATGGTGACATGTAAGCATCCAGAACTAGTGCTCTAGTTTAATGTGGATACTACCGCTCATGTTTGATGCCTTTGCATTGATGTTCTTTTACTTTGTTTTATTTTATTATTTGCCGGAATAAGTCCGCTTGTACTTTTCGTTGGAATTATTATGTTTGGAACTGGTTGAATAAAACTACCTGAAGCTCATCCTGAAGAATACAGATTGTGTCAGAGTCCTTGTGTAACCCACCTAGTGTCCTCTTATAGACAGGCTCTCCCTTTTGAAGGAGACCGAGAGAGCGTCACCACCTTCGAGGGACCAATGGGATCGGGCGCTTTCGGCGCCAAGTTCAAAATAGTTTGTTTGGGTCCTTTGTTCTATGCAGCGATGGGGATCGTGGTCACGGGTCCAAAATAAAGTTCACTCAGCCTCCCTCCTGGTAGTGATTCCCTGGGCAGCAGGACACTCGGCAGCAGTGAGTCAAAAGGGTTGTTTGTACAAGTTAGAGCTTGGTCTGGAGGAAACGACAGGATCTGCAGGTCAGACCCTCTCCTGCACCAGAGCAGGGGACGAAAACTTTTCCTGGTCTTGATTCAGCCACCGAGGAGGCCCGCCGGAGCTGTAGAGCCCCCGGCACCTCGATACTCGGCTTCCATGAGGGATTTCTGGTGCGCGAGGGGGGGGGGAACCGTCCAGAAGCAGGTCACCCTCGCCTCCCCTCCAGCACAATGAAATGCGGCAGTCGATATATATGTACTATGCTGGTACACTCTTCAGTAGGATGGTAAAGGTACCACAAGATTGTCCTGTCAGGAACCACCATGCTGTGTTTTCCCCTGACATTTTCCAGTCAGGAAATTGTCCTGTCAGGAACCTGTTTTCCCCTCCCAGCAGGGCTTTAATCTCTCCAGCTAATGAGTTGAGCTTCATTGCTGTGCCATCTTTGTGGTGTAGTGGAAGAGTTTACAGCCTTGTAAACAAAAGCCTGTGAATCTGAATCCAGCCAAGATCTCCTCAGTTTTTCTTTTGTCACATAAATTTCGCCAGAGTGATCCATATCAGCATGGAGTTACAATAGTAAATATATAGGAAAAGGGACTTAAATGTGAAAAACACTAAGTGCAATGCTAGGATCTGGCATGCCACAGGTTTCCCGACAGGAATATCTTGTGGTACCTTAGTATCCTTGTGTACTCTTCAGTATGTCTAACCCCTACTCTTTCATAAGTTCTTAAAATAACCAGCGTTAGCACTGCCTGCAATATTTAAGGAACTATCCAAACTAAATGAAACATAATATAAAATATTAAACTTACCATTACAGATAAGATGAATGCGGTACTCCAAATAACTCATAACTGTGGTGAAACAGGGTGCTAGAGCTGTGTGTCAGGAGAGGGGCAAAGGGTGCATATAATGTGAAAATTAAGAATTATTCATGCGGTTGCAACAATCTTGAGTTTGCGCCTCCACCTGCACTCCACTGATGGCTGTAATACCTTAAACTGAATAATAATTTGGATTTGACACCATCATCCAACATCATTCAGCTCATTTAACCACCTGTATTTGGCCTTAACCACCAGTCGCCCAACCGTTATTTCAAACATAAAAGATGCTGTACCACAAAGTTATAGAATAGAGAAACAGCACAACTTCATAACATAACTATAGGACACAGTAATATAAATCAGTCCATCAGTATTCTTCCCCTTCCAATTCCAGTTCTGTTTCTCTCCTAGCAAAATCTTCATTAATCTTGGGAAGTCTTTTTCTGGCTTCTGCTGACTCACTGAAAAGAAATGTCTAATCAGAATAAGAAATCCTGTTTAGCTAGCAACAGTACAGAATGATAATCCTAAATTGCTTAAGGTCACTATCAACAGCATTGAGTGGCTTGCAGTCTTGTCGCATAGCATAGGACAGATCTGGGAAAAGAAAAAGTCTAGTGCCATCCTCAAGGTACATCAGTCTTCATGTCTTTACTGCTTGTAGGAGCTAATCTCTGATGTAAGAACCTGTAAACAAAATTAATATTGCACTATATGTGTCCCAGTCTGTGGGTTTCTGCTGCATGTTAATTCTTAGATTTTTACAAGCCAGTCTGCCACATAGCTCTGTAACTCCTGGCTCTCTCTGTCTTCTGGGACACTTAAGAGGTAAACACTACTGACCTGGCCCCATTCTCCAGTTGTCCCAGCCTCAAGATCAGTATTTGATTTTCCAGCACAACTCCAGGAGTGATGATCTCCAATTTCTCTGGTGTTTAGCCTAGTTCCAGTTTCATCTCAAACAAATTGCCGGGTTCTTGGTGCCCATTGTATAATCAACACTTTCTTCTACACAACTCCAGAAGTGATGGACACCAATCTCTGTGCTGTACTCACTGCTTGTTTAGTCTTGGATGACACTAGGTTCAGTTTCATCTTGACCACTGCCACCCTGGAATTAAAAGTGTCTACTTTTTTTAATTCAGCCCCTCACAAATGTCTCCAGGTGATGTTTTGGTGCTAAAGTCTGCATTAGTTACACTGTATTAGTCAGTGCTGTTGCTATACTCTGCAGTCCTTATGTTCTTGTTTTATGCTAGCCATGACATTTTTCAAGGCATACTAAGTGCCCTGCTGTTTTCTGTAGTATAAAGTGTATCTGAGCAAGAAAAAATGCTTTTAGAGAATACTTACAGAGAGACTTCACAAGACATGCAACATAACTGCATAAGAGTATAACTCCTGCTGGCTTGTGCAGGTATGCATCATCAGCTCCCGTGATGCCTTGCATGAGGGGGGTCATAATGACCTTTGGAATGGAGACAAACAACTTTTCATAACAGGGCAAAATAGAGTGAAGCAACCTCATTTATATTGAAATTAGAATGGAATTAGGGGAATGTAAGAGAGGGAATCATTGTGCATGCTTACAAACTACACAGGTATATAAGAAATAGGTTAAGGGGACTTTCCCTTTAAGAAACATGGAAAGAAGGGCTGATGCTAAGAGAGTCAAGGTCCTATGGTAACAAACTGAAGCAAGAAATACCAAAAGCCACGCACACAGGACAAACACTTGAGAAAGTGCACAGGCACAAAACGTTGAGTGACTGTACCTGAGTATGGCACTAAATAAACTTTTGCAGCAGTAGCTCAGTGCACTGTGGAATTTGTCCTGTGTATGAAGTTTTTGGTATTACTTGCCATAATTAATTCCTGTTGTTACCAAGAATACAAGGGTACATCACATACAGTTTCTCATTTTAACACTTTGGTGTTAAGTGCTATTTTGGAACTGTATGAAGCCATTTGTGTCCCTTTTATAAAACTAAGAGGACAAGAATGGCCAGGAACATGAATGCCAATGTGTATACTTCTACCATCATAGGATGATGGTATCTAATTTTCTATGGGGAACAACAGTCATGTGATGTACTGTGACTAGGATGTCATTGCATTGCCACTATAGTCCTCTTATTTATGTGGTCTCTCTCAACCACAGAGTTCAATAGTAGAACATAGCTGCATTGTGGCAACTATGGTGGAGCTGAGGAAGCACATGCGCTACATCACACAGTTCTAAAATTTATGTATTTATTGAATTTTGTTGACTGGATAGGCCAACTGAGACTAAGTGTCCCTTTTTCAGGGGTGACCTGGATTTAATTACAGTGAGGTATAGAAAGAACATACTTTATGCATTCAGCCGCAATTGAAGATTACAATAGGCTATTTACATACAGGACAAAAGATCAGAGATCCATACGATCGGTAATGCATACATTTGGAGCCAAATGCACATGGAAAACAACAAGGAACCAGTTACACTTACAGTTTAATAGTACTTCACTACCTGTGTGTGAACCAGAAACATCCACTAGGATGACCAAAAGCCTGTAGGATGGAACAGTAATAAAACTGGAACCAGTACTTAAACATCAGCTTCTACAGGAAAAAACCAACATGCAGGTTTAGTGCAGTCTTTCTTTTCAGAGTTAAAACTCAGCTGTTTAAACTACAGTTCAATGTATAAGGATTGATTCAATCAAGGACAGCGATGTGTACTGAGCTGTAATTAGTCTGCAAATACCAGGATGACTTTGGATTGAATTTAGAAAGGAGTTACAACATCTAACTGTACATTGCGATGTACATGTAATGTAATCTAACTAGTATGGTTTATTAATTCTTCTTGACATTTTATAATCTCACTTATTTATCAAAACAACCCCCATAAGACACAAAGACACATTTTTATGCTCAGTACCAGATTCAAAACAGTAACATAGTAGTGAAAGGTTCTGTAACCCACTCACTCACTGTGCCATCCAATCTGCAGTTCTATTATGCCTTAAACTACTGTAGTTGTTTGTGCAGTAACAGACCAATACGATCCATAGATATTGCTGGCAGATAAGAGCCTTTGGCCCACCTAGTCTGCCCATTAGTGTTAAGTAGCAGTGCTTCTTCGAGGTTTACTAGAACTAGGTTCAGTATTGAAGCATAATTGACAGCAGCAGACTTGTGATACTGTACAGTACAGTATATTACAAATTGACCTCTTGTCCCAGAGAGTGGATCCCTTTTGGTGAGGTGACTACATAGTGATGGAGTAATCCGAAATAGAACATTTGAAATTCCTGTTTGGTGTCTGACTGCAGGTTATGGATTAGCAAAATGGATGGTCCTTGATGGACTGTGTTTTTCCTCTGACCTTCACATTTTCTATGTTGTTATGCCATCCTGATGAATAGAGGTGCAGAGTGTTATATCCATCTTTTCTTAAAAAGGTTAGAAATCATAGGAAGCCTGAGGATTTTTTAGCTGTGTCCAAGGTTACAACTCTTAGAAAAATTAGAATTTTTCAGAGCATTGAAATCATTGGCCTCCCAGCTTTTCTGAAGCATGGATGTCGAAGAAAAAACATCTTTTCTGGGAAGCCTTTGGATTTTTAGTGTGAGACAACTGGAGGATGGAATTAGTAAGGAAAACATTAGACTAAATATTTTATACTTTAACAGCCTGTGAGAAATGGTAACGCAAACTGTTGAATGCTCAAAGACTACAGAGATAAATTATCTGTACAGTTCATAGGCAGTGAGAGGTAAAGTGTAGATGGTTGTTTGGCTGAGAACATCTTTTCTATAACATTCAGTCAGTCTTGTGATTGTATCTGTCTGCATTCTGATTGGTCTCATATGTACTTTAATATAATGACATATGCCTTCATAAATCTGTTGCAAGTCATTTAGAATGAGGACTCATTTGAGAACAGGTCTTTGAATAAGATGCTGCATGTTGTTTAAGATGGGTTTTTTTTTTCATGTGTGGTAACTGCTGGAGATCCATTTTGTGGTGCATAAGACAAATTACAGAGCTCTTTTTTTAACTTTCTTAACCATGCTTGTTACCTCACACTAATAAAACATCACCGGTTACATTGTTCATTCTTTACATTTGTGATGTAGCTTTAGGTTTAATGTATGGAGAGAAACATAAAGCTAAAGATGTTATTGATTAAATAACTTTGCCAAACCATTCCCAAGGAAATCAGGTTGCCAGTGAGAACAGCCTGGAAAAGCTACAATAACCAGTGGAAGTATGTACAGTAGGCCATAGCTAGTAATTATAACCAGCACTGGCTAGACAATGCAGAAGGTACAAGCACAAACCTACAAATCAGTAGACTGCATGTTTAGTTCATCTTAGAAACACAAACCATTTTGTACAAGAAGATCCAAGGTAATGTTAACAGAAGAAAAACCTTTTTTTTTTTTAACAAGTACTAACATACAGTAGCTTGGTAAACCTTAGACTCAGAAATGATCCAACCTTCTAGAAAATCTGAATATCAATATTATTACAACCTTTTTTAAAGGCCCTTTTACACGCAGTTGTCTGTATCATTGGCCCCGCCATATACTCACGCCATTCCATTCACTTCAGTCCCATGATAGCCTCTAACAAGAGACAAGAAGGCACTAATAAAATTAATTCACAATCACAGGCAGGGTTCTGATGAATTAAACCTCTATTTTTTCACTTGGAATTCACTAAAAAGTTATAAAGTTTAATGCAGAATTCCTTTTGGAGAATTTTCTCTAATGAATTCTGTTGAAAGCATTTGAAAATTCATCCTTGTGGGGTTGCAATCGTTAATTTATGTGGAGCCTGAGATTATGTGAGGAAAGTGTGCTCTGAGTCCTCTGAGTTACAGCACATAAAATAACAAATGCAGTTCCACAGGGAGGAATTTTCTAATGTTTTCAATACAATTCATTTGGGAAAACTCTCCTGAAATGAATTCTGCATTAAACTGTATAACATTTGAGAGAAATCCAGGTAGAATCACCATCCAAATTTTCATTTTAGCTATTGTAGACTGCGCAGACTTAATGTGTAACTGTTTGGAAGCATGGGTCCGAGTACATTGCCCCCCCAACTGGCAAGCAAATCTTGTGCTCTCTTGGCTGCCCAGAAAACACCTAAAGGTCCAAGAAAATGATACAGGGAAGCATGTGTACAACGGGACTCTGAGCACAGCACAGAGAGCTGAGCAGAACAAAACACATCACAGAACCAGAGGTTCAAGTAAGCACCATGCAAACATGCCTTAAAGAGCAACTCTCTATTATGATAAAAAGCTCACAAATACTAGAAGCACACCAATTATGTTTTAACTTTATTGTTTTCTAGTGATTTATTTTCTTTACTTTCTCCTGCTGTTGGTCTACTAAATATTGTAGATAATGCAGCAGTGGTTTCACTGCATCTTCTAAAGTATCTGACTCTCCCCTGCTATCCACACAATTGCTGTTTGTGACATCACAGTCTGTTGTCATGGCGAACACTATGATGTCATAAAATGAAGGCACTGTGAGGTTAATGGGAGAAAGGCAAATGTTTTCTACACAGACATTTTAGTTGGACTACTAAGATGCGTTATACTATAAATCTTGGCAAGGAACATTGAACATGAAAAATGTATTCTCTAGTAAACGGACACAGAGGAAATATCTTATTTATGAAAGCACATGCTGAAGTGCAGAGTTGCTCTTTAAGTTTCTCATTCTTTCTGAGTTCAAGGAAAACATCAGACATATTAGAAATTCTAAACTTTTCCTAGCCAAGTTTGTCCTTGGAATTGTAGGGATTTATCACCTTAAATTGACATGGGTATTCAAATAAAAGTAATTTTGTTCATATTTATTAAGCACCAAATGCAGCACGCCAAGGACTTGGGCTCGTATCCCAAACAATGGCACTCTAGAATAGTTAAGCCAAAGAACACGTGTCACTGTTTGCAGGGTTATAGGATACTCCTTGTTGTCCTAGCCAACATTCCTCTTTCCATAAAACTGATTCATGCAATTGTCCACTGTTGTACTCTATGTGGCTGCTGATAAACGGAATGTCTGTCACTATATGTTTGTAGTCATTTCACTAGCAGTCTCTCTCCTTACTTGTAATGGGCTTTGGAATACAATGTGTATGAAAAATGCAATATAAGTGAAAATTATTATTGTTCACATAAAATGTGATTACAAAATAGCACATGCATTTACCACCATTTAAATGTTACAAGGTCCTCTGTTCTAGTTGATGTTTTGGACTGGATGCAAGGTCTTCTGCTTGGAACTCCTATTGAGTTACAGCAGCAGTAGTTGATAGAAATGAAATAATCTAGTTATGAGTTAAAACAAATAAAAACTTATCCCCACACAATATTATTTTCATTAGGCTTCATTCTGTAAGTGAGATATAGTGGTTTACCATTTATAAAAGCTACAGCTGCCGCCCCCCAACTGAAGGTGGACAAAGCAATGGGGCCTGACAGGATTCACCCCAGAATTCTAAAAGAACTAAGGGGAGAATTAGTGACACCACTGACTACCCTTTTTAACAAATCATGGGAAGATGGTGTGGTACCTGAGGACTGGAGGAGGGAGGGTGGATGGGATTCCCCTTCACAAAAGTGGGAGCAAGACAGAGGCAGCAACTATAGAACTGTTAGTTTGACCTCAGTGGTAGGGAAAATGATGGAATCACTTCTGAAGGAAAGAAATGTTGAGTACCTAGAGGCCGGTGGGGCACAGGACCCAAGGCAGCATGGATTCACAGCAGGAAGGTCATGTCAGATGAATCTTATTGATTTCTTTGACTGGGTGACCAAAGTAGTAGACCAGGGAGGGGCTGTGGACATGGCCTGCCTAGACTTTAGCAAGGCATTTGACACAGTCCCACACAAAAGATTAATAAATAAATTAGCCAGCCTGGGAGTGGGTCCCAGAGTGGTAGCCTGGGTAAAACATTGGCTGGACAACAGGACACAGAAGGTAATAATAAATGGAGTCCACTCCGAAGAAAGGGGGGTTACTAGTGGGGTTCCGCAGGGTTCAGTACTGGGTCCAGTCCTTTTTAATGTATTTATAAGTAACACTGCAGATGGACTGGAAGAAAAGTATGCCTCTTTGCAGATTACACAAAGATCTGCAACAGAGTTGGTACACAAGGGGGTGTAGAAAGGATAAGAAGGGACTTGGCAAGTTTGGAGGAATGGTCAGAAGTATGACAGCTTGGATTCAATGCAAAGAAGTGCAAATTAATGCACCTGGGAAACAAAAACCCGGGGGAAGAGTATCCAATGAGAGGAGGTACTAACAACAACAAATATAGACTGGGACCTGGGGGTAGTCGTATCAGATGACCTAAAGGTTAGCAAGCAATGTGAGAAGGGAGTAGGGATGGCTTGAGGGATACTGGGATGTATAGGGAAAGTTATCACTAGTAGAAAACAGGAAGTTGTTATCCCTCTGTACAGACAGTTGGTGAGACCCCATCTGGATTACTGTGTGCAATTCTGGAGACCACATCTCTGCAAGGACAGAGACAGAATGGAGGCAGTCCAGAGGAGGGCAACTGAAATGGTGCAGGGTCAGCAACAGTAGCCATATGAAGGGAGACTAAAGGAGCTTAATATGCATACCCTTGAGGATAGGAGGGAGAGGGGGACATGATAGAAACTTTTAAGTACCTCAAGGGAATCAACAAAGTCCAAGAGGGTAGCATCTTTCAGAAAATGAGATGTGCAAGAACAAGGGGACACAATTTCAAGATAGAGGGGGGACAGCTCAGGGGCAATGTGAGGAAGTATTTTTTCACAGAGTGGGTGGTGGATTCACGGAACAGCCTTCCTGAGGAGGTCGTGGGTCAAAAACAGTGGGAGAATTTAAGAATGCATGGGACAGACATAAGGCAATTCTTGTGGGGGGGTAGGAAGAAATAAGCTGTTGGTTAACTAGGATCTACAGCTTATCCCCTAGGTAGGGAAATGGGCAGACTAGGTGGGTCAAGCGGTCTTTATCTGCCATCAAAGTCTATGTTTCTATGCCCCCCCATGCCAACTATGACAGCTGTAAGCAGGACTAACTAGTGCTCTGATGCTTGTCTTCAAAAATACATGGTAGCATCACCCAGACATATCCACATTGTGGATACAGTGTCATAACCAAAGGATGGTCTCTGATGGGATCCCACACTTTTAATGACTTGTGATATGATACTTGTAAATCAAATACTAAACATGGCTTAAAACTGATTGAATAGATTAACGTCACCTTTATTGTGGCTCACAGACAAAAGGCTTTTACCACAATAACTCAAAAATACCCAACTGGATTTTCTAGGGATTTAACAATATAATTATATATTGAATAAAGGTGTGCTAATTGGTTTGGTTTACTTTGGATGAAAGATGGACAATTGTGGACCCTTGTCAAAAACTATGCTTACTTTTTTGTTAGTGATCATTACTAAACTACATAGATCTGTTGGTTGAAAGTCTAGGTCAGATGTTACTGTATTTTATGTTTTAGGCATGCTTTTAATTTAAATCTATCATCTTTCATCTTGCTGCCTTATTTCTCCCCCTCATAACAACCTCCCCCCCCCACCCAGTCATATCTAGAAATGCCTTGACTCAGTGTGTCTTACTTGGTCACACAATTTTAAATAAATACAGTGCAAAGAACGTCTTGTTTGGGCTCCATTCCTGATGAAAACTAAGGACAGCAGGGGAGTCCATTCCAACAAAGACCAGTAGATGATCCCTTAGATATTAGAAATGAGGTCTCACTCACCACACATATAGAATCAATACAATGTCTTACATTGAGCACACCAAATAATACAGTATCCCCTACAAATGCCTCTGCTGTAGCACCAACATTTTGCTAGGTACAAGCTTCACAGGGTGATAGGAGAGTATTCTTAGTGGCATACTGAAGTGTTTCTGTTGAAAGGGGTAAGGATTTTTTATCCTTGATGTACCTTTGCAAATGACTAGTGGCAGCTGAGCACTCTGCCAGTAAAACCCTGCAGCCTACAAGGCTATTTCTACTCCCCACTGGGGAGCTAAACTATATGTCAAATGTTAAACATTGGTGATTCATGAGGGTAATGCATTATTTGGTGTATCCAATAGAAAAACATTGATTTTATTCTACAGTATGTGTGTGGCAAGGGAGGCCTCATTTCTAGTATCTTAGGGAACAAAATGTGTTTTGGTTAATATTTGGCAAACATTAGATGAAAGCTGATTCACATGCATCTGTCTACTATTCTCCCCCCATGTTTCCCTGTCTGTTCTCCTGTCCCACACCCCAAAAGTTAGGGTCCCCATAACTGCTCCTCTCCAGTGGTGAGGAGGGTGAGTGAGGGACTACACAATGCACTCATGTGATTGGAAATGTAATAATCTGTGCAGCACAAGGTTATGCATTGAAGAAAGAGTAATGTGTGCTCCAGGACAGCCTAGTTTCCAGTTACCTTGGTGGTGTAACTGGCAGCACAACTGAAATGGTATTCCGGGATGCCTGGGTGCAAGTCACCAGCTGAGACACTTGCTTCTCTCTTCTGTTTGTATGGGTCAGTGACTACTTCTGCAGCCAATGCCACTCATTTGTGGTCCAGTAGGGTATGTACAAATGCTGGGCAGTTCACGCCCTCCCTTGCTGGCAGTCATGTGCCACACTTCCGTGGTTTTTTAACTCACATCTGTCTTTGTAAAACTCTCAATACTGTGCCACAATTGCTCAGACTTGTTTGAGCTTTCATTTACAGTTAATTCCATTTTGTAGTATGTTGGGGCAAAGCTATATGATTATCTTTTTCTTTAAATTCCTGTAAATTCCATAGTAAGCAGTGTTGGAATTACAGGGGGGCTTGCCAGGCTCAGCCATCAAAGTTCTGAAGTAAGCTCTTGTAGCTCATGCATCACTGCCATTGACGTGTAATAGGAAGGGGTTTAAATTTAAAGATTGGGATAGGGTCTAAATAAAGATGGATTCCCATAGCTCCCAAAGCTTATAGTGTCTAATTTCCCTTCTGGCCATCTGTGCAATGGTCCGAGTGTGCCTGTCAATATGGCGTCAAATTTCAAAATTCAATGCCCCTTCCCCGAGGTCCACCACCCCGGAGTTAAAATAATTAGTTAGGGGTGTGTGGGGGGGGCACAGCCCCCCACATTAAAAGTGGGAGGTGAATTAAAATCACTGGCGCCGTAATGACGGGCGCACTCGGACGGATGCGTTCCAATGGTGGAACTGTCTAATTTCAACAGGTTTTAACAACATGTGATGATTACAATTTGCTGCACATCAGCTCAAAATTGAATGACTAGTAATTGTTACTTACTCAAAACTGACAGAATTAAATCTGTTCGGATTTTACTGCATAATTGACCTTCATATAGAGGTTACCTAATTCCGTGTTGGGGAGGATCAGAACTCAGTCCCAAGCACAATACACCAAAGATGTTGTGTTTATGTTTCAACAAAAATATTTTGCCTTATCATTACCCTACAGATACCTTAAACAAGTGTTACCTTAAAGAGCAGCTGACGCCTTCAGGAGAACTTTAACAAACATCATATTTTGACACAGTTCAGTTTGTATTTCACATCAGTTTTGTATTCCTCTTCTTCATTATTTATTACTGAGGTCAGTTGCATGAAAAGAGGATCTTTGCTCTTGAAGAGTTCATATATTCCTGTTGCCTTCTCCCTACCTGAGGTCACAATGCACTGCTTGTGACATCACAGTTACTCCTATTGCAACAGATTGTGATGTCACAACAGAGAATTATAACTTGAAGTAGGGAGTATGCTATAGAGGCAGAGAAACTCTAAGGGAACTCTAAGGGATAATCATCATGTATTCATACAAATTTACTCTGTAATAAATAATGGGGAAGAGAAATATGTAATACAGGGAATGCAAGCTGAATTGTACCTAATTATTATGTTTTTCAAAGTTTTCTCTGAGGCGTCAGTAGCTCTTTAAAGTTCCCTATAGCAGATTTATCTTAAATTCTTGAAGTCAAGTATTTTAAAGAATTAATTTCACTTAAGAAAGCACATTACAGATAATTTTTTTATTTTATTTTCCAGGAGACATTTGAGGCATTGTTCCTGGCTTATGATGAACATGCAACATTTCAATTGTTTAAAAGTTTCCGACGGGTGCGGATAAACTTCAGTAATCCGAAAGCAGCCGCTCATGCCAGGATAGAGCTTCACGAAACTCTTTTCAGAGGGAAAAACTTAAAACTGTACTTTGCCCAGGTAAAGAAACATCACTGGCCCTGCATCAGAACCTCCCTTTGAAGCCTTTCTTTACCCACTCAACTTGCCAAGACTACATTTCACAATTTCAAGCATTTGATCAAAGCGGTAGTCACATTTTGCTGAGTATTTATTTGTTTTATTTTTCTCACCCCTGTTGCCTTATTATCCTGGAGGGACAGGGACAGTAGGTCACAGAGCTAATTAAGGAACTTGGACAGACTGGATGGACCATTGGTCTTTTTCTGCCATCGTTGTCTATGTTTCTGTGAGACGCTGCTTTTCTTTTTCATGAGTGTTCTTGGGGGTGGCAGCACACACACACACACACACACACACAACAACCTCATACCCATCAGAATAGCAAACAATTAAATTGCAGTAAGAAGCCCAAATCAGTGGCACTGGGAGTAACATATTGTGCAACCATATGGGAGACCCAGATGTGTGCTACCAGTCCAAGTCCAACTTATGGAGGCAATATAACCTAGTTATTAGAGCACAGAGCTGTGAATTTGAGACTCAGAAGACCTGAGTTTGAATCCCACAACTGCTACTTGCATACTGTGTGACCCTGAGAAAGTCACTTAACCTCTGTGAACTTAATTATCCCCAGGTTACACACTTAAATGAGTTTTTGCTTAGTGTGCCTTTCCCAGGCAACAATTCTAAGTAAATAAATAATCTTCTAGCCCCCAACCAAAAGAGTCTAGGGGAGACTAAGGAGGTATCATTATAAGACTATAGAGGGAGTGAGATTACTGTCTCCAGCTACAACAGCACCTTCTTGGACAGGCAGTGAGAGAGGTGTGAAGTCACGGGATGTCAGCGCCCCAATCTACAAGGATGGCACAGGGAGGGCAAGCTTAATAACTGGATGGGTCAGAAGAAAAACTAGTAGCATTACCCTTGTCACCTGTAGCATGAGAATCCCTGGACACTCTTGGACCCCACACTTCCAGGCCATCTTGGGCATACCTCTTAACCTATTGTCACTGAAATGAGGGACATGGACATTTCTGGACACTCAAAATGAGGGACAATGAGGGACACAGACCCTCAGAATGAGGGACACATCCTCAAACATGGAGATACAAGCGCAGAACACTGTGAAAACCATAGTGTTTTCTTGTGCAAAGTTTATTTTGGATTTAGTATTTTAGAATATTAAGTGTTTCTGTGTTAAAGTCTGAATTTACAGCACATTCGCTCTGTGTGCAGCATCTTTTCCATGAGGGACGGATGAGGGACAGAGCAATTTTAAGGGGCAAAATGAGGGACACTTGAGAGGTACAATCTTGGGTGGTCATGCTGTCTTGCACATTACAGCTGGGAGGTTGTCGGAAAAGATGGCCTGAAGAGGATGGTTGCTGCTAGGATGAAAATAGACACACGACTGTGCAGTACAAAGATAACACTGGAATTAGCAGCTAAATCTGAAGGACAGAGAGAATTCTGGTGACCCTACAGTCCCCTTTTGAAGGTAGATGACTCTGGAAGGGTTTTGAAGTAAGAGTGGAGGTAATCATTTGTTATTGTATATATATCATAAATTCCTCAGTGAGTTACTTTTATTTCTGCAAATTCTGCTCAACAGGTCCAAAACCTTGAGGTAGAAGGAGATAAACGTCACTTGGCTCCTCCGCAGCCTGCAAAGCAGTTCCTCATTTCCCCATCGTCATCACCGCCTGCAGGGTGGGAGCAGATAAATGAGATACATGATGCTACATCAGTTATCAACTATGACCTCCTCCATGCGGTAGCAAAACTAGAGCCAGGTATGTCCAAGATGATGTTTATTGTATTTTTATGCAGAACTGAATCACTGGAAGATTGTTCCAATTACAGGATCCTCCTGTGGACAAGTTCATGTAACAAATGAGAGCGAGTAAAACATGATTGTAAGAAAAATAGTATGACACAGTTAGGATACAACAGTCTGACAGGAACTCAATGCAATATGATAGTTTAACATGAACATTCACATGTTAATTGGGAGTCTAGTACAGTGGTGTAGCTACTGTAGGAAAATAAAATGTGTAAGCCAGAACCCTTTGGTTCCTCTTTGTTACCCTATCCCCTACATTGCAGACATGTCAGTATTCGGTACCCAGGCTCCTTGTGCACCTCATATTGTACTTCAGGAACTGCACAATAAGAGCAACAGATACAGCAGTATTTAGGAGTTATGCATTTAACACTATACTTCAGTCAAACTATGTACAATTTTCATGTTATAACACTAGCAGAGGTGGATATCAGACCGAAGGAGTAACTAAAATCAATGGTTAGGGCCCAGAATGCTATCTCCCTCACCAGCCAACTGGTATGCCGCAGCTTACTTGGAGTATGTATTCCTTCACCCATGGTGTAGTGCTATAATGAGCCTGTGTAAGGTTTGTGTTGTCTCTTTGTTCATTAATTGACAAGTTGACTTATGCAAGAGCATTTTCAGTGGCTAACCAGAAATGTAGTGTCCCCAGATCATGTCATGATTCCTGTGAACCTGGTGACCTGGGGTTTAATCCCACCACCACCACTTAATCACTATATGTCAGAAAGTCCCTTTACCTTGTTGTGCCTCACCTCTGGTCCACACCCCCAAGGTTTAATCTCTGCTGTCTCTCATAACCTCCCAGTAAATACTGAATGACTGCAGCAACTATTCATAGATGGTTCAGACAAAAGTAGGCCAGAGCCCTTGGAGTTTGTTTGTTGCTCTCTCAGCTGTTGATTCCATTTTGAAATTTTTATGTTTCATATACCCAATTGCTTTTTACTTGTCACTAAGGTTTTACTGTCTACAACCTCCATTGGAAAACCATTCTGTGTGTCCATCAATCTCTGAGAAAACCAATGCTTTCTTCTTTCTGTCCTAAATTATTTGCCCCTTCTCTGGTAATCATGTTCTCCTAGATTTTAATCCACCTGTTTGGGAAACAGTGCTAGATGTTTATGCAGTTCCTTGTCCCTGGATGCTCTATGCATCAGGATCATATGTATCTATTCACAGCTTGACAAGCACTTTGGGATACGTATGAGCTACAGCCGAATGTGTATCCAGTGAATGTGCTGCAGTTGGGCATTTCTACCTTTGATTTGGTCAAATCCCCTTTGGGACACTTTGTATCGCTTCAACCTTCAGTCATATAATTAAAAGAATAACATTCTAGCGGTTCCTCAGTGGCTAGAGCTAGTCCTATGCCACCTCTTTCCCTTCCCCAGTCACTTTCCAGCCTTGTCTCCAGACATTTTTTTTTATTATGAAAAAGAAAATCTGTCTCCTGGCACTGTTCCAGGTGTGAGTTTCTTTAACTGAATGGAAAAAGGAATAGAAATGTAGAAAATAGAATTTTTCAGCAGATAAGAACCAATTAGCCTATCTAGTCTGCCCATTTTCCCTATCTACAGTATCACCGCAGACCCTACTTGATCTCCAGCTTCGTTTTCGCACCCTCATTCCTTCCCAGTAATATACCTTTATGCCTATCCCAAGCTTTTTTGAACCCTTCGACTGTTTTCACCCCATCTAGCTTGGCTAGTAAGCTATTCCAGGAGTCCGCCATCCTTTCTGTGAAGAAATACTTTCTAACATCTCTCCTGAATTTACCACCTTCCAGCTTCATACCATGTCCCCTTGTTCTTGAGCACGTTTGTTTCTGAAAAAATACCCCCTCCTCTACTTTATTTATCCCATTTAGGTATTTATAGGTCTCTGTCACATCCCTGTCTCTTCCAAGGTGTACATATTGAGTTCCCTCAGTCTCTCCTCTTAGGATTTGTGATGTTGGCCCCTCGCCATTCTAGCTGCCTTCCTCTAGACCACCTCTACTCAGTCTAAGTCTTTTCATAGATGTGGTCTCCTAAACTGTACACAGTATTCCAGATGAGGTTTCCCCATTACCTTTACAGAGGCAACACCTCTCTGCATCTGCTGTGTAATCCCTCTCCCTATGAAACCCAGCATCCCACTGGCTTTTCCAACTGCCTTGTCACACTGCCTGGCTACCTTTAGGTCACTTGATAGGATTACACCTAAATCTTGCTCTTGCTTGGTTGTTATCAATGACATTCCTCCCATTTTGTATTCTGCCCCTGGGTTTCCATACATTATTTTGCACTTTTCGCAGTGAAACTCAGTTGCCATACTCTAGACCGCTGCTGGAGTTTTTTAAGGTCTCTAGGCATCCTTTCCACTGCCCCTGGAATGTCCACCCTATTAGAGATTTTATCATCTGCAAAGGGGCAGACCTTCCCCTTCAGCTCCTCTGCAATGTCACTTATAAATACCTTAAACAGGACCAGTCTCAGAACCAATCCCTGAAGCACCCCATAGGTCACCCTCCCCTCCTCAGAATGAACTCAAAATGAGGGAATTGACTGATGTGAGTGAGAGGTGGTGATGGGGTTCCTGTACACCCACTTTTAGTCTTCTAGACCCACATACCAAAGACCCAAATTTTCTCTTTCTAAAATGTTGAAACAAACCAAAGACAGGATCTAAACAGAAGCCAAATCGAAGTTTTCCAGTTTTCACATTTATTTGCTCTTACTTTGAGATACCATATGTATGAATGGCACTTTAATACAGTACTCGATACCTGCCCTTACTTTTCATTGAAGATTACATCTCATGGGCCAGATATTCAAAGCTTTGCCCCTGGGTTAAGTTAACACTGCCTGGCATGCAAACGTAGCCTGGAGCATAAAGCAAGCTATATTCAAAAGGAATAGCCTGGGGAAAACAGCCTCTGAATATAGCATGGGAAAGAGGCCATGCAAACTGGGGCTGGGAGTGCAGGGCAACCATAGCCCTGGAATTTGACAGCACTGAATATAACAACCAGGAAGTGCAAACCACAGCAACAACACAGTGCACAGCGAAGTGAGGGTAGGTAGAGAGGAACTATGTGGCCAGTGTGTGTTCCGGCAAATGCATGGACCCAGTACAGCTACAGGCAGCAGCAGATGTGAAAGAACAGTGATCAAAATGGTAAAATATTCCCCGAACTGTTAGCGCCACGTTTAGCGTGGAGCTAAGTGGTTTGCCTGGTGCAAACACGTTAGCCCGGCGCTAAACTTTGCCATATTCAAAAGTGACATGCAAATGAGCCTACTTAGATAGTCTCTGGGCAAACAGCCACATTAGCACCTCATCATGTCCTGGTTTGCATGCAGTTTGCACAGCATTACTGCAGGGTCCCACAGCTCCACCTGTAGGTCAGTCTGGAAGTACAGGGGCTGGCCAGATCTGACCGCAGCTCCACCTGTAGGTCAGTCAGGCAGAGCATGATGATAGCTGCAGGCTTCATGTAAACAGTACAGCATAGCATAGCATATCGTACCCCAGGGGGACAACACAGCACAGGCACAGGTGGTGGTGGTGCTGCATGCAACCATCACACCGTAGGTCATGCCACAGTGCACAGCAGACACTACAGTAGCAAGAGGGCCGGTAGCGTGAGGGATACGGCACTGCCTGTGGTATGTAGGGCAGTGATGACCACTGCACTGTACACAGTGACAGGCACAGCTTGCAGGTAATTACTGACAGTGGACAGTACTATCACGCTGTTGTGTGATCCACAGATGCTGCACCTGTGGCATGGGATGCACACAGTGTCATGTACATGGCTGGCAGTGTGTGCTGTGGCATCTGTACAGTTGTGTGGTAGGTGGCTGGGGGGGCATGTAGGATCTGACAGGCACACGGGTAGTGGCATAATCCCACTACTGGCCCACGTGCACTGAGCGATGTGTCCCAGTCTTGTGGCCACACCTGGGCTGTGATGAGGTCTGGCCACCAATACACCCTTCCCTCAGTGGCCACCATGCCCACAGTCCTGCATGTGTGTTCTGGCATCTGTTATGCACCACAGACGTATGGTCTTCAGGTCTGTGCTATATGGCCACACACTACCATGCTGTCCCATGTGGATCAGATCACCCCTTACTGTCTGTGCTTGGCTCGGACTGGTGGCAGCTGCTGGCATCATGGTGGTGCCATCAGCGAGCAGCATGTGTCCTCCATGTCTGGCATTTTCTAAGTGTTGTACTCCTATGTTAGGGCCACGCAAGCCACACAAATCCCACGCAAGCACCGCGCAATGCACCAATGATGTAAAAAGCTGTTTTCCCAGGGTTAAGACCAGCTTTTCCTGGGTGGTAAATTGTACCACACTATGGGTCATGCTATGTCATGCTGAACACCTTAATGTGACGCTAGTCGCTGAATATCTCATAGCGAATTTATTCATGTTCACTATGCCCCTTGCATATCATTATGCTTTGCCTGGTGCTACTGTTGTTTGCCTGCGTTAGTTGGCCTTTTGCATATGGCAGACCCGCGCTAATCCCACGCAAATTGTTTGCGGACCGCACAAAGCTTTGAATATCTGGCCCCATGTGAGCTAATTCAGACAATTAAAATCTACAATTAGAAGTTCAAGAATTTTGAATGGAATCCTGTGTAGAGCAATGAAAATGCATAATTTTGAGGGCTTCCACAGCCCCATTGGTTAATTATATGAAAATGTTAGGACAGTTTGAGTTTATAAGGGAACAATGGTACTCTAGGCTGATAAGTAACAAGGCTGAAGGCCAAGGTGTTTATCATTACATAACTATATTATTATTATCATTATTATTATTATTATTAAATTATTTCATACTGAAATGTGCCCTACAATTATTTAAATGTAAAGATTAAAATTAGTTTAAGAAGATGTTTAACCCAGTAGTTTCAGAAACACACCATCAACCTTACAGGCTGCTGAGGATTCTTAGCAAATCAGAGTGCAGAGATCTGCATCGCAACCTAACCAAGAAACAGTAGGTCTGCATTCTGGTTGGCTAAAAATATACTAACATACTAACATTCTAAAATGCCAGCAGAATAGGCCTAACAGTCTTTCACGTCTGCTCAATTTTCAGCACCCGTACTGAGGGCCGATTTTGGTGCCCCCCCTTCCCCTTGGGTTATACTGTTCCCAGTCCCAGATGTTCCACCTGTATTGGGCCTGGTCAGATTTACCCTTCCCCTGTACCTGTCCCATCCCCTCTTGAGCCCGTCCACAGTCTCCACCTCTACCAGCTCCCTGGGCAGCGCATTCCATGGCTCCACCACATTTTCAGTGAAATAACACCTCCTCCTCGCCCCTCTGAGCCTGCTCTACAGTTCCAGTTCTGTATAATGTCCAACATCTATACTTGCTGCTTTTTTTAAACATGCATTTGTTATTTTTCCTTTAATTGTAAAAGAACAGAAATGGAACCACTGGAATGAGACCAAAGATCATCACAAGAATGTGGTGCACTTTCCTCCGTAGAGCAGCTACTCTTGAATTTGAGTTTTGCTTCAGGGTCACACTCCTGCAGTAGTAATTTAAAGGGCGATGCCTCTTGTTCAGTGGGGCAGCAGGCTGCCCACTTCACTCCTCGGACCACAGTTTAAACAGCATGCACCAGCTTCCCTCGGATGCATATTTTCTGTGCTGCAGTTTGGTCATGGACTACTATGTCTGCTCTCTGTGATTCTTCATGTTTTTTTAGTTTGTTTCCATTATACTTACCAGGGATTCCTTGCACGTTTAATCTTTCCTATTGGTTGGTATTACCCCTCTCCATCTCCTTATTTTTTTAGTTCCATATTGGTAACTTAGAACCTTCATAATGGTAGCAGCATGACACTTTCATGCCTGTCTTGTCTTTTGCATCTAATGTAATTAGTAATTCTGGAATCTCGACCTCCATTCATTCCCTTGAGTTCCCACAAAGATGGTTTTGCACAGATATTAACTAAAAGGTAAGTGTAAGATCCTGCTCCCATACTCACCTGCCTTTTCTCTCATACTATATGTTACTCTAAAGTTGTTCTAACAGGCCTTACACTATGGATTTTCCTTGTGGCACATTCTGCATACAAGTTCAGAGGGGCTGTTCCATGTTGAGATACTCTGGATGCTTCAGGTAGCTTTCATCTGTACAGATTCAGAAAACACACTTTTGGTCAGCTGTTTGGGTTCTGCTCGGTTCTCATCTCTCTCTTGTTCAGCTCAGACCTGCATTAGGTGGGTTACGTTTAATTCCTGGAAATCCTGTAGCTGGACTACCAAGAAGATATCCTGTATTTATTGATTTAGAATTTGGAGCTGGCAAAAGCACGCTGAGCCAATGCTAATTTCCAGGTGCAGTCTAGCAGTACAGGGAGGGTTAGTGACTTGCTCAGGATCCCACAATATGTAAGTGGCATTTGTGGGATCTACATCCGTCTGTTGTGATGCTAAGTCCATAGCTGGGTGCCTAACCTCTAGGCTATATAATTTATCCTGTTTATTGTATTGTCTCCTCCCCCAGGATACATCTGGAAACAAGGTACCCGCCCCCCCGCTGACAGCAACACCAGTACAGTGAACTATGTTGATGCTGACAACATCGACAGTTCACTGCACTGGTGTGCCAGAGACCCAGGTACACTGTTTCCCAGTCCTGCACCCCCTTCCCGAATCAACTCTGACTTGGAGTTGATAATATTTAGAATAGGCGGTGCAGGGGCAGAGCCCCCTGCATGGGAGGTTCGGGGGCAAAGGCCCCCATAGAAAAACAGACTGGGAGTCCATCTGGATTTATGTCAACTGCAACTTGCAATCAACATAAATTCCATCACTGTGATGCTGGTTGACAAAATTGTTGTCAAGCTGGCATCGTACAGCCTGGAAACAAATGCCTATAAGCTCTGTATGATCTTCCTGCTATAGCTTTAAATAAATAAGCATTTAAGAACATAAGAACTTGCTGGTAGAATGAGACCATTTGGTCCATCTAGTCTGCCCGAGATGTCTACCCCCCCATCTACTGATCTTGCTGAGGTGACTACACTGACTATCCCATGCCAGTTTGAATTTCCCAACTGTCTTTTTTGCCACCACATCATGTGGCAGGCTGTTGTAAGGGTCCAGAACCCTCTCTGTGAAAAAGTGCTTCTGAACATTGGTTCTGAACTTACCGCCTACCAGTCACAAGTTGTGCCCCCTTGTATGCGCAGTCCTGTTCTCCTGGAAGATGTTTCCAGTTTGTACTGAATTTATCCATTTAACAAATTTAAATGTTTCTATAATGTCCCTTCTGTTCCTTTGCTACTCTAGAGAGACTAGAATTCAGCTGGATGAGCCTAGCTTCATAGAGTTTGTGGTGTAGGCCCTGCACCATCTTGGTGGCTCTCCTCTGCATGGATTCCAGATGGTCTATAGTCTTTTTTAGATGAGGCCTTCAGAGCTCCATACAGTACATTAAGTGTGGCCTCACCAGGGACCTATAGAGTGGCACGATTACCTCACACTTTCTGTTAGTAATACCCCTACCTATGTATCCAAGGATGCTGCTTGCCTTTAGTGCTGCTTTTTCTCATTGCTTTCCTACTTTTAAATCATCTGATAGCATAACACCTAGATCCCATTCCAGCTTTGTCTCCTCCAATTGCTGCCCATCTAGGACATATATATTTCCTGGGTTCCTCTTACCCAAGTGCATTTCCTTACACTTTTTGGCATTGAATTTTAAATGCCAGTTCCTGGACCATTCCTCCAGCTTTCTGAGATCTGCCTCCATACCCGAGATGCTTTCCTGTGTGTCCACCCTGTTGCAGAGCTTTGTATCATCTGCGAACAGGCAGACCTTCCCTTTCAGTCCATCAGTGATAATAATGTTGAAGAGGTTCAGGCTAAGCACTGATCCCTGCAGAATGCCACTGGCAACTCTTCTTTCTTGTGAGAAGGTGCTGTTTATCATAACTCTCTGTATCCTGTTCTGTAGCCGGCTGTTGATCCCTCAACTACTTTCTGACTGATGCCTACTTTCTCCAATTTAATTGCTAGCCTTCTGTGTGGAACCATTTCAAAAGCTTTGCTAAAGTCCAGGTATACTATATCCACAGCTGCACCCTGGTCCACCACTCTCATAACCCAGTTAAAGAATTCTGTCACATTTGTTTGGCATGAGGTTCCTGCTGTGAAGCCATGCTGCCTCAGGTCAAGTCTTCCACTTACTTTCATGTACTCATCCACCCTTTCTTTAAGCAATGACTCCATTATTTTACCCACCACTGAGGTCAGACTGACAGGGCAATAGCTTCCTGCTGCCTCCCTGCTTCCACTCTTGTGCAGTGGCATAACTGTGGCCCTTCTCCAGTCCTGAGTCACTATGCCATATTCCAGTGATTTGTTAAATAGTTCGGCTAGTGGGGCAGCAAGTTCCTCTCAAAGTTCCTTCAGAACTCTAGGGTGTATTCCATCCAGCCCATTACCTTGTTCACCTTTAATTTATACAGCTCTTTAAGGACCCTTTCTTTTATAAAGGGGCTGATGTCTACTCCACTAGTGCTGTGATGTGTCTTGGGTAGCTCTGAACCATTACCAGCATCTTCATGAGTAAAGACCGAGCAGAAGAATTCATTGAGAACGTCTGCCTTGTCCTCATCCTTCTCTACCAGCTGTCCCTCCTTAGTTGCCAGCCGAGTTATTCCTACCTTACTCTTTCTCTTTTCCTGCATGTAAGTAAAAAAAAGTTTTGTCCCCCATCTTCACTCCCTGCACTGTTTTTTCCTTTGTCTGGGCCTTTGCTACTCTAATTGCTTTCCTTGCTTCTGTGAGTTTAACACTATAGTCTTCTCTATCCTTCTCTGATTAGTCTCCTTGAACTTTCTAAAAGCTGCTTTCTTCTGTCTAACTATAGTTGACAGCTCTTTGGAAAACCAGAGTGGGTTCTTTGATGTTTTGGACTTGATTTGTTTTGTGCATTGCACCATGACTGTAGTTATAGCATTTTTCAGTTTTATCCAGGTGTCTTCCACATTCTCTGTGGTATCGGTTACCATCAGTGATTTAATACTTTCCTTCATTTTTGGGAGATTTACTTTTCCGAAATCAAGCACCCTATGTTTGGTGTGACAAGGGTCCCCTGCTTTGTTAATCAAGAACCAGACTGACCTGTGGTCGCTGGTTTCCAGGTTGATCCCCACTTGAACTTCTGACACCCTGGCACCATTTGTGAGTACCAGATCCAGGATAGTTGATTCTCTAGTTGGTGAATCTACCAACTGATTAAGTCCTGCCCCCAGAGGGCAATGAGAAATTCTCTACTCCTCTCCAAGGAGGCAGAAATGGTGGACCATTCTACATCAGGTAGATTGAAGTCCCCAACTAGCAATAACTCGCCTTTGTCAGCCATCCACAGTATGTCTTCCAGGAGGTCTTTATCCTTCTTGATCTCCTGGGTTGGGGGTCTATAGATAACTCCTACCCTGATAAGGCCTCTGTTTCCAGCTTCCAGAGTGATCCATGGGGCCTATGCTTCACTGTGCAGTCCTTGAATTTGATTGATTCCATCCCTGATATACATAGCCACCCCCACCCTTCTTTCCCTTGTGATCTCTCCTGAAGATAGTGTATCCAGGGATAGCAATGTCCCAGGTGTGGTTCTCAGTGACCCAAGTCTCAGTGACTGCAACCCAATCTAGGTTGGATTCAGCCAACATGGCAGTGAGATCTGGGATTTTTTTTGGAAGGCTACATGCATTAATGCACATTGTCTTCCATCCCTGGTTTATCCTGCTTGCTGCATGACCCCCTGTTTATGTTTTGTTGCATTAGTGTAAAGTACTTTAAGTTTCTAACGCGTTTGGAACATCTTTGTGGAATTTTGCAACTTATGTCACCTGTGGTGCTTGTGATGTAATTTCCTGGTGCCAACCAAGTATCTGATGATGGAGGGGGGCATCCGCTAGCCCTTATGATGTGATGGGTGCTGGTGCCCCTTCCCCTCCTACTAGTTTAAACAGCTGACAAAGACATCAAACTTTTGACCAAGAGCGTGTGTCCCCGTCTTTGTGAGATGCAGGCCGTCTAATCTAAAGAACTCCCTTTCCCAGAAGTTCTGCCAGTTCCCAACATAGTCATGTCCTTTATCTTGACACCAGTTTTTAAGCTAGGTATTAAGCTTGCAGATGTCCTTTTCTCTGATTTTCTGCCTGCTGGTTCCCTTTCCCCACACAGGCAGAATCTCTGAGAAAGAGACGCTGGATGAAAAGGAAGCTAGTGTTTCTCCCAATTTTGATATATATTGCTTAGTCTCCTCCACAGACCAACTAGCTAGATCACAATTGCAGTCCCAAGGATGATCCAGGGAATTACACACCAATCAGTCTGACCTCCATTGTGGACAAGCTTGTGGAGACCATACTAAAGGAAAGGTTGGTGGAATATCTAGAGGAACATGGTCTCCAGGATGAGAAGCAGCATGGGTTCATGGGGGGCAGATCATGTCAGACAAATCTGATTGACTTCGACAGTGTCACTAAGACAGTAGACAGGGGACAAGCGGTAGACATCCTCTGTCTTGATTTCAGCAAGGCCTTTGACTCTGTGCCCCAAAAAGGTTGATCAGGAAGTTGGTGGATATTGGAGTTGGGGAAAAGATGGTCAGTTGGGTGGAAAACTGGCTGAGGGACAGAACCCAGAGGGTGGTGGTAGGGGGAGAGTTATCTGGCACCAGAGAGGTAACCATTGGGGTTCCACAGAGCTCTGTGCTGGGGCCGGCATTGTTCAATGTCTTCATCAATTACATTGGGGATGGCATTAAAGGCAAAATGTATCTATTCGCAGATGACACCAAGCTCTGTGGGAGAATGGACACAGCTGAAGGGATATAGGACCTTCAGAAAGATCTGGAAAAGCTGGGGAGGCAATCCAGGATCTGGCAGCTTGGCTTCAATGTCAAGAAATGCAAAGTTATGCATATTGGAGCCAAGAATCCCAGGACAGAGTATTACCTGAGTGGAGTCCGAGTATCTGCATCAGAGGATGAGAAGGACCTGGGAGTGACCTGAAGCACTCCACGCAGTGCAGGAAAGCAGCAGCAAAGGCAAACAAGATGCTGGGATGCATAGCTAGGGGGATCAGTAGTAGGAGAGAGGAGGTTATACTGCCCTTGTACAGGTCACTGGTAAGGCTGCATCTACAGTATGGAGTTCAGTACTGGTGCCCACACCTCACAAAGGACATTAACCTACTGGAGAATGTACAGAGGAGAGCTACAAAGATGATAGCCAGTCAGCAGAGCAAGGCATACGAGGAGAGGTTGAGGGCACTGAACATGTACTCCCTGGAAGACAGGCGAGAGAGAGAGAGAGAGAGAGGAGACATGATTGGGACATTCAAGTACTTGAAAGTGATAAATAAGGTTGATAAGAGAGTCTTTTTAAGCTGAGTGCTAACCATATATCTCAAGAGGGCACAGTCTTAAGCTGGAGGGTGGGAGGTCAGGAAGCACTTCTTCACAGAGAGGATGGTGAACACTTGAAATGCGCTTCCGGAAGAGGTCATCTCATTGAAGACAGTGGGCAGCTTTAAGAGGGGCTGGGATAGGCATAGGGGGAAGGTAAGAATCATGGGTAGGGAGGATGAGAGGAGTGGGGAGGGAGGGCAGGGACATTAGCGCAAGCTGTGGACACTGCAATACGAGCAGACTTGATAGACCAGATGGTCTTCTTCTGATGACTTCTTCGTATGTTCATATGTTCATATCATTTGTACAGATATGGATCAGAATGTGCATGTCAATGTCAAATGTTTGATACTGGTATAGAAGCCCTGGGGTATTAAATGCGTTGTGGTGCTCTGTGTGGGTTATATATCACCAACGTTAGGAGGCTGCATTTGTAAATTTGAACACAGGTTCATAACTTAATGTTGTAATATTTTTGTGGTAAATAGTCAACAATGCCTTCTTATGACCCCATCTTGTGAAGAAGGACAGAAAAAAATTTCAGCTCCTGTCTTAAAGGTGATTTCATGCAGTCCAGTGTCACTGTTATGTTTCTGGGAGGGGTGCTGAGAGGGAGCGTCGGGTGGGTGGGAGGAAAAATACATATAAATAAATAACTGCACATGTGTGGTGGTGGACGGAGGGGTTCATTTATAAGTTGCCGTCTTGGTGACACTGGAGGACTGGGCACCCCCCATGTTAGTGTTGTGTTTGTGGGGGGGTACTGAGAGGGAAGGTTGGGTGGGCAGGAGAATTAAAAAAAAAACACAGAGGCATGACACGTATGTGCAGTGGTGGACGCGGGGGATTCACATACCACCTGGTGACACTGGGGGAGTGGGCACCCCAGTGTCACTGTTATGCTTCTTGGGGGGGGTGCTAAGAGGGATGGTTGAGTGGGCGGGAAACATAAAAAATGACTCATGCAGATGTGACTGTACATGTGCAGGAGCACGGATTACTCTAACAGCCAGCAGACATTCCATGCATTCTAGGCTGACTTTGACATATCAGCTTGGCTTGCTGGGTGGTGCAGATCAAAGGGAATAGCTGACCCCTAATTGGATTGGCTATTCCTTTTCAAATTCATGCCATCTCCGCCCAGCAAGCTAAGCCTCTGTCATAGTAAGCCTTGCTGATGATTGGTGTGATACTGAATTGCCCCAAAAGCTCTACTCTGTATTGGACGAACAGTGTCACACCCATCAAAAAGCAGTATTACAGAAATAAATTTGCTTGTGCCTATGCACATGGTGAAAATAATAAATTAGGGAACTAGCTGCTGTTTAACATAGTATAGCCCATACGTGTGCACAGCGCCTTCCTGTAACTCATTCATGCCTGTAGTCCATATGTACGGTCTCCTCATTCATTCGTTGCTTCACTTCTAATCAGTTAAAACCACCTGGTCTGGCACTTCTTTGGACTCTCTAGGCTCACTTATTGCCTTACATCACACCCAGGCCTCCTCCTTTTACAACTGTTCTTTCCTCCACAAGGGTATCATTGTCCCAGCAACATCAAGGTCACCAATGCCCATTACTATCTATGGCTTACAAGGGATCAAAGCTTCATCAGCATCAAGAACTTGACATCCCACAATGACTTATTGCCCCACTGACATTGAAACTGGGCTCAGCACCGCAGAAGAGAGGAACCAGGCAGCCACGCCACCTGCAGCTGTCTACGTATGGTCTTCTCTCTCCTTAGAGGTCATTTATAAATCCTATTGTTCCTTTAGACATTTGGGATGAGTCCCTTATGCACCTCCAAAGCTGGAGCCCTCAGTGGGTTGGGGAGTTCCTTTAGTTGTAGAGTTATGCTCTGTAATATCCTTGTACGGATGGCAGTCTCAATCATAAAACAGGGGGAAAGGGAGAATTCTATTCCCTATCAATGTAAAGCAGAGGCATTGTTAGTACTAGGCCTCTAGCACTTGGGCCCTGAAGATTTTGTCTGGGCCCGAACCTTTTCATATCCAGCAGTGTTCATATTTCTAATTTACAGCTGGGTTAAAAGATGAAAGTTTTGTTTTCTGATTTTTCCAAACTGCCGTCTGTTCCTCATTCACCATGGCTTAACCAGAGTGAGGGAATGAACGGCAGTTCAGAATAATCGTAGTGGTCTGAATCAAAACTGTATCACTCTGCCTGCATTTTCATAGACCTCCAAATGGCTTCACTTTGTTCTCTCCATAATGCTTACTTTTCTATATATCTGCAGAGTGTATGTGTTGAGAGGCAGGGTACTACCCCCACCCCACCACCCCCACTCCCAAGTATGTAAACTGCCATTTGGCATTCTTTGTCTTATCCAAGAACAGTGTGTGTGTATCTGGAAGCAGTAACTCATATGTGTTGTCTGAGTTATGCTGGATACGATGATGCATAAATGAAGCATCGGAATTAATAGAATGTAAAATTGTTATCATCTGATGAGATGCCACAGGCTCCCATATTCACATGATTATTAAGCAGCCTGGACTACAGAGTGTTGTCATAATGCATTATAGCTATCTGAGTGGCTGGTGACAGTGTGTGACTGGGATGTAGGGGGGCTTTAGACAACAGTATTGCTTAGTCAGTGTGTGTGTGAGAGAGTGAAAGTACAGACGTACAGTGCTAGGAGGAAGAAAAACACTTTGAGACAAAAAAAGATGTTTTAAAATGTTAACTTTTATTTCTGTGTGAATATCATAATTTATTTCATGTTCCTGCTTGAATGTAACTTGTTTACAAGCAGATAAAAAAAGCAAGAGAACTTGGCTGATCACACCAGAGCCTAAGACTGGGACTGGTCTTGACAGGCCTGGTATTCCATAGGCCACAGACAACCTGTGACTGAGTCTGTCTCATCAACCCAGCTGGCCAGTGACCCACTCTAAGCCTAAGTGTTGCTTGGAGAAGGCAAAGGCAGCTTGAAGTTAAATTAAAAAAAAAAAACATTTCAAAAGTCATTTATTTTGCATCTGTAATGGGAGGTTTATGGGGCAGTCTGTGATCCACCAGCAGTGACCCAGTGTACCTCAGCCTCCATGCCAGTGTTTGGCTTGCTCTGAGAGGGGCATCGTGTGGGCTCAGAATTTAATAAAAAAAAAATTGCATCTGTAGTGGAAGGTTTCAGGGGCAGCTTGTGATCCGCAACAGTGACCCAGCGTACCTCAGTTTCCATGCCAGTGCCTGGCTTGCTCTGAGAGGGAAAGCGTGCTTCTCAGAATTTAATTTAAAAAATTGCTTCTGTAGTGGGTGGTTGCAGGGGCAGTCTGTGAACCGCAAGACTGACCCAGCATACCTTAGTCTCAGTCTCAGTGCCAGTACCTGGCTTGCTGGGAGTTCAGTATTAAAAAAACTGAAAATGTATTTTGTTTCTGTAGTTAGTGGTTTTAGGAGGAGCCTGTGATCTGCAACAGGGAACTAGTGAACATCAATCTAAATGTCACTGTCAGTGCCAGTGTCTGCCTATGAGGAGGGCAGTGTATGGCTCAGTATTGTGAGCATCTGAACCAGTGGGAACAATTGCCAATTCTGAAATTAACAATAGTGTTGCATTACTGAATCGGTTTCACTTTGTACCACCACTGCAAATGAGGAGGCTGTATTAAGTATCCAAAACAGTCAGAGTTGCTTGGATGTTGACAAAGAAAGTATGAACAAAAACGGCAGTGAAGTAGGAATTGTAGGAAATGAAACAGATATGGGAAAACTTGAGACGGGACCTATTCATGCAAATTTATCCCATTAACCACAACATACTGTACATTTGGACAAAAAAAACAATTATTCCAGTGCCATTGGTTTGAAAACCACAATTAGTTACAAAATTCTGTTAGTCAAGATGCTGCCTTTTGCTATCCTTGTTGCTTTGGCCTAAAATCTGGAATCACTCACCCTAATTAAGATACTTTGCTAAATACAGGTTTTGTTAATTGAAAAGGGCACTTCACTAATTTAGAAAGCATAAAAGACTTCATATCGGTGCAAACACAACAGCCTTATGGACTGGATTTAAAGAGACAAAAACAGTAGTGATATTGTCAACAAACTGCAGCCAGCAAATATCAGAGAAGTAAATGATAGGCAAGAAAAAATTACTCACACTAGTAATTGTGTTTCTTCTAATGGATTCTTGCTGTATTCTGACTATATGCAGTTAGCCCAAGCACTTGAACTGCTCCAGAGAGGAAAGAGTTAACTCTATGCCAAGGCATAGAACGTTGAGCTCGAGTTCGGTTTTCAAACCTCTGTCCCAGGTACTCCTGAGTGTAGCCGTCAGATTCTTACGAGCCAAATACTAAGCAACTAACAACCCAGAAATTGTTTTTTAAAACTTTTGTGCCAAAGGGCCAAAAAACATCAAATTTAGGGTCCAAAGACTCAAGCTGAGACCCCCAAAAAGAATCCAAGTAGGTAATAAAATTTAAGGAACAAGAAACAAACTTCAATTAAGAAGAGTCATCCAGGTATACCCCTGGAGTGCAACACTGCACCTACCCACCCACATCCCAAAACAACTAGGTTCCAGGAGGGGAGGCAGGGAGGGAGGTCAGAATACAGCAAGGACTTTTGCCACACTGGGGTGGGCTCACAGCGTGGCAGCTGGAAAGTTGTTTGGGGGGGCCAGTGGAGCCAACGGGGGATTGGGCACCCACGTCGGCCATACAGACTGTTGCCACGCTGGGGTGGGCTTCCAGCGTGGCACCTGGAAGTATGTTGGGGGGGCAGTGGAGCCGATGGGGATTGGCACCCCGTCGGCCATATAGATATTTGCCATGCTGGGGTGGGCTCCCAGTGGTGGCACCTGGAAATCTGTTGGGGGTAGCAGAGTTGATGGGGATTGGGCACCCCTGTCAGCCATACAGTGTGTGGGGGTGCATGAGCACGCTGGGGTGGGCTCCCAGCATGCTACTTCAGTGGTAGTTGAGGGTGTCTATGGCAGCTGTTCCAAAGCAGTGCCAACGTGTAGGCACTCTGCATACTTCTGACGGCAGTATGCAAATTGCCTACACGTTATCACCACTGATTGTAGCGGTTTTGCTTGTGACTCTACGCCACTGCATCTGAACTGCTGTCATAGACAGCTCAGATGTTTATTGGAGCAGTGAGGCCGTGCCTGTGACAAGGAGCAGGGCATTGGAACCGAGGTGCCACACCCATGAAACTTCGTATGGTGGCACTGTTTCTTGCATGTCGTGCAAGCAAACATAATAAAGGCATTTGAACATGTAATCCATCCTCCACAACATTTCAACATTTCATGGGATTGAATTGCCAAAGGAGGAATTGTTTGTTGCAGCAAATCACCTGAAACGAAAAATGGAAGACAAACAAATGAATACAAAGGATGTTTATTGGCTACTAGACCCTCTTAGGTTTCCAAAACCCAAGCAGTTGGTCCAGGTAGCACTAACTATTCAAGTGACAAGCTCTAACTGTGAGCGCCCCTTTAGTGCACTACCAAAGCTACATACATGGTTCAGAGGTACATTGAGTCAAAACAGATTACACAAACTAGCGATTCTAGCAACTGAGAAGGAAATGGGTTCTGCATTGCCATCAGATCAATTAATTACACAGTTTGCCAAGAAAAGCAACAGAAGACATCAGCTGTTATTACCAGAGAGAGAGAGAGAGAGAGAGCAGCTAGGAGAACAAGAAAATACACAAAAATTAAAATGATTATGCAGTACAATTTGAAATTGTACTTTGTTGTTGTTGTTGTCTGCTTTAAGGCTGTATTTTTGAATGAGGACTTGCTATTCAGCACAGAAAAAAGAAAAAGTATTTTAATAGAGGGTCCATATGAATATAAAATGTCATACACCCCACTTTCATATGCCTGTGTGTCACATTTCCCACCTTTGGTTAGCTGAGATAGGTAGGAAAGACATCTGTTGCTGCATAAACATTAAATTCCACTTGTTTATGTACTTCCTGTGGTTTATCATATGTTGTTTAGATATGGACCCATAATTTCGTAAGTGTCAGTCAGGAAGGCTGCCTTCAGGTGCTGGATGCCCATCTCCACCTCCATAAATCCTGCTACCCAAACTTCCTGATATTCAAGAAGTAGGGTATTGATTCTATGACCTTTACTCTACAACATGAAGTGTCTATCTGACAAGTGAACACAAAATAATGGAACAGGAGTGGGGAAAAAAACAAGGATAAAGTAGCAGAAATGTGCTATTTTCCACCACAGAACACCAAATTTTCTACAGCTTTTGGGGGCCTAGGCAGCTCCCAAATCCATGGCTTATTGATTTGGGGCCTGGGCCCCGAATAATATCTCACGATAGCAACACCTCTGACTCAAAAAAACATATTGTGGTGCTTTTGTTAATTTTCCTCTATGCTTTCAGCATTGTCTTTTTGGGTTTTACTATTAAAAGAATTAACTAATATATAATTAACTAATAATTAAGATAATTAACCTGGATGGATGGTTACATCTTGAATTCTAAAAGGATTCCTCCATGGGAAGGGAGTATCTCTCCATGCTGAAGATCATCGAATCCTGCTGTGAGTTGGGCCTGGATAGTGTCTTCATCTATTACTAGTATGCCATTCTGTCCCTCTTTATGGGAAACTAACCAAACTTCCTTAATACACCTTTTCCCCTGCAAAATCTCTATGGGTGGAACCTTCCTCAACAGACTTCCTTTGCTCACCTGATCAAGCTATGGGATACCTCCACAGGGTGTTAGTCCAGAAAGCCTGATGGGCCAGATTGCTACGTAGCATGTGTAAGCAAATGGAGGAGCCATGATCCCTGACCCCTCCACAGGGGTCCTGGCATCAGACCCCTTTGCTGCCCTCCCACAGGCTCCCCCAGGGCCTCTAGCCAATTGGCTGGCACAGTGACAGCAGGGACCAACCAGGTCCCAGTGTGTAGCGAGATGGGGTGCATATATTGTAAAAGGTGCCACCCACCTTTGCCTTCCTCTGTCTCTCAGCAGGCAGCATGCAGAGCTATGATAGCAGCTCCTCTGGAGGGCTGTGTGAAAGGGTTGAATAAGACCCTGTCCCATTTGTTATATAGAAAGATTCATTATGTAGAAAGAGTTAAACGCAAGGATCTGTTTTTTCATCTTCTGTTCTGTCTCTTGTCTGTCTGACTGTGCAGTCAAATATTCTTGTGAGACCTAGGAACTGGCCAATCCAATGGTCTCGCTATTCTCCTCCCCACCTCCCCGCTGTCTCACTGCCTTCACTTGCTGTTTCTATCTTTTCTCCCCCTTGCATATCTAAAATCATAAAATATGTGTGAATCTTTATGTGAAAATCAGATCCCTTGATTTGAGCATGTATATAGTTATATTGTTAAAATGGTTGCAAAACACTATTTGGAGCTCAAGGGGGTTAACTTGAGATGCTGGTTTGCAAACTCTTTTGCAGAACTGTAGACAGGAGGTCAGTTCTGGGACACCATGTGCTGCTTTGTTGCACCTGTAAGGAAGGAAATTGACAAGAATATTTTCTGAAAAATAGGATGTTCTCCTTAACGAGTTCCCAGACAAAGACTTATAAAAAAGTAGCAATACTTTTGCTAGAGAGAGAGAGAGAGGGGGGAGATTGAGATTTGAAATTGAGAAGAAACACTCAGAAGAAAGACTTTGTTTTCTCTGATTGTACTATCTTTGTAAATAGTTATACTGAAAGGTTTTATTTTTTAATTTTCTGTTATTGGAAAAAAATAAAACACTACTTGCAAATTTTATTCTTGCTCCTGGTCTTCCTATGCTTCCTGACCTGTGCCTCGATGACAGGCGGTGTGTGAATAGTGGTGTGCCATGTTGTCTGGGACAGCAGCATACAATGTCTGGAGGGACTTAGCCGAGGCTATGGATGGCAACAGAAGGGAATTCCACAATTCAGCAAGAGAGACAGTGAGGTAGTGAGAGAGAAGAGAGAGATGCTGAATGCAAACAATGAGGAGCTAGCAGTTCTAATGTTATATAAACCTAAAATAAACACACTTGTTTTTGCCATTCACAGTTATGACGTCAGAAATTCCATAATGCATAGCTCTGATATCAAAACTGTGAATTATGAATTTGTAGAATGTTTGTCACTCAAACTGACCAAATGTTCCACTTACTGGTTAGTACGCGAAGATAAACAATACCTGTGGTGGTACAGTCTTCTAGTGAGGAAAATGATTCATTCATCGATGACAGTCTTATCTGTCTTATTCACCTGTTGATGTCCCATGCCTGATCACCCTAATTTGATGATGACCTTAGGAGTTGAAGACTAAGGGACAACGGTTGGAGCATTCCTGGTGGAGATCCAGCTCAGAGGAGAATAGATAGATAGATAGATAGATAGATAGATAGATAGATAGATAGATAGATAGATAGATAGATAAAATGTAATTTTTATAAAGGAAATACATTTCATTAGGATTGTTACATCCTGTTTACAAACAGTCCTGTGTTCATTCTTATCAGATTTACTAAGTACGAACATACGAAATCGCCAGCAGAAACAGGCCTCATGGTCTATTAAGTCTTCTCAAGTGTGCAGCTAGCCCCTCATCTCACAGCTGCCCCTCCCACCCCCCTTCCCAGTATCCCTTCTCCTTTCCCTGTCCCAACCCCTCTTGAAACTGCCCACCATCTTACAGGACACTAGCTCGTCTGGTAAGGTGTTCCATTTGTCCACCACTCTTTCTGTGAAAAAATGTCTCCTCATTTCCTTCTTGAATCTTCCCCCCTCCAATCTCAGTCCTTGCTCTCTCGTGTCCTTCCCCTTTCTCATCTGAAAAATCCCTTCTGTGTTGGTCTTGTTTATCCCCTTCAGATACTTAAAGGTCTTGGTCATATCCCCCTATCCCTGTTCTCCTCCAGTGAATACATATTCAGCTCTCCCAGCCTGCTTTTGTAAGACTTGCTCTCCAATCCCTGGATCATCTTTGTGGTTCTTTGCTGCACCCCCTCCAACAATCTGATGTCCTTCTTCAGGAATGGGTGCCAGTACTGCATGCAGTACTCCAGGTGGGGCCTGACCAATGACCTATACAGGGGCAGGATAACCTAGGAGGCAGTATAGCGCAGTGGTTTAAGGCTCTGAGCTGCAAATCTGGAGACCTGGGTTTGAATCCCACAGCCCACACTTGCATATACTGTGTGACCCTGAGCAAGTCCCTTAACTTCCCTGTGCTCCCAGGTTGCACCTGTAAAAAGCTTTCAGCTTAGTGTGTCTCACCTGGTTAAAGAATTGAAAAAAAAAACCTAAAAAAAAACTCCCTTCTTGTGGAGGAGTTCCCTCTCAAAATACACCCCAGCATTGTGTTGGCTTTTGCTGCTGCCTTCCTGCACTGAGCAAAGTTGTTCATGCTCCCCGTAATGATCACTCCTAGGTCCTTCTTCTCTGTGGAGCTCCCCAACTGTACCCCATTCAAGTGCTAATCCCTCCCCTCTTTCCTGGCTATGAAGTGCAGAGCCTTGCACTTCTTGGCATTGAGCCCCAACTGTCATGTTTCCGCCCAACACCTGCAGCTTAGTCAGATCCTCCTGCAACCCCTTCCACCCCTCCGCGTCATCAACCACAGCTCCCATCTTGGTATCATCTGTGAACAGACTGATCTTGCTCTGGATCCCATGTGAGATATCTGCAATAAAAATCCCGAACAGCACCAGTCCCAATACTGATTTCTGTGGTACTCCGCTCGTCACTGCTCTTGGTGATGAGAGGTCCCCCACCACCACCACCCTTTGCTGCCTTCCCTTTAGCCAGTGGGTGATTCATTTCACCATTTTTGGTCCTACCCCCACACATTCCAGTTTTCCCCCAACCTCCCATGATGCACTGAAGCAGAGGCCTTGCTGAAGTCCAAATACAGGACATCCACTGCATGGCCCTTGTCCAGTTCCCGCATCACCCAGTCGTAGTACTCTACAAGGTTTGTCTGGCAGGATCTGCCCACTATAAATCCATGCTGTTGACCATCCTGGAGACCATTTTCCTCCAAGAAGCTCACTAGCCTCTCTTTTAGTATGGTCTCCATGAGCTTTCCCACAATTGATGTGAGGCTCACTGGTCTATAGTTTCCTGATTCACCCTTTGGGCCACTTAAAAAGATATAAAAAACGTTTCCATAAAAGGAAATAAAAAACAAACTTAACATACAATATAAATCACATATAACACCCATATAAAACACTTTGATCAGTTTCCATCTACACACACTTGCACTCTATTGGAAAACATTCATCCAAGGCCTTTGTGAGCTCTAGATGTGATGATATAGTATGCATTGTGTGCAGTAGATTATTCCATAATAACACTACTTGTAATTTCAAAGTTTTCTCACCGTATTTTGTGTTTGTTTTTTGGATGTTTGATTTTACTCACATGGGCTGATCTTTTGAATGCTGAATGCTCTCTACAGTGAATATCAGTGGGTGATCATGCTGAAAAAGGCAGCGTTCCAGTCATGTGATCACTGAAGGGAAAAATCGACTAGCTTAGCTCTTCAACAGCACGGACAGACTGTTAAATTCTCTCTGCCTTCAGTCAGTAAGAGTTTTTACAGGAGGAAAATGCAATGAATTTAGTCAATTTTCCCTTTACAAGGTGTCCTTCATCAAAGTTGGTACAGTGGAGCCAGTCACGATGTAATGCAATAACCTGCAATAGGTGACATGTCACAAAATTCTGCTTGACAAAGTGGCTTAAATGCCATTGAATTACACTGTTTCCTGCAGTATGCTGCAGCATTTTATGATATACCACAACATAACTGCACGGACTGCTGACATGGATTGAAAGGGTGTCCTGACTGCTCTGCTAGCCCTCCCCCTCCAATATACCGATCACCTGCTTGGTCCTTCCCTGGACCCACAACAAGGATCACAGAAGTGGTGCCTCCTGTTTTCAGCATCTCCACCAGTTTAACAGCTCACTGGAAACAGGAGTGGTCCCAGAGGACTGGGGGAAGAGAGATGTAGTCCCACTTCACAAAAGTGGCAGGGAACAGGCTGGCAATTATAGGCCAGTCAGACTGACTTTGGTGGTGGGAAAGTTAACGGAATCACTGCTGAAAAAAGGATTGTGGAATATCTTGAATCCAGTGGGTTACAATATTCAGGGCAGTGGGGATTCATGGAAGGGGGGGGGTTATGCCAAACAAATCTGATAGAGTTCATTGACTGCGTGACCAAGGAACTAAATCAGGGTGGAGTGATGGGCATAGCCTATCTAGAGTTCAGTAAAGCATTCACCACCGTTTCACATAGGAGACTAGTAAACAAGCTGAGTAGCTTAGGAGTGGGTCCAAAGGTGATAAACCAGTTAAGAAATTAGTTAAGGGATAGCCAGCAGAGTGTGTTGGTAAACAGAGTTTACTCAGAGGAAAGGAGGGTGACCAGTGGGGTGCCTCAGTGCTGGCACTGATCCTCTTTAATGTCTTTAAAAGTGACATTGCAGAGGAGCTGGAAGGGAAGGCCTGCCTCTTTGCAGATTACATCAAACTCTGTAATAGGGTGGAATAGGAGGGGTGGAAAGGATGAGCAGTGACCTGAGAAAACTCAAAGAATGGTCAAGGATATGGTAGCTGGGTTTCAGTGTGAAAAATTGCAAAATAATGCACTTGGGGCACAGAAACCCAGGGGCAGAGAACAAAATGGGAGTGGTGGTACTGACAACCACCAAGCAGGAAAGAGACCTGGGGTGATCATATTGGATGACCAGAAGGTGGCCAGGCAGTGTGGCAAGGCAACTGGAAGGGCAAGTGGGATGCTGGGGTGCATAGAGAGGGGTTTCACCAGCAGAAACAGGGAGGTGGTGTTGCCTCTGTATAGACTGCTGGTAAGACCCCACCTAGAGTACTGTGTCCAGTTCTCAGAAAGAATATAGGCAGAGTGGAAGTGGTCCAGAGGAGGGCAACTAAAACGGTGCAGAGTCTGCATCAGAAGCCTGTGAGGAGATTTTAAAGGACCTAAATATGTACACCTTGGAGGAGAAAAGGTGGGGATATGAAAGAGACCTTTACAACCCTCACGGGGTAAACAAGGTACAAGATGGAAGTATCTCTCAGAAAAAAAGGTGCTCAAGGACAAGGTGGCACAGTAGGAAGCTGGAGGGGGTAGATTCAGGAGAGATGTGAGGAAATACTTCTTCACTGAAAAAGTGGTGGATTATTAGAACATTCCTCCAGCGGATGTGGTGGAGGTAAAAACAGTGGTGGGGTTCAAGAATGGATGGAATAGGCATAAGAGAATCTTAGGGAAAGGGGGGGGTTGAATGGTCAGCATATCAAGTAGGATCTGTGGTGATACTAAAAGCAGGAAAAATGGGCAGAAAAGGTGGACCAAGTGGTCCTTATCTGCTACCAAATTCTGTTTCTGTCTGTCAAAGGGCACACTCTTCTGGGTAGGGTAGCCTCCTTTCTAAGGACATGAGCCCTAGTAATAATTTGTGCTGTGGTCCTTTGTGCTAAGGGCTGCAGCACAAAGGCTGACTTAGGAATCTGCTGAGAAATCGGTCAAAGAGGCAGCCAGCAGTCAAATATGCTGTCCATCCCTTGAGACCTTATTGACCTTCTCTCACAAGCCTTTTCCTGGACTATTGCTGCTCTTGTGAGCATTTGTTCTTATCTGCCTGCTTTTGTACATTTGCTGTTGTTCTCACTCTGAGTGTACTATTTCACAGGTTGCTCTCTCTAATCTGGTAACCAGACTCTGTTGGCTGCTGTTCTCCATGGCTGCCACATACTGTGCTCATTTGTTTATATTGTTTTATGTCTCAGGCTTGCCTCAGCAACTAAGTTTGTTCTTGATCCCTAGCAACACCTTATTTCTAACCCCAGTAATGCTCAGTATATTCATAACTTTATGCTTTAAGCCTGAGGGGTTAGACTGCCCAGAGAGATGGAACACATGTAAATGATGGAACACTTTGCACGTGAGCATCTTTCAAACACTACCTCTACTAACTACCTGTGTTCTAACCTCTTCAGATTTTTCTCTCCGCCTGAAAAGTCTGGTCGCTCAGAGTCATGTTCGTCCACTTTCCTCCTGCATGAAGAAAACATCAAATACTGACCGTAAATATATTTTTGTTTTCATTTACTGCCTCCACTAGTTGTTTTGTATAGTTAATCTTTATTACGTTAAATTTATTGTTTTTCTCGGTTCCTCTTGGTTCGGAATAACCGTGGGGGAACTGGGATAGTCTTGTTTAAAATCAGGGTTCTCTGACTAAAGAACCAACTTTATTTGTCTTAAAGGAGTTAAATTCATTCACTTTTTGTAACCGATAAATCTAGGTTACTGAACCGCTGATCTGGTTCCGTTTCAGCAAACGGTCCGGTTCCATTGGTTCCTCTTCAGTTCCTGAACCAATTTAAAAAAAAAAAAAAAGAAGGCTTTTTTCTTTAGCGGTTGCTATTTTTTTGAATTATGTTGGAAAAACCCAAAAAGAAAACTGGTGAGCTCGGTTTCAAAAACTGTACTCAGTGTGGAAAGGTGTTTGCAAAAGCAGACAAACACACACTTTTTAGGGCTTTGGTCATTTAAAAGAGGAATGTGATGTTTGCAAAACAATCCCTGAGAAGACCATTGAAAATGCCTTGAAAGGCTAAAAAAGAAAATTCCAAGGGGTCCCTCTGGCTCTAACCAGCCGATACCCCAAGATATTGTGGCTGAACCCACGCTTTCTTCTGTTCCTGCCCCTGAGATGGGCACAAAGGGAACAAAAAGAGCTGCTGAAACAGCTGACTCCCCGGTTCCTACTAAAAAAGGCAAAAAATTGAAACACACAGAACCCTTGCCTGTCAAGCCAGGGACTTCTGTGACTGCTCTGCCTGTACCTACGGTCCAAGAGATTGCCCAGGCCTTTAAAATCATTCAGTCCTTGCAGGGAATAGTGCCTCCTCAACAGCCTCCTGCCCCACCCCGGTCCCCAGGATGTCAGTAATGTGCATCCTTTCCCCCAAGAAGGAGGAGACACTTTTGATAATGATGATGATTATGATGAGGAGGAGGGACCAACAGAACCAGAAGTGTCCCCTGAACAGGACTTTGGTTCTCCTCTAAGGGTGTCTGAGGATTTTTTCATCTCACTTCACTTCACTTTTGTCAGGAGGATGACAGATGCTCTTGACATCTCCACCACTGAAAAAATCGAAGATGAGGAAGAGGTGGAGTACTTAGAGATAATGGGGTTAACACCCACAAAGGCTCTCCTTCTCCCTGTCTATAAATTCTTTAAAAAGGATGCACTAAAGATTTTACAGGCACCAAATTCCACCCCTCCTATAGACAGTAGGATGGACAAGAAGTACCAGCTGGAAAGGGAGTGAGCTGATTTTCTCTTCTGCCACCCCAACCGCCAGGGGGTCATACAGCAGGCTGCCTGTGACAAGGCTAGGATCCATCTGTCCTCACATCCTCTGGACAAGGATTCTAGGAAAATAGAGAATATGGCCAAAAAAGGATACCTGTCAGCCTCTCTGGCTATGCATCAGGCTACCTTCCAGGCATATGCTGCCCAATACCAAAAATCCCTGTGGCAGTCAGTCCTGGCCATGTCCCAGAAAGCTCCCTTGCCCTCGTCAGATGACCTGGCTGAAACTGCCAGGTTTGGACTAGAGGCAGCTAAAGTACCAGTTCCAAATGGCTGCTGACACTAATGATACTGCAGCCAGATGGATGGCAAACACGGTGGCACAGAGAAGGTTTGCTTGGCTTAGGGCCACAAACCTTACTCAGGATACACAATCAAAGGCTTTGGATTTTCCCCTATACGGAAACTCTCTCTTTGGGGAGTCCACTGTGGCATACATGAAGGTGGATGAATATAAGGCCACTTACAGAAGCAACTCTGCTAAGGAGAGCTTCTCCATCCACCAGACCTTATGGAAGGGGAGGCCTTTTACACCCCATCCCTTCATCCAACCAGTGGCATTACCCCAGTACCAGTAGTACCCACAGCAGGATTACTCTAGGGGCAGGGGCAGAAGAGGATCGAGGTGAGGGTCTCATACTCAACCTTAGTCATAAACCAAACAGACCCCCTGAACCACAGGCCACCTCCTCCCTACCTGTCGGAGGCAGACTTCCCCACTTTCTCCAAACTTGGCTGAAAATCACCAAACACTAGTGGGTGTTGGAGGTGGTGGGGCAGGGTCTGTCTCCGGAATCCAAGTCCTTTTCTCATCAAAAATCCAGAGTTTTTAGCTCTCCCTCCCTAGCAGAAAAGGTGCACTTGGAGGCAGAGGCTCGGAACCTGCTACAGTTAAAAGCTGTGGAACCGGTTCCAAAATCTCAAAGGGGAAAGGGCTTCTATTCCAGATACTTCCTGACCACAAAGAAAAGTGGGGAATAGTGGCCTATACTGGATCTAAGGGTTCTAAACAAGTTCTTAAAAAAACAAGGTTCAAGATGGTAACCTTGGCTCTGATTCTGCCAGCACTGCAAAAAGAAGACTGGTTGGCATCACTGGATTTTAAAGATGCCTGCCTATTTTCACATCCCCAGAAAAGGGTCTCACAGAAAATACCTCAGATTCAGACTCCCTTCAGGTCACTACCAGTTTTCAACCCTGCATTTGGACCTTTCTTCGGCCCCAAGGGTATTCACAAAGTGCCTGGCAGCTGTAGTGGCACATCTTTGCAGACAAGGAATGTCTGTTTTTCCTTACCTAGACAACTGGTTGGTCATGGGAAAATTTCCCCTGCAGGTGCAGCAAGATCTGAAAATCACTCAGGATCTCCTGGAGTCCCTGGGATTCCTGATCAATCACACAAAGTCAGTTTTCACTCCTGCACAAGTGTTGCAGTTCATAGGAGCAGAAATCAACACCCTACTGGCCAGGGCATATCTGCCCCTGGAAAGGGTAAGAAACATTCAGCTAATAGCAAACTCTTTCAAGCTGCACAACTTAAAAACTGCAGGACAGTTTCTCCAATTACTAGGCCACATGGCGGATTCCACAGGCACAGTGATGGGTGCCAGATTCCACATGAGAGACACTCAATTTCATCTCAGGTCTCACTGGTGTCAAAGAAAAGATTCCTTCTCAAAGCTTATCCCAGTAACAAAGTCACTGCTACAGGTCGTCTTGTGGTGGAAGGAGGAATCCAACTTAAGGCAAGGAGTTCCTTTTCAGAAAGAGAATCCTTCAGTGGTTCTCACAACAGATGCATCCCTCTTGGGCTGGGGCGCCCATATAGGGGATCACACAACCCAGGGCACTTGGTCAGCCACAGAGTCCCTTCAGCAAATAAATCTATTGGAACTCAGGGCAGTTTTGCTAGCTCTAAAAATGTTTTCTCACCTAGTCCAGGGCAGGGTGGTACAGGTCAGAACAGACAATACCACCACAATGTATTACACAAACAATCAGGGAGGCACAAGGTCAGGCCTCCTCTGCACGGAAGCCATAAAACTTTGGACTCTGGCCTACTCATTGAAAGTGTCTCTGCAGGCAATTCACTTGCCAGGGAAGGACAATACCTTGGCAGATGCATTGAGTTGAATAAATCAGGCCCATCATGAATGGACCCTAAACAAACAGGTGGTACAGGTTATTTTCAGAAGGTGGGGCACTCCAGAGATAGACTTGTTCACATCCCACCAGAACCACCACCTGCCACAGTATTGTTGCAGACCACCAGATCAGGGAACATTTTCTCTGGATGCTCTGAGTCTGGATTGGTCAGGAAGGTTCCTCTATGCTTTCATTCCTTTCCCTCTGATTTACAGAGTACTGGTCAAGCTCATAGTCCATACAGCATCACTGATCTTGATTGCTCCAGACTGGCCGAGGCAGCAATGGTACTCTCTTCTGCTCTCAATGTCTGTTGCAAATCCAATACATCTCCCTCAGAGGCACAACCTTTTGACTTCCAACCAGGGAACTCTGTTGTACCGGAATCTCAAGTTCCTCAATCTCAAAGCTTGGCTCTTGAGGATTTAGAATATACCGACCTAAAACTTTCTGAACCTGTCTTAAATATTCTAAGAGGTTACAGAAAACCTTCTACTACAAAGAACTATTCTTCCAAATGAAAGAGATTCTCTATCTGGTGTTCGGGCAAGATTCTGGTACCAGCCCAAGCTGGCTTGTCAGAGGTATTGGATTATCTCACACATTTACACTCTCTGGACCTACAACCCAGTTCTTTGAAGGTTCACCTTTCAGCAGTATCTGCTTACCTTTCTGTTGGGAAAAAGGTAGCATTGGCTTCTAACCTTATTTTTAAAAGGTTCTTTAAGGGCCTGATCATTTTCATCCCCCTCACAAACCACCAGTGCTAGTTTGGGACCTGAATGTGTACATAGCCAAGCTGATGTCTGCTCCGTTTGAGCCCATGACCACAGCTCATCTGAAATATGTCACTTGGAAAACAGTTTTCCTAATGGCAATGTCTTCTGCAAGAAGAATCAGTGAGCTTCAGGCTGTCTGTATTGATCAGGACTACATATCCTTTCATAGGGATAAAGTAGTCCTCAGAACAAACAGGAAATTTCTCCCCAAGGTGGTCTCTGATTTCCACTTAAATCAATCTATCGCTCTTCCTGTCTTTTTCACTGAGCATACCACTTCTGGGGAAAGGAGATTGCACAGTTTGGATATAAAGAGGGCCCTTAGTTATTACATGACAGCCACTAAGGACCCTAGACAGGATGAAAAGCAATTGTTTCTGACCTATGGGGATGTGGGAAGAGGTAATCCAGCCTCAAAAAGATTCATTTCTTGTTGGATAGTCCAGTGTATCCAATTATGTTACACTAATGCTGGTGGAGAGCTCCCATCAGGATTGAGGGCTTATACTACAAGAGGGACAACTGCTACTTTAGCAGCTGCCAGGGACATCCTATTACTGGATATATGTAAAGCAGCTACCTGGAAAACAGTACACACCTTTACAAAATACTACAACCTAGATATTTTATCCCAGAGTGATGCTAGGTTTGGCACTGCAGTCCTGCAAAGTCTGTTTCCAAAACAGAGTCTTGTGCCCATCTCCAGGGGTACTGCTTGGTAGTCTGCATAAAGTTATGAATATACTGAGAATTACTGGGGTTAGAAGAAAAACTTACTTACTATAGTAATTGTGTTTCTTCCCAGTGATGCTCAGATATTCATAACTTCCTTCCTTACCTCCCATTCCGAACTTCAGCCTCTGCACTCTGCATGCTGGTGCCACCATGTCACTATACACCCTTGGAGTGAAATTTCTCCTCTGCACCTGTATTAGTTAGGTGAACAGAGTTCATCGTGTTTATCTTTTTGGTATTTTTCTGGCATGTTGTTCTAACCTTACTTATTTGCTTGTTCCTCCAGTTGGAGGCCTATTTTTAGTAAATTCATATTGTTGGGTGACCCCAGTTTTAATGATAACTTTTAATATTGCATTATCCAGGGCCTATCTTTTCAGGCTCCTTTATAAAATCTGAAGAGGTTAGAACACAGGCAGTTAGTAGAGGCAGTATTTGAAAGATGCTCACGTGCAAAGTGTTCCATCATTTGCATGTGTTCCATCTCTCCAGGCAGTCCAACCCCTCAGGCTTACTGCATAAAGTTATGAATATCTAAGCATCACTGGGAAGAAACATAATTACTATGGTAAGTAATTTTTTCTTCAGTGAGCCTCAGGACTGCTTTATCTGTGCATTACTGGGTTAGCTAGCTAGTTTTCTCCAACACGTCCTAGCCATTTTAATGCTGTAACTGTTTCCCTCTACTTAGGTTTTTTGCAGGTGCTGTATTCGTCAATCGTGCAATCTCTTCTGCCTTCCTCTCCTCCCTTACCCTCCCTTGTCTGTGCTCACCTCCAACCCAGACCCTTCTACGATCACACATCCATACAACCCCCCTTCATCTCTCTCTATCCACGCTGGTCTTCTCTCCTCTCCCTCTCTAAACTTTGAGTTCCTCCACTGAGCCATTCTTTCCCTCCCTTTCTCCCCCTCCCCAAGGATGCAAGTTACATTCTATCCTTCTGCTCCTTATCCTGCTTCTTTCCTAGTTGGAGATGTTAAATCTAACCCTGGTCCCTACCAACCATTTCCTCCTCCTCCTCTCCTCATAAAGTTCTTAGCATCTTCCACCTTAATGATAGCAGCCTACTCCATAAAAGAGACCTCCTAAACATTTGCGTCTCTGAGCACTCCCCAGATCTCCTCCGCATCTCTGAATCCTGTCTTTCATCTAGAACACCTGACTTTTGCCTGGCTACAGCCTCATTAGGCAAGACCTTGGCAAACAGGGGGTGATGTTTCCCTCTTCTTCCACCAGAGTCCTATGTGCTTCATCTCTTTTAGTGAATCTGTACTCTCATCCCACAAGTTTCTTCTTGCCAAACTCTCTTTTATCTCCTCCTTACCCATCTTCATTGGGGTCACCCACACCTCCCCTAATATCTCTCTCCCTTTATTGGTTGACTGTCACTCCTCCTCTGGTAAACTTATTCTCCTATGAGACTTTAATATCAATTGGCTATTGCCAGCCTCCATGCCGATTTCCCAGAGGATTGAGTCACTTAACCTCACCCAGCTTATCAGAGAACCCATGTGACTCAATCCTTTCTTTAGCAGTCACAGCCCCCTGGACTGGGTTATTTCCCCTTACCCTCAACCTATAGCCGCAACAGGTATCTTGTCAGATGCCTTCAGTCACCATTGTATGACTTTCTGCATCAAGAAAGTTTGCCTTCCTTCTCCCCCTTCCAAATATATTTGGTCCTGGTCTCTCTGGTCACTTCACATTGACCCGCCTCCTCAGAGACCTGGCACTCACTGATTTGTCTCCCATCCTCTCTGTCTCCAATATTGATTTTGCCCTCTACCTGTTCTATTCTAAATTCCTACACAATTGGGACAAGCATGCCCCCCTCAGAAAATCCAGGGTCAAAGGCTCCCACCACCCTTCAATTACACTGAATCTCATCTATCTGTGCAAGTCCCATGACCAAGCCTGGGCAGGCACTGGGTTATATGGGCCCGTGGAACCCAAGCCCCAGCAATATTTACCAAAGCAGGCTCAGCCCCACCAATAATTACCATCAGAATATTTTTTTTGTGGCAGTTTTTTTGTGCATGCGCGCCCTCTGTGACATGCTACGGCATGCGTGCCACCCCCTCCCAATGCTGTGAAGGGAGCGATTCCCTCCTCACCCCCTCTGCACCTATTGGATGGCACTTTTTTTAATTGGCATCTTTGGTGTCTTTTCTATTTAGAATTCCAGGAGAAAGGAGAGCAGGCCAGCAGTTGTATTGGGCAGCAGCATGTGTGTGGTGTTGATGTCATGTAATGACCGTGGGTCACGGCAGATGTCCAGGTCAGGTAACAACTGCGAGACAGGAGCAGTCCGTCGGAGAGTGAGAGCTGAGGAGTTTGAGCAGCAGTCATGGACTGGTGCAGCTGGCTGTCTGATGGTGAAATTTATTTATTTATTTAGTTTTTGTTGACTGGGTAATTGCACTAGACAAGTTCTTGCCTGTTATCAGGCACGAACCGGGGGCAAGGGGAATACAGATGAATGCCAACTGACCTTGAGCCAGGTTAAACTGTTGGTGGTATTTTTAGTGAATGGGGGGAAATTTGGTTAGAGCACTGGGGAAATTCCTCTACTCAGCCTGTGGGGGAACCCTTGACCATCTGAGATTCTCTCAGTAGGTCTTAGTTGCTGGAGGAAGGAGGTGGTTCGGCCTTGCAGTTCGTAAGGATGAATGAAGCCTTTGTTACGGAAATTAAGCATCAGAAAATGAATCCTATAGATGATGTGATAGATGAAGCACCGGATTCTCAGGAAGGGGGCGCTGTTGAACCTATGGCCTCAACCCAGAAGAGCATTCAGAGTGCTGGTGAACCTGCAGGAGAGCAGATCTCCCTCCCTGCAGGTCCAGCAAAGAAGATAGAACCTTTAGGAGGAACAATAGAAACCTCTGAAAATATGTCTCAAGGAGAGACAGCAGAGAATTCAAAGGAAAACTGGTTGAAGGAACTCTTGAAAAAGACAGAGCCCTAGTTATGGCAATTGTGAATGAAACTCCTCAGATATCTGAAGCACAAGCTGAAGGTTCTGAACAGCAAAAAGAAGAAGGTACTGACAGTATGACGAGCACAACAGAACCTTTAAATGAAGGTTTAAATGGGGAAAATGCAAAGTGAGATGGTTCTAAAGCTGCAATGTCTATAATGGCTTTCCAGACACCCATTCAAGCTGTCAATAGGCTGGGAAACTGTGACGCACTAGCATCAAAGATGACTTAGCAGCTGGAGAAATGCTGGAAGCCCTCCCCAAAAATGTCAGTGAGACGTCTGAAAGGGCAAACCTTGTAGTTGCTCACAAGAGAACTGAAACTCCATGGCATGTAAGTACAGATACTGAAATGGCAAATGTTGAAGGTGTACAGATTTTGGGGTTAAGACAAGGCAGACAAACAGAGGGAGAAGTGTATATGAAAATGCCACAAAGCGTAGAAAAAGCTTTAAAAGCTGGAAGCGAGATGGTTTGGGACAGTGGATTCCAGATGCCGGACATAGCCCCATACCAGGCTACAATGTAAATATGGAAACAGGGGACAGTTCTAATCCAAAATCTGCAGGTGATACTGAGTTTAATCTGATTTTGAATACAGAGGAAATGCAAGTAGACCAAACAGAACTGGAAAGAGCCCAAAATACTATCTTGCCTGAAAGTAGTGACATGGGGGATGAGGAGCCTAGTGAGAGACCGTCTTCATAGGGTGAGCAAGTGGAACTATGGAGAATGCCAGGCCTTCAGGGCCCCCCCCCCCCACCAATGAGCAGGCAAATCACAGATGGAAAGAATTTAGGAGAAAAGATTGATTCTTTAATCAACCTCCTCCATTGCAGAGGAAAAATGCTGTAAGACTACAGTATCAATGAGGGTTAGAATTTGCACCAGATAGACTGTACATGGGAAAAAAGTTGATAAAAGAGTCTATGGGATTTTTACAAATGAAATCTATACACTGATCCATGTGTCTGGAGACACATTATATGACATAAGTTTTAAAATCCCTTAGGGGCTGGATGGGTTCTGGACAAAATATGACAAATTGCAGTTTTCTGAACTGTGGATACCTTTCAGAGCCATTCCTCTCACCAAACCATCCATCAAGTTTGTAACAATTTTATTTAGGAATGAAAACGTCTCAGTTCATGATATCACCCATTGGCTGCAACAGCGCTGTGAGATACTGGAACAACCACAACCTATATTTGCTGAAGAACATTTTTGGACAGGGGGTGGAAGTATAAAGTTAAACTGAGAAATAATGATTCAGGCCCTGTACACTTGCCAAGCAATTTGTTTTTAGGTAGGGAAAGAGGGCATTGTTTCTATGTGGGACAACCAAAAACATGTTTTAAGTGTGGTTCTTTGATGCATCTGAGTTCAGTGTGTGATAGAATCAAATGTAACCAATGTTTTTCCTTTGAGCGTACAAGCACAGAATGTCAGAATGAACCAACATGCAATTTATGTGGGGAAAATGGCCACACATACCGCTCCTGTCCGTGGGTGACTCACAATAGAACAGACCGCCCAGACCAAGACATATTATTAACGAATGCACAAAAAAAATATATAGCTGCATCCAAAGCAATGCATCGGGCTCAGGAAACTGAAACTCAAGATGTAGCTACTGTAGAAGCAGTCAGGAGCAAATGCAAGTACCACAAGAACAAGTGGTTCAAAGTACTGCAATGGCTCCAAATTCAGGGAATGAATCTGAAGCACTTGATATGGTGCAAAAAACCCCTATGAAGCCCCAAAGGCCTCAGACATCCGCCCCCCACCGGGAGGGAAGGGAAAATGTGGTACTGGAGGAAGAGCAGAGGGAACCTCCTGAAATAAGTCCAATGTTACCATCAGAAACTACAGTGGTATCAAAGAAAAGAGCCCTTAAGCAGACAAGGCCCAAGTCCAAACTAGCAAAGGCGTCATCCCCCTTAACTATACAACTTAGCAATAAATATGAAGTGTTACATACAGAAACACAGGACTCGGAGCCAGGGGGAGACTCGGGATCTTCATCACAGCCTTTAGTATCAAGTGACTCAGAGGGAGAGCCTAAGGGTACTGAGCACCTGAAAGGAAGGGAGCAATTATTAGGGGCAAGAACTAGGAGAAGCACCAGAAATGGGAAAGTCAGCAAAAGCGTAGTATAAAGGTCCGGCATATATGTGTTTCCTAAGTGTTTCTTGGTAAACCCTCTGTGTGTATACAGGACTTTGGGTACCCCTTCAAAACACAAATCTTATGACTCCAAATTTAACACTGAAAATGGCTACCCTAAACACGAATAGCATCAAAAATCCTAGAAGGAGAATAATCATCTTATCCATTTTGAAAAATCGTGTTTCTGACATCTGTTTCCTTCAAGATACACATTTAAATACAGCGTCCCTAGTACATCTGGCGAAAAGGTTTTGGATTTGGGGGCCATCTTACTATTCCTTTGGCACAGAAAAATGTGATGGTGTAGGAGTGATATTTCGAGGGGATAGCTTCACAATTACAAGGCTGCTGGAAGTACAGGAAGGTAGAGCACTCAGGAGAGACTTTACTACACACAAAATGCAGTGGAGAGCAATAAATAGCTATACTCCATCCACAAAAAAAGAGAGGGTAGACCTGTTCAAAAGAATACAGCCATATCTTTATACCACAAAACATGTGATTGGGGGGGGGTGATTTTAACTGCGGATTAAACAAACAAGATAAATGAGCAAAAACAAATAAAACATTTTATGACACTGCCTGTTTAAAAACCATAATACAGACAACAGGCATGAAAGATGTATATAGAACAAAGAATGCTCGGGCGGGGGAACATTTTTTAAGGGGTCCATATCTACCCAAATTGATTTTTTGTTTGTATCAAAAAATATTTATATACAGGACACACACGTAGACCCTATAGAGACTTCAGATCATGCCATAGTAGTAAGGAACATTGGATTACAAAAGGGAACGCACTTTGGAAAAAGCTGCTGGAAATTTAATAATAAATTACTGGAAAATGAAAATATAATATCTCAAGTGCATGAATTATTGTGAGCTTATATGTCCATAGCAGGTTTGATGGAAGACATTAGCATTTGGTGGAGACATACAAAACAAGACTTGAAAAATAATTTCATTCATTGGGCTTCACAGCATAGCACAGTTAGTTATAAAAAATACCTTACATTATGAAATCAATCAAGGCAATTATATACTATTGTTAATACAGAAAGATGGAACCTAACTGAACAAATTAATAATATAAAAAAGGAGATGGAACAACTACAATATTCCAGAGCAGCCACAATGCTCTTAGAACATAAAATATGTACTCAGGGGAAAGTAGTAGCAGGAAATGTATTCTTGGACTGCGCTAAAAGATCTGAAGCCAGAGTAATGAACTCCGTAATTACAAAAGGGGGGAAGGAGGTGTTTGACTCTTAAGAGATTTTGAAAGAGGTACAAACGTATCTGACAGAGATGTACGCAGAACCACCTATGGATAAGGAACAAATACAGAACTACTTAAATAAAATACAAACACCAACAATACCTGACACAGATGTACGGGGTTTAACTCAACCAATAACAAAGGAAGAAATTCAACAAGCGATTAAACAACTAAAAAATGACATGGCTGGTCGGCCTGGTGGTGCTGAGGGTTGAGGCACTGGATGCCACACCTCGCACCACACCAGCAACCTGGGTTCGGGAATGAGCCTAGGTTATTAGTGGTCATCAGGGGAGGAGAAGGATTGAGCATCCGTCGGACTGCTATCCTTCTCTGGGGAGGGGGGTGGAACACCCCGGTCGCCCAGTTGCCTCTAGCGATGGCTGGGGCAACTACAGACCATGGGCAGAGTGGGGGGACATGTTGTGGCAGATGCTGGGAAGAGGCACATGCGGTAGCAAGTGCGCTCCTGTCCCTTGGTGTCATGCATGCCACAGATGTCCATGGGGGAGAAAACGGAAATATGAGCACCAGTCGCGGCAGCTTGATGGCCGTCTCTGAGGAGGACTTGCTCGGCGCCGAGGGTGTGTGGCTCTACTGGATCTGGTCCTGGTGCGAGAGTGTGAAGGGGAGCTCTGCACCTCCCCGCCATGGTGGGCAAGCCACGGGGTATGCCGCAGGCCCAAACATGGAGCCGGGGATCCTTGGGACGGCAGCCGGAAAAACCTCAGGAGGATGCCTGGAAGTGTAAGGTAAGCAGACTGGTGACCTGGGGGAAAAAAGTATCAACAAAAAATGACACGGCCCCAGGGATGGATGGGCTTACATCAGAATTTTATAAATAATTATCCCCAGAATTAGTAGAAATCTTATGGGTAGTCTTTAACAGGGTACAAACATCAAAAACTATTAACTTCCACTTATGTATAGCGGTACAACATTTTTATATAAAAACCAAGATAGAAGGAACCTTGACAGTTGGAGGCCATTATGTCTACTAAACACAGACTTAAAAATATTAATGAAAATTTTAGTAAAATGATTGTTAAAAGTGGTCCCTTATCTTATATCGGTTACCCAGTCATGCTCAGTTCCTGGTAGATCTATATATGCTACTTTATTATTATATAGAGAGTTAGTAGGGCAAGGGAAAGAGGATAAACTGATGGGGTACCTCATATCCCTAGATCAAAAAAAGCATTCAATAGGGTGTCACACAAATTTATAGAGAGAGAACACTATTAGCATATGGTATACCACCACTCTTTTGTGAATGGATCACCACATTATATGGAGCAGCAACAAGTATTCCATTGGTAAATGGCACTCTAGGTACATACTGTATATACAAATAAAAAGAAGGGTAAAACAGGGATGCCCCCTAAGCCCGATGCTATATATTTTTTATTTGGACCCAGTGTTAAGAAGTATACAGCAAGATACCTCGATAAAGGGTATTACACCAAAGGACAGTAGGATAACAGTTAAAAATGTGGCGTATGCAGATGATCTCTGTTTGTTTGTTCCAGATAAAGAATCAGGAATAAGAGCTTTGGAACAGGTGGAACAATATTCCACAGTAACAGGGGCAGCCATACATGAGTTTAAAAGCTTTGTGTATCCCTTTAGCCCCTCAACACCACACCTGGAGTCAATAAAGGGAATAACAGTTACAGTAGAGTCATTTAAGTTGCTGGGAATAATTTTTGGGAGAGGGGATAATAGCACACTGAATTGGCAAAATAAGTTAGAAAGTACAGGGAGGAAAGTCCAAGTATGGAAATTGTGTCAAGATAAAGAAGAAAAAAGTAATGATAATAAAAACTCTTTTTTTTCCCTGTTTTTATTTATTTAAGCGCAATATACCCTATCCTTATAGCATTAGAAACAACCTTACTAAGCCAAGTGTTTCAAATTATATGGGGAAGCCACTTGAACCCCATCAAGCGAGAGACCTTGTATCGTTCAGTGCAAAAAGGAGGTCTTTACTTATTTAACCCGGTGGTATTTTTTTACAGCATCTTCCTTTATCATAACATAAAAGATCCACAAAGACCAGGGCCTGGGATTTGGAGAATATTTTCAAATAATTGGTGGAAGGCTTTTTTTGATGTATGGGAAAAGACAGACAGACTATCTCCATCCTTTAGAGCAGGACCCCAGTTTTTTAGACCAGTGATTATTAAAATTAGGAAATAGAAGTTGACACCATCACAGGTTTGTCAGACACACCGGAAACAAATATATGCCAATATCCAGAGCACAGCATTTGCCACTAGTTGCACTTTTAAAGGGGTAACTGACAGCAATCAAGTGAAAGTTCTAAAAACTCTGTGTGATTTACGAACACTCCCTAAAATGTGGGATGTGTCATGGCTGAGTAGCCATAGCAGATTAAATGTTAAAGCCAATGCAAAACACAAAAGTCAAATGGAGCGTATCTGCCCGAGGGATTCATGTGTAGCAGTAGCCATGACAGATTAAATGTTAAAGCCAATGCAAAACACAAAAGTCAAATGGAGCGTATCTGCCCGAGGGATTCCTGTATAGCAGTGGAAGAGACCATGGAATTTTCTTAACACAATGCCCATATGTACAGACTTTTTGGATTCTTACAGCACAGAAATGGAGAAACCCAATCTGGGGTTCTTTGTCATATGAAGAAATAATAGGGGTTTCACGAGGAAGACCTGTCAGATTGAAAAAGGGACGGTATGATTAATTCTAACTATAATAAAATATTTACTATGGCAGATAAGATGTCAATTTGTAAAGAACTATGTAGAACCAGGAGGATTGTTATATACAATAGAAAATGAATTGGGTGTAATCTGTATGTTTGAGAAAACTCAGGTAGCTCATCAGATATGATTGAGCAGGTGGCAATGCGTTCCTTTCTTAAAAGACAAGATAGGATAAGAAATAATGTTGTTGTTTTTTTGAAAGATTTGTAAAATAACTGAAAACCAGCTGATGAGTACAGAATTTTCTTTTATTTAGTATTGTAGGTATTTGTATGATTTAAATATAGGTTTCTTTTAGAAATTTGTAGGAATTATAACTGAAGGTATCATGTAAGAATTAAAAAAAGGGGCAACATTAGTATGTGCTGTATAACCTTTTTGTTAAGACTGTATGAGAGGTTTTTTTTCATATGTATAACATGTTGTGGTGTTCTTAATAAACATTCCCCTACTCTTTTGGGGGGGGGGGGTCTTTTTAGTTTTATGATTTAAGTTTAGGTTTAAAAAGTCTAGTTGAAAGAAAGTCTGACTTGTATCGATGTAATACTTATTTTGAGTTCTTTGGTCTTATGATTTGTATATTATTTGGTGTGAATTGAACACTATTTGTTATCATTTGTTCTTGGAAGTTATAATAAAAAATTCCCCTACTCCTTTCGGCAGGTGGCGCTGTGGAGCCGGAAGTGAGTGTCAGATCACAGATGGAAGGAGAGAGTGGAGGAGGCTGGGCGTCGGCTCGCCCGCAGCAGCACACATCCAGCAAGGGGAATGGTATAGCTGGGATACACCCAAGAGTTTGCCAGCACATCATACCAACCCCCTCGCATCAAGTTTTGTTGTCAGACAGTGCAGGAGTCACTGATAGTTAGACAATGACAGAGGGCCCGTTTGACCGGGAGGAAACAGCAGATTCTGATTTGTAGGTAAACATGGAGGAGTGCATGGTACCTGAAGGCACTGCAGAAACGGATTATGGCTTAGAGGGACCTCTGAATTGCCTTAAAGAGAAATGTAGGATTTTGGAAGCAGCCACCATGGATTTCCAGTTGGTGCAGCTACTCACTGAAGAGGAGCTCAAGAAGTGGAAATGCCCTGTGGTCGATTTGCCCTCAGGCATATCAGGTTCCGGGATAAAAGTATTCAAAGGTACAATTTCTGCAGAACCCGCAGCAATGTGATCCCTGCCCCAGACCCCAGTTGACCAACCAGCTGAAACAAAAGCCATTTGGTCACCAAAAGAAGCCCTTGAAGGAGTGGGATGGCTACAGCTTGAATTGGGCCAATGGATTGTGGATCCCGCAGTACCAATCCTGGGGGTATCTGGGGTGGGTGGCAAGCAACATAGAGTATGGCCCTCAGCATGAGGTGAGAATACAGACTCAGGAAGTCATAGTGGCTCATAAGGAGCACTCGACAGTTATTGCTGGGGATACTACGAATACTGACAGCCCAAATCAAACAATCAGTAATGTGCTTATAGGGGAAGGGTAGGAACAGAGCCATATAGCCTCCCAAAGACCAACAACGTATTCCTCATAGAAGGCTTATCGGGGAAAGAAGTACATGTTGCCAGCATGACAGGGGAAGCCCCTGGTAATGCAGTGTCAGACCAAGTGGCGCTTATGAAGGAAGTGGTGGAACAACCGAGTTTATCGGGCCCAGTGACCACTTATGCCAACCTATTTTAAAAACCAGTTACCTTGGCAAAAAAGAAGGAATGCTGTAAGGTTGCAGTTTTTGGGGCCCACAGAGAACATGCCTGATAGATTCTACTTGTGAAAGGTACTAATCAAACAAATGCTAGGTTTTTCCCCTAGCAAAGCGTATGCCCTGATTCACACACCAGGGGACAATACTTATAATATAATTTTCAGAACGCCGGGTATACTGAACAGATTCTGGATGAAGTATGCATTATTAAAAATTAATCCTGCATGGTCCCATTTCCAGGTTATCCCCCTCACTAAACTATCATTTAAAGTTATTACAGTTCTGTTTTCGAAATGAAGAGGTCAACGTTGAAGACATGACATACTGGCTGGAACAAAAATGTATACTCCAAGGGAATCCAGAACCAATTCTTGACCCAGAGGGTTTCTGGAATGGGGGTTGGAGGTACAAAGTTAACTTAATACAAACTGATGAAGGGCTACAACATCTGCCTAGTTGTTTTTATGTGGGACGAGATAAGGGCTTTATTTTTTTATCCAGGGCAACCACGTCATTGCTACAAGTGTGGCTGAGGACAACATCTTAGTAGAACATGTGAGCTTGTGAAATGTGTCCAGTGTGGTAAATTGGGGCATGTAATGTCTGACTGTCACCACCCAGCAAAGTGCTCCTTATGTGAATTGCCCATGGGCAGCCCAAAACAAAACAAATGGAGACTTTTGTATGCAATACTTTTATATAAATACAGCGGTCAATGCAGCTCAAAGACAAAAGCCTCCACCCCCACCCTTTGGGAGACCCCCGACACCTGCTTGGGTGGGACAGCCGGATCCTCCAGCACCTGATATAGAAGTATCAATGCAAGGGTCTAGGGCCCCTGTGCCAGGCACAGTGGTAATAGAAGGACATACTCCAACAAAGGATCCAGCTACGTCCGATACATCAATGCCCCCACCTTTACCACCAGAAGAGGCATATACAATAGTCTCTAATAGGCGTAGTAGCCTGAGGTCCAGGAACACTGGGAAAGTGGTGGCTGAGCAAGTACAAATCCCCCTGCAAAATGCCTACATGGTATTTCAGGAGGACATAGGAATGGCATCAGATTCTACATCAGTCCAAACCTCCCAACTGGAGGGGGCATCTGGCATAGAATAGTCCATGGAGCAATCAGATACTTTTAAAAAGAAAAAAAAAACATTTAGGGACAAGGAAATGGGCTAAGAAAAAACAAAAAGTTTCAGTTTAAAACAATAGGATGGCAAACAGTATGTGGCACCCGATAACGTTTTTTTGCATGACTGTGATGTATAAAATGTGTGCCGCATCTCTTAATGTAAATAGTATCCAGTCAGAGAGGAAGAGAGTATTAATTTATTCCTTATTTGAAAATGGAGAGCAGGACATTGTGTTCCTGCAGGATACCCGTTTGCATACAAAGTTGGAAGTAGAGCAGGCATCAGTAGGGTGGAAATGGGGGATTACTTACTGGTCAGTAGGTGAGGACATGTGTACTGGAGTAGGTATAGCTGTAAATAATCCAGTGGCCCAGCTAGTCCAACTAGTGGATATCTTACAGGATGTGTGCTAATGTTAGATATGGTAGTGAGTAGTTTGCTCTGTAGATTTATAAATGTATATGCTCCCCAAGTCAAATCTGCAAGAATTGAAGTATTTAGAGCTATTCAACCTTACCTATTTACATCTAGATATGTCCTCTTAGGAGATACCTGTAGCAGGTATCGTACAGACAGAGGGCTTAGAACAAGAAACATGTTTTGTGATGCTAATTGTTTAAATGATTTTCTTATTTAAACGGGATTGGTAGATGTTTTTGCCATAACAGGAAATCCACAAAAAACATTCTTTCATGGTACTAAAGCCATGGGGATAGATTTTTGGTTCCTGTTTGACTCCTTGAGGGTGATAAAAACTAAAACACTACTGGTTGCTCCATCAGACCATGCCATTACAGAAGTCATGGTTGGTAGCCACGAGATAATGCAAAGAGGACTGGGGTACTGGAGATTAAACTTATAGCTAATAACACTTCCCTTAGTAGAAGATGGATTTATGGCCCTGCTGGAAGCCAGAAAATCAGTGATATGCTTATACGAAGTACACGGAGCGTGGTGGGAAGATACAAAAAAGGATATTAAGCAATATTTCCAAATTAAAGGAAAAATTAATGGAAAATATAAATCTGACAAATATCAAGGATATAGGAGGCAATTCCTAGAATTACATTTTCAAGCTGCAAAGGGCAACAAGACGGTCCTACCAGAATTAGATAAAATAAGGAAACTGATGAATGCTACACAATATAACCACCTAAAATCCCTGGACACAGAACAGCAGGTTTGGTTCCCAGGGTGGTAAAGCCTTTATGGACCCTTATCAATTTTGTGCCCACCAAAGACAACAGAAATATATGGCAGGGATACGCGAACCAATGGGGAAGTGGTGCACAGCTAAGGAGGACATTATGCAGGCCATAGACTAACATATATGGATGCTGTTTGGCCCACCTGAAGTATCAATAAAGGCACATAAACCCTGGTTAGCTCAGAGTACAGTACCACAACTTTTAACACATAACAAAGATATGCTAGTAGCTAAAATTACTCCCCCAGAAGTATCAGCTATCCTTGTACAAACAAAAGTAGATACTGTTCCTGGAAAAGATGGGATGCCTTATGAACTGTATAAAATCATTTTTAAAGTATTATTGCAGGAGTTCACTGAGGTCTTACAAGAAATATTGGACTCTGGGATATTACCAGAAAGTATGATTACAAAAAAGGGGATAGAGCAGATTTAGCAGACTGGAGACCAATAACACTGCTCAATATGGATTTTAAAATACTAACAAAATTAATGCATGACAGGCTTCTGCTAAATGCAGATTTGCTATTACACACAGCACAAACATGCTTGATACCTGATAGAAAGATCACAGATGGACTTATATTGCTGCGCGATATAATACAGAGGGGGACCACAGGGGAAATTACAGGCTAATGTTTACTTAGACCAAGCCAAGGCCTTTGATAATATAAGCCATGCATATTTATGGAGTTGCTTAGAATTATATGGGGTACCACTGACCTTTATAAAATGGATTAAGACATGTTATAAAAATGCAACAGCATAAGCATATTTTGTAATGGTTGGTTGGGGAAAAAGTATAAAATACAAAGGGGGGTCCGGCAAGGTTGCCCTTTAAGTGCACTGCTGTATTTGTTCACAATTGATCCATTAATAAGACAGGTACATAGCAGAACAGACATCCAAGGAGTGTCCTTTTTGAGTGGCGACGCTGAAATAAAATGTATAGCCTATGCAGTGTCCGTGGATAATGAAAGGGACTTGGGTGTACTTGTTTCTAGTGATTTTAGATTCAGTTCTCAGTGTACAGAACTAAGAAGGCTAACAGACTTGTTGGCTGTGTCAGACGATCTGTTACTTCTAGGAATAGGGCTTGTTTAACTCCCTTATACAAGGCCTATGTACGACCCATTTTGGGCTATTGTTCTCCTTTGTGGAGCCCTTTTTTGCGTAAGGATGTTAAAAAAGTGGAAGGGGTCCAGAGGAGAACTGCAAAAATGGTTCATGGACTTCATAGGGTTGATTATGGCTCTTGACTAAGCTCCTTAAATCTTTATCCACTGGAGATGAAGAGATAGAGGTGACCTTTTATTAATGTTTAAAATTATAAGGGACTCAACGTTATATGCAGAACTAGGTCTCATTCAAATCCAAAGGGACTTCCTATTAAGAAGTCACAAATATCAACTAAGGCTTACTAACCCAAAAAGTCAGTTAAGAAAAAACCTTTTTACCCAGCATATTATTCCTATGTGGAATACCCTCCCAAGGGATGTTGTAGAAGTTGATTCTTTTGACTGCTATAAGATTAAACTTGATAGTTTTCTAACTTAGGTTAAGGGGACTAATGCCTACGTTTGTAGGAGATGTATATAAATGAGCTGTCAGCCTTCTGTACATCTAATTTTCCTAGTATGACATCCTAGCAGTATGACATCTGCTTTATTGTGGGAGATGGACCCTCTGCAGGGAGGTTAGAACAAGTTTTAAGTGACTTTACAGTATATACAGGAGCTAAAATTAATTATGGAAAATGTAATTGTGTTCCCCTCAGAGCTGAGCATGTGCAGAACACACAAATAATTGGCATACCAGTGGTTAGAGAAACATGTACCATTTTGGAGCTAATTTTAGCACAGGGGATGTAGCATATCAAAATTGGATGGTTAAACTCCAAGAAGCACAACAAAAAGTAAACATATGGAATACATGGAGATTGTCTAAATTAAAAAGGGTTCAAATGATAAAAAACATTTTTACTACCTAGCTTTCTTTATCTGACTACAGTTTTTAGTCTTCCTCTGTCCATGGAAATGAAAATGTATAGCTGTTTTTTTTTTTTGTATATGGGGAAGTAGATTAAACCCTATAAAAAGTTGCCTCTAGTTATGAGATAAGAAACATGGAGGCCTGAAAATGGTGCAACCAGTCGTGTTTTTTTTCACCATGTTTGTTTATTCAAACCTACATCTCTAGTATCCCAAAGTAATAAACATTGGACGCCTTGGGTTTTAGATTCTCTGGGACCTATTTTTTCATCATGGCCCACACACTCAAATATACCCAGGCAGAAGTCCATCATGCAACTCCCCAAAATGTTAAAAGTTTACTTCAGAAAGATTAAAACATTGGGTATAGCAAAGGAACATGTATTAAATTCACTAGGAAAGAACTGTATGACATTTGATTCAAAAATATTTTCAGGAGATGGCTGTTTTTTTTTTTTTATTTAAATCTCTTTTTATCCTCCTGGTCGCCCTCGTCACTCTACTCCTTCGGGCTAGCTCAATGCCCTCCAGTCCCCACTGAGTCTGCCCCTAGAGTGCCTTCTCTGGTGACTCCTACCTGCCTCCTTCACCTTGCACAGCGGGGTCTGCCCGTGGTTGCAGACTGGGTGGCTGGAGCGGCCGTCATCCAGAGTGCCGCGGGTTGTTTTCCGTTTTTTCTCCGTCCCTCCCCTCCCTCCCACTGAGGATGCCGGCTCAGGCGGAACATGCTTATGCACGCCTGCCAAGTGCGAATGGTATCCCCCCTCCCGACTCCCCGTTGGGAGCTGCCACTGCCCGAGGCGAGTGCTTCACCGGTTCTCCCAGGCGTCAGGTGTATTAAACACCCCGGTGTCCCTCCCGAAGGAGGAGAGCATCCGTTGGGACGCTCGATCCTCCTTCCCCCTGCCGACCCCCGTCGACCAGAGTCCATTCCCGAACCCGGGTCGCCAGCGTGGCGCGAGGTGTGGCGTCCAGCGCCTCAACCCTCAGCGCCACCGGGCCGGCTGGAGATGGCTGTTTTTGGTAAGTACCCCCAGACAAGCTCTTAATTGGCAAGATGTTAATTTCTCCATGTATTCCCAATTTTATGTGGGATGTGGTATGGTTAGCCTTACATGGGAAGCTAAATGTGAGAGGGAATCTCAAGCACAAGCAGATTTCTGAAAGGTATTGTCCAAGAGTTACATGCCCTACTACGGAGGAAATGATGGAACACTTATTTTAAGAATGCCCCTTTATTCAAGGGTTTTGGCAGACACTTAGACGAAAGTGGCCCACATCTCCATTTTACCCTATGACCCTAGAAATTCTATGTTTGGGCATTTTGCCCTTTTTATGGACCAAACATAATAAAACAACATTGTAGCTATTCCTAGTATGTTTAACATTTTATATCTGGTATGTATGCTGTAGGTTAATCATACAACAATTGCATTATACATCTGAAGAGTTATTTTATATGATTGAGAACTCGGTTAACAATTTAAAACTACAGGAGTCTGTTACGGTATCTGCAACTCTGTTCCAGGCTAGATGGGGATCAATAGACTGGATTAAGTAGACAGAGGAGAAGAGAGAAGTGTGGAGGATAACAGAGGTGATATTAGGTAATGTGACTTCCATGATTTGAGGAAATAATAACCTATGTCTAATAAGCAGAGCCATCATGTATGATGTAGGCTCCCGTTGGTGAGAAGGGAACACTGTCTGTCAAGGATGCTTCGGATTGGCCTACCTTTCGGATACCAACTTATAATTAAAGAGTAATGTGTGAAGGATATACATAATTTGATTTAGGGGTATTTCATAGTGTAAGATAGGTGAATTAACATTGATTATAACCCCCATTACTTTTTTAGTGGCAGGGAGGTAGGGTATGTTTTGGTTGCATGCTTATATTCGGTACAACAGTTCAGTTGAAAGAAAACAGGACCATGTGTGGATATAATACATAGCTTGGTGGTTTGTTAGTCTTAGGTCGTGTATAATCTATGTAAAGCCAACACTGTATAATATTTTGTGGTTGAAAGTGATATTCAAAATTCGCCTACTCTTTTAGGGAGGAGGTTTTGGTTCTCAGCCTAGGCTAATAGTTTGTGGAGTTTACATGAATATAATTTTTGTATTGAAGTATTACTGCGTGACGAAATACTTATTTATGTTTACCTTTTGTTTGTATTATGATTTAGTGTGAAGGACAGTCTAGGTTGACTCGGTCACAGCCCTCTGGGTTGCTGCAACCCCCCCTTCTTCCCACTAGTGGCTCAAACAGAGTAATTACAATGCTTTCCCCTGGAACACTTACCCCCAGGCCCAAAACACTCAGCTCGCTCTGAGGACTCCCTAGAAAGTAAGGTACAGTTATCAAACATTCACCGTGCAGTATGTCCTCAGTAAGACTCAACCAGCCTGGGTACAGTTGCAAAACAAACAATCTGATTTATTAGAAGGAGGGATAACAAGGGCTGGGGGAAATCAGGGTGATTAGCTTATCACTATTACCTATATTTAACAACCTATGGCTCTGTGCACAGGCCTGAACCTATCAGTCATTGTCCATGGGTACCCAAGCCCTAATGGCTAGTCCCTCGTGGCAGCTGGTTGGGGCCCTGACACAAAGGAGCATTCACTCTGTGGAGCAGATCAGAATGAGCAGAAAGATCTATTAGTGCAGTCAACAGTACAGCAAAAATGACATTTGGCTACTGCTTGTAAGCTTAACAGGGAGCTGCCCTGACCCAGTACTCACGACTCTAGCAGACACCCTTCCTTCACCACTTGCAGGGCTGAGCCTGAACTTCAGACGCCTCCTCACACACTTATATGGTGAACAACAGAGGGGTACCATACCAGGCAGTGGCTTTCAGGACCCGAACGAACTCACAGACACTTCAGGCGGTAGCAACCACTCCAAACATCCTGATGGACCGAGAGCGATTCAGCAGATTCTCCAGTCCCCTTCAGGTGAAGCCTGGTAGGTAGCTGTGTCTCTACACAGCCTCCTCCAACCACACACCAGCGGATTTAGTCTGAAGCACTGACAAGGCAAAACGGCCGCCTCAGGCCTTTCACGCGCTTCCTGCGCGAACACTCAAACAGCGCAGAAGCTCAGAGCTCCTTTCTCCTTCACAGTCACAATGATTCTGCCCCTAGCAGCATGGGGCACACCTCACCGTTCGGGTGCTACCCAATTCTATTGGCTGGCGTTGCATGCCAGTCAACTACCCTGGCCCTCAGTGGTGCGAAAAAGCGCCATAGCCCATAATGCCTTTTCCCAGAATTACAAGCAGTTCCTCTAATGGTCCTCTGGCTCCATTAAGAGTCCTGGTTGCTGATTGGTCGCTTAGTCCTTCACATTATCTGCCCCTGAACCTTATTGGGTCCTTCAGAACATCCTGGTCCAACATGGAGGGGCACAGCACATAGAGTCCCATCTGTAACAAAAGCAGGTTAGACAAAACTGCACCTTCACTATCACTTTCAGTAATTGTTTATCAACAGCTACACCTGTCGAGGGGGCACCCCTTGCGCTTTCCAGCGACCACCCAGAGGGGGCATTACAACCAGCTCGAGCGGGACTCAAGCAAAGAAACACACAGTCCCCCTTTGCAGACCAGAACCCCACCTGCAAGCAGACAGCTCTTAAAAGGGCAGCGTGAGGAGGCTTCAAAAGCTCTCCTAAGTCCCACATTTAGTGGCCTCCTGCCGAACACCAGCCAGGCATGAAGCATCCAGCAGGCTCCGGGAAGGCCTTCAGAAACCCCCATTTGTAGGGGGGTTACACCCTCCCTGGCGTGGAAAAACTTGGCGTCCGCGCCAAGTAGTTACCCCTAAACCATTTTAAGGCAACAGTTTACTTAGCATTATGTCACATGTGGAATTACATGCACGAATACTGTATTTACAGTTCAATACAGTTTATGCAACATCATACACACATAACTCTTGTTCCCCTTTTAAATTAGGTCATTAGTCTCTGCCCATGACACCTGGAAGAGGGGCCCTTCCCTATCATTTACCGGGGGGCTAACCGGGGTTGGGGTACCAGACTCATAGGGTAATACTAACAGGCTAGAGTTTTCCCCAAGGCTAACTTGGGCAAAGAGCTCGGAGACACATACACCTCTTTATGGACCACATTTAAGGGCAGGTCCACAGGCTGACCCAGAGACTCATAACTCAATTTTACTACAGGCCGTACCTCCCGGCTAGAGCATCTAGGGGTCTCGGAAAACCCAGTAACAGGCCCTGATTCCAATTCAGCCTCATTGACATGGGTAGCGGAAATCTCCACAGGGGAAAGGGACCCAGTGCTCATAGTACTATCGGGGGCCTGTCCCTCTACCCCAGGATCCACACTACTTGGCTCAGCTGAGGACTGTTCAGATACTAGTAAGGAACCATCAGGGCATTCAAAATATTCTTCAGGGTCCGGCATATCACTGGCTTGTTCCCCCACATTACTTTCCTCTTCTGAAAAGTCAGATAGTTCAGCCAGACCAGACAGTTCAGCCAGGCTCAAGGACCCCACCCCTTGGGCTTTGCTGCTACCCAGCTCATCCTCTGGAAGCATTGGTTCCGGAGACAAAGTAGGTGGCTCAAACAGTCCAGAAGGCCCAACCTCATCTCCAGAGTTAACAAGGGGATTGCCCCGAAACAGTTGGCTCAGTTCGTAAGAGGGGTAGTACTCAACATCATTTTCATTGTTGTCAGACACAGATTGGCGATCATCTTCTTCAGAGGAGTTCAGACAAAGCTCTCTTATTTGGCTTGTGGAAGAATCAAGTGGTCTGGTTTTTTTCTTGGCAGCAGATCTAGTCATAGGCCTGGAGGGAGGGGCACTGAAGGGTTCAGCGTCAATCAAGATTTGCCCGATGGGCAGCAGATGATTTCTGTGTATAGTTTTCATATCTTTTGAATTGTTTTCAGGCCGCACTTTATATACAGGTAAATCTGACAGTTTTCCCACAACAATATGAGGGAGATGATGCCATCTGTCAGCAATCTTATGTTTACCATGCAATCCCAGATTCCTCAATAACACTCTATCCCCTTCTCTCAGTTCCATTGTTTTCACTTTCTTGTCATATCTCTCCTTGTTGGCCAGGTTTCATTTAGCAGCCATAGTCTGGGCCAGTTGGTAGTCATGGTTCAATTGGGCCTTAAACTTTTGTACATATGGTAAATGATTTTCTGCTTGCACCCCATCAGGAGAAACCCCGAAACACACATCCACTGGCAATCTAGCCTCTCTCCCAAACATCAGCCTGTACGGGGAAAACCCAGTGGCATCACTTTTGGTGCAGTTATAAGCATGAACTAGGGTGCTAATCTGCTGGCTCCATCTAGGCTTGTCCTTGGGTTGCAATGTGCCCAACATATCAAGTAAGGTAAGGTTAAATCTTTCAGGTTGGGGATCTCCCTTGGGGTGGTATGGGGTAGTTCTTGATTTTCATACTCCCCACAAAGATAACATCTCTTTGATCAGCCAGCTCTCAAAGTCCCTCCCCTGGTCGGAGTGGATCCTCTGTGGGGCCCCATAGTGGACAAAGAAGTTCTCCATGAGTACTTTAGCCACCGTGGTTGCTTTCTGATCTTTAGTAGGAAAAGCCTGGGCATACCGGGTAAAATGATCAGTGACCACCAATATGTTATAGATATTGTTCAGATCTGATTCTAAACTCAGAAAATCAATGCAGACCAGTTCCATAGGGGCACTAGTGGTGATGTTAACCATGGGGACAGCTCTCTGAGGTAGGGCTTTTCTTTGCAAACAGCGGCCACAGGTCTTGACATACTGCTCCACATCTGTACTCATCTTTGGCCAGTAGAAACGGGTCCATACCAGGTCGAGAATTCGGTCTATGCCGAGGTGCCCCATGTGATTATGTAAGGACCTCAGGACCAGTTCTCTGAAAGCTGAGGGCAGCACCAGTTGTTGTTTGTCTACCCAGTCCTCCTTATCCACAGTCTCTCTGTATAGTAGTTGGTTAATCAGCTTTAATTTGGGCCCTTCTTTATATAACAAGGCAGTTTTCAGGTCAGTGGAACGTAACTTGGACATGTCCCTCCCGGCCTGCAAAGCCTCCACAGCCGTTTTTATCATAGGGTCATGGGATTGAGCCCGTTGGAGTTTGTCATCGTTGAATTGGGGTAGTGAACTAGTGTCTAATGCAGAGAAATGACAGTAGGCAGCTGGTATGCAGTTTTCGGATTGCCCCAAGCAATCCACCACACAGTCCACAGCATCAGGAGACCCCTGTTCCTCCTTGTCAAATTTCTGGCAGAGGGCTCTTATGTCAAGTTCTGTCAACCTGACCTAATCAGTTTGTGGCATAGGCCTCTGAGAGAGAGCATCCACATCTATATGGTTTAGGTCCACTCTGTACTCAACAGCATAGTCGTAGGTGGCCAGGGCAGAGAGCCACCTATGGCCAGTGGCATCCAACTTGGTCGAGGTCTGTACATAGGTCAGAGGGTTGTTATCAGTCTTTACCAATATCTTGGCACCGTACAAATAATCATGAAACTGATCAACAATGGCCCACTTCAGAGCCAGGAACTCTAGTTTGTGCACTGGATAATTTTTTTCTGAAGGAGTCAGGCTTCTGCTGGCAAAAGCTACAGGTCTTAGACCATTTGAGTGCTCCTGATATAACACAGCCCCCAATCCTTGTAGACTGGCATCAGTATAGAGAACATGTGGCTTGGCCGGATCAGCATAGGCCAGCACTGGGGCATTGGTGAGTTGATATATGATGTCATAGAAAGCTTCCTCACACTCAGTAGTCCAGTGGTCCCCAAACACATCATTCGGCTGAAAATACTTCTTCTCCATCTCAGAACGCACAGCTTTCTTATACTTTTTGTGTGTGGGAGGGTACCCCTGAGTAAGGTTGAGGAGGGGGCGAATCACTAGAGAATAATCTTTGACAAACCACCTATAATATCCACAAAACCCCAGGAACCGTTGCAGTTCTTTCAAATTTCTGGGCTGAGGCCAAGTGGTCAAAGCCTCCACTTTGCTAGGGTCAGTCTCTATGCCTTCAGTGGACACTATGTGGCCCACATATTTCACAGAAGTTTGGAAGAATTGACACTTGTCTATAGATAGCTTGAGGCCGAAATCCTCCAGCCGATCCAGGACCTTGAACAATCGTTGCTCATGTTCTTCCAATGAGTGGCCAAACACTATGACATCATCCAAGTAAACCAAACACCCGAGCAAATTCATGTTCCCCACAACACGTTCCATCAGGCGCTGAAAAGTAGCTGGGGCACCTGAAATCCCTTGAGGCATCCGAATAAACTCATAGAAACCTAGGGGGCAAATGAATGCAGTCTTCTCTCGGTCCTCTGGGGCCATCGGGATCTGATAGTACCCGCTGCAGAGGTCCAACACCGGAAACCACTTACTACCATTCAAACAATCCAAGGCATCCTGTATACACGGCATGGTATACTGGTCTGGGATGGTCCGCCAATTCAAAGTGCGGTAGTCTACACACATCCGAACTGCCCCATTCTTTTTTCTTACTACTACAATGGGGGAGTCATAGGGGCTCCTGGACTCTTGTATCACACCAGCAGCCAACATCTCTTGCAGATGCCGCCTCACATCATCTATGTCAGCCGGGGCCAGGCGCCAGGATCTCTCTCGGAAAGGCCTCTTGTCATGCAGCTGAATGTGATGCTCAGCCCCTTGCACACACCCCACATCCCATTATTTCAGGGAGAAAACCTGGTCCCTCTTGGCAAGCCTCTCACTGATCCTCCTTTTCCATTCAGCCGGCAATGGGGAGTCACCGAAATCAAACAAGTCAGGAGTAACTCTGTCAGCTGTCCTGGAACCCTTGCTATTTGGCAGTACTGCAGTATCTGTGCAATGCACACTTCCCAAGATGCACCCTCTCCTTATTCGAATCTCTTTGTCGGACACATTATGCACTTGAACCATCACCCTCTTAACATAAGCATGAGCTCTGACCAGCAAGATACTGGGTTTGACCAACAGTCCCTCAGGTAATCTTCCCTCCCCAGGCGCATCCAACATCAACAACTTATTCTTAACATCTACTTTTAGTCGTACTTCTCCTTGCAGGACACATTGGGCATTCGGGGCAAGTATCACTGGGGCCGGATCCTTTTTCCACCCCACACCCACCAGGCCTTCAGGTTCCTCCTGGCTAACCTTCTTCTGAGTTGCAACTGCCTTTTGGATCACAGCAGGTATCCTTAAGGCTCTCCCAGTCTTGAATGCTTGCTTTTCTGAACACAACTGGGCCAATCATCCAAACATATGAGCATTCGTCCCAATCAACGGGGGTACCCCATCATACAGTCCAGTAGGGGGGCAAACTAAAGCTAATGTTTACACCTGTTCATCCACTCCAGTCACAGAAGTAGAGAAGAACAACCAGACACGGATATACCCCAAATACGGATAAGCCTTGTCGCTCAACCCCCACACATGTAGGCCATCCAAGGGTTATAGGGGCACCTCAGGTAAGTGTGCCTGATACCAGTCCTGAAACATGATGGTTACCTGAGAGCCACTGTCTAATACAGCTCGGGTGGGAATCCCATTTACTCGCACTGGGGTCTCCATCGAGGGCCCGACCACATCAGACCATTCGGGGGGCACAGCACTGACAGTTGGTTGAGCATGAGCCGGGTCACAAAGCTTTTCCTGGGGGCCGAGTGTGGGCCCTGCGATGCCAAGTGATCAGTCTGCTGTTGACTTTCCTTAAATTCTCCAGCATCTGGCACTCAGGCTGAAAATGCCCATCCTCCCCACAATGGTAACAGAACTTGGGGTCCTGGGGATCTCTATTGGGCGGTGAACACCTTATCTGTTGGGGACCCTGAGGGGGATGAGGAGGTTCCCCTGGGCCACGGTTCTGGTTTCTGGATAACTCAGGCTCCCCAGACCAAACAGGGTACATGGTAAATTGCTTCAAGTCCCTCACCAGTTCCCGTAAATTTCTGACCTCGGCCCTCAACTCACTCTCTATGTGGGGGTCGGAGGAAATAGCTCGCATTCCCACATCACCTGGAAAATCTGGGTATCCATCAGGCCTTTCTGACAGGTGGGTCTCTTCGGGGGTGCTAGGCTCAGGGGTCCCACTAGGGTTCACCGCCCCCACATAGGGTTCCCACCCCCTCTTCATCGGTCTCCACCTCTCTAATTTCCCTCATCAATTGACAATATTCAGGCGGGGTAGCCTGTCGATCATGTAACTTAAGTTTTAACAGTATTACACTAGAGAACCCAGCAGACTTTAAAACATGCTCCAACCTGACCTGATTCAGGGCCGTGGCTGTGATTCCCCCCTTTCTATAGGCCTTCTACAAAGCCCGCTCCACCCCAGTGACAAAGGCAGATAGCTTCTCATTTCTCCACTGCTTGGCAGACCTGAATTTCCATAATAAATCTTCCCCAGTCTCTGCACTCCCAAACACCCCCTATAAAGCAGAAAGGTACTCTGCGGCAGTGGCTTCCGGGTTGGTGGCCCGCAAAAACCTAATGGCTTCTAAAGCGGGGCCCCGAAGGCTCTCCATCAATCACTTCCTCTTCTCCCCCTCGGAGCATTGCCCTCCTGAACTAAGGGGTGGCATAGTCCATCAAGCTTCCAGATCATCCTCCCTGTAGGCACTGGCACTGTGCCAGAAAAAGTTTCAGCCTACAGTAGGAATCGAGCTGTATAGGAGGGACCACTAAGGGCAGTGGAGCCAAAGTAGAACTCTTGGGGGACGAGGGGAGGTACCTGGAGAGACCTGGGGGTAGCATCACTGACAACATCAATGCTTGCAGCAATTCCTGGGTAGTCCGCCCTCCACAGCCAGCAATTTAAGCAGTTTATCTTTAAAACTGTTAGTCTGGGGGGACACCCCCAGGAGTGACTGACCCACTCCGAATATGAACTAGCCTCCATCACTGGGAGGCACCCTCCGCGTAAATCACTGGAGGTACCCTCTCGGGGTCGATGGCCACACTGCACAGAAGTAGCACCTGCAGCGTCTGGTCGAGCAGGTCAGCCATTCGCCCCTTTACCTCCACTTTGCCTAAACATTTTACACGCTCTGCTGTGGAAACAATGTCAGCGGTTGGGGTTCCCAGGGGCACATCTAACAGTAACACAATTTTCTGGGAGTCCAGCTCTTCGGCTTCACCCCACCCCATCAATTTGTGTACCATTGTCTTAATAGGACCCAACTTAATTTTTGCCAACATATCCCCTTCCAGTTTTTCCATTTCTTATGCACTTCACTCACTTGGCCACTAATCCCAGTGGTGCCTCCAATTTGTAACCCCCAAGGGGCGCTGTCCCAAGGGCTACCACCCCCCACCTGTCTCAGCCGTGACAGGGTAAGGGGCCCAGATCCATTGACGGGTGCCTCCACCCAGAGGCTGGGGTAGGGCAGTCTAGGTTGACTCGGTCACAGCCCTCTGGGTTGCTGCAACCCCCCTTCTTCCCACTAGTGGCTCAAACAGAGTAATTACAATGCTTTCCCCCGGAACAATTACCCCCAGGCCCGAAACACTCAGCTCGCTCCGAGGACTCCCTAGAAAGTAAGGTACAGTTATCAAACATTCACTGTGCAGTATGTCCTCAGTAAGACTCAACCAGCCTGGGTACAGTTGCAAAACAAACAATCTGATTTATTAGAAGGGGGATAACAAGGGCTGGGGGAAATCAGGGTGATTAGCTTATCACTATTACCTATATTTAACTACCTATGGCTCTGTGCACAGGCCTGAACCTATCAGTCATTGTCCATGGGTACCCAAGCCCTAATGGCTAGTCCCTTGTGGCAGCTGGTTGGGGCCCTGACACAAAGGAGCAATCACTCTCCGGAGCAGATCAGAATGAGCAGAAAGATCTATTAGTGCAGTCAACAGTACAGCAAAAATGACATTTGGCTACTGCTTGTAAGCTTAACAGGGAGCTGCCCTGATCCAGTACTCACGACTCTAGCAGATACCCTTCCTTCACCACTTGCAGGGCTGAGCCTGAACTTCAGACGCCTCCTCACACATTTATATGGTGAACAACAGAGGGGTACCATACCAGGCAGCGGCTTTCAGGACCCGAACGAACTCACAGACACTTCAGGCAGTAGCAACCACTCCAAACGTCCTGATGGACCGAGCGCGATTCAGTAGATTCTCCAGTCCCCTTCAGGTGAAGCCTGGTAGGTAGCTGTGTCTCTACACAGCCTCCTCCGACCGCACGCCGGCGGATTTAGTCCGAAGCACTGACAAGGCAAAACGGCCACCTCAGGCCTTTCACGCGCTTCCTGCGCGAACACTCAAACAGCGCAGAAGCTCAGAGCTCCTTTCTCCTTCACAGTCACAATGATTCTGCCCCTAGCAGCATGGGGCACACCTCACTGTTCGGGCGCTACCCAATTCTGTTGGCTGGCGTCGCATGCCAGTCAACTACCCTGGCCCTCAGTGGTGCGAAAAAGCGCCATCGCCCATAATACCTTTTCCCAGAATTTACAAGCAGTTCCTCTATTGGTCCTCTGGCTCCATTAAGAGCCCTGGTTGCTGATTGGTCGCTTAGTCCTTCACATTTTCTGCCCCTGAACCTTACTGGGTCCTTCAGAACGTCCTGGTCCAACATGGAGGGGCACAGCACATAGAGTCCCATCTGTAACAAAAGCAGGTTAGACAAAACTGCACCTTCGCTATCACTTTCAGTAATTGTTTGTCAACAGGTACACCTGTCGAGGGGGCGCCACTTGCGCTTTCCAGTGACCACTCAGAGGGGGCATTACAACCAGCTTGAGCGGGACTCAAGCAAAGAAACACGCAGTCCCCCTTTGCAGACCAGAACCCCACCTGCCAGCAGACGGCTCTTAAAGGGGCAGCGCGAGGAGGCTTCAAAAGCACTCCTAAGCCCCACATTTAGTGGCCTCCTGCTGAACACCAGCCAGGCATGAAGCATCCAGCAGGCTCCGGGAAGGCCTTCAGGAACCCCCATTTATAGGGGGGTTACACCTACCTATTGGATAAGCTGCAGATCCTAGTTAACGACAGCCTATTTCTTCCTACCCCTCACAAGAATTGCCTTATGTCTGTCCCATGCATTCTGGAATTCTCCCACAGTTTTAGACCCCACAACCTTCTCAGGAAGGTGGTTCCATGCATCCACCACCCTCTCTGTGAAAAAATACTTCCTTACATTGCCCCTGAGCCATCTCTCCTCTATCTTCAAATTGTGTCCCCTTGTTCTTGCACATTTCTTTTTCTGAAAGATGCTACCCTCTTGGACTTTGTTGATTCCACTGAGTTACTTAAAAGTTTCTATCATGCCCCCCTCTCCCTCCTTTCCTCAAGGGTATACATATTAAGCTCCTTTAGTCTCTCCTCATATGACTTCTCTTGCAGACCCTGCAGCATTTTAGTTGCCCTCCTCTGGACTGCCTCCATCTTGTCTATGTCCTTGCGGAAATGGGGTCTTCAGAACTGGATGCAGTATTCCAGAAAGGCATACAGGATTTAACTGTAATATATAGATCTTTAAAATAATGCTATCAAAAACGATGCAAAAAATAAAATCCCGTAATAGGTGACTCAGTCCCGTAATACTATACTTCCGGTCCTCGTAATACTATACTTCTGGTTCTCGTAATACTATTGTTCAGACCTCACTGCCGCAGCTAATGTCTAAAGCATGTTTTTTTTTTTAATTGCCAAGAGAAAATCCTTTCGGCCTTCCCAATTCAGAGAGCAGGGATGAGGGGCACGGGGCTGGTGCACAGTGAGGACCACAGAACTGTCCCACAACCAGTCCACAGGTAATACCTTATCAGCATTTCGCATCCATTTATTATAAAAAATAACAATTAGGTTCCAGTGTATCACTTGGCTGTAATTCCATCGAGAGGTTCTGGGGACATGGGAACCTCCCGAGCTTCGCTCTCCAGGTTACCTATGTCCCCAGAACCTCTCGAGGGAATTACAGCCTTGTAACTCACTGGAACCTATCTATTATTCTATTTGTATTCAGTAGACTACTAATGATTTGAAGCACTGTACAGGAAATAGTGCCATGCTAACACTTTTTTTATTGCCATATGTTTATTTATTACCAGTACATAGGGTTACCACCTATCCTGATTTTTGCAGGACAGTCCTTACCATGTAGTAGAAGAAATATTTTCTAATTCTCCTCTAAATATTGCAGAACACTGTAATACCTTTAACTAAAATACTTTAAAATGCTAAGAAACAATAGAAACAATTAAAGAACTACAGTACTTGATCTTAATTCTGATTATTTGCAAAAAACAGGTCTGTTGCATTGGTCTAGGTTACATATTGTCCTGCGGAAAATCACGTTTCAGTAAGAAATGTCCCACTTTGGGCTTTTTAAAAGGTGGTAACCCTATACAGGTTATGACCCTGTTTAAGAAGACAATAAATAGGGATTGCTTTAGACTGTAAACACATCTGTGAAAACCTTTCTAAACACTCAGCTGTTGTGTGGAAAGTTGTATTTTTATTTGTTTTAATTGTTTAACCAGGAGAGGTACACTAAGCTGAAGCTTGTTTATAGGTGCAACCTTGGAGCACAATGAAGTTAAGTGACTTGCTCAGGGTCACACAGTATGCAAGTGGGGGCTTTGGGATTCAAACCCAGGTCTCTAGTCTTAAACCACTGCACTATACTGTCTCCTAGTAAAGTAATCCTGTGTGCGTGTGTGTATGTATGCGCGTTTGCGTGTGTGTGTGTGTGTGTGTGTGTGTGTGTGCAACCTTGCTACATACATGCTTTTCTGCTGTCCCTGGAGTATTTTAGCTACCCTCCACTCAGTCCCTGTCCTTTTTTAGATGCAGACCCCAAAACTCCACACAGTACTCCAGGTCAGAGTGAACAAGTGCCCTGTACAGCTGAAGCAGCACCTCTTTTCTCCTGCTGGCAACCCCCCCCCAATGTAACCTGGCATCCTACCTGTCCTACCCTTTGTCCTATTGCTTTGTGCTAATGCCTTCAGACTGTCTGAAATTATTACTGCCATGCTTTTCTTTTTGTAATGCTGTCCACTAGCTCCTTCCCCATTTGATATTCAATGTTAGTATGCATCAAATGTTTACTACCTTGCACTTCTTGGCAGTAGGAATACCTGTGTGACATGTACATTTCTTTATTCTTTTGTTAGTACAGTAGGTGCACTTCTCTGCTTTTGTACTGTTATGTAGTGTACATGCTGAGACTATAGCAGTGATGGGTATAGTCCGTTCTGCATGATATGTCATGGGGAAAACTGATAGTGGCAAACTGCAGTGTGTGGGTAGTGGGAATAGTGTAGAAATCAGAAAGTTGAGATTTTTTCCTAGTCTGCAGTCCTGTAACAGTCCTTATGATCCCTTCATTGGCCTACCTAACATGTCATAGTATTTGATTTTAAAATGAACAATGTAAAGGTGGGCCCCTAAATCTGATGGGTACCAGTCTGAGCAAACTGATCAGTAAAACACGGCCCTGGCTAATCAATTGATTCCCGATTTTTTTTCTTCTCAGTGCAGCTGTGGGAGTGCTTATAATTTGTGCTGTGATATTTATACAGTAAACTGGATTATTTTGCAGTACATATCAAGAGTCCAAATTCTAGGCAGTGCAGACTAGCATCTAAATAAACCCTTTTCTAAAGCAGTGCTAAAGTAAAGGCAGCCCTACTCCTGATCTCACAGGATGCAGTTACAAGAAGACTATACAACACCTGTAATAAAAGTCTGTCATGCTAATGGTCTTATTTTTAACTTCTGACTTATAGTAAGTTACATAAGACATATTTACCTGTGGGGATTAACCCCCAGACCACCAAGTATAGTGGCTATGCTTCCACAGACCCCCGCTTGGGCTTTGATCCTGACCCCTGGGCCCCACCAAAAATTTTACAAACCCGGGTCCTATGCCTGGGCCTGCTTCAACTGTCCTGCTCTCCTCCCGATCTCCTTTCATACAGGAAGCTTAGAAACTCTTGCACCAAGGTCATCCATGCTGCAATGTCAAACTATTTTTAAAACAATCTCCAGAAAAATCTCAACCCTCCTGCAAAGTTCTAGAAAGTTATTCACACTCTGTTTGACTCCCTACCCATTCTGCCTCCCCTGTCCTGATGGTAGATGGTTCATCGGTCTCTGATCCTTCTTCTGTTGCTTCTCACTTTAACAGAATTTTCACTACCATGCTCTTCCCCTTCCTCTGCTCCTCCTCCTAACAACTCTGCATTCCACCCTCCACCCTCCTCTCTCTGCTCCACCCCTCCAAGGGTTTCACGTCTCCCCCGTAACTCTCTGGGAGACCTAGCATGCTGTCTCCTCCCTCAGCCTGTCCACATACAGCCCTGATGGACTGGACCCTAAGCTGCTTCATCTCTCTGACCCTGCCATGGCCTCCCTCTCACCCACCTTCACAACCTCTCTTTCTCCCTCTGTGCTGTCCCTCAGTCCTGCAAGTCTGCAAAGGTTCTTACCTTCCACAAAGAGGATGACCGTTCCTCCCCTGGTAACCATGGCCACATCTCACTTCTCCCCACACTTGCCATGCTGCAAGAGAAACTAGTTTACTCCCTGCTACTCCTCCAGTTCCCCCCCTCTCCCTTCCAGTCCTGCTTTTGAAAACACCACTCCACCGTCTCCTCCCTGCTACAGGTCACTTTCTCTATCCTCACTGTGTTGGATCAGGGGGTATATCACAGTGACCATCTTCATTGACTTGGCCAAGGCCTTTGGCTCAGTTACCCACCCCACCCCCTTCTCCTGGATAAGCTGAGATCAGCCAGCCTCGGCTTCCATTGTTGACTGGTTCTATTCCTATCTCTCCAGCCTTCAGCAATTGGTACAGATTGGTGGGACGCTGACTCCCCCCCCTCCCCAACCAGACCAGGGTCCCACATGGCTCCATCCTGGGACCCATCCAATTTTTAATTTTTTTTTTTTAAATGACCTCCTTTCTGTCTGCACCAGTTTGCAAATCAACTTTTATACAGATGACAGAGTCATCTTCGGCTCCTGTCCCTCAGCTTCGGCCTTGGAAGTTTTGCTCCACTGATACTTCCACAATGTCCTGTGCTGGCTCCAAGCCAACCAGCTCTGTGTCAGCACTAGAAAAACAGTGTCCTTGACCTTTGGTATCAGCCAGAAAGTGGTCAGACCCTCCTCCCCCCATTTTCACCACTTTGGATGGCTCTACTCTTGAAGCAGTTTCTACCTTCCAGTATCTTAGTGTGTGGTTGAACAGCAGGCTGGACTTCTCTGTCAACATTCATGCCATTCACTCCAAACTACACCCTAAACTTGGTGCCCTGTATTGCAACAAGGACTGCCTTAACCCCAGGTCCACTGGGAGTTGGTCAACAAAATGATGCTCCTGGTGTTTGACTATGCAGATGTGGTCTATGGCACTGCCCCCTCCTCGTCCCTTGCCAGACTGGATACCCTCTGCAGTGCTTCTGCTGTTTTGCTACTAATGCCTCTTTCACATTCATTACTGCTCCCTTTATTCCACCCTCTCTATTCCTCCTTTCCCTTCATGTCACTTAACTCACAGTGCCTCTTTCATCTCCAAATACTGGTTCAGGTCTCTTCCTCCTTACCTTTCCTCCCACCTCTATCCTGTTTCCTTTACCTCCTACTCTCTGTATGCTCCTGGAAACAAGCCTTGGCTAAGTGTGTCTTTCTTGGCCAAAAATTGTAAAATAAAAAATAAAATCAAAATTCATGCACTTTCTCCCTTCCTTACCTGCACTCCACTGTTGGGCAATCTGCTTTCTTCTATTGCCCACCCTCCCTCTGGAACAATCTGCCCTCAGCTCTCTGCCTCTCTCCCTCCCACCTCTCCTTTAAATGTCAGCTGAAACTTCTGCCTGTCCTATCCTCTCCTGCTAAGCCCCCCCCCCCCCACTCGACCCTAGCTCCCCCTTTCCTCCCTGTTTGGCTTAGTCTGACCTATGGTTGTAAATGAACTTTTTTGCCAAAAAAATTTGTAACAAGAGGGTCCGACCACTTGCAATTCCATCACACCACTGCTACTGCTTTTATCACCTGTTTTGCCTTTGTCTGGCCTCGATTTTAAACCACCACTGCTGCAATTTTTTCACCTGTAACTCCTGGCACTGTATGCACTTTACTTTGTACATTTATGCTGCTTATCGTGCCACCGTGACACAAATACAATTGTCACCACACTTTTACCTTCGATATTTCTTTACGCTCTGTACACACTTTACTTTGTATACTAACATTTGGCATTGTGTATTCTCTTTTTTGTGTATGCTTGTACTTTGACCCCTCTCCCCGAGTCACATCCGGAAACAACTCAGCTCAGTGTTCCTTCTCAGTTACCAATTTTCAAAAAAATAAATAAATTACTGCATTGCATTCTGGCTGGTGCTTCTGTGTCTCCTCAGGCAGTCTGTCATGGGTCATCAGTATTCATGGGGTGAGGGATTTAAGCATTCTGTTGTAGGTGGAGTTTCGGGCAGTCCTCATAAAGGAGGTCTCCTGAGTGATCTTGGGGCTGCGCCATACGCTCTGTATGTTAGGCCAAGCAACTTTCTCTCCAAATGCTGCTTGACTCTAGTTCCAAGAATCGTTGAGATTATCAAGTGTTCAACTCAGGAGGTTGCTTGCCCGCACTGAACTGAAAATAGCAGTGGTGAAACCCCTGCTGAAGAAGCCTTCGTTGGACCCTGAGAATCTGGCAAATTACAGGCCTGTCTCAAACCTCCCATTTTTAGAGAAGTTAATTGGCAAGGTGGTTGATGGTGGCACAGTTGCAAGATGGCTTGGAATGTTATGTGATCTTTGAGCCATTTTAGTCTGGATTTAGTCCTCAGTATAGCATGAAGACTACACTAGTCATGGTGTTCAATGAGCTTCTCCTGGTAAGAGACAGCAGGCGAGTGTTCCATCTTGGTACTGCTGGATCTTTCCTCAGCATTTGACACAGTAAATCATGGGGTGTTGTTAACCCATTTGAAGCAGTATGTAGGACTCACCGGTACAGTGATGTGGTGGTTTGAGTCCTACCTATCTGGCAGAGTACAGCAGGTGGGCTTAGGAGGTAACATCTCGAGTGCTGCTGCTCTCTGCTCTGAGGTGCCTCAGAAGTTGATTTTAACTCCCATGTTATTCACCGTTTGCATGTTACCATTGGTGGAGATCATCAAGCAGTATGGTCTGGGGTTTCCACTGCTACACAAATGATACCCAGATCTACCTGATCGCCTGATGGAGTCAAAGTGGTGGCTGTACTAGACAAGTGTCTGGCTGAAATCCAAGACTGGATGGCCTCAAGCTGGCCTTGACTTAACTCATCAAAGACAGAAGTGTTACTGGTGAGAGAATTTCATGTGGTGGCAGCAGTGAGGAGTGACAGTGCCCTGTTGCCATCAGTAAATGGCACTACACTACAAGCAGCTGATAAAGTAAGAAGTCCAGGTGTCACTGTGGACAGTGTATTGACTCTAGTATATCAGGTGTTACTTGTTGTCTACAGTGGCTTTTACCATCTGCGTAATATCACCCAAATTAGAACTGATTTGGTGCACTCTGAGTTGGAAACACTTGTACATGCATTTGTCACCTTCCAAGTGGATAATTACAATGCTCTCTACATGGATCTATCTGTGGGGCTGGTGCATCACTTGCAGCTCTTGCAGAACTCAGCAGGCTGATTGGTTGCAGGGTTCTCATGGTCCATGCATATTTCATTGGTTTTGTAGGAACTGCACTGGCTATCAGTGCAGTGGCACATCAGCTTTAAGATAAGTTTGTTAATCTACAAAATCCTGCGTGATTTGGACCCTGGTTACCTGAAAGACTTTCTGACCAAATACACACCCCGTTCACCCCCTTCATTCCTCTGAGGTGGGGCTCCTTGTGGTTTCATGTTCCCGCTTGAAATCATTTGGGGATAGGGCCTTCTGCTTGGCTGCCCCCATTATGTGGAACTCACTTCCTGCTGTCATTAGAGGAGCCCCATCCCTGGAACATGTTAAGGGTTTGTTAAAAACCCAGTTGTTTAACCTGGCATCTGGTTTAGGGAGATGTGTTTATCCTTTGAGAGCCACATGTATCCTGATTAGCTTTAAATTACTGTATTTAAGATTTTTTTTCAATTTACAATTTTTGGGAGGCTGGCAGGCACTCCGGTCCCTCTCTCGGAGGGGCTCACCTCTCCAGTCTGGCGCCTTGCACCCGATCCTCCAGGGAATCCCCCACAGGTTGCCCCCTCTGGTGTCAGGGCCAGGGAGAGGAATGTTGACTTTCTCCCCTCCCTGGAAGCCAGCATCCAGGTTGGTGCGGGTACAGCCGGCCATCATGGAGCCTGCCAGCTCCATTTTCTATTTTTTTCTACCTGGCCTGCTAACCGTGCAATGGGTGGGGCGGCTGGCCCCCACCTCCACAGAAGCAGCCATACACCCCGGACATGGGACTACCCCCTTCTAGGTGATACGCCTGTGCTGCCACCCAGCCACCACTGGGTGGCAGGCTACAGCGCACAGCACTGTCCCCCCTTCCCAAGGAAAGAGAGCACTCTACAGACACTCAATCCTTCCTCACTCTGGCTGACTTCCAAGCAACCCAAGTCTGTTTCTGAACTTGGGCCACCGGCATGGCGCGAGGTGTGGCATCCAGCGTCTCAACCCTCAGTACCACCAGGCCAGCCTGTATTTAAGATTTTAAATGGTCACTTATATGGTGTTTATGATTTTAAATTGCTGCTTGTGTCATGCCCAGAGCTCAGGATAAGCACTAAGCAGATAAATGTAATAATGTATAGATCTGATGACAGAGACCTTTAAATACCTCACCGTGGTGAATAAGGTACAGGAAGGGAGCAATTTTTAGAAAATAAAGTGTACAAGAACTAGGGGGCATGCAGTGAAGCTACAGGGGGGAAGTTTAGGAGGGACGTGAGGAAATATTTCTTCACTGAGAGGGAGATGGAAGCCTGAATGCCTAATCCTCTAGCATTGTATACTAACCTTGTAAAACTGTGTACCATTACTGTTGCCTGCTCAGCCTTGTCTCCAATAGGCATATGATGTCCTTATTCTGTGTATAGCTGTGTCCCATTAGTGGTGCCTGCTTCTGCCTCTGTCTACTGTATGCATATGTTTATTCAATGTAATTAATTCCAGGTCACCCCTGAAAAAGGGATTCTGTTGTCTCAGTGGGCCAGTCAACAAATTTTAATAAATAAATAATAAAGATGCCTGAATGATTATATGATGCAGATGGCAAATGCATGGAGAATGCACGGGATTTGCATAAGGGAATCTTAGTGAAAAGAAATGGGGGGAGGAAAAAGAGCCAGATATCAATCTTCCAGTGGGGTGGTGGAGGTGAAAAGAGTGGTGGGCTTAAAACATGCATGGGATAAGTATAAAGGAAAATGTATCAAAGCTGGGGGGGGCTCGAGGCTAGAGACCAGGTAGGGTCTGCGGCGGCAGAATATGCAAGGAAAAGAGAGGCAGACTAGATGGGCCAAATGATCCTTATCTGATTAAACATTCTGTGTTTTCTGCACTTCTATTTGCCTTACCTTACCTTGTTTTTTATAACAGCATTTTGATCACATATTGTGCAAACAAAATAGTCCATCTGTAAACGACAAGGCTTGTAATTGCAAATTGGGATACTGGTGACATTTAAAAACCACTTCAGTATGATTTATGATGTCACTAGGACACCCCAATGGCCTGTCTTTGTTTTCTTTCTATACATTGTTGATGTTGGGGGGGTTTGTATAACCAAAACTATGTGCAAAAAAACTGAAACATTGCATCTGTAAAAAGAAAAAAGAAAAAGCATTGCCTGCTCTGTCATACAAATGCCACAGTAACATTTAGCTGAATTTGCTATCTAGCTGGGTAGTAAATCAATTACTTTTCTGAATCACTGGGATGTGAAATATCACTCATTATTCCCTGCTCCAGGATAGCATTTTAGCAAGGTCGTGTTCACCGTCAATTAGAGCGCCTCCAGAGAACAATAAGAAAAGTCATCAGCCAGTCATTTGTCTATTTTTAGACCTTCTAAGAGAGATCAATTTTAGTTAACCATAAAGAAGGCTTTTAAACTGTGCCCTGCTCCTTAAGGCCACATACTATATTTAGTGTGTGAAGTTCAAGGAGCTTGCAGTGCAGTTCAGTTAGGCGTCCATACTGAAAATAAAAGGTTTAAGCATAGAAATGCTGAATTCCTTGGGATTTCTCACTGGCTTCACCAGTCACATAATTTTTAATTGCATCATTTAAACAGCCTTACTGGCAGTCAGGTAAACCATACAGACATGAAGACTCAAAATTCCTTTCCCAGTTAAGAGGACACTAATGCTCCTGGGGTCCTGTGTAAGCCCAATTTTGTAGTGTCCGTAGCTAAATAAATTCTTATTGCTTACCAACAACTGAGGTTTTAAAATGGAAGGAAGAATATTGTTGATTCTATTATATAAAACATTTCTTTCAGTGATATACTCAGCATCTGTACTGTCAAGGCTCTTGACCTAATCCACCACTCTGAAAATATGACAGGCGCAGTTATATGAGCACATCTAGTCATGGTAGTAAGCACTTGCTGGTTTGTGCATTTGGAAAACAATTATCAACAAAAAAACAATGTAGAGTTCCTATAGACAACACTTTTATCAAGCACTTGCTGGGTTGGGTGTTTGGGAATAAAATTATCAACAAAAAAAATGTGCATTGGCTAAAGACAACACTTTATATAAGGAGGAGAAACTCAATTACTGTTTAAACTGTGTTTCCATGTTGGTGCATATTCTGAGCCTTTATATGGATCTGTGGTCTTTAGAGATCAGCAGCTGAATTAACTTCCCTTAAAACATAAAAATGTAAAATGCTTAACCTTACTACTTACTGTTTTTATTTATTTATTGAATTTTGATGACTGGGTAGGCCCACTGGACCCCGAAGGTCCCTTTTCCAGGGGCGTCCCGGAGAGACATTACATGGCATACATGGAGATACAGACAGTAAACAGGTATTAACAGACATACAGGTTCAACAGTTACAGTTTTTGACATTGATTCATAACAGTAGAGGCACACTATCCATAATGGTTTGGCATGACTCTTTCAGGTAAAGTGATTGGCATAAGTCTGTGGGGAGGGGGGCTGTCAGCCGCCATGACATAGGCAAGTGCTTGCCTCAAGTAGGTACGCCTTGAGCCTAGTATGGAAGTTCATGAGCGATGCGGCTTTCTGTATCACTGATGGAAGTTTGTTCCACAGATGGGGGGCTGTGACAGAGAAAGATTTCTGGCCTGCACTGGTCCTGACCCTGGGGGTTTCTAGTAGAGCCATCCCTGTGGACCTCAGGGTACAAGGGTTATGCTTGGAGGATAAGGTAGATGAGAGGCTGGGTGGAGCTGTAGGGCTGAACAATTTAAACGCTAGGCAGAGGAGAGGGTATTGAAGGCGTGCTTCAGAAGAAGACCACTGTAATTTGGCTAGTGTGTCGCAGTGGTGGCTTCTTGACTGATCCTGGGTGGCGAACCACGCTACCTTGTTGTAAAGAATCTGCATCCGGTGGACCTCTAGCTTGGCCATTCCCTGTATTACAGGGGCTGCATAGGTCAGTGTGGGGAGCAGGATGCTTGAGGCAATGGAGAGCCTGGCTTATGGAGTAAGCTGATCCTTAATCCGATACAAAATGCCAAGTTTCCCGTTTTTGCCAGGTTTATATTTTTTTCATCCTCTGTACTATACATTAATTTCTAACAAGACCTATAGAACTAAGAAACACTCTTCAACCACTTGATTTCCTTTTTGCAATTATTTTTTGTGTCTTACATTGTTTTGTTCTATGTTTACCCTGCTAACTAACAATAGGGCTCCTCTAGTTCCTACTTAATACCCACAATCCCTAGTGACTCCTCGCATGAGTGCCATGAAGCAGGAGTGTGGTATTTGTGACTACATGGCATCTGTGGGCATCCACAAGGAGAACCGCAGGCAGCAGACCACACTGGTCAGAGCACAGTAGGTAAGTATACAACAGGCCACAGACTACACTGGTCAGGGCACAGTAGGTAAGTACACAACAGGGGAAAGGAAGCAGATTCTGTTAATACACAAAGGGGACTACGTAAGTTGTCTATCTAGCAAGGAGAGGGATCCAGCAGGAAAAGGGAATTGCAGCAAAACCCTATCCAAGGCCGGTCTATAGGTGAAATAAGAACAGGGGAACAATGCAGTAACATAGTTATGCAAGTACAGGCTAACTGTGGAGGATATGAGAGCCTAGGAGCTGGCACAGGCAGCAGGACAGTTGGGAGGCATGGAGGAGGAGGGAAGATACAGGGCACAGGGTGGGGAAGGGAGGGTGGTTAGCTGCAATGGATGTGGGCCCGCAGTCTTTCTGGAACTATGTGGAGGGCAGGGGGCTGTCCAGTGTGCAGAAACCTTGAGCAACTTAAGGAAGAAATAAGGTGGCTAAGGTGGGAGTTGGAAAGAGGAGGGAAGGGGCTGGGGGGAAGAACAGTTGCTGAAAGGTCAGGTAAGAGCTGCTCGAGGCCTCATGGATGGTAGACACAGGATGGATACAGGGAGGTTGCCAAAGCATCCAAAGACATCCTCTCCTGTGAGTCCCAGTAGAACTGGAGTGGGAGATTGACAGGAGGTAAGGAGAAAAGGTAGGTGGGTTAGGGAATCAGCACAAAGAGGAAAGGGGAAGGAATTGGGTAGGTGAATGGAGGTATGTTCTGATATAGGGGGCCCTCATCAACTAGTATGCAGTACTAGCCAGTTTGGAGAAATGGGAGCAGGTAGGGGGAGGTAGAGGATTGAGAATACACAGAGGCAAAAGATAGTGGCAAGGGGGCGAGAGGGGTGAGTAGCCTGGGAGGGCAAGGAGGGAGAAGTAATCAGGGTGGGCCAAAGGATGGAGGAGGGCAGAGTTAGGGGAGGAAATAAGGAGGGTAGTGATGTGGCAAGAAAAGGAAGCCAGAAAGGGATGGGATTGGGGGGGATTGGAGAAGCAGTAGGAGGGGGAAGTGTCGGTACAGACATAAATATGGTCAATACAAATAGTGGGCAGACAAAGGGGGAAGAGGCTGATTTAGCAGGAGTGCATAGGAAGCCAAATAACAGGCCTACGGGGGCCGCAAGGATGATTGTCACTGAGGATTCCATAATTAAGGGTATCCATTGGGAAGGGAAGGGGGACCCAAGAAAGAGAAGAGTGGCTGTCTGTTTACCGGGGATGGAGGCCATGATGGCAGAACCTAGGATCAGGGAAATTATAAGGAAGTGGTGGCCTGGGGAAAACCTCACTTGATTATCCACCTGGGAACCAATGATTTAGCAGGGGAAGAGGTGGGGGTAGTGCAGAAAAGATTTATAGAGTTGGCAAGGAACTCTAGGGGTACAGTGAGCTCATTGGCCTTTTAAGAGGTGCTTCCTATCCCTAGAGCTAGCACAGTTAGAAAAAGGAGGATTGAGGAGTTTAAAGATTGGCTGAGGAGCTGGCGCAAGGTGGAAGGGTTTGATTGTACTGAAGAATGGAGAGACAGGTGCTCAGACAAGGGGCTATATTCGAAGGATAGGCTGCACCTGAATTGCGAGGGGTCAGATGTATTCAGGGACAAGCTGAGAGAATACATGAAAAAGATCTCAGTTTAAACTGCTGAGGGGGGGAGAGGTGGGCCAGTGGACACAGAAACTTAAGGACAGGGAGGTCTTTGGACCCCCCCCATACAGGAAGTGTCAATCAGGTGGGAGAACGCAGGGACAAGGGAGAGAATCCAAGGACGGGGTGAAGGGAGGAGTTTAGGGGACAGGAAAAACAAGAAGGATTCAGGATATAAGCAGTGAGGAGTAGGGTTGAGATGGAGGGTGGTGTCTCTCAATGCTCACAGTCTTAATAACATGATAGCAGACATGCAGGCCCTCTTAGCAGAAAGGAAGGTAGATGTAGCAGCAGTTACTGAGACCGGTGCATCAGTACACCATGACTAGGACCCCTCAATCCCAGGGTACAGGCTGTACAGAAGGGACAGAGTGGTAGGCAAGGGGGGATGGCGGCATACATCAGGGAGGGGATAATATGCACTAGGGAGGAGAATGAACGGGGGAAGTGGAATTGCTATGGATCCACCTCATAGAAACATAGACTTTGACGGCAGATAAGGACCGCTTGGCCCACCTAGTCTGCCCATTTCCCTACCTAGAGGATAAGTTGCAGATCCTAGTTAACCAACAGCCTATTTCTTCCTATCCCCCACAAAAATTGCCTTATGTCTGTCCCATGCATTTTTGAATTCTCCCACAGTTTTAGACCCCACAACCTCCTCAGAAAAGCTGTTCCATGCGTCCACCACCCTCTCCGTGAAAAAATACTTCCTCACATTGCCCCTAAGCCGTCCCCCCCATCTTCAAATTGTGTCCCCTTGTTCTTGCACATCTCTTTTTCTAAAAGATGCTACCCTCTTGGACTTTGTTGATTCCACTGAGGTACTTAAACGTTTCTATCATGTCCCCCATCTCCCTCCTTTCCTCAAGCTAATACATATTAAGCTCCTTCAGTCTCTCCTCATATGACTTCTCTTGCAGACCCTGCACCATTTTAGTTGCCCTCTTCTGAACTGTCTTCATCCTATTTATGTTCTTATGGAGATGGAGTCTCCAGAACTGGACACAGTACTCCAGATGGGGTCTCACCAACTGTCTGTACAGGGGGATAACAACTTCCTGTTTTCTGCTGGTGTTGCCTCTCCCTATACATCCCAATATCCCCCCAGCCCTCCCTACCGCCTTCTCACATTGCTTGCCACCCTTAAGGTCATCTGATATGATTACCCCCAGGTCCCTTTCCATTTTTGTTGTTGTTACTACCTCCCCCCCCCACTGTGTAATCTTCCCCTGGGTTTTTGTTTCCCAGGTGCATTATTTTGCACTTCTTTGCATTGAATCCAAGCTGCCATACTTCTGACCATTCCTCCAACTTTGTCAAGTCCCTTCTCATTCTTTCCATGCCTCCTTGTGTATCAACCCTGTTGCAGATCTTTGTGTCATCTACAAAGAGGCATATTTTACCTTCCAGTCCCTCTGCAATGTCACTTATAAAGACATTAAAAAGGACTGGACCCAGTACTGAATCCCGCGGCACCCCACTAGTAACCCCTCTTTCTTCAGGGTGGACTCATTTACAATTACCTTCTGTGTCCTGTTGTCCAGCCAATGTTTTACCAGGCTACCACCCTGGGACCCACTCCCAGGCTGGTCAATTTGACTATTAATCTTTTGTGTGGGACTGTGTCAAATGCCTTGCTAAAGTCTAGGTAGGCCATGTCCAGAGCCCCTCCCTGGTCTACTACTTTGGTCACCTAGTCAAAGAAATCATTTAGATTCGTCTGACATGACGTTCCTGCTGTGAATCCATGCTGCCTTGGGTCCTGTGCTCACTGGCCTCTAGGTACTCAACAATTCTTTCCTTCAGAAGTGATTCCATCACTTTCCCTACCACAGAGGTCAAACTGACAGGTTTGTGGTTTCCTGCCTCTGTCTTGGTCCCACTTTTGTGAGGGGGAATCACATCTGCCTTCCTCCAGTCCTCAGGTACCACACCATCCTCCCATGATTTGTTAAAAAGGGTAGTCAGTGGTGTCACTAGTTCACTGCTTAATTCTTTTAGAATTCTGGGATGACTTCCATCTGGCTCCATTGCTTTGTCCACCCTCAGTTTTAGGAGTTCTTTCAGAACCCTTTCTTCTATGAAAGGACTGGAATCAACCCCCCTCTCCAGAGTGCTTCTGTTAAATGGATTAGGCACTTCCCCCACCTTCGCTTTACTGAACAGAAGTATTCATTCAATATCCCTGCTTTTTCACTGTCCCTCTCTGCCCACCCACTGTCCATTCTATTCAGCCTCGTTATCCCTCCCTTTGTCATTCTACGCTCTCTGAAATACCTATAAAAGGTTTTATCCTCCTTCTTAACCGAGTTGGCTATCTTTTCCTCAGTTTGGGCCTTTGCTATTCTGACTACCCTCTCTGCTTCCTTCTGCCTTAACTGGTACAGTTCTCTGTCCTGCTCCTTCTGTGTTTCCTTATACTTCCTAAATGCTGTCTTTATCTCCCTAACCTACACCGCCACCTCTTTTGAGAACCATAGTGGCTTTTTCTTTCATTTTGATTTGTTCATTTGCTTCACACAAAGACTTGTTGCCTCTGTGATGGCAGTTTTGATATTTCCCCATTGTTGCTCCACCCCTTCTTCTAGCCTGTTTGCTAGTGCTTTTCTAAGGCACTCTCCCATCTTGACAAAGTCAGCCCTCCTGAAGTCCAGAACCTTCACTTTTGTATGGCTTGACTCTGTAGCTGAGTTTATCATGAACCACACTGTTTGGTGGTCACTTGTTCCCAAATGGCTATCCACTTCTAGATCTGAGATCCTCTCACTGTCCCCATTTGAGAGCATGAGGCCTAAGGTTGCTCCCTCATGAGTAGGTTCCAAAACTAGCTGTCTGAGGCATGCCACCTGAAGGGCATCAAGAATGGCTCTGCTTTTGGATGTGGCTGCAGCAAAGGTGCTCCAGTTAACATCTGGCATATTAAGGTCCCCCATCAACAGTATCTCCCCTTTTTCTGCCATCCTAGGTATGCCTTCTGTCATATCCTTGTCTATTCCCTCCCCCTGACATGGGGGTCTGTATACAACTCCTGTACGGATTGTGGTGCCATTTCCAGTCACAAAGATGACCCACAGTGCCTCCTCTCCTCCCTTTTTACTATTTTGTTCAGTTGCTTTTATCCCTTCCCTTACATAGAGAGCTACTCCACCCCCTCGTCTCCCCTCCTTGTCTCTCCTGTAGGTTGTGTACCCCAGTATGCTAACATCCCAGTCATGGTTCTCTGTGTACCATATTTCTGTGACTGCTGTGAAATCCAGGCATCCCTCTTCCATCAAGGCCACCAGTTCAGGGAGCTTGTTGCCCAGACTATGGGTGTTGGTACTCATTACCCTCCATTTCTTGATGGCCTTACCCCTTTTTGCCCCATCCCTGTCCTTACTGTGATTGTCACTTTCTCCATTTACCCCTGTGCTTCTCCCTATCGACATCTCTATGTTGGTGACTACCTCACTTAATACCCTGATTTTTTTTGGGGGGGGGCTAGGATTTCCCTGCTCCTTTCCAGTGCCTCCCCCCTTGGCTAGTTTAAATGCTTGCCAATGAAGCATTTAAACCTACCACTTAGGATCCTGGTTCCCCTCCTGGACAGATGCAGACTATCACACCAGTATAGGCCTGCATCCCTCCAGATGGACCCCTAGTCCCCAGTGAAGCCAAATTCCTGAGCTCTGCATTGGTTTTTCAACCACTGATTGAATCCCATAGTGTGGAGCACCCTAGCCTCACCCATGCCATAGACAGGCAGCATCTCCAAGAAGGTTACCATGTGTGCTATTTATCTAAGGCCCCTCCCCATCTCCACAAATGCTTCTTGTACTGCTCTGATCCCTTTCATAGCCAGGTCATTTGTCCCTAGGTGGACAATGATGTCCAGCTTCCTCCCCTGTGCAGCTGATCCTGCGATCCTGAGGATTCACTCCATGTCTCTTCTAGCCATGGCACCAGGCAGACACCTTACCTCCCTCTCCCCTTCCTCCCCCAGTTCTACCTTCCTAACAATAGAATCCCCACCAGGAGTTGTTTCCTTCCCCTGTGAGGTCCCATGCCACCCTCCTGTGGGTCTCCTTTGTGGAAGTTCCCAGCATTCTCCTTGGTCTCCAGTGTTGGTGCCTCCATAGAGGAACCACACTTTTCCAGAACAGCATAGAAATTGTGGAGAGGTACAACTGGGGGATGCACCTCTGTTCCACCACCCTGACCCTCCCTGAGCCCACTATGTTCCAACCGCTTCTCTTTCTTGGTAACCTCTGAGGCAATGGCAGTGACCTTGGGGTCCCTGGGTGGGAGAGTAGGTCCCACAAATCCTGGCCAACTCAGCCTGGAGATGATCAACCTCCTCCCTCAGCCCAGAGAGGTGCCTGCAGATGGGATAACACCACATCCTCCAGAACATCTCCCGGAAGACTGCTGCTCCACAGCCACTGCACTGCACCACTCCCATCATGTCTTATTTCTGGCCCCCTAGCTGTTGTTTGGAATACTTACTCTTTCCTCTGTTTATTTCTTTTTTTTTCTCTCCCTACTTACTTACTGTGCCCTTTTAGCTCCTGATCTTCCTGTTCTGAGACAAGAAGTTCCTATATTTCTCAGTAGTCTCCTTACTTGCTCAGAGTCAGACCTCCAGCAGCTGGGGGTGACGGAGAGCTACTCTTGCCCTTCTAGGATGGTGAGTCTTTGGTGGCTCTGTGATCACTCACTTCCTGCTCCCAAACAGGAAGTTCTTGTTGTCAGTCAAATCCTGTGCCTATAAAAGTAGAACTGGTTTAGGATGGAGGGGAGGGAAGGAGGGCAATATAGTCCCAGTAGAAAAGTTTAGTTATATCAGTAGCTCCTTCCTCCTGGTGTTCTGTCTGTTCTCTGGCAGAAGCTATCTAGGGTATTATTTAAATCTGGTTTTAACCTGGCTCCTTCTAGCTAAGCCACTCCCCCTACTTTGCAAATCTTTCTACATTTAGTTAATTTCACAGATAACAATTCCCTTCAGCCACCTGTGACAAGCACTTAGATAACTACACAGATAATACAGACCAACAAGGGGAGGAAGGTCAGGTTGGGGGTGGTCTACAGACCACCCAACCAAGAGGAGGAAGGGGACACAGAACTGTGCAAGGAATTGCTGGAAGCAGCAGGTAAGGGGGAGGTGGTGGTGATGGGACTTTAATCTGCCTAAGGTGAATTGGGACACACAAGTCATGTCCTGTGCCAGGAGTGAAAAGATCCTGGATGCGAGTCAAGGAGGATTCATGAGCCAGACAGTTAAGGAGCCCATAAGGGAGCAGGCAATCATTGATCTGGTGCTCACAAATGGGGAGCACATACATGAGATAATGATCAAGTATAGTGTGGTTTACTTTGGATATGGGAAGGGAAAACTTTCACACCAAAACAAAAACCCTGGACTTCAGGAGAGCAGATTTCCATAAATGAGGGAGGTGCCGAGGAACAACTAGAGGGCATCAAAGAACACATGGAAGTGAACAGGCAATGGGCTATCATCAGAGATGCAATACTAGCAACCACAGCGGATTGTGTTAGGCTTCAGGGAAATATCAGAGGCCAAATTTCTCATCTAGTTCAACTCTGACATTGCCAGGGTGGTGAGGGAAAAGAGAGCAACCTACAAGAGATATAAGAGGGCTGAGAGTGAAGCAGATAAGGAGAAATACCTGAGGCTAGCTAAAGAGGCAGGCAAGGTGGTGCAGCAAGCAAAGGCACAGAAGGAACTGCAAACAGCAGAAGGGGTTAAGACCATGAGGAAGGTCTTCTTTTTCTACATAAGTGAGAAGAGGGACAGGAAGGACAGGGTAGTTGAGCTGAAGAAGGGGGATGGATGGGTGAAGGATGATGTGAGCAAGGCAGAGGTACTGAATGAGTACTTCTGTTCTGTCTTCACTGGAGAAAAAGTTGGGCTGGTTCCACTGGGGTGGGGGGGGGAGAGACTGCTGACACTGAAGCCAGACAAGTCCCTAGGGCTGGACAGCATACACCTGAGGGTATTGAAAGAGCTAGCAGAAGAGTTCATGGGGCCACTGGTGGACCTCTTCAATACATCCCTGGAGTCAGGAGTAGTACTGCAAGACTGGAGAATGGCACATGTGGTGTTTCTCCACAAGAGGTGGCTCTGGGAAGATATGGGGAACTATAGGCCAGTAAGTCTGACTTCAATTGTGTGCAAACTCATGGAGACCATACTCAAAGAAAGGTTGATAAGGTACATAAAAGAAAATGGTCTCCAGGATGAGAGTCAGCAAGGGTTTCTGGAGGGAAGATCCTGTCAGATGAACCTGATTGACTTTTTCGACTAGGTCACCAGGGAGATGGATCGGTGCAAAGTGGTAGACATTATCTATTTAGTCTTTAGCAAGGCCTTTGACTTGGTGCCACATAAGAGGTTAATCAGCAAACTGAAGGATCTAGGAGTCGGGGAGAAATTGACATTAGATTATTCACAGCTGCCGCAATCCATTTCCCAATAATGCCCCAATAATGTTTGAATTAATCCTGCTTACCCCAGGTCAGAACAAGGTTGGGTCTTGTCAATATCCATCCAACATGGCAGAGAAATGGAAGAGAAAAACTCTGGCTCACAAGCAAAAAATAAAGATTGTTAAGCAAATAAAAAATGGAGAGTACACATCTATCTCATTGCTCCACATACCCAGGAGGACATCATAGCAGAAATAAAAAATGACAGCTGTACTGTGGTAGTTAGTGCGATCCCGATGACCCTGATGCTGAATCCAACCAACCAGACTTGTCTGAAATTACCACAGAGAATGGATTTGCTGCACTGGAGACCGGGCTGAAGGTGGCTTTTAACTAATACTGCTTTTTTTGGTTTTTAATACTGCACTTTTATATTGGCTGAATAAAATTTATAGTTATTAAATTACCCTGGTTTGCACTCACACTTAAATTACCCTGGTTTGCACTCACACTATCTACTGGCATTTTGGTTACTAACATTTTTCTTTTTTTCCCTGATAGCGAACCATCGCTATAACATACAAAATTGCTGGACCCAGAGCAGTACATTATAATGAGGGACTACTGTATGTTACATTAGTTGGGGGGTGGAGTCAAATGCTGCATATGTTACAAATTCAGTGTTGTGAAAATCAAGGATTTTAACCAATATACCTGTATACAATGTGTGGAGTAAAGAGACCTTAGGATTAAACTAATAGGTTTAGAGTTGGAACTGAAATGTATTAGAAGTCTTTCTGGTAAGCAACAAGTTACTAAACAGACAATAAATGGGCACACTACAGGTGTAAATAGTTCAGAAGTATTAGGAAAAAGATCAAGAGATCAGGTTGAAGAAGAGACAGCACAACAAACAGAACAATCCAGCAAAGTAAAAAAGGGAGACGGGCTATGGAGTTTAGTATCCCCAGAGAAAATCAGTTTATGCCACTACTAGAGTTAGTAGAGAGCATGGATCACCAAACAAATGAACTAATGGATATTGCAAACAAAATGGGTCCAGAAAACAAAATCTGGACAGAATCAAATACATCAACAGGGAATGGAAACGAAACTATAAAAAGGAATGAGGTAACTGAAGATGCAGAGAATGCAGAAAATACAACAGGTACAAACATAAGAGTAGACATGCAACAAAAAAGAGCAGTGTATATTCTAGGGGATTCGATAATCAGGTATACTGATCACACTACCACGAAGTTAAGTAAAGAATATGTAACTAGTTGCTGTTTCCCAGGGACAGGTGTCCAGGATATGTTAACAATAATACCTGATCTCATAAAATGCACCTGCAAATCCATTAGTACTTGTACACATTGGGGCAAATGATGTCAGATACAATCCAGCAGAAGACATATTCAATACACTCAAAGAGATATACACACTTTTGTCAATGTAGAAGTGTGATTTGCAAAAAGGAGGCATCCAGGAAAATTGCCTTCTTTAAATAATAATTAGATTGGTATATCCTAGTGGAGCTTGCTGATTTTTGGTGCATTCCAAACACAAGTAAAGTTGGCATGCTCGTTAGCAACTAAGGCTAATACACCATCATTTCTTCAAATAGTTGTCTTTATTTTATGTGAATAGTCCCAATGTTTTGCTGGCCCTAAATAATTAGGCTTCTTCAGGGGAACTGTAAAAAATTATAAAATATTCAGAATTACATTTCAAATATCAAGTTAAACTATTCACCTCAATTTGAACATTTTGCACTTAATACACATATTATTCATATATCAGATCAATAATGTTAATATAGCAATCAGCAATTACTTATGTTTTGAAAAACATGTATATAAAGAAAACATACTGTATATATATAAAAAACAAATTAACTCAACTTCTCCTGTTATAAGGACCACCAATTTTAATGCAAAGTTGTTTTCCTTACTTTTTAACACTGCCATTTAGGGCCAAGATGCTTGCCATATCTCTTTAGATTTTATAAATCTTGTACTATCATTTTGATATAAAATAATAAACAAGGTGTATATAATATTAATTATTACTTCATTTAAAGTGCAACTTAAAAAACATTTTTGTTATAAATCATCACCTTTATCTCGTATACACCTAATACTCTCACCTTCACAGCATTATCAGGTTTTTAATTTTAAACTTGTACAAGGGATGGAAAGTGAAAAATAAACAAATTTATTTTTTTAATCATTAAATCAATTCACATTCACTATTCATTTTCATCTAACATATTAAGCAGTACTCAATTCCTTCCTATAAAGATTGCTGATAACTTAAATATTGCTTAACTTATATTCAAGCAAATGATGAAATAATGTTTATCATAGCTATATGCTTTCAATGTCTAATATGCCATTTTTCACTCGTTTCTGTAGTATTTTTTACTTGCTCAAAATCATAACTTAAACATATTATTCACATCTCTTTATATTTAAAGATGTCCCACTTTACTAGCATATGATATAGGGACATTTACAATCTCTGAAATGTGCTGTTTTTATTTAGTTTTAATGTGTTTCTGTTAGTCAAATATTAGTTAACATTTTTCGCATTGCACTCTACATTCCATTAAGTCGAATGTGCATAAGCATCTCTTACAATGCTCTTTCAAAAAACTGTAGTCCTCATACTTCGCTATAAATTGTTTCAAAAGATGCGAGTGACTCAGGCAATTAGAACTCTATGCTGTTATATCCACAGTGCGTGTTAAAAAACATTCATTTCCTTGTTTAGTAGCTCATTGTCAATGCTCCCTAGAACATTTCAAACGCTCCATAGAGCTCTTTAGATATTAAATCACTGCAGTGTGTTCAACCTTAGTAAAAAGTAAAACCTCAATGCTTGTTTCACTAGTTTTTAAAAGTGTTCCATACCAAGCTTAAGCATTTTAACATTTCAAACATTCCATAGAACTCTTTAGATATTAAGTCATTACAAGGTGTTCAATCTAGCTAAAGAACAACATCTCAGTGCTTGTTTTACTATTCTTTGAGGACTCTCCTAACCAAACTTCCTCATTATAATATTTCAAACTACTAAGGCTATGTCTCACAGTGAAAAGTATTTTGAACTTACTAATGAGAATGGTTTCTGCACTCACGGTGTTCTCAACTCTCTCCCGCAGTACTCACCACTTCAAAAGTTTTTCTCCCTCATTTAGTGCGTACTTGACCATATGCATTCTCCAAAGACTTTTTAAGTGTATAAGCTGTACTGCACTGTTACTTAATATTTTAGCTATTTAAATTTACTGCTGAGAAGAATTTCAATGCTCGATAAAGTGTACAGCCCTCTATCAAGGAACGACTGGCATCATCCGGTTCCCCATTTGGCAACCTCTTTGTGACGAGGAGAAGAGTCATGTGACGGCACCTGCGTGTCATCATACCTTGCCGAGGCTAGGTTGTTACCTTGGTAGCCATTGACTCCCCTTCTTAGCACAAATCAGTCCTTAAAGCTTCACTACTTCTAATCATGGTTTATTTATTCAGTCTTATTTTTGTTTGTTTTTTTTATTCAAAGGTTGAATTCTTTTACTTATAAAGTTCCATCAACAAGAGATCTACCATAATAGACAAAACAAACTTAAAGGAATCAATATCGAAAATCGAATGGGGGGAGAGAAGGAAAAGTTAAGGCAGCTGTTGGTTAAACTAGTACTTGAGTTCAACTTATATATATACTATACATTATAGTGTGTATTCATATGAAGTTCACCTAAACATATTTAAAAATGTAATCCTACTAGTTATTTTTTACCAGCACACCTTCCAATTTGAATCTTCATTAAGACTCCATTTCTCATAAATCAAACCCATCTCATACATCCAGAACATTTCACGTTTTAGTAGCAAATCATCATAATTACCACCTCTTTCAGGAATAGGAACCTGTTCCTGTCCCCAGAACCTTATTTGAATAGGCAAATGCCCTCTTTGATTAAAATGTCTGGCTAGAGGGGAGTTTTCATCCTTATTGTGAATCCGACTTTTATGCTCTGAAATCCTTGTTTTCAATTCTCTCTTTGTTTTGCCAACATATACAGTAAATGGTCACAGGGGCATTGTATTAAATATATTACACCCATAGTATTACACGTTATATGAGATTTGATGTTGTATTCTTTTCCAGTGTGTGGATGTTTATATCTATTTTTTTAGATGTATTGCCGCAGGCTGTGCACCTGCCACAAGGGTACATACCATTAATTAATGGGCCAAGTAATAGTTGGGGCCTTTTTTGTGTTCCTTGCCAATGCTGTGTATGAACTAACTTATCTCTAATAGTTGGTGCCTTTTTAGACACCACAAAGGATTTTTGTTGAAATATTTGAGAAGTAGTGGGGTTATTCAACAAAATACTCCAGTTATTTAAAATGACCTTTTTATTAGTGGCTTTAACTTATTGTGAACTGTGCTAAATACTAAAAAGGTTTTTACTCTCTTTCCTTTCATTTTCTGTCATATTTTTTGATGTTTTTAATAATTCCTCTCTTAGCTTCATTATAGCTTTTGCCTGTGCTTGTTCCAAAATATCCCTGTGATACTGTCTTTCCCTAAATCTTTCTTTTAGATTATTAACTTCTATTTTATAATTTTCATTCGTACTACAATTTTTACGTGCTCGTAGAAACTGTGAGTGTGGAATACTTTCAATCATTTTTTTAGGATGAAAACTCTTGTGATGTAAAATTGTGTTTCTATCCATAGTTTTCCTATATAATTTAGTTTATAATTTATTTCCACTTTTGTAAATAGCAATGTATAAAAAATCTATTTGTCTTATATCATAATTAAAGACAAATGTCATGTTTGGATCTCTACTATTTAAGTAATGCCTAAATGCTTCCAATGTAGTTATATTACCTGTCCAGATAAGAAATATATCATCAATAAATCTTTTCCAGAACAGGATGTAATCACTAAAATTAGATCCTGTTCCATTAGTGTTAAATATATATGTACTTTCAAAATCATGCATGTATACATTAGCATATCCTGGGGCTATGGTACTCCCCATCGCTGTACCTCTTACTTGCCCATAAAATTGATCCTCGAATTTAAAATAATTCTTGTTTAACACAATTTCTGCCAAATCTTGCAAGACTCGTGTTTTAGGTCTTGCTTCCATTCCCCTTACTTCTAATAGTTTACCCATACTTTCTATTCCCTTATCATGGGGTATAGAAGTGTATAGGTCTTTCACATCTGTGGTTATTAATAGACTGTTTGATGGAACTCCTATCAAATTTAGCTCTTAAATCAGTTGTATTACATGTGTTGTGTCTTGTGTGAGATCATTTTTTCAGAGATCTTACCCATATACTCAGGATGAAACAAACAATAAACAGGAAAATTATTTACATAAACTATTGGTTGAGATAGTGGTGCCTGATGATGAAGGGAATAAAATGCTTAAGGTCTTTGGAAAAGTACCAGAATAAAAATCAGCTTATTTGTCAGGACAGGCTGAACCTTAACAGAACAGGAAGTGATCTATTGGGTAAACTTATTACCAATTGCATCGAGGAAGCTTTAAACTAGCTAAACAGGGGTGATGGAAATCATCCAGAAAAGAATTGTCAAACTGAAACAAAAAAAGGAAGAATAACCACAGGGTCATTTAACAAAATCAGAACAACTCAAAAGGACGACAAAGAACTCAAGATCCTATTAGCAAATGCAAAGAGTTTTAAGGAACAAAACAGATGAACTAAAATACATACTGTGTAAAGAAAAAATAACAGTATGTGCTGTCACAGAAATGTGGTTTAGAGAAGGTGACTGTGGTACAGAAATTCCAGGATATACCATGTTTCATAAAGATTGTAAGGAAAAGCGTGGGGAAGATATAGCTACAATATAAATATATATATATACAGTATATATATATCAGATAATATCATGGCACATGAAATTAAGCCACAGGAAAACATAACAGAGGAGACTGAGCTTTTATGGCTTGAGTTCCGATTGCCAGTCAAAAGACTCACAGTAGGTATAGGATACTGCTCTCCCAGCCTTGGCACTGAGGACAATAATAAGTTCCTAGCAGCTATAGATAACACAGACATAATAGGTGATAACCTACTGTTGAATGATTACAGTCTCCCCTAACATAAATGGGTCCACCCTGGAGGATTCAACAACCTTGGAAAATAAATTTATAGAAACAATAATACAGAAAAATCTTGAGAAAACAGTTAAAGAAATGACAAGGGGAAATAACACATTATGTCTCATTTTCTGTAATTGTTTGGAAAAAATCAGTAACTTGAGAGTGTTGGATCCTCTTGGGGGAAAGTGACCACAACACAGTTACTATGGCAGTTAACACTACTTGTGATACAGTGAAAGGTGAAGTCGCATTTAAATGTTACCACAAAATAGATAATTCCAAAGTGAGACTATGTCTAAGATTATGGAATTGGGAGGAAGATTTGAAAGGACAAGGGATGCAGGCTATATGACCCAAACTTAAGTGGAAAATGAACCACTGCATCAAAACATGGGTGCAAGAGAAAAAAGTATAACAAAACAGCAGAGTGCCAGCTTGGTTTGGTAAACTCATAAAACACAGTATCAAAAAGAAAAAGAGGTTATATAAAAAATTTAGGATGCAACCCACAGAAGCACATTTGGAAATCTACAAAAAGGGAACAAATAAATGTAGGAACCTAATAAGAAGATCCAAAATAAACACTGAAGTCAAAATGGCAACATCTATAAAGGATAACAAAAATAGTTTAACTATGTAGGATCCCTGAATGGGGTATACCGTCTCTACAGCGACACCAATACACTGAACCCCCACAGCGAAACTCCTACCACACCTATATCAGCAGCGACGGGGGGTTTGCATCAAGACACTTCATGATGAAAGTAGGAATATCTAACCCACCGTCTGTGTGGATGGGAGTCTGACATCTATAGGGGTGTGTGGGGGCACAGCCCCCTGCCCCCTGCATTGTGCTTCACAGTGCTACCAGTCAATTCAGGGTCATATCGCAGTCAGGGGTGTTGAGTTCCCAGCACTGTAGCGGACATCGTGGTCGGGGTTGTCTCACCGGCATATAGATCCCCTGAATGGTAACCAGAAAGGAGTTGGACCCCTAAAGGTAGAAGATAGACTAATTAGTACAGAACAGGACATGGCCACTGAATTAAATAAGTACTTTCTAAGCACATTTCAACAAAAGGAGATAATAAGTACTGTCAATACACCAGTTGGCCATACAGTCAAAGAACTAAGGATAGCCAAGCAAGATGTTATGGCCAAAATTAATAAGATCAAACCCAATAAATCAGCAGGACCCAGATGGTATAAATCCCAAATTTCTTAAGGAACTATCTGAAGACCTAACAGGGCCAATCACAATGTTATTTAGTGCATAATTGAAAGAAAGCAGCACGCTTCCTGAGTGGAGAGAGAATAATAACACCGATCCATAAAAAGGGGAATAGATAGGAAGACAAAAACTATATGCCGATCAGTTTGCCGTCAGTTCTGAGTAACGCACTTGAAGGATTTATACAGGACCATATAGTAAATCATATTAAACAGAAGGGTTATGTTGACCTAACACAGAATGGATTTAGCCCAGGGCACTCATGTCTTACAAATCTATTTAACTTCTTCAAACCAGTAAGTGCAGCCCTGGGCAGGGACCTGCTGGTTAACATCATTTTTTTTTTAGACTACTCAAAGGCCTTCAATTCTGTTTCACACAGAATTCTGCTAGAGCAACTAGCTGATATGCAACTACACCCAAATGTAATAAAGTGGGTGGAATCATAGCTGGGAAATAGGTGTCAATGGATAGGATTAAGAGGGTATTTTTCAGAGTGGGGTGAGGTGACAAGTGGAGTCCCACAGGGCTCGGTATTGGGACCAACCCTCTTTAACATACTTGTCTCTACAGTGCAGACCTCTGATTATACATGGCTATGTAAATATGCAGATGACAGCAAAATATGGGCCATAGTTAATGACAATACAGCAACAAATCTATTAGAAGAAGACCATGCCTTTGTGACCTCCCACTTTGATTACTGCAATGCCCTGTAACTAGGGCTTCTGGGGGTTGATATCCACCACTTGCAGCTGTTGTAGAATGCTACAGCTGGGCTGTTGACTGGGCTTTCTCGATCTAGTCATATCACACCTGTGATGCAGGGCCTGCATTGGTTGTTGGTCCAGTGGTAAATCACCTTCAAGGTTGGCTTGCTAATCTTTAAGGCCCTAAATGGACAGGGACTGAGTTATCTGCAAGAGCTCCTTCATCTCTACTGCCCCCTCTGACCACTCCGCTCTGACGAAGAGGGATTGCTGAAGCTGGGTTCATTTGAAGACCTCTGGAGCCCACACATTTGCTTTTGTGGCTCCTACCCTGTGGTATTCTTTGCCTCTTCAGATAAGGGGGTGTCTGACTGTGGAGAGCTTTAAGTCTGCTCTGAAAATGTTTTTATTCTCTCTTGCTTACCCTGATAACTAATTTATGTATTTCGCCATTTTAATTGGTCTCTAATTATTTATTGTTTTAGCTGTTTTATAAAAGCACTTTGGCATTTTTTGAATTGCGCTTCAATCAAATAAAGTTTATTATTATTATTATTAAGACTTAAAATGTTTGTAACTTTGGACTCAAAGACACGAATTAAGATTTAATGAAAAAAATGTAAGGTTATGTACCCTGGGCATAATAATCGAAGACAGGACAATATTTAAAATAATGCAATATTACAAAAAACAGTTAACGAAAGAGATTTAGGGGTCACAATTACAGATAATCTCTCCTTTGATATCCACATGAGGAACACAGTTAAGAAATGCCATAAGATACGCAGCAGCATCTTTAGGAATATAAAGAACAGGGCCCTGGTGGTGATTGTGCCACTGTATACGGCACTGGTCAGGCCCCATCTAGAATATTGCTCGCCCTTTTGTACACCTCAAGGAAAAAGAGAAAAAAAACTTATAGAAAGGGTGCAGAGGAAGACAACAAAAAAATTAACATACAGTACAAGTCACATGGAGATAAGTTAAATGAGCTGGGTCTGTACTCATTGGATACAGAAGACTGTGAGGGGAACTATATGTCGTATTCAATGCAGTAAAAAATGATACTATATAGGAAAGCATGGGACTGAGTAAGACAGCACATTAATAAAACTACTGTACAAGGTCCCATAACTTGAAATTAAAAAGAGATGTCAGAACTGTTAAAAGAAGCAACTGGTTTGGTCAGAGGGTGATTTCTGCATGGAACTCCCTGCCAGAGAATGTAGTACCAAGCAGTATCATGGAAGTAATGATTGTTAGACAAACACATGGGCTGGGGAAAAAACGTGCATTTTACCATTGAATAGTGATGAGTTGCTATAGGTCTTTTGACCTCCTAACTCATATATTACATATAAACCTATATTAGTATAACAGTATCTCAATTACAAGGGGGTCTGTGTTAGGTTTGGATGTTAAATGTGCAGAAACACTAGTCACTGATTACAGACTTGCAGATAGATCATGTGTAAACAGTATAAGTTTGAATATTCATGAATAATATTGACTTATTGTACCCTGGTTTTAAGACATACATATCTGAATATTACTTACACCGTATACATGTGGGAAATAGCTGGCTAATGCTTAATTTAGACTAGGACAGGTTGTCTTTAACCCCACATTTTTGCCTAACACAAAGATATTTTCTCATTTAGAAGACTTTTAACATTATATGCTATGTATTGCTTCAGGTTATTTCATCTGTATGTTTTATGGCTGTTCTCAGGGAAGACACTTATTTATTCTGTGACATTTGACCTTGACATACCTTTCTTGTGATGGAAATCTGTTCTTTATATGGATCTGTGCTGTTTTTTAAAATGTAGTTTAAGCCAATAAGATTTTTAACACTTTTTTCTATGTTTTGTTATGTATGATCTGGACTTAAAGAAAGTGTATTCTTCCATACCAACTGTTATTTTCTCATGAAGGATTCTATGTAATCTGAAAGCTCAAGACCCTATTTTCTTTTGTAACATCTATGTTGGTCCAATAAAAAGTATCAAATCATCTATTTTTTTCTGGGTCTTTTGGACCAATATGGCAACATACTGTAACTAAGTTTCTGTCATAAATAAATAAAGCATTAAAAAAATATTATAATGCTCTATACTGTATAAGCAAGAAAAGAAGGTGTCAGATAGAAATATTCTAAATTATATAAATGGACTTGGTATTCCAACCCTTCCCTAGTCAGAGATAGATTTTTTAGACAGGCCTATCTCCGTAAGTGACATTAAGAAAGTCATTGCCACTGGGCCATCACAGTGGCCATCAAGTCTGTTTCTTAATATAAGGAATGCTTTGGATAAGATTTTATTTATTTATTTAAACATTTGATAACCTGGAAAAGCACACTGAGCTGAGGCTCATTTCCAAGTGCGACCTGGGGGTGAGGGGGAGGGAGTTACAAACAGTATATTGTACATACTTAGAACAGATACATGAGAATATCACATACAATCACATCAATTTGTTCAAAGAAGTTATTTACATTCAGTTGCATATATACAGTTATTTACAATCAGTTACATGAATACAATAATATTCAGTACAGAGGTTTTGAAGTTTAAACCACGTTCATTTGGCTAAAGGCAAACTAGTTGTAGTTACAGGTGGGGAAGGGGAGTTGACAACGTTGAGATTTAATGGAGTGGTGCGAGAGTGTGTTTCTGAGGGGCTGGGGAAGCTGGTTCCATAAGTAGGGGAGACAGTAGGAGAAGGCAGATTTGCCAGCTGATGAGGATGGTTTGGGGAGGGAGAAGGAGCGGGAGTCGCTAGAGTGCAGTGAGTAGGGAGAAAAGGATGCAGGGATTAGTCTCTTAGCCAGGTAGGGGGGCAGTAGGTCAAACCAGAATTTGGAAATAAAAGAAACAGCAATGGGAGAGGGGTGCTAACCCAGGGAGGAAAGGAGTGTGCAGTGGTGTGTTTTGAAAGGGGAATTTGTTGCAAAATGTCAAAAAGCATGGAATAAGGAGTCCAGCCTGGATAGCGAGGTGGAGGGGTCTTGTACACAATGTCTGCGTAATCAAAAATGGGAGAGAGAATTTTTGTTAGCAGTGTGTATCTAACAGGTAGTGGGAGGGAGTCATGGTTTCTGTAAAGAAGACTAAGCTTCGGGCAGAACTTCAAAGTGATGGCATCCATGTGGGTTGAGTAGTTTAGAAGGGGGTCTAGCAATACTCCTAGGTATTTATAGGAAGAGATGTTTAGTGTGTTTCCATCCAAGGTGGTGATTACAGGGGGGCTGGGTGTTCTTGCCAGTTTTCGGGCTGACCTGAAGGTCATGGAAACAGTTTTGGAGGTATTTATTTTGAGATTGCTTACACGAAACCAAGACTGCATGTTGTTGTAGTCATGTTGTAGTAGAGCGTGGATGTCACTTAGAACAGGGCCAGATATGAAAAGTATAGTATTGCCTGCATACATATGTATATGGGACCTTGTGCAGACTGTGGGGAGATCGTTGATGAAAAGGGAGAATAAAACTGGGCCTAGGATTGATCCTTGGGGAACACCAGCAAGGATGGGGAGAGGGAGGACATGGAGTTCACAATCCTGACTAACTGTTGCCTGTTTTTGAGGTAGGATTCAAACCACTGTACTGTGGGGGGCGAGACCAGCTCCCATGAGTTTGTCAAGAAGCAGGGGGTTGGAGACAGAGTCGAAGGCCTTAGCCAAATCAACAAAAATAGCAGCTGTTAGTTGGCCTTCTTCAGAGGCAGATTGGGTATGTCAAGTGATGTGGAGGAGGGAAGATATTGTTGAGTGGTGCTTCCTGAACTCAGATTGGTATGGAGAGAGGTAATTTGTGGACCTGAGAAAGTCAGTTAGTCTGGTCTGGACAAGAGACTCTTGCAGCTTGACATGAGAGTTCAGAAGAGAGATGGGACTGAGGGGTCACCACCCTTGTGGAGAGGGATGGCACAGGCTGATTTCCATGCTGTGGGGAAGTTACTAGACTCGAAGGACAAATTTAGTAGGTATGTGAGAGGAACTGCTATAGCTGGTACTGAAATGTGTAGAAGCTTGGGGTGGTTGCTGTCTGGGCTGGATTTGGTGATGTTTAAAGAGTAGAGGGCATTTAGTACTTCTTCGGGCAATGTGAGAGTAAAGATAAAAGTGTTTTGGGCTGGGCTTTGGGGGAGCGAGTAGTGACCTGAAGGTGGGGGAGAGGACTGGTCAGGAAGGGCTTATGTGGTGAAAAAGTTGTTTAGGGTTTCAGCTACTTTGATGGGGTCAAAGATGCTTTGGTCATTTAGCTTTAGAATAGGGGTGGAGGTCTAAGGGGGGTCTATAAGGGAGTAGACCACCTTCCGGAGTGTGGCTCAGTTGGTAGCACATCTGCCTCTGGATCAGAAGGTTGTGGGTTCTTGTCCCTCATCGGGATTGGACTCATACCTAAAACGCTGGCATCCGAGTGCAGTATTGGGGGGGGTGCTGTAGTGCTGGGGTGTGCTATCCTTCGGATGAGACGTTAAACCGAGGTCCCTTCTACCCATCCTGGTGCTGTCCTGTGGGTGTCCAGGTGGAAGTAAAAGAAACCAGGGCACTCTTCGCAAAAAGTAGGGGACATTCCTGGTGTCCTAGCCAACATTCCCCTTCCCATAAACTGGATCATGCAATTGTCCAGGCTGTGTGTGGGTGTTGATGTGTGATATAGCCACCACTACACATTCAGTCATTTTACTACCAGTCTAGCATTGCTTGTAAAGTGCTTTGGGATACACTGTTTATGAAAAGCGCTATATAAATGCTGATTTTTCTTCAGTAGAAGAAGAAGAAGGAAGATAGGGTGGTATTTATTTATTTATTAAATTTTGGTGACTGGGTCAGCCCACTGAGCCCCGGAGGTCCCTTTTTCAGGGGCGACCCAGGAGTTACATAAGACAAGAGGCAAAATACAGTGTTAGTTTAGGTTACAGCAGTCACAACAACACAGTTGAGATGTCAGAGCAGAAGTATAGCAGTACATATGTAATACATAGGTTGTTGAACAGTAATAACATTGTGAAAATACTAGCAGTTTGCGATATAGTTAGGGTAGCGGTGGAGGATAGGAACCTGGTTTGTCATTTATCTCTGGGTTTCTATCAGGAGCTGGTGCAATGACAGGAGCTGCTGACCACTAGGTGGGCCTTAAGCCTAGTGTGGAAGTTTTTGATTGTAGGGGCTTCCTGCACCCCAGGCGGGAGCTGGTTCCACAGAGTGGGAGCGGTAAGGGCAAATGACATACTGCCCACTTTGGTTCTGACCCTGGGGACATCTAGGAGAGTTCGGCCAGATGTGCGGAGGTGTCGGTGATTGGCCTTTAGAGCAACGGGCCAGAGAGAGAGACTGGGGCGGGGGTTGGCTGATTAACTTGTACACTAGGCAGAGCAGGGATACTGGGCGTGCATCCAGTGAGGGACAGTTTAAGAAGGATAGGGAGTCACAGTGGTGATTCCTAGGGTTGACCTGGGATGTGAAACGAGCCACCTTGTTGTAAAGCACCTGAAGTATGCACTTCTCCAGCTTTCCCAACCCTTGCATGACTGGGGCGGCATATGTGATTGTCGGGAGGAGGACGCTGGTGGCGTTTGTGATTCTGGCTTCAGGCATGAGCTGGTCTTTTAGCCGATAAAGGATGCCCAGTTTTCCGTGTAATGTTTTGGTGACTGAATCCACGTGGTCCTTCAGGGTGAGACCCTGGTCCAGGGACAGGCAGAGGTATTTCAGGGAGGGCACTACTTCTAGGCTGTTGCCAGATGTAGTGGTGAGTTTAGGTGCTGTGTCCTGTCCTGACCAAGAGATCTAGGGCCAAGCAGCAATGCCTTTGTTTTGGACATGTTGAAGACCTTTCTGTTCTCAGTGAACCAGTGCTCCAGTGTCTGGAGGTCATCTTGGAGTATGGGGCTAAGACCTCTCAGATTGGCGGCAGACCGGTAGATGACTGTGTCATCTGCGTACTGGATGACAGAGCTCCTGCCACAGTGGTCTGCTAGTTCATTAGTGAAGAGGGAAAAAAGGAGGGGGCTGAGTATAGACCCTTGAGGTAGCCCATCTTTTATTGGGAGTGGCCCAGAAATGGCATCCTTTCACTTTACCCTCTGTGTGCGGCCGGTCAAGTAACTCTTGAACCACTTTAGAGCGTAGCAGTCAAGGCCTGTGTTGCTCAGCTTAGTGAGTAGGAGATCGTGGTGAACCAGATTGAAGGCCTTGGAAAGGTCGATGAAGACCGCACCCATAGAGGTGCCCTTGTCCATATCTCGGAGTACATCTGTTGCAAATTTGGTCAGTGCTGTGTCAGTCTCATGTCCGGTTCTGAAGCCATGTTGGGAGGGTGCCAGGATTTTATGGATCTCCAGATAGTCGCGGAGTTGTCCATAGATCAGCTTTTCCTGGATTTTTGACAGGATGCAGAGTAGGGAGATTGGTCTATAATTGCCAATAGACTCCCAATGGCCACCTTTGTGGATCAGGACCACATAGGCCTGTTTCCACTGTGTGGCCTGTGGCCCTCCTTCACAGAGTGGTTGATGAGCCAGGATACGGGTCTGGCCAGGGCCGAGGCGCTGTCCTTCAGTATCTTGGGGTGTATCCCGGCGGGTCCCCCCGGACCAGAGGATTTTAGGGTTTTAAATTGTGATAGAACCTCTTTGGTCTTGACTAGCCATAGGTGGAAGGATGGGCGGTCGAGATCCAGGGGAACCCTTGTGTTGGGGTCTCTGGTGGGGAGGGTAAGCCAGCCTTGTACGGATCTAGGTTAGTGAAATGGTTGTTTAAGGAGGTGGCAATTAGGGGGTCCTCATGAATTAATTGTCCATTGACCTCAATGGGGCCAGATTCGGACTTCCCATTTCCCTTCACCAAATCGTTGATGCGTGCCCAGAAAAGTCTGGGGTTCCCTAGGTTATTTTTCTGAAGGCACATGACGTACTCATTTTTTACTTTTTTTATGGCCAATTTGCATTTGTTCCTGAGGGTTTTGTATGTTGCGAGGTCACCCTGTAGGGAGGAGTGCTTGAACCTTTGCCAAGCCTTGTTGCGGTGCTTCATAGGGGCCTTTTGAGGAGGAGTTATCCATTTGTAGCAGCTGCCCTTGGCCCGAAATTTTTTCATAGGGGCAAGGAGGTTAGCTGCCATATTGAACATCCTCTGGAAGAAGGCCACAGCCTCATCCAGGGTGGGGAGTTGCTTGATCGGTATGTAGGTGGGACTTAAAGTAATCTGCCTTGGCTCATCTTATCACTTTGGTGCAGACATTTCTTTCCATGTTGTGAGCCTGTCTGGTTTGGGGGGGTCAGTGTGGATTTATAGAGGGACCAGGCCCTATCACAGGGTTTGCAGAGGGCAATTAGGGTGCTGGAGAGCCATGGGTGGTGGTACTTTTTGACCCTGGCTTGAACCAGGGGAGTATGGGTGTCCCAGACCTGTTTAAACATCTGCAGGAAACTGGACAAGGATGAATCAATATCAGGTGCAAATTGTAGATCATGAAGGAGGGAACTGGTGTTCAGTGAGTTTAGTGGGCAGGTATTAATATATTTTGGGGCAGATTTTGGGAGCTGAACTTTTCTGGTACAGTGGGTAATGCAATGATTGCTTAGGGCAGCATCCATTACACCAGCGGCAGATAATCTGTGTGGATGGGAGGCAAGGATCCAGTCTATTAGAGAATGATTAGATGAGTGTTGGTTGTAGCGAGTGGGCTCTGTAATTAATTGTGAAAGGTTGAGAGACTCAGTTTTGGATGTGGCTGTTTCTGTGGAGGGGGAAAACCAATCCAGGTTGTAATCCCCTAGAAGGAGTAGTTTGCCAGATGCTGTGAGGGGAGGAATGGAAGACACGCAGAAGATAAGGGCATCCTGGGCTAGGTGAGGGGAAGTATAGATCATCCCAATGTAGTTAGACAGGGAAGAAGGGAGGTTGAGTTGGGAGAGTGACAATTCACATGAGCAAAGGCAGGATTCTCTCTTGATAATTGAGCACTAGAGTGGCTGCTTGACATAAATTACTACTACTTCACCCCTTTTGCCGTGGTCCTGTCGGAGGAGGGCATAATCAGGGATGGATAGAGAGGAGTCAGGGTTTTTCGAACATATTACACTTAATTTACACTTGCAGAAGAAATTCTTCATCTTCCCTTTTTTCAGTAGATGCTGAGAAGGCATCTGTTTGTGTAGCAGGGAGTTTCTAGTTCCATACAATGAGAAAAATGAATATTGGTCCATCCATTATAACTAAAACATTATATAGAAACATTTGCCTCAATAGGAACTAATAGCATAATCTCAGAGTCATTTTTTCTCTTACATAGTGCAAGGCAAGTTTGTTGTTTATCTCCTATATTATTTATTATTCACTGCATTCAATATGATGAGGGCATTGTAGGATTAAACCTCTCAGATACTGAATACAGTGTCTTTGCTTATGTAGAGGATTTTCTCTTCCATGTTACCTGCCCATCAAAGATTATGCCTACTATTGTGAAATGTTTGGATCACTACATCTATGTTGGTCCAATAAAAGGTATCAAACCATTTGCTTCTGGATCTGTTCTTACTAGGACCAATACGACAACTACACAATTTGTAGATCAATACAGTAATATTTCCAGTTATAAAGGACACTATGAGAAATGGGAATGTCCACAATACTTGAGACAGCCTTCAGTTCTTTTAACCTAACAAAATTCACAAAGAAACTAAAGTATTTAGGAACTGACCTTTTTTGGAAAAATAAATTTAATAAGGAAAAAAAACAAACATTTCCAGCAAATTGACCAAACTAACACATGATTTGAACAGATGGACACTTCTTCTTCTAGGTCTACATGACCAAATCAACTCAGTCAAAATGACTATATTCATCAACTTATTTTATGTTCTTAATATGATTCCCTTTTTCATTCTTCAAAAAGGATTTGTAGTACTTAATCAAATCATGTCAGATTTCGTATGTAACAAGGAAAGTAATAGATATAAACTGTAATACCTTACGGAATCTATTCCAGCAGGTGAACTTGGAGTTTCACATTTTTCCTGTAATACCTATCCATGAGAATACAACATATCACCAAATGAGTTAATATTCTCATAATTAAAGGGAGCATGTTCACCAGACTGAAAACAGAAATAGCAGTTGCTGGACGGGGGGGGGGGGTGGTTTGAGTGTCCAACAGACTGCTCTTCTCTCCTGGAGGGAGGTTTTCTAGCCCTGCTGTTGACTGCATCCTAGTGGAGGCCTGCTGGTATTGCAGGCAGGGGTGACACCTAAGGGAGGGGCCACTGGTTTGGTGCAGTGCAAGTGTGCCTCCACATGGCACGCACTACTGCCTGTCTGCGGCAGGGAAGAGCTAGACCAAGAAATGCAGAAAAGATGTGCAGGCTCATAAAGCCCTGTGTGTTCATCTCTAACACATGCCATCACGTGAGATCACTGGACCAGCATCTGGATTTGTGTACCGGGGGAGGAAAACCCACCCTTTCCTGGCCGCACTATGGCAAGTTCTCAGGGGAGGTGGCAGGTAGTTGGGGAGAGCAGGGACACTGCTGATAAGTCTGCCCACAAGTCACCAGAGAGAAAAATCTTTATTAAAGTTTGCCTGGCCACCCGATGGCTCAGTGAATAGTGTGGCATGATCCTACATTAGCAGTCAAAGTTCAGAAGTGGACTTGAGCTAGACTGAGCAGCTGAGAGGGTTGTCATGCAGTGCAGTAGTGCTCCCAGCCAGGGAAGGGAAGGCACCACATTTACTCCTATGGTGGGTCAAGGAGCTTGCCTCTGCCACAAGATGTTGTCTGTGTACTAGTGAGGCCTGTTGGAGCATGGCTTGATGCCAAGTGGGTGATCCATGGATTGCAGGAGTGGGGAAGGGATGCCAGAAAAATCCATGTCCCTCATGCCGCTGCTATAATATCACTGGTACTCTTGGGCCCTACTCCACATTGCCTCGCTGGTTCAGACAGTGGGGTGCGCAGCTGACAGGGCATGTAGGTCATTGGCATACATCATGAAGTAGATGAATGGTGGTGGCTTTGGAGCAAAAAAGCAATATAAAAAACAATAGTCACATTACTGAGTAACAGCAGAATGTTCATGGCCTTTTTACTTTCTTGAAGAAAACCTCCCCAAGTGTAACAAACTCTATGCTTAATGAATGAACTCTAGCATTTAGGCAGTTCTTAAGTTGGGCAAATCTGAACAGAATGGATTTTAGTGGTGGCCTTTACAGAGAAACCCTAATTCTGCAGCATTACAAAAAGGTGAAAATTCAAACATTTGATATGCATTGGGTATACTTTGTAAAAGGCAGTATAACTAAATCCAGGTTCAATTAAGAAATAGGGCAATGCATCCAATTTAGATACAGCATTCAACACTAAGATTAAAAAAATGTATAGTTACAAATCATATAGATTTAATTTCTAGCATCACAGAAGATGGAAGTCTCTTATGTGGTATATTCCATGCAAGGGAACCCCTTTCTACTTCTAAACTATACAAAGTGCCCTTTACCACGTGCTAAATCTAGAAAGGATGAGCAAGCATTTTAGTTCTTTTTGTCCTGCCTCGTGGAATGCTGTTCCTAGCTACGTGTGTACCCAGTCATCTCTGGCCGTACGCCATTCGGTGTTGCGCAGTTGGCTCTAAAAATCACTTCCTCCAGATTAAACCTTGCTCTCAATGTATCACTTGAATATGTTGTTTTGGTTGCCATGAATAACTCAATGCTGGATTTTTAATTTTATTGTCTTGGAATATTACTGTGTTTATTTTGTTGTTATGCTTACATCTGTATATGCTGAAATGGTTACTTTTTTGTTATTCTCATAGATGACGTTGTAAATGAGCTTTGTATCAATGTTTTTTTCCATAAATAAAAAAAAAAGGAAAAAAATGAAACAGAGATCTGCTTGCTTAAAACAGATGGTGGGAAAAACTTTAAATATTGATGAAAATACTCTACATTGGAATAACTTGACTAATAGCTATAAATTAACTCAACATTCTTAGTTTTTATAAAATGGGTTGGAGATTTCCTGCTTCCTGATTGGCTAAATGTGTTCTGAGGCCCATATAATCCCCCAGAAATACACAGTTTAGAACAGGTTCAGGCAGTGGAATTTAGAATTTGAGCGAATTACCTACAGAACTCATGACCCACCTAACTCTTCCCTGACTGCCATCTCAAATGTGGCTGCTGCCTTAACTCACTGAAAACCTTCAACAAAGTGCTAAAATGGAAAACTCAATATTTTTTAAAAAATAAATCATTAAACTTTCTTTCCTCTTATCATCAACTCCAGACACATATAAACAAATTAAAAATGAAATGCTAGCCACACTTTTAATTTCTGATGTTTCTTTGCTGACCATGAAAATTTCCCTTCGCAGAAACATAAAATATGATGGCAGATAAGGACCAAACAGTCCACCTAGTCTGCCCATTTCCCTACTTGGTTGGCAGGGCAATCTCTGCTGCTTGCCCAGCCACAAATAAAATTGAGACATTGGCTCCATATAAGGCCTTCTGTTGTGCATGAGAGGGCAAACAAATTTAATTAAGGCAGACAAGACTGGAAGTCTCCTATTACTTTGACTGGCTGACACGCGTCTAAGCTAGACTGCTAAACACTTGGGCAGATGTATTTTTGCATCCATTGACACACACAGCATGGAACTGTGCATGCCTGGGTAACATAAGCTGTGGCTGTAAGTGTATGTGGTGGCCACACTTATATTCCAGTGTCTCTTAAAGGAACACTGTCAGCTTCTGAGCCCAATTTTATAGTGTCTGGACTCAATGCATCTGGAGGAAGAACTATTATTATGGGAAACATTGATGGCAAGTGATTTGAAATAGCAGCTAATGGTTCTTAGTTTTGTGAAAAGTACATTATGTTCGTACTGACTGAAATGCCCGTGGTGTGCATCCACAAGCTGGAATAATGCCGAGCCATGGGTAAACTTGTTTAATGAATGAGTTAGTAATGCGGTGTCACATAGTAGTAAAATGTTACAGCTCCTACTAGTTCATGTCACTGATCTCTTCAAAGCTACTCCTGTTTATAAATGAGCTCTCTAACCTATTTTATTTTGTGTTTAAAAGCTGAAGCAGTGATTTCTGGGCATGCAATTTAGAGATGACACTAATAGTAAAGCAACACATTCCAAATTGCTGGTGCTGCCACCAAAAACATGGCTAGGATGGAGTCAGTGAGTCTGAGTAGGGAGGCAGCCATGTAGGGGGACTTTCTGAAGCCAGGCTGGAAAGGGCTCAGAACGGAGACATCATCTAAGAAATACAGGACACTTGGGCCAAAGAGGAGGCAGAGTAGACACAAAGCAGCAACGCAGAAAACAAATGCAGTCCCAACACTACTCCATATGAAGTGAGGCAGGGTAAGTACATAAGAGTGTAGCCCCAGCACCTGTGGATCATAAGAAAGAAGGAACAGAAAATCCTACAAGACAGTGTCCTTGCAGCCCTTATGTCATAGGGCGGAAGGATAGAAACAACTGAGACAGTGTCCCTGAAGCCCTTGGGTCATAAGCAGACAGGGTACAAACAAACAAGACAGTGTTCCTTCAGCCCTCTGGCCATAAGGAGGAAGGGTACAAACAAATAAAACAACAGTGCCCCTACAGCCCTCCGGTCATAAGGAGCCAGGGGGAATTTAAATATACACTGCCGTGACACCCCTTAGGTTAGAAGGAGGCAGGGAATACCTTAAACATAACATATCGCCCTGGCACCCCTCAGGTCACAAGGTTGCATCAATTATTTTGATTTCATAAAGCATACAACTGGACTACAACAGCACCCAAAACCGGCTCCATACCAATCAACTAGTCCTATATCAAAGGAAAACTCTCTAAATGCAGTTTGGCACCAAACAGTAGTTAGCTGAATCCCTCCTTCTATGCATCCATTCCTCCTCAGCCTTGATAATGTTACATGCTACAGATATCTTGGTCTGCTGTTCAATGAATATCTGGATTACTGTGTTCACAATAACAGTTTGGTTTCCAGGTGTTTCACTAAGCTTAAACAAGCATTTGTCAATGCTGAATGTTGGCTTACTGGCATTAGTAGTGCAGGAGTTAGAGAGATGCATAATAGGAATGGCAGTGAAGTATTGAACTAACACCAACCTCTCCCCCCTCCCCGCAGGGACTGAATGGCATTGGGAGTGTGGCTTTGGGTTTTTGGTCATAACACTTATGCCATTCCACCCCACCAGACATCAACAGGTTTCGAGGGGTGTTTTGGGGTCTTTGGCCTTCATGCTCACCCCATTCCATAAGGAAATAAGCTGAGATGGGTGCAATATAGGAGAATGGGGTGAATGTTAGGTGACAGAACTCAGGCACACCTCAATGCCTGTCAGTGGCTGAGGGGGGGTGGGGTAGAATCGTTGAACATTACATCCGACAAACCCAAGTTACACCCTCCATGCCTGTCAGTCTCTACAGGATAGGTGTATGGTTGGAAACTTTAATGCCTCAGGTGTTTGTTGGTATTTTCCCTTCAAATATTCAACATTGGCTTTTTGGGACCCCATCTCATGAACAGTGGCACTGTCATTTCGTTACTCAATCCTGAATGCTGATTTCACACAGCAACTGTGCCATTCGGAGCCACAGGTGCAAAAACACATTTCTGGCAGGATTCAAAAAATGACAGCTTATACTGTTCATGAGAAGGTGTGAAAAAATGGCAATGCTGAAAATCTGGAGAGAAAATATGAAAAATGTGCGAACTTACGAGCATGCGTAGATACTGTGCAATGCACGCCCATAATTCGGTCATTTTTGGGAATCTTTTCACCTAATTTTTGACACAGGAATTTTGGGATCTCTTCTCATGAACAGTGACACTGTGATTTTGTTAATCTGTCCTGAAAGTTGATCTCGCACAGCGATCATGCCCATTGTGTGCCACAGGTGCGAAAAAATTTTTTGTGCAGGATTTGAAAAATGACAGCTGTACTGTTCATAAGGAGGTGTGAAAAAATGGCAATGTTGAAAATCTGGAGTGAAAATATTATAAACTGGCAAAATTACAAGCGTGTATAGAAACTGTGCAATGCGCACTGGTAACACAGTCATTTTTTGGAATTTTTTCACCAAATTTGCAACACAGGCTTTTTAGGACCTCCCCTCAAGAACAGTGGCACTGTTGTTTCATTAATCAGTCCCAAAAGGTGATTCCGTGCAGCAACAGCAAAATCACCTTTCAGGTATGAGACAGTTACAGGTTCCTGAGATGGGAACCCAAGAACCCCATGTTGAAAATTTGGGACCAAAATTCCTAAAAATGGCTGAAATATCAACCTAAGTTGAAATCTCCCATTATAAAGCTTACCGTTAATTCTTCAACTTTTGCAGTTTGGCTTTGAAGACTGCAGACGTGTCCCAGATCAGAGAAGATCATGGCTCCTGACCTCTGGAGGGTAAATATGGGTGAGGGGGGTATGGGGAAGTGGGTGCACAGAAAGAGGGTGGGGATGGGGAGAGGGATGAGGGAGACAATGGAGGACCATTGTCTTCTCTGCAGGGGAAAAAAAGACCGCGAGGGAAGGTTTTCTTTATTTACACAGCTTATACGTAAAAAAATAGGCACACTGGGATGGACTCCCAGTGTACCACAATTCAGGGCGGGGGGATGCCGACACGGGGATTGGGGACCGCAGTGTCAGTAGGCTGTATAGATGGGTTTTGGGGGGCGCATCTGAAACTGGGAGTGGGCATCCCAGTGTCGAAATGGAGAAAGTGTATAACCAGGAGAGACACACTGAGAGGGGGGGGATGCCGACAAGGGGACTGGGCATCCCAATTTTGGCTTTTCAGGACTGTGTGGCAGGTGGCAGGAGCCACCATGTTGGGTTGCCACATAATGGGGGGCATGCTGACATGGGGATTGGGCACCCCAATGTCAGCTTTGTGGGAATTGTGTGGCAGACGGTGGGAGCCACCGTATGTATTGAAATATTTCACCAGGAATGGCAAGTAATGGAGGCATGTCATCTGCCGCTTCAATGACAAGCCTGTCTCTGTTTGCAGTGGCAGATGCGTTTCAAGTTGGTGGCACTCTCTGAAACTGCTGTCATCAGCAACATGCTCACTGGTTGGCGGCTGAGGGACACACCGACGAAAGCATCGCCTGCATTCGCCACAACAGTGACACACCTCTGAAACTGCTACTACAATATGTTGTTTGCACATGCATGCAAGCCAACATAAAAATGGGTTCGAAAAATAAAGAAAATGTTGAAAACCAGTCATATGACATTGTTTTAACCCCCAACAATGCATGGTCATCCAAGTACCTAACCTAGTCATTGTGACAGGGCTAAGCTAGGCCCTGTCCCATTTGTGTTATGTAGGAGGGAACCAGAAGCAAGGATTCTATTACTGTCTCTATGTTTTCTAACTCTCTATTAGACTGCATAGACATTACCTCTACTATACTAATTCCTCATTTCTAACTTGCTGGGTTCCCTGATACATAAAATAAAGATAGTGAAATGATGGCAGAGACAGACAGCTGTGACAGACTGTGACATCAGACTGATGTAGTCTGTCACAATGCTCTAGCCAGCTGCAAGATGCATCACAGTATTAGGCCTAGCAACAAACAGTTGTTAGATGGGTCACAATTGTATGTCTAACAACCTGCAACTTCAAGAGCCTGTCTTACTGAGATGTGTGAGGAGATGGAGAGGGGATTTTCAGCAGAGCCTGGATAGGTTGCTTTATTTTCTGCTGCAGAGTCTGATTTGGAGAGACTAGATGAGAGATACCGATGTGTTCCAATTAGATATTTTTTGTGTACAATAAATCACCACTTGTGGTTTTTCTACAACTTCTCCTGGACTGCTCATGCTTCCTGACCAGTGTCTCCAATATATTTGGTGACAGAGGTATCTGGTTTAGTTACAACTGGTGTCATTCTGTGTCAGAAGCCACACCATATCTAGAAGCCTCTCCACAGTCACACATCAATTTGCCACAAGCATTCTATAAAATAAACTTGGCAGTCATTTTGACTCTCACTGACAGGCATGACTAGTTTTAGCCAATGAATGAATTGGTATTGGAGCTGTTAGCACAGAGGCATGACTGGGAGATGGCCATACCTGGCTACAACATATTCAAAAGAGACAGGGCGGGTAGAAAGGGAGGAGGAGTGGCACTGTATGTGACATAAGGGCCACAGAGATCCAGGAGGAACAAAATTGGGGAGAGATACTGTGGGTTAAGCTGGAAAGGAAAATGGGGCCAGCCATCTGCACAGGTGTGGTCTATAGACCACCAGCCCAGGAGGAAGAAACAGATAGGGAGCTGATGCTAGCCATCCAAAGGATGACAGACTAGGGTGAGGTAGTACTTGTTGGAGACTTCAATATTCCAGATGTGGACTGGAGCATCCCAGCAGCAGCATCAACTAGGAGCAGATTTATCCTGGACTCCATTCAGGGTGCCCTCCTTAAGCAACTGGTCATTGAACCAACTCAGCAGAAGGCAATACTAGACCTTGTGCTCACAAATAGGTACAGTGTGATGGGGTAACAGTGGGGGAGCATCTGGGGAACAGTGATCACCAGTCATTGTGGTTTGAAATCACAGAAAGAGCAGAACCAAACCACACAAAAACACATATCCTGGATTTTAAGGAGGCAGACTTTGGGAAAATGGGGAGATACTTGAAAGAGGCATTAAGGGGGATGGGGCAGGAATCAGGGGTTGAGGAACAGTGGGCAGTATTTAAAATGGGGATTACAAGAGCAACAGAATTATGCATTAAGCAGGTTAGCAAGAGGAAAAGGAAGAGGATACCATTATGGTTTTCCAAAGAGGTAGCGGAGAAAGTGAAAGCCAAAAAGATTGCATTCAGGCAGTACAAAAAGACACAGGCAGAAGGGGATAGGGAGAAGTACCAGAAGAAGCAAAGGGAGGCAGGGAGGTCGGTAAGGGAAGCCAAAGCTCAGACAGAAGAACACATTGCAAAACCAGTGGGTGGAGGGGACAAAACCTTTTACAGGTACATAAGTGAAAAAAGAAAGGCAAAGGGAGGGGTAGTGAGACAGAAGAGGGAGGATGGGGGCCATGTGGAGGATGACAACAGTAAAGCTGACATATTGAACAGGTATTTCTGCTCAGTCTTTACTGAGGAAGAGGAGGGTAATGGGTCTGAAGTTAGTACAAGGGGTGAGAATGGTGCAGAAATGGACACAAGTCCCTTTACTCGAGAAAGGGTCCTGAAGGAACTGGAAGTAATAAGAGTTGATAAAGCAATGGAGCCAGATGGGGTGCACCCCAGGGTCCTTAAAGAACTAAGAGAGGTGGTGGCTGAACCTCTGGCTATCCTGTTTAGCCAATCACTGGAAACAGGGGAGGTACCAAAAGACTGGAGGACAGTAGATGTAGTCCCCTTATACAAAAGTGGGAACAAAGAGGAAGCAGGAATCTACAGACCAGTCAGCCTCACCTCAGTAGTGAGGAAGATCATGGAAGCACTACTGAAGGAGAGACTGGTGGAACATCTGGTTGTCAATGGACTACAGGACCCAAGGCAGCATGGTTTCACCAGGGGGCGATCATGTCAGACCAACCTCATTGAATTTTTTGACTGGGTGACTAGGGAGGTGGATCAGGGGAGGGCAGTGGACATGGCCTATCTGGACTTCAGCAAGGCTTTGACACTGTGCCACATAGAAGACTATTACACAGACTGGGGAATAGGTGTGGGCAGGACAGTAGTGTGGTGGGTAGGTAACTGGCAGGGCGGCAGGATGCAGAGGGTGGTGGTAAATGGCTGTCACTCCACAGAGGGAAGAGTGACCAATGGGGTACCAAAGGGATCAGTGCTGGGATCGGTCCTATTCAACGCCTTCATCAGTGACATTGCGCAGGACCTAGAAGGCAGAATTTCACTGTTCTCTGATGACACAAGGCTCTGTAACCGAGAAGACACACCAGAGGGTGTAGACAGAATGAGAAGGGACCTGCAGAAACCTGAAGAATGGTCAGGTGTTTGGCAGTTGAAATTCAATGCAAAGAAGTGCAAGATAAAGCATATGGGGCACAAAAACCCTGGCACAATATATCAGTTGGGGGGTGAGGATATGCACCAAGCAGGAAAAGGGATCTTGGGGTTATCATCTCTGATGACCTCAAAATGAGAAACAGTGTGATAAGGCAGCAGGTAAAGCAAATAGGATGCTGGGATGCATGGCAGGGCATCACCAGCAGGAAAAGGAGGTCATAATCCACTATACAAGACACTAGTGAGGCCCCACCTGGAGTACAGTGTTACAGTTCTGGAGACCTACCTACGTAAGGACATAGACAGGTAAAGAAGGTTCAGAGGAGAGCAACAAAGATGGTACATGGATTGCATCACAAGTCCTAGGAGGACAGGTTGAAGGAACTGAATATGTACTCCCTGGAGGAGAGGAGGGGGAGAGGGGATATGATAGAGACATACAAGTATCTTACAGGGAGGAACAGGGTGCAGGAATACACTATTTTTAAGCAAAAAAGATGTTCCATGACTAGAGGGCATGGGATGAAGTTGGAGGGAGGATGATTCAGAGGAAACATGAGGAGGAATTTCTTCACAGAAGGGGTGATGGACAAGTGGAACACCCTGCCAGAGGAAGTGGTGGGGGCTGAAACAATCATGGGATTTAAGAATGCATGGGATAGACTTAAAGAAATTCTGGAGGTCAGGGTAAGGGGCAACAGACTTCTAGAAAAGCATAAACTGAACTTACAAGATCAAATGGGCAGACTGGGTGGGCCACAGGCCCTTATCTGCTGACACTGTCTATGTATCTATGTAACAATATTATGGTAAATAATGTGTTGAAACCTATGTGTTGCCTGCTGTTAGTTTTTGACAGAGGAGAATCTTGCTTTCAGAGCAAGTAACAGCTGACTAGAACTACAACTTTCTTGCTGATAAATCACTTCTATCTCAGCAGGAGTCAGTGCCTGTTTGGATTAAGCAAACAGATACTTTATTAGAAGCAGGGGGTCTCATTTAAGTAAATAAAAAAAAGAAGAAAGTCACTGTGTGTTTCTCTGTTTCAGGAAGGGGGCTGTATCAACTTAATCTGCTGAGTCAGGAGCAGAGGGGAGAAGCTAATTAGGGGTGTGGCTTAGGAGCTTAGGAGTACAAAAGCAGGTATCTCCAATTACAGCTTCCTGCTGTTAGTTTTTGACTGAGGATAATCTTGCTTTCAGAGCAAGTAACAGCTGACTAGAACTACAGCTTTCTTACTTATTGCCCTCCTTCCCACCCTAAGCCAGTTCTACTTTTATAGCCACTGGATTTGACTGACAACAGGAACTTCCTGTTTGGCAGTAGGAAGGAAGGATCACTGAGACACGTCAGTTTCATCAACCTTGAAGGAACCTAAAAAATAGCTCTTTCTCCCCCAATGGCTGCTGGAGGTCTGAATCCAAGCAAGGAAGACGGCTACTACTGAAGACTATATGAAGTTCCTGTCCCAGAAGTGGAAGGGCAAGAGTTGTAAGGGCACATAGGCAGAAGGAAAGTAGGTGTAAAAATACACAGAGGGAGGAGACATTAAACATACAAAGCAACAGGAGAGGGGACACAAAATAAGTCAAGATGGGAGTAGTGCAGTGCAATGACTGTGGAGCAGCAGTGTTCTGGGAGACATTCTGAAGGCTGCCATGCTGCCCTATTTGCAGGCAGCTGTCTGGTCTGAGAGAGAAGGTTGCCCATCTCCAGGCTGACTTGGCTAGGATTTGTGAAACCTCTTCCCCCACCCAGGGACCACCAGGGCCATCACTGCTACCTCAGAGGTTGCCAAGAAAGAGGAGCGGTTGGACCAAGGTGGGCTCAGGGATGGAGAGAGTGGTGGAACAGAGGTGCATCCCTCCAGTTGTACCTCTCCACAATTCATATGTTGTTGTGGCAAAGAGTGATTCCTCTATGGAGGCACCTGCAGTGGAGACCAAGGAGGATGCTGGGAACCTCCACAAAGGAGACCCACTGGAGGGTTGCACAAGACCCCACAGGGAAAGGAAACAACTCCTGTTGGGGGGCTCAATCATTAGAGGGGTAGAAGTGGGGGGAGAGGATAGGGAGGTAAGGTGCCTGCCTGGCACCATGGCTCGGAGGGACAGGAAGCGAATCCTCAGGATCGCAGGAGCAGCTGCATGAGGGAGGGAGCTGGATGTCATTGTCCACCTAGGGACAAATGACCTGGCTGTGAATGGGATCAGAGCAGTGCAAGAGGAGTTTGTAGAGTTGGGGAGGGGCCTTAGACAAGTAGCATGTATAGTAACCTTCTCGGAGATGCTGCCTCTTTATGGCAAGGATGATGCTAGGGTATTCTGCATCATAAGATTCAATGAATGGTTGAAAAACTGGTGTGGCGCTCAGGGTTTTGGCTTCATTGGGGACTGGAGAGCCACCTGGAGGGATGCAGGCCTATACTGGCCCGGTGGTCTGCATCTGTCTGGGGGGGAACCAGGATCCTAGGTGATAGGTTTAAATACTTCATTGGCAGGCATTTAAGCTAGCCAAGGGGGGGAGGCAGTGAAAAGGAGCAGGGAAATCCCAGCCTCCCCCAACAAAACACAGTAGTTAAAGAGGTAAACACCAAGGTAGAGAAGTTAGATAGTAGGGAGCAGGACAGGGGAAAATGGAGAAAAAGGCAGAAAGGACAGGGATGGGTCTAAAAAGGGTAAGGCCATCAAAAAATGGAGAGTGATGAGTACCAATGCCCACAGTCTGTGTAACAAGCTCCCTGAACAAGTGGTCTTGATGGAAGAGGGATGCCTGGGTATTGTGGCAGTCACTGAAACATGGTAATCAAAGAACCATGACTGGGATGTCAACACACCAGGATACACAATCTACAGGAGGGACAGGGTGGGTAAAAGAGGAGTAGAAGTAGCTCTTCATATAAGGGAAGGGATTAAAACAACAGAACTAAGGAGTAAACAGAAAGTTGATGAGTCACTATGGGTCACCCTGGAGACAGGAAATGGCACCACAGTCTGCATGGGGGTTGTGTACAGACCCCATCTCAGGGGGAGGAAATGGACAAGGAAATGATAGAAGGCATCCTTAAAATGGCAGAAACAGGGGAGGTATTGTTGATGGAGGACCTGAATATGCCAGATGTTAACTGGAGTAACTTTGCTGCAGGTACATCCAAGAGCAGGGTCATTCTTGATGCCCTACAGGGGGCATGCCTTAGACAGGTAGTGTTTGAACCCACTCAGGAGGGAGCAATCTTAGACCTAGTACTCTCAAATGGGGACGGAGAAAGGATCTCAGATTTAGAAGTGGGTAGCCTTCTGGGAACAAGTGACCACCAAACAGTGTGGTTCACAATAAATACAGCCATGGAGTCAAGCCATACAAAAACAAGAGTATTGGACTTTAGGAGGGCTAATTTTAGGAAAATGAGAGAATGCCTCAGAAAAGCACTAGCAAACGGGCAAGAAGGAGGGGTGGAGGAACAATGGGGAATTATCAAAACAGCCATCACAGAGGCAACAAGCCTTTGTGTGAAGCAAATCAACAAAACAAAATGAAGGAAAAAAACACAATGGTTCTCAAAAGAGGTGGAAGGGAAGGACAGCATTCAGGAAATATAAGGAAACACAGAAGAAGCAGGAGAGAGAACTTTATTAGTTAAATCTGAAGAAGGCAGGGAAGGCAGTCAGAATAGCAAAGGCACAAACTGAGGAAAAGATAGCAAATTGTGTTAAGAAGGGGGATAAAACCTTTAATAGATACATTAGTGAGCAAAGAAAGGCCAAGGGAGGGATACAGAGACTTAATAAAGGGGAAGGAATGTGGGCAGAGGGTGACAGTAAAAAAGCAGGGATACTGAACAAATATTTCTGCTCAGTATTTACAACGGAAGATGATGGGGAGATACCTAAACCAAACAAGAGAAACACTCTAAATAGGGGGGTCGATACTAGTCCATTCACTCTTGAAACTGAGGGTGAACAAAGCAATGGGGCCTGATGAGATTCATCCCAGAATTCTAAAAGAACTAAGGGTAGAACTAGTAATGCCACTGACTACTCTCTTTAAGAAATCATGGGAGGATGGGGTGGTACCTGAGGACTGGAGGATGGCACATGTGATTCCACTTCGCAAAAGTGGAAGCAGGGCAGAGGCTGGAAACTACAGACCAGTTAGTTTTACCTCAGTGGTAGGGAAAATGATGGAATCACTTCTGAAGGAAAGAATTGTTGAGTACCTAGAGGCCAGTGGGGCACAGGACCCAAGGCAGCATGGTTTCATAGCATGAAGGTCATGTCAGACTAACCTAATAGATTTCTATGACTTGGTGACCAAAGTAGTAGACCAGGGAGGGGCTGTGGATATGGCCTACCTAGATTTTAGCAAGACATTTGACATAGTCTCACACAAAAGATTAATATACAACTTAGCCAGCCTTGGAGTGGGTCCCAAGGTGATAGCCTGGATAAAAAAACTGGCTGGACAACAGGATGCAAAGGGTAATAGTAAACGGAGTCCACAGTGAAGAAAGGAGGGTAACTAGCAGGGTACCAGAGAGTTCGGTACTGGGACTGGTACTCTTTAATGTCTTTATAAGTGACATTGGAGAGCACCTGGATGGAAAAGTATGTCTCTTTGCAGACCACACAAAGATCTGCAAAAGGGTTGATACACAAGGTGGGGTGGAAAGGATGAAAAGGGACTTGGCAAGGTTGGAGGAATGGTCAAATATATGGCAGCTCAGATTCAATGCCAAGAAGTGCAAGGTTATATATCTGGAAAACAAAATCCCAGGTGAAGAGTACACAATGGGGGGTGAGATAATTACAACAAAAATCAAAAGAGACCTAGGAGTAATTATATCAGATTATCTAAAGGTGGTCAAGCAATGTGAGAAGGCAGTAAGGAGGGCTAGGGGGATACTGGGATGCATAGGGAGATGCATCAACAGTAGAAAACAGGAAGTTGTTATCCCTCTGTACAGACAGTTGGTGAGACCCCATCTGGAGTACTGCATGCAATTCTGGAGACCCCATCTCCGAAAAGACATAGACAGAGTGGAGGCTGTTCAAAGGAGGGCAATCAAAATGGTGCAGGGTCTGCACCAGAAGACTTATGAGGAGAAACTAAAGCAGCTTAATATGTATACCCTTAAGGAAAGGAGGGAGGGGGGGACATCATAGAAACTTTCAAGTATCTCAAGGGAATTAAAGTACAAGAGGGTAGCATCTTTCAGAAAAAGAGATGTGCAAGAACAAGGGGGCACAATTTCAAGATAGAGGGGGACAGCTCAGAGGTAATGTTAGAAAGTATTTTTTCACAGAGAGGGTTGTGAATGCATGGAACAGCCTTCCTGAGGAGGTTGTGGAGTCAGGAACAGTGGGAGAATTCAGGAATGTATGGAACAGACATAAGGCAATTCTAGTGGGGGGTAGGAGGAAGTAAGCTGTTGATTAACTAAAATCTGCAGCTTATCCAGCAGGTAGGGAAATGGGCAGATTAGGTGGGCCAAGCGGTCCTTATCTGCCATCAAATTCTATGTTTCTATGAAACTATCTAACCTTATTTTCACAGATATTCTTTCCTCCCTTTCCTTCCCCTCCAGAATGAAGCGATCACTTTGGACAGTTGCTCAACGCTTGCACACGATACTACACAACACACAAAATATTTACAGTGTGTCTGGTCAGTAAGTGCCCTCAATCACTGTTTCCACTGCTCAAGATTTAAAAACAACAACAACCGAGCTGATATGCTGTTCATCCATTCCTGGGACTGCACAATTACAGCAACTTTGATGCTCCTCTCTCACTGAAGCCAGCTGCTGCAACCCTGTCAGACAGTCACTCAATGCTTAAATCTGTCTCTCATGACACATGGCAATGACAACATACAGACTGCGCCACAGCAAAATATAGTTTTATAAAAAGTTATGTTCCTCTCACCACTATGTCTTTTCTCTTGCTTCAGTTACAGTAGCATGTATTACAGCATGCAGACAGTACAACTCCGGAACCAGTCACTGGTTCAAGAAAAGGGTTAAAAGTCAAAAGAAAGACTACATTAAAGTAAATAAACATTATGACACGTCATCTTTTATTTAATTTTTCTCATTAAAAACTGCACCATTTAGAAAAATCTGCAACTATAGATGCTACATTCAGACAAACTTCCAAAAGCAAAGTCAAAAGACCATCTCGTTCCCAAGGCAGAAGAACTAGTTAACAAAACATGCAAGTACAGTTTTCAATTTTATGAGGTACACATCTTAGCATAAATTTTTAAATTGCTAAACACATTTAAAGAAGCCCATTTTATAAGCACTATAAGACACTCTGGTGTGTGTTGTGCTGAAATAACTGCACTCCAGGGACTGAAGGTACTCAGCTTGTGTCTCATGCCTCACAATGCTCCTGGCAAGCAGCTATCACAGCACAGTGCACCCCCTGTTGTGTTTTATTGCTTACTAGTTGCTTTGTACAGGGTTAACAGTTGCTTCCTCCTTAGCAGCAGAACATTTTGTTGAATGTATGATTTTTCCTACACTGGATTATGGTAACATTGTTTTCTCTGCTGGCTGTCAGTCTTACATCTCCAAACTCACTGCCTTGTTCTTTGTAGGTTTACCTATCACTGTGCTATGCACAGTAGAACACATTGGGTTGGGCTGCTCCTAAGTCAAGGCATGCTCTTCCAGAATTCATTTCAAATAATTATCTATGTTGGACACTGGTCCACTGGGTATAACAAGTATCAGTCACATGAAAAAAAAAATAATGGATCATATTGTTCAACTGAGCCCAGATTCATAGAATTGTGCTTTATAAATAAAGTTTATTATTATTATTATTATAAAATAGCTGTTTAAAGCCTCTATAACAGTGAGCAGGTTGTCCCAAGGGAGAAGGAAAGGTGGGTCAAAATTAAAACTGTGTGATGATTGTCCCAATCCCCACTCAAAACGAACCCTGCTGTCACACTGGCCTCCTGGGAATGAAATTCTGGAGGAAACCTGTCATCCCTTGGGTTATAAGGAGGCAGGAAACTTTAAACATATTACATTGCCCTGGCACCCCTCGGGTCACAGTGAGGCAGAAGACACTTTAAACATAAATCAGCTTCCTGGCACCCCCATGTTATAAGGAATCAGGGGACACTTTAAATATCATACAGAGCCCTGGCAGCCCTCAGATCAGCATGCAGTAAGATAAACTTTAAGCATAATACCGAGATCTGGCACCCCGCGGGACATAAGGAGGTAGTGGACACTTTAGACATAATACTGTTCCCTGGCACCCCTCGGATCATAAGGATCAGGGGAAGCATAAAGTACAAGGTCCTTAGAAAGACAAGCAGGCATATTAACGGTAGGGCTGTATACAGTAGGCATGAGGGAGACAGTACAATGAGGTGCTTTACCTGATAAGGGGAATCAAGAGAATCAATCATCCAGCAGAAGAAAAATGGAAGGGGAACACTCAGGGCAGTGTCACCTTTTAACTGCGGACACCCTTATGCTGGGGATTGTATTACAGTGCAGTGCTAAAGGAGACCAAATGTTCCACCTCTTCTTGCAGCTCCACTGGGGCTGATTGACTCGGACTACTGAGTGGCAGCTACAGTTGTCTGCATGCCCCATGCTCTGGAACAAAGTCTCTGGTCGGGGGGCTTGATAACCCAATGGTTCCCCTAATGATTGTGCTGGCAGGTCTTGCTGCTGATGTGGAATGGGTGGCATCCTGGTGCTTGCTGGCTTCATTAGTGGTTTGCCTACCTGAGCCAGTCAGATAAACAAATGTCCCACCACTTCCTTCAGATACTCTGGGTCTGATTGGTTTAGAGAAGTGAGTAGCAGCGACAGCTGTTTGTTTGCTCAGGGTGCCCTGGGATGGCCCAATGATCTTCCCAGTGATCATGCTGAGACTCTAGCTGCTGATGTGGAACAGTTAACATCCACAGGTTACATAGCCTGGAACTCCTCCCTGTCTGTCTCTCCTCCTCCTTCTCACTGACCCTCACTTCAGCCATGATGACCCTTTATATCACTTAACAGTAGCAGTAGTAATTTTATTATGAGAAAGCCCAACCTAGAGGTTCTGAGTGCTGTACATAGTTGAAATCATAGCTCAAAATTATAAAGAACTTATATATATAGCAGAAATTAAAATATATTAATATAATTTAGGTAATTAAAACAGAGAGACATCCATAGCTAAGAGCAGTTAGTTAGGGCTAACTAAAGTCAAAAGCCTATCTGAACAGGTGGGTCTTAAGGCCCCCTCTTAAAGGCCTCCACTGAGGGGGGCCTCTCTCTGAGATCTGGGAAGCGAGTTCCACAGGGCTGGATCAGCTGCTTCAAAAGTACGATCCCTGAATATTTTAAACCTGGTCCTGGGAACTGCAGACAGGCCTACATCTGAGGAGCAGAAGGGGTGGAAGGAATGGTAAGGAGACAGAAGATCACTCTGATAACTCTGGCCCAGTTCATATAGGGCTTTGTAGATCAGTACGCCAACCTTGAAGATGAGTCACTGCTGCACTGGCAGCAAGATCAGATCATGCAGGACGGGGGTCACATAACAAGATCTCAGGGGGCACAACAGTAACCTACCTGCTGTGTTCCGCAGATGCTACAGGCACCACAGGACCTCTCCACTAATCCTGAGATGCAGAGCGTTACAGTAGTCGAGTCTGGATGTCACAAAGATACGTGACAGCAAGGGCAGGTCTTCAGATGGGACCAAGCCTTTAATCCAGGAGATATTTCTGAGATGGTAAAAGCCACCCCAGACTACAGATGACACCTGAGCCTCAGGTGTCAATCTTTCATTCAGAATGACACCCATATTCTTAGCCTTACTGAAGGTCACAAGGCTAGATGAACCAATCACTAGGACATTCCTCTACACCATAGCCCCCTCACCCTACCATCAACCAGACTGAATCACTAACATCCCCGCCATGTCTGGGTTGAATCAGAACCAAGGTCTTGGAATTCTGCAGGTAGTTCTGCAGTTATGGAATTGCTGCAGAATTTACATGCCGTAGAGTATATATAGTGCCGCAGAATTCATTGTTTTTGGTGAATCTTCATATAAATATACTGTTTTTCCATAGTGTCAGGCTTTCTTTCCCACCTCGTTTATTCTGAAGCCCATCCTCTGTGCTCAGCATATGATGTAATTAATGACATCACATCATATTTAGCCAATGACAGGACTGCATTCTGCCAGAGAAAGGAATAAATCATGCCGCAGAAATCAGAAAATGCTGCCGCAGAAGTCAAGGAGCCCTGCCGCAGAAATCAGAAAATTCTGCCATAGAACACCAGGGGCCCTGATCATAGCCAGCTGGAGGACATCCAGTCCTGAATTAAGACCAAGCATAAATTCAGTACATCGACCACACCAGGGGTCCCGGGTGCAAATGACATGTACAGCTGGGTATCATCTGCTTAGCAGTGAAAACCCAAACTGTAGTGTCTGATGATATTGCCAGGGGCAGCATGTACATGGCAAATAACACAGATGACAGGATCAAGCCCTGGGGTATACCATAGAGCAGGGGCTTTGGGAGTGAGGAGAAATTCCCCATCAACACCCTCTGCATCCTTTCTCTGAGGAAGGACTTAAACCAGCTGATGACCATACCAGCAAGTCCACAGTATCCCCTAAGGCAATCCAACAACCCATGGTCGACAGTGTCAAAAGCTGAAGCGAGACTGAGTAGAATGACAACTGATCATTCCCCTCTATCTCTGTCTCTAGCCCTGATGAGCTCAATGTGCACCCTGTCCAGTGAGGTCTCTTTACTATGCCTAGATCTCAATCAGACTGGAGTGGTTCATAGATATTAAAAGCTGTGGGTGTGCCTCAGTTGCAAAGCCAGCATCTTCTCAATATTCTTTCCCAAAAGGAAGGTTAGCGACAGGTCTAAAATTCACCAAGCAGTCAGGATCCAAAGATGTTTTTTTTTATTTGCTTATTTCCACAGTGACCACATGTTTGGTTAAGATGGTACAGTGTCAGTATTTACTCAGCTATCCAGCTCAGTTTTGAAAATCTTGCATCTAGTGTACTGCTGTGTTAAACAGTTAATAGTACAGCTTTTAGCAAGTCAGCTGTCGTGTGCATTTGTTCTGGTTTTCATCTGGAAACTCTAATCACCTTATTCTTAAAGCCCACTCTATCTAATCACTGCTACTTAGTATAACATTCTATTTACTGAAATATTATAGTTTATTACTCAGTTAATTTGCAACAATGACACTTCTTGAATACATTTTGTATAAGCCTGGTAAAGTAATTTGGGGATCCAATTTCTATAAAAGATACTATAAACGATAAAGCTTATATTGCTTTATTTTGCACTACATACTACTATATTTTCTTAAACGTAACAATGTGCCAGTAGACTCATTTATGGTACTGTGTTTCAGCTGGATTCCTCATGCCATGCCTTAGACAGCCACTTAAACATTACCTTGCGGTAGGTTATAAAAAAAGAAACCTGCACTCTCTGATAAGCTAGCCTATAATGCCCATAGCATCAGATTAGCTGATCTGCTGAAAAAAGGATGTTGTGGTGTGCTGTAAAATATCATTTCTTTATAATTATTTCTTATCAAATAATACGCATGGGTTGTATTTTTCTTTCCTATGTCTCTGAGACCACAAATGTCGTAATAAGCATGTGCAGAGTAAGGCAAGGCAAATTTTATTTACCCGGCATCCAATCCTTTAGGCTCTAGGCACCTGACATTAAAATGTAGGGTCAGTACAAACACAACACACAGTAAAAGATTTAAAACAATAAATACATAAATAAATAAGTAAGCAGCCACTTGAACGAATGTTGTTTCTCTTTATTGTACTTTTATGTTTGCCAATACATTAAGGGGCACTGTCTGACTTCAGCTTTTCTTTTTAAAAATGTTTAACTGTGAATGAAAACTCTCTTAATGAAAATTCATTAAAGTAAATGAAAGCATGAGCCGGCTTAGTACGTTTATTGAAGCAATCAGAAAGCTTACTAGGCTCTCTCTATCTTATTGCATTCCACCGGGTCTATGCTATCTGCCACACAATAGCTTTTGGACTGGCAAGAAATTTTCTAGAAAGCAGACAGCTTCCGGAGCTCTGAGACTTCCAAGATCAAAAATAATTATTTATTCACTCTGGAAGGCTGTCTCATAGCGTAGTGCTTTTGTAATAAACAGTTGTAACATAGTAATTTAACGTCAGAGGACACTAGGTCCATCAAGTCCTCCACCACCACTCTGCTTCATAAGCATAGACAAAAAAACATATGCTGTGCGAACATGTCAATTTATAGATTTATAGTTTATTAATTTACGATTTTCAAATGTAACAAACTAAAGAGGACCTTAATGTGCAAGAATATAGGTTTATCTTGAAGTCACTGTCTGAGGCTGTAGAGTCAAGCCGCATAATCTGAGTCAGGAAAATCAGAAGGTTGTGTAATCTAGCCCCATGCCTGGAACCTGGTGTAAAATCTCAATACTGACACAGTAATGCAGCATGAGAGGGGTGCTGAACCCCTGAGGTGCCGTGTTTCAGATGAGACGTTAAACCGAGATCAGTCTGCCTGTTCTAGTGGTAGTTCAGGTGGAAACTAAAGATCCAATGACGCTTCTCAAATAGAGAATGGGAATTACCCCAGTGTCCTTGCCAAAAATTCCCCCATTCACTAAAAAATGCCACCTACACCTTAGTCTGGTTCAATTTCAGTTGGCTTCCATCTGTGTCTCCCGCTACCCCGAGACAAGGCTGAAAATAGGCAGAAATGCCTAGCTCTCCTTTCACAGTCAACAAAAATGAAATACATAAAATAATTTGTTAGAGAGAGGCATAGCATGCACAGCGTAATTGAGAGGGCATCAGGCTTTCTGTGGGCCCTGATGTACTGTGCATGTGGGGTTATTTTGACAATGTTTTTAAAACTTGTTTTAATTATATTTTGCACAATGCGTGCAATACATTCTCCAGAAACTAGCATACAACTTGCAAATAAAGTATTCATCACAGCTGGAGGGTGGAATCCATTTTCTCTTGGTACAGCTTTTGAGGAGGCAGTCCAGTAAATACAGACAGCATTGATTCAAATGTGAGCCCTATCACAGCCAATGCCTAAACTTTACAAAACACAGAAATTTAAATTGGATATTGACAGTGGTACTAACCACTTCATCCCTATAATATTACTCAGCATGTTATACAGTAGGCTGCTTTAACTTCTCACTTGAACCTGTATTTGATAACATGATATATTGTACCTGTTAAAACATACTGGATAGTAAAGCCCTTCAGCTACACTGATCCTGATCCAACTTATTTGCTATATTTTTATTATGTGGAAGTAGGCCTAAAAGATCTGCACTGTTTATCATGTAGAACAGACATTGTGAAATCTGAGGAGCCAAAAATATACAGAATGTAACTGCCACGTGTGGAGAAGAACTCCCCCTCCCCACTGGGACAGTCGTTCAGCAAGCTCCAGTGTGCCACTTTATGTGATTATAAATCATTTCTATTTTGAACTTCATTAAAGTGAATGAGAGGTGCTATAATAAATGAAGATCTCTTACATAGCAAAGAATGCTTCACATGCTGAAACCTCTGTGTTCCATGTTTCTAAACCCTATATTCCCTGTTCTACTGAATTATTTAAAATGCTAGTGTTAACTAATTGCTCGGCTATAGATGCCTTAATCTTCAACCACAGTACCCTTATCCATCCCCATTTCAATACAGGTCATATGGTTTAAATGGGCCTTTATCCCTCAAAAAATCTTCTGGCGGTAGGAGTTATACCGCCTTCCACCAATGACCAGATGTGTTAGCAAACCCTCTTGTAGGTTCAGAGGGTGTCTCTAATTGGCTCTCCCACAGTCTTTAAGGTGTGCACACTGTTGGTGAAGGCTGCAGGCATGTAAGATGTCCATCCAACAGGTGCGGTACTGGTGGTGCTTGTGGTAGGGAATTCTAGATATCTTTAAACACAAATAATTGTTATGGATTGAAGTTCTGTAAAAGTGGGCTGCTGGGTGTTTTTTATATTTATGCAGGACTGCCAAGATGGTCTGTTTGTCTTTAATCTAACTGGAAAGTTGCAGGACAGGGCCCTGATTTGGCACGCTTGACCTGGTGTAAATGCAATAGAATCAGTGGAGTGTCTTCCTCAGTGAACTGGATGGTTGAGCAGCTGTAACACTAGACTGGTGAACTTCCTGCAGTTCTAGTGTTGCAGCAATGCAAGCTGTACAGAAATCTTACTTGATGGAAAAATCCCTTGATGATCCTCTTCACCCCACTCCACCCCACCCCACCCCATGTGGCAACTTGGTCCTCTAGCTGGACAGATCCTGGCAGTAGGATCTGTACAGAGGTGGTTGGCCTCCCTCAGAATCAGAGCTCCAGCATGGCAAACCCTGCTTTCCATGCTGAAGTCATGGATCAGAATTTTAATTTAGCCTCTGAATCTGTTCTGCTTTAATCCCAAGTAGGTATTTCAGGCTAAACCCAACAAAGGGCTAGGCAACAGAAACAACATGTGTACTCTTATATGGATCAGGCAATTCTGAAATGGCAGGCTGGCCTCTTGGGCTCTCCACATATATCTCACTTTTTAAGTTTCAGTTTCTATTGGTTTTTGCAGCCATAAAGGACAAAAATAGCTCTCTTCCTGGTGCCCTACCCCATAATGCATTCAACTGTTCACTCTCCCCTTCTTTCTTTCTCTCTCTCTCTCTCTCTGCAGAACACTCTTCACTAATTTGCTAAACTTCATGGAGGTGTCTTCTGAGCTATTGAGGGCTTCTTGACTTGATCCTTTAGTGCTGATTAATTTTGTGGCCTTTGGGCCTTCACACAAGACCAGAGGCCAGGAAGTAAACAAACATGGTGGTGGAGCCCTGGTCCATTGGACAAACTCTTTCTTTAAATAATTTAATTTTCAAACAAGAACTGCTGCACACTTATAGCCTATGGTGGTGCTACCTATAAAAAAAAAAGCTGTGTACTCACTATACCAGAATATCTGAGTGCCGCCCACCAGCAACCATGGTGTACTATGTACACCAGAAAACATCACCTATAATTTCATGTTCTTAGAAATCACATCTCTTTATTCACTCCAGTTATAAAGGCAGTTATCATATGGTCAAGTACAACAAGGCAGGCAGATGCTGTATATTGTCGTGGCATCTGACCATTTGTAAGTGCCTTGAAGCATCATTACACGCATTGTGTGTATTAATATGAGTACCTGCACACTGCCTGGGGTCAAGAAAGAATGTGGACATTGGTGGCTCTTCTGTGTGCTCCACTCATTGAGCACATCTGTCCCTTTGCACTCACTGCCAGTCTGTAGCAGGAAAAGACATCATTTTTTTTTAAATGTAGTCTCTCAGAGCAGCTTCAAGCCATTTTCTCTGTTGTTCGCCACTTTGGATGACTCTCAGCCATGTCTGTGATAAATGCCAGAGTGCCAAAGGAAAGATACTGCTGGTGATGTGTGCTGCCTGATCAACCAGATGCAATCCATGAGGACTGGGAGCATAAATACAGTTTGTGCTGTAGCTGGCTGAGGAAACATGCAGTGTTTTCCAGTCAGGGAGCTATAAGGTAAGCCCCAAGGGGAGGTTACAGTATAATAAATAGTATTTGTCCAAAGATGGGCCCATGTGGGACCCCACTGATCACTTGTTTCCAGGTTGACAGATTGCTATTAATTATGCTTTCAGGTCAATGGACCTGTCCTCCCTCCACACTGACCTGTGACTATTGGTTTGTCTCCAATCTCATCAGCAAGCAACATAAATTCTGCCTTCCAGTTCATCGGCTCTAAATTTATTTATTTATTTAGCTTTTGTTTACCGGGTAAGTACACTAGACAAGTATTATGCCTATTTTCAGGAACGACCCGGGACAGTACAACATGAGGAACAACAGTCAAGGAGACATGGCAAAGAGAGTACAGTTTTTGTCACAGTAAAACAAACATGTGGAAAATACATCATTTGACACTAGGGGAAACATACAGTAGTAAACACATTTCAGATTATACACTCTAGACTAGCTAGTTCAACTGACAGATATATACAGGTCATCATACATAGGAGTGGAGCATAGCTCAAGGACTGAATTGGTCATAATATAACTTATAACATTGTCGTATACACCCCCTAGGCTAGTTGGATCGCGGTCAGGTATATACAGCTCATCACATTTTTCTAAATATGCACATGTTAGACAGAAACAGAAACACCTGGTAGTACAAGTTTCTGCCAAGTGACCAAGGTGCAATATGTCATGGTTAGCCTATGACGTGGAGCAATAATGGTGTAAAAATGCCCAAGGCTTTTTAGGCAGGAGTAGTCAGAAGTCATTGACACAGTGGGAAAAATATCTTCAGGAATTCAATGGAGACACCCTGGGGAGGTTCAGACAAAACAATTTGACACTTTACTCTAGGGAGGTTTGGGGCAATCACATTCTGACGCTAGTTTTAGGAAACCCCACAGGAATTTGAAAACTCAGATAGGAGGGGGCAGCTCGGATATCTACAGGCAGTGAATTCCAGAGTCTGGCCGCACTTATGGCAAAGTCCCGATCCCCATGAGGCTCGGGTAGGAGGGACTTTGAGCATCCTGATGTGAGAGACCTAAGTTGGTAGGGGTGGGATTCAGTTTAGGCAGAAGCCAGGCCAGCCCTGGGGGTGCTAGTTCTGATCACTTTCCCAGAGAGGCATCCCAAACCAAAATCAAGGTATCTAGCTGGTGAGAGCCAGCAGAGTTTCTCATATAGCTCACAACAGTGGGTGAGTCGAAGGCAGCCAAGGCAAAATGACAAATGTTATTGTAAGCAGTAGCCCACCGGGTGAGATGTGTCTTTGGAGAGCGAGCAAATAGTGCAGCCCAAGCTGAGGAGGGAAGGAGCACACCCTTCATGTCTGTCAGTGCTCACCATGCCCACTTAGAAAAACAGGGTCCCTCTTGGTTCTAAACCCCTACAAGGGTAGGGCGCTGATGGTCTTGACACCAAACTCCTGAAGCTATCTGCTCATGCCATTGCTCTCCCTGTTATAGACCTTCTCAGTCTCTCTCCTTACTTCTTCTTAGCTTCCATCCCTATTACTTGAAACAGGCTACAGGTCACCATGGTTTGATGCTGACCTGAGAAGATTGAAGATGAAGGGGTGGAGGTCAGAGCATTGCTGGTGGAGGTCCTGTTGGATGATGACAAATTGGCACTGAGGGCTCATTATGATGAGTATCAATGGGAAATCACTCTGAAAAAGTAAGCAATCTTGTCATAAGTGATTGCTGTTGGAAGGAACCAGCCAGTGCAGCTCTTCAAAACTGCAGACAGACTATTAAATCGAGTCTGTCTTCAGTCCTGCAGGGCCTTTTCTCTTGATAAATGTGAAGAGTTTAACTGGTTCTTTCTAGACAGGGTGTTCTCCATTCGGGTTGGGATATCCTCAAGTAGCCTGTCATCGACTGACATTATCTGATCTTAGATGAACAGAGGCACTCCATTTTTATAGGCAGAGTTTGAACCAGCGTTGGCTGATGATGTCCATGGTGGATTCTGGACTGCATCCCACCTTCTGTAGGTTGGGCCCTGGGCCAACCCGGCTTCTTTTAGAGTACTGGGATTCACTTTGTCCAACTGTTGTGGAGATCATTAGGTGTTCCTGTTGGTGGGGGGGTTCTGTCTGCCCTGAAAAGTGTAGTGGTGAAGCCCCTTTAAGAAGTCTTCTTGGGACCCTGATCATCTCTCCAACTACAGGCCCATCTCAAACATTCCCTTTTTGGGGAACTTGATCAAAGAGGTGGTGGTGCAGCTGGAACAACACCTGGAAAACTATGACATCTCTGAGCCTTTCCAGTCCAGTTTCCAGCCTTGCCATAGTATGGAGACCGCACTAGTCAAGGTGCATCATGATCTCCTTCTAGTGAGGGATAGTGGGCATCATTCCATCCTTGTCCTGACTGACCTTTCTTCAGTCTTTGACACTGTGGATCATGAGTGCTATTGGCTCAATTCAAGCACTGTGTAGGACTTGTTGCAGTGGTTTGAGTCCTACATGTCTGGCAGGGTGCACTAGGTGGCACTTGGCTCTTTTACATGGAGCAGTGCTGCACTCTGCTGTGGTGTGTCTCAGGGGTTGGTTTTAGCTCCTGTGTTGTTCACCATGTACATATTGCCAAAGGGGGAGATCATCAGGTGTTACAGCTTGGGTTTTCATTGCTATCCCGATGATTCACAGCTGTGTGTGTCTTGTGCCCCTGATGATGGTGCGGTTGTTTCAGAATTGAGCACATGCTATAGGGAAATCCAGGACTGGATGGCAGCCAGCTGACTTAGAGTAAACCTATTGAAGACAGAGATGTTACTGGTGGAGCTGGGTAAGTTGGGTTTAGCAGCAATGAGTAGTAGTGCCTTCCTATATTTGTTGGATGGCATGAGAGTTGGAGCTGCAGATAGGGTGAGGAATCTGGGGGTTATTGTGGACTCCAAGCTGACCTTAGAATATCAGGTGTCAGCTGTTGTCTGCAGTGGCTTTTATCACTTATAAAACATATCCTGGATCAAGCTCTATCTTGAACCAGCTGACCTAGCAACACGGGTACTCACCTTAGTCATGTCAAGGTTGGATTACAGTAATGCTTTTTACCTTGGGTTATCTGCAAGGCTGCTGCATCATTTGCAACTAATGCAGCAGGCCAGCTGGTTACTGGGACCTCTTGGTTCAAGCAGGTCATGCCAGTTCTCCATGCTCTTCACTGGTTGCCATTGTGATGGTGCATCAGCGACAGGGTGTGCTTGTTAACATAAAGGCCTTGCGTGGTCTGAGTCCAGGCTACCTGATAGGCCTCCTGGTACCTTATGTTCCTGGCTGCTTCATTCGGTCAGTGGAGGCAGACCTCCTGTCTCTTCCAAGACCTCATGTGAAATCCTTGGGTAATAGGGCATTAGGATTGGCTGCCCCGATTCTTTGGAATGCCTTTCCCCAGGAAGTGAGAGGTGCTCCTTCACTGGCCATTTTTAAAAAGATTTTGAAAATTCATCTTTTTGTACTGGGTTTTGGGCCTGGCATTGCAATGTAATCTTTTGAGAATTTTATATTTAGTACTACTTATTGATTTTAATTAAGTTTATTGATTTTGCTGTAAACATTGTGAGGCACCCAGAGGCCCTGGGATTGGATGCCATATAAATAAAATTGCCTTGCCTCGCCTAAAATTGTCATCTTCCCAAAGATGGGACTCCCTCCTAGCCTGATAAGTATTACCATCCTATCTCCCTCTTCCCCATCCTGGCTAAGCTCCGGTAAGACCTTGTTCTCTACCAGTTCGTCCCCTTCCGTGATTCATCCTCTTTTTTCACTCCATCAGAAACTCCACCCCAAAGTTGCACAAGATTTACGGGAGTATCCCATTTCCTGCTCGCAAAGAGAGATTGCCTAGAAGATGATATTCTCCATTTTCAGCTGGTGACTCTGTATACAGGATTGCTCCCAAGTCCACTCTGGACAAACTGGACCCCTTCTTTCACATCTTCTGCCACTTTAGAAACATAGAAACATAGAATTTGTTGGCAGAAAAAGACTGCTTGGCCACCGAGTCTGCCCCGATGTTCCCTGCCTACTCTTTCTCCACAGACATCCCTCCCTACCTATTTTCTAATATATTCATCTGTCTGTCCCATACATGCTTTTAAGCCCCCACCCCCCCATCTTAGCCTCCACCACTTCCACTGACAGGCTGTTCCAGGTGTCCGACATGCATTCAGTGAAGAAATGTAGAAATATTTCTTCACGTCTCTCTTGAATTCCCACCTCTAGCTTCACTGTATGCCCCCTGGTCCTGGTGCTCTTTCTGATTTGAAAGAGCCTCCCCTACTGCACCCTGTTCACCCCAGTGAGGTACTTGTAGGTCTCTGTAATGTCACTTCTTTCTCTTTCCTCTCTTCCAAGGAGTACATGTTAAGATCCTTCAGTTTCTCCTCGTAGGGCTTCTTGTGCAACCCCTGCAAATGCAATGACTCTGTCGTCCCATTACTACTTGGGGGGAATACAGATGTATTAGAAGTGGGATTTGAACCCATGCCTCCATTCAGTGACCAGAATACTAATTTCTTAGGGAAGAATTGTTTTCTTGAGTCTGGTGCCTTAAACCAGTCAGCTATTTGATAAGATGGGCCAATTTATTAGGACTGACCCATGTAAATACCCCACCCAGCCTCTATCATAGAATACAAACTTTACCAGGAATGGGAAGTCCATTAACTCAGGGATCTGGAGAGGATTGGCTATTCCCAAAGTAGATCACTTAGTAGTTGGAGGGGACTGATGCCATTCACAACATTCTAGACTAGACATACAACTTTTAATAAGTTTTGTATTACATCTTAGCCAGGGTGTTTCAATTACTTCTGAGCCGAGGTAATTTATTTCAAGTACCTGTAGCTGAATTCTGAAGAGTAATGCAATCAGTCCTCCTTTCCTCCCTGGTCTGTCTCTTCTGAATAATGTAGAGTTATCCAGATTCATACCTCATGAGTCTGTTTCATCCCACTATGTCTTTGCTACTTCCATTGCATTCAGTTCTTCCTAGGTGATCAGTGTTTCCAAGTTACCCATCTTTGCCTTAGACTGCATACAGTTGTGTACAAGTATTTCCAGTTTTTGTCCTATTTCTTTTGTCTCTTGTTAGTCCTTTTGGTTGTATTTGTAGTGTTCTATCTTGCCCTTGTGCATGCTCAACTTGAAATTATTTCCATGTTCATTCTTTCCCTCTTTGGTTGATGTTTCACTGGCCTTCTCCACGGTCCCCTTGCCTTTTACTACTTTAATGTATTCCCAGCAAAGGATTGATTCTGTTTCCTGGAAGTTTCACTCCTTGACTGATTAGATGAAGTCCTCCTTTTTTAAATAAAGCTTACCTTTTGCCAAATGTTGGCGAATTTCTAGAAACACGAGTCCTCTTCTTGCACAACAGTGAATCCAAGCATTTGTCCTTTGAATCCTGACTTTTTCCATCTCATATCCAAATTGGATAGGCTGTAGAGAAGATAACTACTGTTTTTCCAAATTTTATCTTCATCCAGAGGTTCACAAATCCTTTTCATGTTCTCCTCATTTTGTCATTCATGCAGTTTGTCCCTATGTATACTACCAATAATGGTTGACCTCCTGACATAGAGACTCCAGTAGACTGCCTATTCTTTCAGTTAAATGTTTAATTCTGGGTCCTGGTAAGCAGCAAAAACTTTTGCTCTCCATGTCTCTTCTGCACACTTGTCTCTCTGTCAACCTCAGGGCTGAATCACCCACAACTATTTTCTTCCAGTGTCTAGCTGCTTCTGGTATTATTTAGTTTGCATGGTCAGATGAATCATATATTGCTTCATGTCCTTGCTCCATCAGTATCTGAAATCTGTTTCTATAGGTACTAGAATATTTCCACAATTGTCTTGTACATCCCTGTTGGTTCGGTTTATTCTTTTTACAACTTCCCATATAGTTCATCCTTAATATGATTTGGGTTCATGCACCAACTACCTGCTGTCAGTGCCTTTATGTCTTAAAGGAGAACTGTGCTGAATCTGCAAGTCATTTTTCCCAGAAGAAGCTGTTTTAAGTACTGACTCAAACATGTAATTGTTCCATCTATATGGCCTATTAGTAACCTCACTGGGTGTTTCTGATTTACACTCTGGCATTAGTGCCAGTTTAGAACTATGTGATGTAATCTATGTTCCTCTCAACCACAGTGTTCTACAATAGAAATGGATGCATTGTGCCAACAATAGAAGAGCAGAACAGGGACATAAACTGCATCATACAGTTCTAAAATGGTTCTTATCAGCAGCATGTAAATCAGAAACATCCACTAGGATAACTGAAAAGCCTGTATAGCTAGAGAAACAACAGTCTGAACCAGTACTTAAAAAAAAACTAATTTTACTGGAAAAAAATACTTACAAATTAAGCACAGTCCTCTAAGATTTCTTTGCTTCCATTTCCATCTTTCATTGAGTTGCCTGTGTGTTAGTGTTTGCGCTGTTTGCAGATACTTTTTCCCCTCCATTTGTATGTTTTCTCTGAAGTTTCTCCTTTATCATAGCAATTCTGTCAGTTACTAGATGTTCAATGATTTTGCAGTTTTCACAGGGGAAGGCTACTTTGTAGCCACAGAAACATAGAAAGATAAACAATGGCAGCAGAAAAAGACCAGTGGTCCATCCAGTCTGCCCAAGTTCCCTATCTAGCCCTTGGACCTATTGTCCATCCAGGTCCTAGCCCTCCTTATCCTCCCCTCCACTCTTCATTCTTTTATTTTGACCAGAGAGACACTGCATCATCAGCAATGATGTGATCCACCCATTTATTTACATTCAAGCATCTCCAAGATTCATTTGTACTAACAGAATAAATAATACCCTCAATGTACCTTTTAACAAGTTTGGGGTCCCAGTATTAATCTGTTTCCAGTGCTTAGCAAGCACTAGTCACTGTTGGCTAATTTGAACTCAGACAATTTCAGTCATGTCCTTTCCCCTTCTTGTATCTTGCTTCATAAATAGCTCATTCATAAGTGTCCCTACTAATGTCTGGCCAATTTCTTCCCTATCACTTCATCGTCATGCACAGCTGAGCTCTGCACACTCGGAAAGGTATTCAATTTATAAGTTAACCATTTTGTGGCTCCCTCCATTCCTGTCCAGAGCACGGTACAAATATATATTTTATTCCTTTCCCCTCCTTTTCTAGGATATCAACCCAGCATGTGGTGAGTTAAAAGTAACATGTTAATTAAAATGTATATAAAAAAATGTTAACTAAAACATCCCTTATAGAATGAATTGCAGCAATAAAAAAAATATCAGGAATTGCCAGACTTTAGATTACAATTAAAATAGGAATGTAGCAACCACCTTTGTTTTTTTAATCATACAGCCTTTATGGGGTTATATACGCAAAAAAAAGCTTCTATCAAGTATAACCCATATAGCATTATATTAGTAGCACCTCAGTAATATTATCCATAAATTGATTTGCAACCACAAATTCTAAATCAATGAATCAGTTTTATTTTCTATAGTACAAATACATAGGGACATTTATAAGCTCTTCATAGTAACATACAGATATACAGTATAACAGAACAAAATATGTTTCTCTGTTCTGGGCTCAGTCAAAGGTCATCAGAAAGTACTGTCCAGGACAAAACTTCACACTCCTCAAATTGGATGGGTACACATGGCAGCTCCACTGGGGCACTGGTTACCCTTCAAAGGGACCACCACAGGCGAGACTTTGTTCCCAACCATCAGAGAGCACCTGCAGGAGAGATACTACTTCCTGATCACCTGAGTCAGCATTGTCCCCTGCCTGTGCCACAAATTCCCCATCTTAGGGGCCTTTGCTGGGGATTCTCCCCCTCTCGAATAGCATCACTCCCACCTGGGAGAACAGCCACTGGGGAGACAATGCTCTCTGCCTGACTAGCAGCCACAGTTCCTTCAGGTTTATCCCATCCCTTGGAAATGGAAAAAGGGGGATCCAAACCAAAATGCTTCTTTCAGGCATGCCACTCCATGGAAATGGTGCTCCACTAGCCACTCAGGAAACATCACCAAAGAGTCACCACACGGGAAGGTACAGTGCCTCTTCCAAAGCTGAAGAGCCACAGAAACTCCAGGAGACAAAACTGAGGCACTACATACATGATGGAGGTAAGGACAAATAAAAACTCAGACAAAAAGATAAGATATACTGCATAACAAACAAGCAGCAGCAACAGAGAGGCCATACTATATAGTTGGAACAGTGAGTTTTGCTCATGCTTCGCATATTAAAAATGTGAAAACAACCATCTATGTGGCACCAAGCAATGGGGTACCATTCTGATATGCGGGTGATCCAAGTTTATACCCCAGTCATGGGTCATCAGGAGCGGAGGCCAGCAGTGAGGGCTAACTGCATCCATACAGTTGCTGTCCTTCTGTGGGCGGGTGACTGTGAACAACTCCTAAAGAAGCTGTGGTGACATGCCTATGGTGATGTGTGTGCCTGCAAATTGCCAGTGCACTCCTCCCCAGCTCTGTTACATGCAAGCACACACAGTGAGAGGGTGGTGGGTTTGATTTTAACCCCTCCCTAATTGGCAGTAGTATGACAGGGCCTATCTAATCACAGCCCATGACCACTGAGCACATGAAATAGCTGTCACCTCCTGCAGCTGCTGATTGACCTAAGGTGATCTGTGTATGCTGTGCCTCCTGGAAGTAAAGAGGAACCCTGCCTTGGGGCAAGCTGAGAACAGACCAGTTCACTGAAGCCAGCAACCGGTCTGTAATAGATTTTTTATTTGTACAATTTTTGGCCAGGAAAAGCACACTAAGTTGAGGCTTGTTCCCAGTTGTGTCCTGGGAGAACAGGGAAGCTAAGTGGCTTGCTCACAGTTACACAGTATGCAAATGGTGATTGTGGGATTCAAACTCAGGTCTTCAGGTTTGCAGCTTAGTGCTCTTAACCACTACACTATACTACCTCCCCAGAACACAAGTCATTTCCACCCATGTACTGGAGACTCTGGGTGGGAATCAGTATGCAGAACCCAAGCTCTGAGGTGAGCACAGCCTGGGACAGTGAAAGGGAGTAACTTTAAAAAAAATGTAAACAACAAAGTGTATGTTTCCTTTGCCATCTCATTGGAAGACAGAACTTCCAGCAGTGCAGCCCCCCTCACCATTTAGCGCTACAATATCAGTGTTGGATTGTAGCCCAAGTACCTGGTATGGGACTTGTTTATGTATTAAAATATTCACTCCAGTATAGCCACAATGAGATGATAAAATCTCTTTTCCATGGTGGGGTCCTGGTGGAGAATTGGACAAATGTTACTATAATCAAACAGTCATATCAGCATTATTTACTAAGACAAACTAACATACCATATATGTACAAGACGAGTATGCAGTGTTCCTAATATAAACAAGCATTTGTCAATGCTGACTGTTTGCTTGCTGGCATTGGCACTGGTAATGTAGAAGTTACAGAGCTGCATAATAAGGAATGGCAGTGAAGTATTGAACTGAAGCCAACCCCACCACCACCCTGCAGAGAGTGACAGGCATTGGGGTGTGCTCTGGGTCATCAGCATAACGGCCATGCCATTTCCCCACCCTACCCTGCAGACACTGACCAAGTGTCATGGTGTGCGTTAGGTCTTTGGCCATTATGCACACCCCATTCCATCAGGAAATACAGTGAGATGGGTTAGGTATAGGAGAATGGGGTGAACTTTGGGTCCGAAGAGTCCAAGGCATAACTCGATGCCCCTCACTGGCTGCAGGGTGTGGAATGGTATGAGCATTACAGGCCAGAATCCCAAGTCACACCCCTGATGCCTGTCATTCTCTACAGGGTTGGGCGTTATGGTTGGAAACCCTAACACCTCAGGCATTTGTTGGTATTTTCACTCCAAATTTTCAACATGTTTTCTTGAGACCCCCACCTCATGAACAGTGGCAATATCAGTTTGTTAGCCGGAAGCTGCTTATGCACAGTGACTACGGCATTTAGTACCACGGGTGCAAAAACACATTCCGAACAGGATGTGAAAAATTGCAGCTGTACTGTTCATGGGGAGGTGGAAAAAATGGCAATGTTGCAAATCTGCAGTAAAATATTGAAAAACTGGTGAAGTCACGAGGCGTGCATAGAAACTGTGCAATCACACCGTAATGTAATTAGTTTGGGGATTTTTACAGCAGATTGGCAACTCAGGCATTTGGTGCTTCAATCATGAACAGTGTCACTGTGATTTTCTTTATCTGTCCCAAACAATGATTTCCCACAGCGACCAAGCATTTCTGCGCTAAAAGTGTGAAAACACATTTCGGCCATGTTGTGAAAATGACAGCTGTACTGTTCATAAGGAAATGTGGAAAAATGCCACTGGTGAAAATCTGGACTGAAAATATTACAAAGTCATAACTGTACGAGGGTGCGTGGAAACTGCGCAATGCCCACTTGTAACACAGTCATTTTATGGACTTTTGTCACCAAATTTTCAACATAGCCATTTTAAGACTTCTGCTCATGAACAATGTAACTGTGATTTTCTTAATCTGTCCCAAACATTACTTTCGCACACCGACTGCACCATTGTGCACTACATGTGCGGAAACACATTTTGGGTGATGTGAAAAATGGCAGCTATACTGTTCATAAGGAAGTGTGATAAAATGGCAATGTTGAAAATCTGGAGTGAAAATATTGAAAATTCGCAAACTTACGAGTGTGTGTAGGAACTGCGCAACGCGCGCTCATAAAACAGTCATTTTTAGGAATTTTTTCACCAAATTTTCAACATAGCAATTTTTAGACCTCTGCTCATTAAAAGTGTCACTGTGATTTTCTTATTGTGTCCCATACATTGATTTCACACACCGACTGCGCCATTGCGAGCTACATGGGCGGAAACATGTTTTGGGCAAGATGTGAAAAATGACAGCTGTACTGCTCATAAGGAGGTGTGGTAAAATGGCAATGTTGAAAATCTGGGTGAAAGTATTGAAAATTCGCGAACTTACGAGTGTGTGTAGGAACTGCGCAATGCACGCTCATAAAACAGTCATTTTTAGGAATTTTTTCACCAAATTTTCAACATAGGCTTTTTGAGAGCCCACCTTATGAACAGTGGCAGTGTCATTTCATTATTCAGTCCCGAAAGGTGATTTCGTGCAGTGACTGTGAAATCACCCTTCGGGCCCGATTAACGCCATGACAGTGAGAGCATTCATGAGACGGGGTCCCAAAAACCCCATGTTGAAAATTTGGTGCATAAATTCCAAAAAATGCCTGAGATATGCAGCAAAGTTGAAAAAACCCTATCTATCCCATTATACAGCTTACCGGCATTTCCTCAGTTCGCGGTTGGCTTAGAAGAGTGCAGATGTGTTCGGTCCACGAAGATCGTCGCGCGGGTCGGAGGTAGTATGGGAGTGAGGGGTGTGGGGCAGGAGGTGCACAGTGGGTGGGCGTGGTGGGGGCAGACACAGCGAGGACCGTTTTAAGTTTCAGGTTTTTTTTAATGGCATGACACAGGACATTTGCCACGCTGGGGTGGGCTCCCAGGGTAGCAGAGGATGATGACTGGTTGGGGGGCATGGAGCCAGCAGGGGATTGGGCACCCCCATCAGCCATAGCATCTGTTGCCATGCTGGAGTGGGCTCCCTGCGTGGCACCCTGTACTGGGGGGTGGTAGACAGTGGAGCCGGACGGGACTGGGCACCCCATCTGCTATCTGACGTGTAGCCACGCTGGGGTGGGCACCCAGGCGTGGCATATCAGTCTGTTTTTTGGGGGGTGGCGCGGCCTGGCCGGCGGAGATTGGGCACCCCTGTTGGCTATACAGTGTGTGCGTGAGGGGGCTGGCGCAGCGTGCGTGCATGTGTGTGTGTGTGTGTGTAGGGGGAGCACGCATGAGCAGACAATATCTGATCGCTGCTCACTAAAGCATAGCTTCCCCTTTCAACTGTTCGCCACTGCATTTTGGAGCTGTCATAGACAGCTCTGCAGGCATTGGAGAACTGCGGCCGCACCAGCAAAAACACTGACTGAATTGGAAGAGGGCTGCCACACCTCCGAAAACTCGGATGATGGCACTATGTTTCTTGCACATGCGTGCAAGCAAACATAAAAACCCAAGTAGTATATACCAAGAAAATCATTGGATTCCCTGAGTAGTGGAAGGGGAAGAGAACCCCTTACATTAGTGCAGATTAACACAGAATATTTATTCATACCTACTGATGAAGCAGGCGGTGGACATGATAGACCTAGAGTCCTTTCCTACCTTTAATTGTTATGTTGCTATCACTACTAGTATACAATACTTGAATCCATGGCTGTCTGAGCTTCCAGGCCGAGAAAAGTGTCTGCTACCATGTGAGCCATGTACACTAAATAATAAAAGTATTGATTTTGAGCTTCAAGACTTGGGTTCCATCACATCGACCCCTCCTACTGCTTGGCAATGGTGCTAATAATAAGCATAATCATCACCATCATCATCATCATCATGTGGGGAACCTGTGAGCTCTGAACACTTTTTTTTTATATAATATAATATGATATAAGTAATAGATAACCCACTCTTAGGTGTGTGGTTGTGCTCTGATATACGCACGCCTTGGTGTGTCAAACACCCAAGGAGTGCGTAAATCAGAGCGCAACAGCACACCATAGAGTGGGTTATCTATCCTATAAAATGGTAAATTGTTTTGCAGGGGGATAAAAGTGTAGGTGTGCGGCCCCGCTCTGATATATGCACGGTCACCTGATGGTGTTTGTCCATTGCCATTAATGCCATTGATTCCTTTTTTCTTACCCATTTTATAATATAATAAAATACTATGTTTTTAAATTAGCTTAAACAACAGTGGGGTGAACTGTGGCTTTGCTCATTGCTAAGGTAGTGTTTTTGCAGGTGAGATTGTCCTGACTGCAACTCAGCTCGCGTTCTACAATATTGATTTGGGAGTAGTGTGCAGGACTGATTGCTACAGCTGAGAAAAGCTGTTCTTAACATTCTGAAGTGCTGAGAACAACTTACTGATTGCTCAGCTGAGAAAAGTTGTTCTTAACATTCTAAAGTGATAAGAACAACTTTTTTTTAGAAGTATGGGAAAACATGCTACCTGTGTATATATATATACATATATGTGTGTGTGTGTGTGTGTGTAATATAATATATACTGGGTGGGATATTCAGACTGCGCCAAAAAGATGCACAATAGCGGAAGCAGGTGCAAGTGCAGTGCACCATGGTGCAACGGGTGTGATATTCAAACCATGCACAGGCAAAGCTGCACCTGTGCAACGTAGCTAAATATATTGTACCCAATGCACCATGGCACAATAAGGGTTGCGCAATGGAGCAGGGCTGATGCGCATTAGCACCCCTAGGGATGCGCAGGGACAAAGACAGGAAGCAGCTGTACACCAGCCATGGATGCGCCAAGCGCAGAGGAGCATGCAGCAGGACAGACAGACCAACCTCCCCGCCACCTGCCAGGCAAGGCCCCATGAGCTGCACAACCAGACGTGAGCAGAATGGACCACCAGCCCATGAACCCTGGCACCAATCCAACAGCAGACGTGGGCCAGCAGTCCCCACCTGCTGGGCAAGGAGCCTCTGCACTGTCCCCCAGCAAAGAGAGACTGGAACACAAGGATGGCCAGGACCCATCCATGCCACAGCACCACATCAATGCCGACCACCCCCAGTACAGCAATCCCAAGACAACCAGCCCAGAAGCATGACCAAACAGTGCATGACACTGAAGGTAAGCCACCACCACTGTGACAATGCAACCCGTTGCCCCATGGCACCATGCAACATTCCCTGTGACCCCTCCCACATGTGGTGACACCATCCACCAACATCACCACAGCATACAAAGGCCCCTGCATGGCCCCCACAGAGGCACAGCAAGGAGGTCGATCTAGCATCAGTACTCAAGGGACCCCGTACGTGACAAGGCCTGTCCTAGACGCCACCACCACCAGCAGGAAGGGCACACTGAACACCCACCCATGCACACACCCCCGACTCCAGCACTGGCCCCACCAGACAGCACAGCACCCTACTGTGGCGCATGGAGGCATGTGCCACACAGGAGGCAACACAGGGGCATAAACCCCCCCCCAACACAGTCCCAAGGGAACCCCATCAAACGGCCAGACACAGCGGAGCAACCGATGCTGCTGTCATGAGTCCCGTGGTGCCATTTACCTATGGCCTGCACACCACCATGGCGCCGGTGAGCCTGCCATGTGGTGTGCACACCATGAACCAGGCCACTGCCTGCATGCAGCAGGACCCCATGTGACATTCAACAGACCACAGGTACCGCCCCAGACACCATAGACTGCATGGAGGGAGACAGCAACAGTACTGCCCACAGTGGCAACAGAGGCAGACGTGCAATAGACCAGGGGTTGGGATGCCAGCTGCCAGGGCACCATGCCTGGAAGGTGGCTGGTATGGACTGCCACCGACATCATGTCAGCATCCATGCATGCGGTGGTGGGGTCGGCACGACCGTGGGAACCACAGACATGCAAGGGACACAGCCACACGGGCACGGCACACACCGCTAGGGGCAGCTGGGACAGCACATGCACCAAAGCCTGCTGCACATAGGCAAACAGTGCACAGGGCACACCACACATACCCCAGACAGAGCCCATGGCCCCATGCGCCCACTGAAAAACAGAGATCGACACAGACATAGTAGGAAAGGCATGTATTAAGTAACAATAAACATCAACAGAAACTATGTACAAAGATACTGTATATATACAGTGGGGGAAGGGATGTGCAAGGCTACAACAAGGGGGGGAGGGCAGGAAACAATGGGAAAGGCAAGGTGGGGACATAGGGGTGTGGGGTACAGTCCAGAGAGGAATGGTACATTGCAGGTGCTGCAGGCCTACTGAAACATAGAAACATAGAATTTGATTGCAGATAGGAGCGCTTGGCCCACCTAGTCTGCCCATGTTCCTACCAACAGAAAGCTGCAGATCCTAGTTAACCAACAGCTTACTTCCTCCTAGCCCCACTAGAACTGCCTTATGTCTGTCCCATGCATTCTTGAATTCCCCACTGTTCTTGACTCACAACCCTCTCTGTAAAAATAATTTCTCACATTACCTCTGAGCCGTCCCCTCTATCTTCAAATTGTGCCTCCTTGTTCTTGCACATCTCTTTTCTGAAAGATGCTACCCTTTTGGACTTTGTTGATTCCTTGAGGTACCTGAAAGTTTCTATCATGTCCCCTCTCCTTCTTTCCTCAGGGGTATACATATTAAGCTGCTTTAGTCTTTCTTCATATGTCTTCTGGTGTAGACCCTGCACCATTTTGGTTGCCCTCCTCTGGACAGCCTCCACTCTGTCTATTTTTTTGTGGAGATGGGGTCTCCAGAACTGCACACAGTACTCCAGATAGGATCTCACCAACTGTCTGTACAGAGGGATAACAACTTCCTGTTTTCTACTATTGATGCCTCTTTCTATTCATCCCAGTATCCCCCAGCCTTCCACTGCCTTCTCACATTGCTTGCCCACCTTTGGGCCATCTGATATAATTACCCCAGGTCCCTTTCCATTTTACTGTTATCAGTATCTTGCCCCCATTGTGTACTCTTCCCTGGTTTTGTTTCTCAAGTGCATACCTGCACTTCTTAGCATTGAATCTGAGCTGCCACATTTGACCATTTCTCCAACCTGCCAAGTCCTTCTCATCCTTCCACTCCATCTTGTGTATCAACCCTGTTGCAGATCTTTGTGTCGTCTGCAAAGAGACATACTTTTCCTTCCAGTTCCTCTGCAATGTCACTTACAAAGACATTAAAAAGGACTGGTCCCAGTACTGAACCCTGTGGTACCCCACTAGTAACCCTCCTTTCTTCACTGTACTCCATTTACTACTACCCCTTGCGTCCTGTTGTCTAGCCAATTTTTTATCCAGGCTACCACCTTGGGACCCACTCTAAGGCTGGCTAACTTGTGCATTAATCTTTTGTGTGGGACTGTATCAAATGCCTTGCTAAAATCTAGGTAGCCATGTCCATAGCCCCTCCCTGGTCTACTACTTAGGTCACCCAGTCAAAGAAATCTATTAGATTCATCTGACATGGCCTTCCCATCATGAATCCATGCTGCCTTGGGTCCTGTGCCCCATTGGCCTCTAGGTGCTCAACAATTCTTTCCTTCAGAAGTGATTCCATAATTTTCCCCACCACTGAGGTCAAACTAACTGGTCTGTAGTTTCCTGCCTCTGATCTGCTCCCACTTTTGTGAAGAAAAATCACATCTGCCCTCCTCCAGTCCTCAGGTACCACCCCGTCCTCCCATGATTTGTTAAAGAGAGTAGTCAGCGGTGTCACTAGTTCTACCCTTAGTTCTTTTAGAATTCGGGGGTGAATCCCATCAGGCCCCATTGCTTTGTCCACCTTCAATGTTATTAGTTCTTTCAGAACCCTTTCTTCTGTAAATGGACTGGTATCGACCCCCATCTTCAGTGTGTTTCTCTTGTTTGGTTTAGGTACCTCCCCCTCCTCTTCCTTTGTGAATACTGAGCAGAAATATTCGTTCAGTATCCCTGCTTTTTTACTGTCTCCTCTACCCACATCCCTCCCCTTTATTAAGCCTCAGTATCCCTACTTTGGTCTTTCTTTGCTCCCTAATGTACCTATAAAAGGTCTTATCCCCCTTCTTAACAGAATTGGCTATCCTTTCCTCAGTTTGGGCCTTGCTATTCTGACTGCCTTCCTAGCTTCTTTTTGCTTTAACTGATAAAGTTCTCTGTCCTGCTCCTTCTGTGTTTCCTTATATTTCCTGAATGCTATCCTTTTCTCCTTAACCTTCCCTGCCACCTCTTTTGAGAACCATAGCGGTTTTTTCCTTCATTGTGTTTTGTTGATTTGCTTTACACAAAGGCTTGTTGCCTCTGTAATGGCTGTTTTGATTACTCCCCATTGTTCCTCCACCCCTCCTTCTTGCCTGTTTGCTAGTGCTTTTCTGAGGCACTCTCTCATTTTCCAAAAGTCAGTCCTCCTAAAGTCCAATACTCTTGCTTTTGTATGGCTTGATTGTATGGCTATGTTTATCATGAACCACACTGTTTGGTGGTCGCTTGTTCCCAGATGGCTACCCACTTCTAAATCTGAGATTCTTTCTCCGTTCCCATTTGAGAGTACCAGGTCTAAGATTGCTGCCTCAGTGGGTTCCAATACTAGCTGTCTGAGGCATGCCCCCTGTAGGGCATCAAGAATGACCCTGCTCCTGGATGTGCCTGCAGCAAAGGTGCTCCAGTTAACATCTGGCATATTCAGGTCCTCCATCAACAATATATCCCCTATTTCTACCATTCTAAGGAAGCCTTCTATCATTTCCTTGTCCATTCCTTCCCCCTGAGATGGGGGTCTGTATACAACCCCCATGCGGATTGTGGTGCCATTTCCTCTTCTCCAGGGTGACCCAGAGCGCCTCATCTGCTCCCTGTTTACTCTTTTAGTTCTGTTGCTTTGATCCCTTCCTTTACATGACAGCTACTCCTCCTCCTCTTTACCCTCCTTGTCCCTCCTGTAGATTGTGTATCCTGGTATGTTGACATCCCAGTCATGGTTCTCTGTGTACCATGTTTCTGTGACTGCCACAATATCCAGGCAACCCTCTTCCATCAAGGCCACTAGTTCAGGGAGCTTGTTACACAGACTATGGGCATTAGTACTCATCACCCTCCACTTTTTGATAGCCTTACCCCTTTTAGCCCCATTCCTGTCCTTACTGCCTTTGCCTTTTTTACATTTACCTCTGTCCTGCTCCCTAATAACTTCTCTACCTTGGTGTTTACCTCACTAATTACCATGTTTTGTGGGGGGAGGCTGGGATTTCCCTGCTCCCTTTCAGTGCCTCCCCCCCTTGGCTAGTTTAAATGCTTGCCAATGAAGCATTTAAACCTCTCATCTAGGGTTCTGGTTCCCTCCCTGGAAAGATGCATTCCATTGCACCAGTATAGGTCTGCATCCCTCCAGGTGGCTCCCTAGTCCCCAGTGAAGCCAAAACCCTGAGCTCCACACCAGTTTTTCAACCACTCATTGAATTCCCTGGTGAGGAGTGCCCTCACATCACCCTTGCCATAGACAGGCAGCACCTCCGAGAAGGTTACCGTATGCGCTACTTGTCTAAGGCCCTCCCAACTCTACAACCTCTTGCACTGCTCTGATCCCATTCCTAGCCAGGTCATTTGTCCCTAGGTGGACAATGACATCCAGCTCTCTCCCTCATGCAGCTCCTCCCACGATCCTGAGGATTCACTTCCTGTCCCTCCAAGCCATGGTGCCAGGAAGGCACCTTACCTCCCTCTCCCCTTCCTCCCCCATTTCTACCCCCTAATGATTGAGTCCCCCACCAGGAGTTGTTTCCTTCACCTGTGGGGTCCCATGCCACCCTCCTGTAGGTCTCCTTTGGGAAGGTTCCCAGCATCCTCCTTGGTCTCCACTGCAGGTGCCTCCATAGAGGAACCACTATCCACCAGAAAAGCAAATGAATTGTGGAGAGGTACAGCTGGAGAGATGCAACTCTGTTCCACCACCCTCTCCCTCCCTGAGCCCACCCTGGTCCAGCCTCTCCTCTTTCTTGGCAATCTCTAAGGTAGTGGCATTGGCCCAGGTGGTCCCTGGGTGGGGGAGGAGGTTTCACGAATCCTAGCCAGGTCAGCCTGGAGACGGGCAACTTCTTCTCTCAGACCAGAGAGGTGCCTGCAAATAGGGCAGCATTGCAGCCTCCAGAATGTCTCCCAGAACACTGCCACCCCACAGCCATTGCACTGGTGGCCCCTGTCATCCCTGTCCTCCCTGTGGCGCCTTCTGTGCCGTCGATGGCCACCAATATCCATCCCCTGCAGCAGCTCCAGTGTGGCCCAGGTGACCTGCAGGATCTCCTGGATGTTCCTCTCTAGGGCTCTCTAGCGTGGTCCACCTAGGACAAGGGAGTAGAAACAGTATGAGTGACTGGCCAGACCAATGCAGCCCACCCAATGTGCATGGCATACATCAGTGGCTTGCCCCCCTGGGATGGCATGCGACCACCCACAGTGGGTGCACCTACATGATCTGCCTACCCGGGCACCCACAGTCATGCAAACTGCTGCACACCCCCACTGCCCATACACCACACAGCACCATCGTGGCCATCCGGCATCATGGCAATGCAGTGGGATGGCAGTGGCACAGCCAGGTGCTCAGTGCACACACAGCCCACCTGCGACACCCACCCACAAGTGCAGACCCACAGGATGGTGTGGAGGGCACCTTGGGATGTGCACGGCAGTAGGCGCCATGTGCAGGGGGCCATGCTTCACCACCGCCCCTGCAGCCCACCATGCACAGTTGAAGAGGGAAACACGGCACTCACCTGTGTCCCGGTCAGCAGAGCACTGCTGACCCCCAACATCACCACTGTGCCCTGCTTGCATGGCCACACCACCAGCAACGTCCTGCCCTCCACGCTCTTGGGCCATTCGGGCCCTACAGCTATCCTCTGGACCTAGTGTGGAAACATGGAGAGAGTCCCATCAGTACACATCTGAACCATAGCCCCCCTCCAGCACTGTGCGTGCCCGCACAGCTCGTCTGTGCCGCGGTGGTGCAGGGTGTACTCGATGCATCCCCACAACTGGTAACACAGATACCAGCTCCCACCCCCCTGGTGGCATGGCCTGCCGATCTCCATGCCACCAGGACAGATGAATATTACTAGTGTGGTGAAGGAGCACCTACCTGGCCATGGCACGGCTCCCCGCTAGGCACGTGCCTGCAGTCTCTCTAGGCAGTCAGGGTCACGCCGCTGGAGGTCCCCATAGTGGTGGTGACACTGCTCCGTGGTCCTGTTGCTCCCTGTGGCCTCCTCAAAGCCCTTTTTCACCTCCTGCCACAATGCTGTGCATGGCCTCAGGAGGGGAACCTGCCCAAACAGGGCACCTGGATGGGGCTCCACAAGAGCCACCAGGTTCGTCAGTTCCACTGAGGTCCATACTGGTGCTCTGGTGCGTGGCATATTGCAGACACTGGTGAGCTCAAAATGGCACCTGGTAGCACACGTGCTCCATGTGCGGAGGCAGTGCGGTACTGCGCTGGCAGTCACAATTGCATTGGCACCAGACTGTGCAATGGGGGGGCAGCTATGTGGTTGCATGGTGCCTAGAGGGCAAAGGGCAGCCACAGGGTCAAGGGTCTCTCCATGCATGGAGCACCACAGCACTATTAGGAGGCCCCTGCATGGAGTGCAGTAGGGTGCATGTGTGTGATGCCAAGCAGTGGCCTACTGTGCTGAGGCACCATGGAGCCCATGGCGCACCATGGCACGTGCTCCCCTTCGGACATATAGTGCACAAGCGCCACAGGCACAGTAGTGGCAGTGCCCTGTACTGCCTCCCACACACGGTGCATCAGCTGCGCCACTAGTGTAGGCATCAGCACTGAGGGCATGCATGGTGTGGTGCCAATTGTGCACATCACAGTGGGGCGCCACAGCCTGAGCATGCTCAACACCATTGTGCAAGGCACAACAGTGCGATATTCAGCCAGGATATGCTAATCAGCTCATGAGCCATTCCATGGTGCATCCACTGCATTTGCATCCCATTACAGTTGCGCCTGCCGGCATTTGCATGCGATGCGCTATAAAAGCGACCTGAGAATGCATAGGCCATGGATCGGTATTGCAGTCTTTTGAGGTAGGTGCCATGCTGTGGAGACGTGGGGACAGTGGTCTGGGAGGACTGTATGGGACTGCACAGTCCATGGTAACACCTGTCCTTCCCCCCCCCCCAGGCACAAGCATGACTGAGCGAGAAGATGAAGAGAAGCAGGGAAGGGTGCGGAAGAGGAGGCCCAACTTCACCAGGGTGGAATCAGATGCCCTGTTCGAGGTCTACCTCGACAGGGTGCCACTGCTCAGTGGACAGAGGGGCACACCCCAGGCCCATGCGGTGGCGTGGGGTAAGGTGGCACGTGCCGTCAACTGGCAGGGCAGCCACCAGTGTTCCGTGCAGGAGTGCAAGAAAAAGGTTGGCATGGACAGGAGGCGTATTAAGGATAAGGTGGCTGCCATCAGAGCAACTTGTGCTGCCACTGGTGGGGGCCTGCAGGACATTCCCCACTTTATGCCACTGGAGGAGCAGGTGGCCAGCAGCATGCAGTGTAGTGCCATTGAGATTGTTCCCGGCGGAGGCTTCCAGATGAGCGGCAGCCCATCACTGCATGGTAGAACCGGTGCTGGCAGTGTGTGGGTGGCAGAGGGGCAGGCCCCAGGGCCAGACGGAACCACTAGCGGTACTGTGTTCCTTTACAGCTCCTGAGCGTCTGCATGGGGCAGCGGTGGTGGGTGTGTCCACCGAGGGAGCGGCCCTGGACACGATGGAGCACCCATCCACCTCCACAGGCGTCCGAGGGACCGACCATCTGCAGCCCTGCACATCTGTCCGTACTGATGCCAGTGGTGTGGGTGCAGATATGGCCCTGGCTGTGTTCCAGCGTGATGGTGCTCATGGTGTCCTGTGTGCTGAAACACAGATCGGGGCCAGCTCCAGCACTGATGATGACGTGATGCACGTCCCAGGCAGTGTTGTATGTGGGACACAGGGTGATCCCAAGGATGGCAACCACCCAGGCGGATCTGCAGGTAGTGCTGGCTTGGTTGCCTGCACAACAGCTCTTGTCCAGGCTGTGTCTGTGGGTTCCAGTGGGGCAGCACTGGCGTGCAGCAACAGTGGTGGGGCTGTTGTCACCGCTGTGGCCGCACCAGTGGTGCCTGGCGATCAGCAGCTGAAGGGCAGCGTCAGTAGCTGGCCAGTGTTGACATGGGGACAGGGGCAGAGGGCATCAGCAGTGCACTGCATGTGGACATACCCCAGGAAGGCAGTGCTGTGCGGCGCCCACCATAGAGGGGCGCTGTGCAGTGGGGCCAGGAACACCACAGGGGACAGCATGCTGGCCATGCAGATGACCCCTTGGATGACCACAGCCGTCTTCTCCAAGCCACTGTGGATCAGCAGGTGCGGCTCGTGGCAGCAGTGGATGCACTCTGTGCAGTGCTGCACCAGGCAGAGGAATGGAGAAGCAGGGACCATGCCCTGCTCCTAGCAGAGTTGGCTCAACAGCGGGCAGATGTTACCACAGTCATTGACAGGCAGACCACTGCAATGACAACTGTTGTGGATACACTGGCCGACCAGCTGTGTGCCCAGTTGCCGCACACCCCGCAGAGTGCTATGTCTACCCCCCGGTCTCGGTGTCGGGTGACCCCTGCCAGCTCGATGCCGGGTTTGGCTGTGGGCATACCTAGCATGCCTGGTGCAGGCATGTTCAGTGGCCTGCAGATCCCTGAGCAGACACAGTCACATTCACGCAGCGTCACCCCTGGGGGCCCTTCGATGCCACCCCATGAGGCCACTGGTCAGCCTGGCACGGTTGGCAGGTCTCGGTTGGGCCGCCCACACATCCGTGGTGGCTGTGCTACTGTGCTGCATGACTGACCCTTCCCCCTCCACAGCTACTGTCTGCCACTGCCCTGTGTGCACTGTGGTGTTCTGTGTGCACTGCGCAGGTGTGGTGCCCTGCCCTGCACACACACTGTCCTTGTGCACACCCTCCAGGCTGCTGGCCACTGTAGTGTGTCCATGATGATGCCAGCGTAGCGCTGTCTGCCACTATGCAATGGTACTAAGTGTCTGAGGCACGCACAGTGCCAGCCACTGGGTGTGGTAGTGTTGGGCCCTGTGGGGGTGTGGGGGGGCTTGTTGGGGTGGACGTGCATGTGGCCCTGTGGGCATAGGTAGGGGTGTGTGTGCCTGTGTGTGGATGCTGCATGCAGCCATGTTGTTCCCTGCCTTTGTGTGCAGTCCCCCGCCCATTCCCATGCCCCTGATGTCATCCTCCCTTGATGTCCACCCCTGCCTGTCTGTGGGCTGTGCCCTTGCCCTTGGTGGTTGCACGTGGCCCTGTTGACCTACCTGTGTTGTCCGGAGTGCTCCTCTGTGATGGTGTCCCAGTGCTGCTGAGCCATTTGGGCCAGCCAGGGATCCCTTCGCCCAGGGGGTGACTGCCCAACACCAGCTGGACCAGCGTCCTCATTGTCCCCATCGCTGTCCCCCTCTTCAACCTCAACGGCTATCCCACAGTCGGTGGCCATGTTGTGCAGGATACAGCAGGCCAGGAATAGCCCGCAGGCCTTTGAGGGGCTGTATTGCAGGGCACCACCTGACGTGTACAGGCAATGGAACCGTGCCTTCAGCAGCCCGAACACCCGCTCGATGACATTCCATGTTGTGGCATCTGCCTCATTGTACTGTTGCTGCGCTGGGGTCGAGGGGCACTGGTATGGTGTGAGCAGCCAGGGCTGTAGCGGGTAACCACTGTCACCTGTGTGTAGAGGGGCTTCATTAGCATGGTGGTCTGTGACACTATGCCATGGGCCTTCATGGCCATTCCCCATGGCACCCCTGCCCATATCCCACACACACACACCCCATCTGCACCCATCGTCCAGCGTGCTATGTATACTTACCTGCCAGATGGCCAGTGGGGATGTCCCCACTCTCAAACCTATGGCACAGTGCAGACTGGTGCCAGATGAAGGCATCGTGTGCTCCCCCAGGGTGCGTGGCACAGACATTGATTATGCGCCCCCTGGCATCGCACACCACCTGGCAGTTGACACTTGGGTAACCCTTGTGGTTAATGTATTCCACCCCATCTGGGCCAGGTGGCATGCAGATGCCTACATGGGTGCAGTCTATGGCCCTGAGCACACCAGGCAACTATGCTACCCTGTGGAACTCCTGCATGTTTGCTGTGCGCTCCGCCTGTGTGCTGGGGAAACGGATGTACTCCACAGCATGTGACAGCAGTATACTGAGGAATTTTGTGAGTAGGCATGACGCGGCTGACTGGGTTATGCCCGTTGTGTCCCTTGTTGGTCTCTGGAAGGTGCCCGTGGCAGGCAGGCACACGACAGCTGTGATCTTAGTCTCCACGGACAGTGCATGGCTCCGTCGTATGGGTGCCTGCATCTCATCACTGCACAGCTCACAGGAGCTGCCTCAGAATCACCCAGTTCAGGCGGTCCTGGACCATGATCTCGGTGTCACTGTACTGTTCGAAGGTGGTGCGGGCACAGTACAGCCTGTTCAGACTTACATACCGTGGGGCCTTCCCAGCCCGCACCTCGTTAGCTTGCCTTCTCACACCCCTCATTACTGCCTCCATCTGGAAGGTGGCACTGGCCATATCCCTGTTTGGTGTCCCCCCGGCACCTGTCTACTTGGTCCCCCTCGGCTGTGTGCTGCTGGTGCTGCCCCTTCACCAGGTACACTCTTGGCTCTTCACCACTGTGTGTCCTGCCTCTTGACCACTGCCCTCCATCCTCTGTGGCACGCTGAGGCCCTCTCTCTCTCGCGTGCACACACACACACACACACACACACACACCTTCACTCACTCGCACACACCTCCAGTGGTCCCCCCATCAACCTCCTGACCACACCTTCCCCCTGCTTCTTGAATTGCCTCCCTGCCACACTATCTCCACGCTCCCCCACTATGTCTCCTCTGTGGTGCATTCATCCTCCCCTCACTTGCTCCCTTTTGTATTGGCTCATTTCCGCTGTTGAGCAACTTCTGCTTGCTCCACTATTGCGCACGTCACCTACTATTGAATATCGCACTGGGCACATTATTCCTGGTTACTCCCCCTGCACTTGTGCAAGCATTCATTTCTGTTCCTCTACAGTGCATTGGGTGTTGTACTGTACATGTCCCATATTGAATATCTATTATCACACATATCTACTTGCTCAGGCACATCTGCTCTGAATATCCCAACCATTGTCTCTATCTAGAATACCTTTTAGCTGGCAGTTAGCCAATTAAATTAGATTTACTCATCTGACATTAGTGCTTTCAGGGGGTGGGGAGTGGTGTGCCTCAGGGGTCAGTACTAGGACCATTGCTATTTAGTATATTTACAAGTGATTTGGATATAGATAGTGGGAATAAGATGGTGACATTTGCTGATGATGTGAAAACAGGAGGGGTAGTAGATGCATTTGATGATAGGTTAACTTTTGGAAGAGATTTAATACAAATTTTGGAATGGGCAGAAGTAAATGGAATGAACTTTAATAATGATAAATGCATCATAATGCATTTGTGAAGGAAAAATGTGCAGCAGAATTATTACGTGAAGGATATAAAACTGAAAGTATCTACATGTGAGAGATATCTGGGAATCTATATCCAGAATGACTTAAACAATAGCATTCATAGTAGAAATGTATCAAACAAAGCCAGGTATTTAGTAAATTGTATTAGACGGGGGTTCCACTCTAGAAGTAGGGAGATGCTGATGCCGCTGTACAAGACTCTGGTTAGGCCCTTACTGGATTATTGTTCCACTGTATGGAGTCCCTTTCTTGTGAAAGATGTTAGGTTGGTGGAAAGGCCACAACGGTCCTACGCAAGATTGATATCAGGGTGTGAGGGCTTAAATTATGAGGATAGATTAGAAAGATTGGGTTTGTGGTTCTTGAGAAATAGGAGAGCTGGGGGGGGGGGGATCTACTGTTTCCGTATAAAGGTTTAAAAGATGAGAGTATGAGGATGGAGATGGGACTGGAATTTAAAGATAAATTATACCAGTTGAGGGGACATGATAGACAGTTGAAGGAAACATTATGTAGGACAGAAATAAAAAGACATGGATTTAAATGTAGGGCAATCAGGATGTGGAACAGATTACCTCAGGTAGTGGTGGATGCAGAGAATGTGGAAATGTTTAAGAATAGATTACACAAGTATTTTACTGAAGTTGGTGACTTGTGTTACCGCCACTGAATTGTGGGGAAATGCTTATTTGGGCTCTGCCTTCCTGACTTTCCTATTTTCTAGTATGAAATACAGTATGAAGTATGAAATTGCTTAGGCAGCATCAAGTCACAGTAGAGCCCAGACACCTGTAAAAGGCTGCCGAGTGCACTTACCTGATTAACAAAATTTTAAATAAAAAAAAGACAGGAAGGGAGTTCAACTGCATTACAATGACAGGTGAGCCAAGTTTGATTCCCTCACATTGCCACTCAGTTTGGGATCTGCCCACCTCAGGATAATACCCTATACCTGTAGTATAGTATAGTGTATTTAAATCAAGGCTCCACCTCTCTCTCACTGCCTCTAGCTCCTGTGACTGCCTCCACTAGCTGACCCCATGAATATTTCCCTAACCTTATTCAGTTGTCTCTCCTATTAGCACTTGTTTACCCCTTAGCACGCACTTCCCCGTGTTATGTCTACAACAATGCCTCTGGCTGAGCTCCTCCTCTATAGCTCTCCGCCCCTCTACTCTCCCACTCTCTTGTCCTCTATCCTCTCTCTACCTCATCTGCTATTTTCTTGTAACCTAGCCTCCAAAACTTGTTTTGTTTCTCAGATGCTTTGTAACTCTGTTTAGCTTACACTTTTGTAACCTTGTCCTATGTATTGAATTTGTAATCTGACTTACATGTCTTATGTTTTGAATTGTAACCTGACATGGAACCTTTGTAAAAGAGCCCTGGCTCAAAGGTATTGTAATCCTAGGCCTAATAAATAAATAGCTAAGATCAGACTGTGAAGAACAGGCTGATTCAGAAACAATGTGACTACTGTAACATCATGGATAATGAGAACAAAGCTCCAGTGCTCTATTGATGTCACAGTATCCACAAGGAGTTTGAATCAGCCTGTTCTTTACAGTCTCATGGTTTTTTGTATGATATAATATAGGGTTTTCATTTTTTTGCCCTGATCTTTAAGTAGCCCCTAGGTGCTCTAAATAACATCCACAGTATGGCTCTGAGTAATGTAGCACCTGCCACTTCGATCTACCCTCTCCCCCAAGCCCCCAATTCTGTCTCCCATGGGTTTTTATTATTTAAGCCTAGTTGGATGTCTCCACTGAGCCACAAGGGAGACTTTCATGTCACGGCTTCTGCTGCTCACTCCATGCCTCAGTCTCTGCCAGAGCCTCTGACAGCCAGCATCGGAGAAGAGTGAAGATGACATGGGCATTTTTCAAATCAGGTGTGATCATGCTTTCTTCATAGCCTGCTCCTCCACTAGTCAAAGAGACACTGGATAGAAGATGAACAGAAGTGGCCAACAGTCTGGGAAGGTAGAAGCCCTTCCTGGACCCTCTAGATGCAAGAGATATATAAAGAAAAAAAGGTTTTTGAATTTCACTTGTTAATTCATCTTTTGGATGAGACGCTAAACTGAGGTCCCATATGCCTGTTCTGGTGGTAGTTCAGATGGATGTTAAAGATCCCATGGCACTTCTTAAAAAGAGTAGGGGAAGTTTTATTATAGGAAAACAAAACCATACATTATTTACAACAAAAATATCTTAGTTAATAAAGTCAATAACCTATGTGTTCTTTTCATTGATTATTAGCGTAGTACAATCATATATACAACAGTTCACTATGTTGGGGTATCATAACAATAAGTTTTCACAGTTTTTCCAAAGTATTTGTACTTTATGTTCTAGATAAGTTTTACAGTCTTTTTCATAAATATGTGCTAGTGCATTCCAATATTTGTAATTAATTCTTGGTAAAAGACATACTTCTGTTGTAGGACCTATGCATATCTGGCTTGCCAGATATAATATACTAAGAAAACCCCTACTATTTACTCTACAATGCTGTATAAATACCAAATATAAATTCTTGATAAGTCAAATTGTTATACAAAGATTCCTTCCAATGTACTGCTAAGTAGTTCCAAAAATGTTGCATGTATGGGCATTGAAAATCCAGATGGTCCTGTGTTTCTAGTTCTGTTTCACAACCTCTCTAATGCAATATATTTCACTTTGTTGTTTATGCTTATGAGAGTTTCTAACTCCCAGTCTATTGTGGAGGCAGAGCCATTCTACATCCCATGCAAATGTTGGTATTCTTTTATTGTTTAGATAGTGTAGTACCATGCCAGTCATATTTTCTGGGCACCATGGAAAGTTCACTGCAGTGTCAATATTAGTTTCCATGACTTTGTCATATGACTGCCTTCTGGTGGTTGTTAAAAATAAATCAAAACTTATATTCTAGCCTTTTATTTTCTGAAACATGTTCCTTATATAATCAGGGACAAAAACAAGTTTTATTAATATGTTTTAACATGTTGTTTCTCCAGTCTGACATATAAGAGTTGGTCCACTCAGCAATTATTGTATTTCATGCCTCATCTGGGTTTTTAATGCATGCTGCAATATTTGTCATAAAAAAAAAAAACAGTGGTAAAAAAACAACAGATTTATCATTCCTATTCCTCCTTGTTTAATATGCTTATATGTTGTATTACGTTTGACAGGATTTTACCTACTTCCCCAGAGGGCCTGGAAGAAGACATTATAGAGGCGAACCTACATGCCCTGTGGGGAGAGAGATGTGACTCATATATAAAAGGACAGGCAATATCAAAGTTTTGATTAAAGTTCATTTTAGTTTGCAAATTTTCTTAGATTTCCAGTTTAGTACCTTTAGTTCTGCAATTTTTATACTGTTCTTCCAATTCTTTTCTGCCATGTTTTGTGAGCCAAAGGTGATCCCCAGAATTTGTATATCATTTAGCTTTACCTTAATTGAGGCTATATGTTTTTTACAGGATGCACTGCCTTGTTCCCTAAGGGATACACTCTACTTTTTTCATAATTAATTTTTGATGCAGACAGTTTTGCAAACCTTTCTAAAATACTGTTGGCCTCTAGTCCAGAATCTTCATCTGCCAAAAAAATAACTACATCATCTGCATAAGCCAGATATTTCAGAGGTGGTGTTGTCAGAGTTATACTAATTCCCTTAATACTGGGATTTTGGTCTATGCTTCTGAGAAGTGGGTCTAATCCAAAGATGTATGAAATAGGACTGTGTGTGCATCCTTGTTGTACACCTCTCTTTAGGGTGCAATGGGTACACATCTATCTATTTACGAGTCAGGCAATCGTGACATTATCATATAAACATTTTGTCCATGCTATAAAATTCTGTGGCAGTCCACACCATTCTAAGACCGTACATAAGTAGTCATAGGATAGCCTGTCAAAGGCCTTTTCATGGTCAGTGCTTAATGTATAACCTCCTATGGAGGTGTTGTTTCCTCTACAAAATACTTCCCTGAGTAAAATCAGGTTATCCTGTATTGCCGTATGTTTTATGGCATAGGTATGTAAACTACTGATTAATTTGCCTGCAACATTAGTAAGTCTATCTGTTGTTATTTTAGCGAGTATTTTATAGTCAGTGTTTACAAGCTTAATGGCCTTCAATTCGTCAGTTTTGATTTGTCACCTTTTTATGAATGCAGGAGTCAAAACTGGCACCGGCCCGCTAGCCAAATGCTGGTAGATTTTGTATCAGACTAGTAAGATTTTCATTTGACTAGCCCTACGAGTTTGTTCTAGAGAAGGCAAGTATCTGATCTGGGCCAGTGGAAATGTCTGCAGGGCCAGTGGATTTTCCCAGTCACTAGCCCTGCTGGCTAGTTGCTGGCTAGTGGCTACAAAACTTAATTTTGACCCCTGGAATGAGCATTAATAATGCTTTAGTCATTGTGTCTGGTATTGCATCTGAGATCAAAATATGATTATAAACTCCTGTTAACAGAGGTATCAATTGTTGTTTAAAAGTTTGATAAAATTCTATACTTAATCCGTCTGTTCCAGGGGCTGTGTTTTTATTCAAATTATTAATGCTTTTTTCCACTTCTTGTTCTGTAACAGGGGATAGTTAAGGAATTATTTTCTTGTTCATTTTAAGTAGGAAACCGTATGTTTTGTATAAAGGTACTACCAGAGCAGGTTTCTGGTTTTGTTCTAAAAGTATTCTTATTTACTTCTTCCATAATACTGTTTTTCGTTTGACAGCATTGCCCTGATTCTGTAACAGTATCATGTATTATTCTATTGTTAACATGTGTTTTGCAGTCATAATGTGGATCAAAGGTTTATTTTTTTATTATGGGTTCCAAACTGCATTTCTTGTTCTGTTATACTGAATGTTCCTTATATCTGTAATTAACTTTGTAGTTACTGAAGTGCAATTGGTGCTATACATTTCTGATCTGGAGCTAACTTTATGTAGTAAACTCCTAAATCGTAAGTATTTTATATATTGTGTGTTTGCTTTTTGTCCTGAGTATGTCTGAAGCAATTTCTTGATATCTTGTTTACTTTCTTCCCCCCATTGGTTAGTAGGTTCATATACATTCCTGAGGTGCAGTCTCTCAGATGAGACATTAAACCAAGGTCCCGTCTGCTTGTTCTGGTGGTTGTTCGGGTGGGCGTTAAAGATCCCATGGCACTTCTCAAAAAGAGTAGGGGAAATTTCCCCAGTGCCCCGGCCAAATTTCCTCCATTCACTAGAAATACCACCAACAGCTTATCAGGTTCAGTTTCAGTTGGTTACCATCTATATCCCAACCCCTGAAAAAAAGACTTCTAGTCTCAGTAGGCTTACCCGGTTAACAAAAAATTAAATAAAACAGTAAACAGAATATTGATAACCTTGCTGTCCAGAGTATATTCAATTACTTTATCAATTTAGGTTCTGTAAATATCTAAGAGTTTAGCCTCCATGGGTCCTTCCCACTTTGGGAGTGGCTCCCCACTGTAAGTCACATAGAAGTACTTTGTGATCTGATATTTCCATGCCCCAAGTGCATGCTTTAGTGACTGTAAACTGGGCTGTTACAAAAAGAAAGTATATTATGGTATTTAGAGTACCTTTCATAAATGTACAGTATGTCCTCCTGTTTTGTGCGAAGTTCTGCATGTGTCCTGAATAGCAGTTTCATTTACAATATTATGCAAGCAGTTGGAGTCACAGAACATCTTGTCTGTTTTTTGTCCCCTATCAGCCTTTTCTAAGCCACAGTTAAAGTCCCTCCATATCAAAATTCTTGCAGTGTGCAAATATGGTTGTATTTGTTGAAACAAGTCTACCCTTGCTGCCTTTGTTTGTGGGGCATAGACATTTAGGATTCTTATCCTGTCTCTCCTACATGTAACATCCAAGATCAATGCCTTGCCTGGTTGAACATCAGTTAATCTGGAAATATGAAATTCGGTTCCTGCTAATAAAATACCAACTCCATCGCATCTATCTGGTCCTACTGACCAAAAAGTGGGGCCCTTAGTCCAAAGTCTATATGTCTGGGAGATTTCATAGTTTGTCTTAATCCTGACATCTTGTAGCAGTATTATGTGTGCAGCAATGTCTGCCAGGGTTGTGAAAGTTGCCAGCCTTTCTCTATGGCTTTTTATTCTGTTTAAATGAATAGTGTTAACAGTTAGGGTCCCCATAGTTGTTGAAAATCATGTAATAAAAAATCACTTAGTCATAGGTCTTCCTCACATTCGATCTAGCAACCCTTTTCTTTGTTTGAGGATCTGCAGTGTCAATGTAAGGGTCCTCAGTGTCTGAGGGCAAGTCGTGGAGTAAGGATAAGATAGAAGAGGTTTCAGATGCTCCCTCCTCTTCCTCAGTGTCCCCCCAATCTTCTCTACCCCTAAGCATGCTGTATTTATTTCTGGTACTTATTTCCCCTTTTCTCCATTTAGTAATCTCTTAGTTTCAGATCTAGGTCTTTTTTTCTTTCCCTTTGTTTTTACAAGTTCAAAATCATCTGGGGGTGGGTGGGGCATTTAGGGAAAATGGGTTGCTCCTGATCTGTGATTACTGTTTGTTCAGTGTGTACTTCCATGTCCTGATCTCTGAGGGTTTGTACCTGCACCGTGTGTGTCATGTGTCCGGTGTGTGTCTTGTGTTGTTACCTGGTCATGTGCATTCAGTTCTATCTGCACCTCTTCCTATTAGCTATGCTGCAAAGTAGTCTGTGTGTTTATCCTTTCCATGCATCTTTCTGAGGCTTTTGCAGAGCCCCGTTGCTGTGCCTGTGTCACTAAGTCATCTTGCGCCTGGCCTCCTCCTCTATTTTGCAAGGCCCATAGATATTTAGAAAAGGCGTGGCCTCTCTTTTCACACAAATTACATTTGAATGCATTTTTACAGTCTTTGGGTAGATGTCCATGTTCTAAACAATGTGTACAATGTGCACTGTCTTAGGCATTGCTCGTGTGAGCATGAGATCCATATTTAAAGCAGGATTTCGGCTGTCCTGCATAAAATAGCATGCCTTTTTCTCTGCCTAGAAAGAAACTGCAGGGTAAATGTATGACCCCTTGATCTGTTTGTAATAGTTTGTCTCCTAATTTCCAGCCCCCTGTCCATATTTGTTCTGAGTCAATAATGGGGTCTGGTTTGTCCAAGATTTCACAGCGTTGCCAAAGCCAGAATAAGATGTCCTGTATGTTTACACTCTCATTTCTAAAAAAAGTCCTGATGGTAGGTCTTGTTAGAGGGACTGCTAAAAATGGAAGCCATAAGAGGGTGTCTTTCAATTTGTTATACGGTGTCCAAAAGCAGTCCAATGCTGAGATCTGTTTAAAGCTCACATCAAAGTTTGCATCTCCAACATGTATTAAGGCATATATCTCTGAGGCAAAAAATCTTAGAGAATCTATCAGAGCTCTAGCAACACAAACTCTGTCTGGTAGCAAATTTAAGCCCCCTTGGTAAATTATTCTAACTGTGTTTCTCCATGGTGCTGGTTTTCCTGTGGCCTGAAAAAAATCTGCAAACTGTTTAGGTATTTTTTGTGTTATCTCCTTTATCTCCCTGTATAGGCTTCTCCTGCCCAGTTATGGTGGAGGGCCCAGCTACCTCTCCGTCTGGTCCCCTGTCAGATTCGGGTTGTATTTCTGACTCGTCTCATGTATTATCAGTATTGTCTATGTTCATGACTTCAGTTACAATAGGATTTGGAAAAAGAGTCTCACCAGAAGTATGCACGTTGCCATCTTGCGATTAAGTTCCAGTGTTTACACTGCTACCAAGGTGCATCTGTCGAACCTTAGTTGGCTACTGACATTTGGGACTGATGTATCCTTAGCCTACTGCTGTACTGTTGGGTCATTGTACTAGGAATCCAGTCTTCTGCATTTGTCTGTAACCAACCTGCAGATTGTAAAGCACACTCTGGAGACCAAGTACTGTGCTGTTGTGGAAGATTTTTCTGCACCATTAGTCTAGCAACCTTGACTCCTAACAGTTTGGTTATCATATCCTTTGGTTTTAGACAGGCTACTTGCAACAGTTCTGTATCAGTGTGAACAGTTGATGCCACGTCAACAAGGCCGGTAGTGGCAGCAGGATGTCTGTAAACTGACAAGTGCTCCTTTTCCTCGGTGATTTTCGGGTCCTCATCATGCAACAGTTTTAACAGGTGTGCTTTTTTTTGTTCATATTGTTTAGTAAATCCTGTACATTTCAGGTATCGTTGACATTGCTTATGTTGCCTGGCATCTCTGTATTCCATTCCTGAGATGTCCCATGCAAAGATACCTTCATGGTCTCAGTCACGTTTGCTGCTGAAAAGTCTATGCAAACATCTTCTGAGGCAGACGTGTGAACGATCTGCTCTGCCTCAGCTTCACCTTCCGAGCACTGTGCCTCTGAATCCGCCATCTTGGACAGACAGTGGCTCCCCCTCTGGAGAGTAGGAGAATTTTCCCGATGTATTGGTCAATTTTCCCCCATTCACTAAAAATACCACTAACAGTTTAATCTTGTTCAATATCAGTTGGCATCCATCTGTATCCCCCTCCCCCGGGATGAGGCTGAAAATAGGCAAATTGTCTAGTCCTGCTTTCCTGGTCAACAAAAACGAAATAAATATATTATACTGCACGCTGCTTCCATAACTGCAAATGCTCACACTGTGAGTTCCAGGCTGCTTACCACATTCTCTAAAAGTTGTTCTTCATGATTCTGTGTGAAGAACAACTTTTAGAAACCACTAATAAAACCTGCTAACCTTGCATGTAACACTAAGCTGAAAGGCTTGTTTCCTGGATGGTCCAAAGGGTTGCTTATGTATGCTTCCGACTGTGAAGACTTGGCCTTTCTGGTAACACTTATTTCCCAGTGAATAGATAGGTTTTCCTGTTGGGATTTAGGAGGGTAAAAGATGTGCAGTATATCCAGACACTGCTGGAGCAGCATTGACATCCAGTGGTCCCATGCCAAAAGTATAATAATAAACTGTATTATACTCTATAACTAATAATGTCATTTTTTGTTTTGTGTGGTGTTGACATAACTCAAAGCTGGTTGTAACTCATAAAAAAATTTCATCATAGGCAATATAAATCTTGTTTAGTTAATGAAAGTGATTTATTGCTTTAGCAGTGTTGGTCATAGAATGATCTGCAGTGAAAGATTCTGGGAAGATGCCTTCCCTGGTAAAGCAGGAAATACGACTTGAAATAAACAGATATTAGTTCTAAGTGATGACTATATGCTGCTCATCGTACAAAGTGTGGATGTTATGATACAGTTGGTTCTTCAGGGATCCTCCATTAGAAGCTGGAATAGAAATTGTGAATACAATTGACAGCTTGTACTTTAGGCTTTGAAATTATATTTAAAGTACTTAGTGCCCTTATTGAACATTGTGCTACCATCATGGGGTTTTTATCTAGTCTGTGCAATGCAATGATTTTTGCAGAGCTGTCTTCACTTATAAACCTCATCTATTTGCTGTCACAGTGTTCTATTGATTTAGTTGTCAGCATGATCTTTGCAATGTCCTTCTGACCCAGTTTTGTATCCTCAGCACATAATATTAGCTTTGTGAACCGAGCCTGTGTTCTAGATTTAGCAAACAAAGCTGTTATCCTGACACCAGAGCACTTATGAGCTGCTACAGTCAAACTCAAAAATATTCCAGTTTCTGTTATGCGTATACATGCACACTGTGTACATATGCATACACACCTTACATACACATGGATGTGCACAGTTTAGCTGTACAATACATATGCACACACACTCAACATATATACGTGCACACACTCGCCTGTATCTCTGCTTATAATGAGCAAAAACTAATGGTAAGAGTGTCTTCCAGTTAGGGAACAGGAAAAGGAAACTGAGTGGTATTCTAGCAATTCGATATAGTAGTGATGTGGACTGCAGTTATAGTACCTGATAATACAATACAGCCGTATTTTGTATAGCATACTTCATACAAAAAGTATCACCGAATGCTTTACACTAAGAAAAGAAATACTCCCAAATTATGAAAAGCAAATGTTAATGTAACACTCTTGTCTGCAAGGATGGTCTGACTCCTGGCATGATAGGCATCACAAGGGCTTTCGTGGGTTTGTCCCTTGGGCAGATGGCCCAGGTCTAATTGACTGTAAAAGTTAATGGTTCCATTGGCGTACTGCCTCAACCTGAGGTGGCTCCTTTCCTGGCATATCTGAAGGTGCAGTCCCCTGAGAAATGTACCATGCATGGTACAGTGACACTTGACATTCGCTAGCCCTGGGGTATGTAGGGGGTCTCTGCTGCACATACTGAGACTGCAGACATGGCAGAGTGCTTCTTCACTTATACTGACTGGCTTAAAACTTCCTTCAACAACAGTTTCCCATTTACTGGTCGGTGCATACCCCAGCACCATTATTTTGCTGTTCACTGCTTAAGGCAATTTGAAAAGGGCACACAGAAATAAAGTTGTAATTAATGTGTTAGGTTTGTTTGTTTGTTTATTGTATTCCAAAATGTTACCAGAAAAGACAAACTGAGGTGATAATAGCTCATTTCCAGATGTCTCCTTGGGTGGGAGGGATATGGAAGACTGTACAAAAGGAGAAAAAATAGACAGGACATTAACAAATATACAAGAACAATAGGCAATACAAGCAATGCGGTATTTAAAAAAGGAGCATAATAATAAAGAGTGCTGGGTGAAACGGTACAACAAGGAGCATGCAGAAGTCAAAACTGAGTTTGGATAGGCATGGAGAAAATACCCCAACCAGGCAAAATGGGGGGGCAATAAGTGTAGGGTGGGTGGTCATTTAAGGTAAGAGACCAAGGACAGTTGCAGGTGGGAGTATAAAAGTCATCAAGAAGAGACTTTTTTTTCATTCACTATATCAAAACTCACATTGCTGATACATTATTGGTTCCATGGCATAATAATCAGTAAAGGAACAGTATCAAATCTGGATTTCTATTCTTACCTCCCCAAGTCACAGCACTGGAAGGGAATTACAGCTGATTAAATAGTAGTTAATTCTGAGTAATATAAACAATGACTTCTGCAGCAGTGAGCATGGACTACAGTCCGGAGCTGCCAATATGCCTAGAGGTTAGAGTAACGAGCTGCGACTGAACTTGGTACTGTACATCCAGCAGGCCTGGGTTTGAGTCCCACTACCACCACTTGCATAATGTGAGACCCTGGGCAAGTCACTTAACCACTCCAGTGCTCCTGTGTCACTCCTGAAAACAGGCATTGTGCCTAGTGGGCCTGTTACCAAAGAATAATAATAACAAAAAAGAAATAATCTGCTAAGACCCAGTAAGCCAACCAGTGACTTAGTGTAAGTCCATGAGAATCGTAATGATTCTGTAATTCAGCTGATGATCATAGATAGGTGTGTTTAGAAGTCCATCACATCTCCCAGTGGTTCGACATAAACAATCGGTTATCACAAATTTAAGAAAACCGCTATTAATATATTGAGAAAAGCGCATGGCATCAAAAGTGCATTATGAACTGGACTGTAAAAATGCCCCAGTATAAACAACAATTCAAGGTTTCAGGAAATGTTCTTCATACTATTTTCTATAAATCAATATTGTGCTACTGTATATAAGACAACTCACTCACATGCACTAGCTTTGTGCAAAGTGCTCCAGCCTAGTGCAGATATAGCACTACGGGTTCTCTTGGCCATGCAGTCATCTTGGCCATTTTGGACCTCCCCCGATCTTCACCAATAAGTCCTCATGGCCTAAGAGAACCAAGTCCAACTGCAGCTTGTTTTAAATATAGTCCTCTGCCCCCACATTCATGCATCAAGACAGGAATATACCCCAAGAAAAAAGCACATTTAGTAAACAAGAGTTCAGTTACGGAACAGTAAATGGAAATACAGAATAACTGTGGTATACAGGCAATTGACAGTATTAACAGTTCTATGGTAACAATTTAGTCTGTAGCAAAAAGTCTGTTTCAACCCTCACTGGCAGAATCTGATTCAGCATGTTTGGTTGCAAAATCTTTTATTTTCTAAATTTTTTTTACCTGCTTCTTTTGGAAGATTTTACTTGAGTAGAATATCATTAATTTAGCAGGTAACTGCAGGGAATGTGTGATACCAAGAGGATTTAGCTCACTGTTTAAAGCATCACATGGGTGGAGACTGGAGAAGAGACTTAAGGGAAAAGAGAGAAGGGGAAAAGAGGATCAGAATTTAGGAAAATTATTTGAGAAGGCAGCTTGACCAACATTAAATTTCATGGGTGGAGTAGAAAGGGAAAGAGAAACATTGCTGTGGAGAGGGTTGGAGGCAAGTGGCAGAGATGACAGGCAGAAGGCAAGGTAGCAAGGAAGGGAACCAAACCAGAATTTGGATATGAAGGAGGCACAATGGGAAAGGCGTGTGGCATCAACTGGGTATGAAGGGGATAGTCCCAAGCAAAATGACAGAAGAAGTAAAAATGGGGGGGGTCCAGTCTGACAAGGGAGAATTTAGAAGCTACACTATAGACCATGCCACCATAATCAAAGATGGGGAGTATCCACTTCAATACAATCTTACAGCAGGCAGGAAGTGGGATATTCACTTTGTTCTTGTGTAGCACACCACACTTGGGGTATAGCTTAAGGTGGATAGTACCGCTATGTGCTGGTAAATCAAGATGACATTCCAGCCGGACTCTGAGGTGCTTAAAGAAGGAGACATCCTCAATCACAGCACCATCATGAGTATGAGACATGGGAGACAGGTGAGTTTGGTAAGCAGCTGTCATGTGCTGAATGTCTTAGAAACCATTTTATTGCCATTGAGGGACAGTTGGTTTGTCAAAATGCAGTTGTAGCTTGGTGGTAAGGTCAAGGCAGAGGAGCCAGATGCAAAGAACACACTGGGTCATCAGCATACATATGAATGCACACAGGAACAGGTAGAATGGAGGTTAGTTCAGGAATATGGAAAAGAGAATGGGGCCCAGTAAAAACAATTAAGGAACACATGAGCAGATGGGAAGTGGGGAGGATAGGGAACTTTCAATCCTGACAACTTTAAACCTACTCTCAAGGTAGAAGAGGAACCAACTGACTGAGGAGGCAGAAAGGCTCACTGTCATAAGCGTGTCCAGAAGAAAGAGATGTGCCACAGTGTCAAATGCTTTGGCCAGATCGATAAAGATGACATAGGTGATCAGACCCTGGTGCATACCTGAAATGATGTAGTCAGTAAGCCAGAGGAAGGAGGTGGAAGTGAAGTAAGATTTCCTGAAGCCAAACTGGAAAGGAGTGAAAGAGGGGGAGTCAAAGAAGAAAGAAAGCTGTGTGAGAACAATGTGTTGCTGCCACTTAGCCAGAGTACAAAGAAGAGATATAGGATGGCATTTACCAGGAACAGAAGGATCTCCACTTCTAAGGAGTAGGATGACAGCATCCTGCTTCCAGGTTTCAGGGACAATGGTGGAGGAGAAAGAGAGATTAAGGAGGTGGGTAATAGGAACAGTGATGGCAGAAGCTGACAGAAGCAGAAGTTTAGAATCAAGACCATCACGGCTTCCTCCCTTGTGAGGATTAAGGGCAAGCAAGACCTTCAAGGGAAGCAGAGGTAGCTGTAGGAGAGAAGGAAAAAGGCTAAGTTAGAAGGAAAGGAGGAGAAGGGGAGAAAAAGGAGGAGATACGAGAAAGAGCACACAGGATGAAATAGGAGTTAAAGGGACACTGTCAGCTTTTGAACCCAATTTTATAGTGTCTAGACCCAATGTGTCAGGAGGAAGCACTGTCATTATGGAAAACATTGATGGCAAGAGATTTTGAAATAACAGCTAGATTGTTCTTATTTTAGTGACAAGTACATTATGTTCATCCTGACCGAAATGCCCCGTGGTGCGCATCCACGAGCTGGAATGGCACCAAGTAAACCAGGTAAACTCATTCATGAATGAGTTAGTAATTAAGCGTCACATAGTAGTAAAATGCTGTAGCCCCTACGGTTCATGCCACTGATCTCTTCAAAGCTATTCCCATTTAAAAACAAGCATTCTAACTCATTTTGTTTTGTGTTTAAAAATTGAAGCCGTGATTCCAGGCATGCACATTAGTGTCAACGCAAATGCTTATGCCCAGCATCATGATTTCAACCTTTAAACACAAAATAAAATGGGTTAGAGTGCTCATTATGGCTGTGGACGGAGCCTACAGCCATCTTGCTGTCTGTAGCTGGAAAAATGGAATACCGTGGAACATATTTTTGGAGTTTTCAGTGTATCCTTCCACAACTATAAATCACTATATCAGCAAATATCCAGCCCACTTGAAACTCCCTAGTACCAACACCCTTCTTACAGTGCTCCTCAAACCCCAATAAGCTGAGCACTCCCAAATAAGAGTTCCACCACCCTACTGCCTCAGCCACTGTGCACACTATTTAATGCACCTGGACAACACAATGCTGGCACCCCCCCAAACTAGTAATCCTTTCCCTCCTCGTTATCTCTCTTGGGGATAAAGTTAACAGGAAGATCATTGTGCCTAATATGGATCACCCTACCTTCTCAGGAATCCCATGGCCAGTGATCCATACTACAGGTAGAACAAACACAGAACCTTATCTGTGGCTTGTTTCAAGCTCCCACCACAATCTACAAACCCTGGACACCGCCCAAAATCCCCATAGCTATTCTGCTATGCTACCGCATATTAACTAGTACTGCCTATGGCTACAAGCTCTCCAAATTTAAGAATGCTGACTCATCCTGGGTGTTCTGGGCACACTTCCTCAGAAAGCTAATCCTGGTACTCCTCCTACTATCCAGAAATGTTGAATCCCAACCTAGGGCACACCCCCTTGCAAGCAACTCCACGGAACTGGGATACCTCAAGATTAACTTCCTAAATATAGGAAGCCTGTTACCAAAGCTATCACAGTTCCAGGCTTGGGTGGAGCTGCTGAAGCCTGATATAATAGTTCTCACAGAGACCTGGCTCTCCCTGAAGATCAATGATGCAACAGTAGCTCTGGAAGTCTACACAACATTCTGCCAGGACCGTCTGACCAAGTGGGGGTGCGGCTGTATTGTTTATCTGAAAAGTGATATTAAAAGACAAATACTGCCTAGTAGCCTACGATCCAATGAGGCACAAATTCTGGACATTAAGCTCACCATAGGCCGATAAAACGAGGTTCTACTACTCTCTACTGTCTATATACTGATCTCACCTCCCTCACTATCCTCCTCCATCACTCTCTACCCCTGCCACCCCTATTCACCTGCTAATCCCCACTTCTCCTGCCTGGTTAAACTTCCTCTATGCCCCCTGCCTCTTCTAACCCTTCCTACCTTCTTTCTCTACTTCTCCTGCCCTTCTCTCAATTAAACATCCACACTGTGCTCACTTTCCACCTCCCGCTGGCCACCCTCTCGTATCAGGGCCTAAGCCCCCTGCCACTTGCTCCTGCACAGCACTCTGCTAGACAAGGCCACAGGCTGCACTGATAGATATATACATGTGCAACTCTCTACTAAAAAAAAAAAAAAACTAACTTGTAACTTGCTGCTTACCTTGTATATACAATTTTATTGCTTGTACTATACGTTTACACTGTTTGTTTGACCCTACGTACTTTGTTTACCCTTACCCTGTACTTCCCTCATTGTCCTTGATGTGGAACCCATGTAAAAGAGCCTTTGGCTCAAAGGTGTTAATCCAAAACCAATAAATAAATAAATCTACTCCCTACCAAACACACCACTGGCCTTGAGTAGTTCATCAACCATCAAGAGCAGTCTAAGCAAAAATGGGAACATCTCATTGTTGGGGACTTTAACATTAACTGGCAGTTCAAACACACATCTGTTGTAAGCGACCAAATATCAGGTCTATATCTCACTCAGATGGTCACACAAACCACCAGGTATAACTACCGGATGGGCACCAGAAACCTTATCAACTAGCTTCTCATCACCTGCCCTGACCATATCTCTGAAATATCAATCCTACCAGACTCCCTCAGTGACCATTCCCCAGTTATGTGCACCTGGACCAACAAGTTCACTAAATGCACACCACAAGTCTCGGGATATTGATCACTGAGAACTGGTCAACTTGATGCCTTCAAGCAATACCTGATGCTGGTAGACTGGTTACCACTTGACAGAGCAAAGGATGGGAACCAAGCACTGGAATACTTCTTTAAGACCTTTACTAAGGCCAACAACATCTTCACCCCGTACAAGACCAAAAAAGTAAGAGGGTCCACTAACCCATGGCTTTCAGGCTCCCTCCTAGAGCTTATGCAACACAGGGACAAACTGTGGCATAATGATAAGACAACTGGTTCAGACTGACATCATCACCTGCAAGGAGGCCAGGAACAAATGTATGAAGCTCATCCAATAAGCCAAAGCATCGTACTGTAACAACCTACTTGGCAAGAATTGAGGCAATGGTAGGGAGTTCTGGAACATGGTGAAATCACTCACAGAAAAGGCCTCCAGAGCTCCACCCTACCTAATCATTACTTCATCCAGTACACTCCAAGAACCCAGTGACATTGCGGATGCATTTAACCTTGCCTTCACCAATCTTAGCAGCGTGCTGCCTAAGAACTGTCTCACGCCTCCAAGTCAGCCATCCATCATGAATCCTCCCTCCCTCCCAAACAACATATCTCCTCCTTTCTACTTCAGGCAGATCACAAGGTCAGAGACCCTAAAATATGTCAAATGAATCCTAGGGAAGACTAGGATGGGGAGTGACCTAGTTGACATGAAGTTGGTAGCCCTCACTCTAAATGAGTTCAGTACTCCACTCACTAAGGTATTTAATGCTGCACTAAGAATGGTGTGTTCCCAGACAGATGGAAGGCAGCACTAGTCACCCCCATCTTTAAAGCTGGAGATAGAACCAACTTGGCTAATTACAGGCTCATATCTATCCTCTCGCCACTCGCCAAAGCCCTGGAGTGAGTGGTCTCTAATCAACTCACAGAATACCTGGAAAAGCACAACCGTCTCTGTGCAAAGCAACATGGATTCCATAAAAATCATTCCACCGTTACTGCCTTGGTTGATTACACCTCTCAGATCTATGATGCCATAGATAATGCCCTGGCAGTGGGGTCTATCTTTATAGATCTCACAAAGGCTTTTGACACCATTAACCATCAACTACTCCTGAACTGTCTACTATCCACAGGCCTATCCACTGACACTGTGACATGGTTTGGCAGCTACCTCACACACAGGACACAAAGAATGAAAATAAACGGCAACCTTTCAGAACCTAGGGAGGTGAACCTTGGTGTTACCCAAGGATCAATTCTGGGGCCACTCCTATTCAGCCTCTTCATTAACTCTCCACCCTCTGCCTGCCCAGCACACATCATGCTCTATGCTTACAGTGCCATTATCTCAGTAGCCAGCAGCAATCAGTACTCTATCACCTCAGAACTGCAAGCAAACTTCTCTCTGCTGGAATCATGCTTCACATTTAATAAACTATTGCTCAACTACAACACAAAAAGCATGCTTTTCTCAGTTCTATAGAGCAAGAAGAAGTACAGACCACTGCTGATAAAGAGCTACAAAGGAGATATCTTGGAGCAAGTCAGCATCTTTAAATACCTTGGGGTACACCTGTACAACACCCTCACTTTCTCGTTGCACATCGACCAAGTCCTCAAAATGTCAAACACAAAACTGGGTGTTCTTTACTAACACTCACTCTATGACCCCAGACACCTTAAAACTTGTTACCTTTTGTTCGATTTTGTTGACCATTGATTATGGCCTTGTGATCTATGGGGTTGGCTCTGATATCACCCTAAAAAGGGTAAAAACACTCCTCAATAAGGCATTCTGCTTGGTCTTGGGAGCTGACCATCTGACCCATATGTGTGCCCTCTACAATGGGACCAGATGGCTCACCCTCCACCTCAGGACACAATTCCAGACTTGCCTACTAGGGAAAAAAGTTGATGTTAGGACTCATGTTGAATGTAACCTCTAGGCTCTTCAAAAATACACAACCTGCCATCAACACTACAAGTGTGACAAAGGGGTGTCTGCAGCTATCTTTCAGGTGTACAATGCTAGCTCAGAGATCTCTATCCTTCCAGGGACCCAAATGGATCAATGAACTAGTGACCAGCCTAATTAAGTGCAACAAGCTCTACCAGTTCAAAAGCTGGGCTCCGCTCCCTCCTGGACCGAAAAATGTCTGTGTCTGCTTCTCCTAATGCTGACCCACCTGCCTCAACCTGACACTCTCTCCCTCCACTCCTGTCCAGCCCCCCCATCCACACCACCTCTTACTCCTTTTCCCCCTCCCCAGTCCCTACTCCTCACGTTTCTCCCCCGCACTCTTTGCAAAGCCTACCTTGCTGCTGCCACCACTTTCCAGAAGCCCAAGACCCCTCTCCCTTCCCTGTCTCTATGCTTTTCCCACTGCCTGCCTCTCCTCTCCTCAAATCCACCCCTGACAAAGCCTACTCTGGCTGCACATTTCACTACCCCTCAGTAGTAAACCTGCATGGCAGTCTCAAAGTGCTGTATCTTACTCAATGAATAATGTCACTGTTAGCACTTCCATGCTGTAAATATTTCCCTATTTGCTGTTACAACATCAGCTGTGTGTGCTGTGTAACCTCTATTAAGTGATCTTATGTTATGCTATGTATTGTAGTATACTATATTGACTGACTTGGAACTTTTGTAAATGAGTCCTTGGCTCAAAGGTATTAATCCTAAACTTAAATAAATAAATAAATATACAATTCCAGTTTAAATAAAATACTCCCTTCTTTCTGTTTAGAATGTTGGAGACAGAACTCCAAGCTGCTTATCAAAGGGTCATTAGGAAACTGAAACAGCTTGTTAAATATTGGTTGCCTATTAAATTGGAGATTTCTTTACTCCCTTTGAAATGCAACAACTTGCACATTTAAATTCTTAACATTTAAACATTTTCTTGCTACTAGCTTCAGTTGGGCAGGTATTGTCTTTCAAGAAAGATTCATACCTTATAAATGTCACCCTTCCCCAGCAACAAATCTAAAAAGATTTACACTGTTGCTTAACCTCTTAAGACACTATCTGATAAGCACTTACTTATACAAATGCCAGGTCTTCTGTGAGCTATCCAGGCTGAATATATAGCAATCAGCAGGCATTTTTTACTATTTTTGGGAAAAAATATATTGAGCTACAGCAAACACACACACACATCGTACACACCATCCTCATGGTCACAATGTTTGGAATAAATATTGCAATCTAATGTGTTATAAAACAATAAGGAAACTGTTTATGTAGTGAACACAGAGAAGTTCAGTTTACAGTAGATTTCCTTTAAATATTTCTTATCCTGTATTTTATATCTTGGATAGCGCAGGGGAGATGCTACATCTCATTGTCATGGGGATCTTCATTTTACACATTTTTTGCACTGTATTTACTCAGGATGTCCCAGATTAGATGCAATATCTTGTTTTCAGTGGGGTCATGATGTTACCATTTTTATAATGTATTTATTCAGGGTAGCCTAGTCCATATATAAAATATTGTTTTCAGTGTGTTCTGATTTTACGCAATGCAGCATAACATTGTGTAGATGTAGAGCTCCATTGAAAATAAGATGCCTTTCTTCTGTGAACTATCCAGGCTAAATATATAGCAATCAGCAGGTATAGTCTAGGAAAACACATTGTAAAAATGTGTAAAAGGAAGACCACATTGAAACTGCCTCTCAGCAGATCTGCAGTGTGCAAAATCATTACAAATAATGGGTAAAAGCATCCTGAAAGCTCTCCACAGCTATATCAGCTCTGATCAGAACTTTTTTTTAAATGGGAATACCTTTGAAGAGATCAGTGGCATGAACAATAGGACCTGCAACATTTTACAATTATGCAACACCAAATTATTAACTCATTCATGAGCAAGTTTACCTTCAGCTCAGCACTGTTCCAGCTCGTGGATGCGTGCCACGGGCATTTGGGTTATACTTTTCACAAAAATAAGAAATATCCAGCTGTTATTACAAAATCTCTTGCCATCAGTGTTTTCCATAATGATAGTGCTTCCTCCAGACACATTGTGGCCAGATAATATAAAACTGGGCTCAAAAGCTGACAGTGACCTTTTAAATGAAGAGGCAACAGAAGAAGAGTCAGAGATAAATGAGTTGCCAGCTTTGAGGACATGGGAAAGAGACTGGGTCAGAGTGGAAATGAGGAAGTGAACAACCTTCCAGAACTTGGAGGGGTGATTAAGGTTGTCCTTGAGTATGCAAAGTTATCAGACTTTTCCAGCCTAGTGACTTTGATACAGATGTTATGAAGGTTCCGGCTCTTGGCCAAAGTAGCAGGGGAGTCCGTGTTCTTGTAAGATCACCAGGCATAGTCTCTAATATGAAGGGGAGCTAACAACTTGGCTGATATCCAAGCAAGGTGGAAACCTTGTACTCCGGTTTTCCACAGGGATGCATTGTAATCCCATACAGTCATAATTTTGATCTGGAGGGACTGGACAGCAAAATTAATATTTTTGGCTGCAGAGATGGGGACCAATCAAAGGCTCATAAGTTGGCTAGGAGGTAAGACAAGTCCAATGGTCTGAAGGACCAGAGAGACATGAATTTAGGGGGGCTTTAGAGCAGTGAATCTTGCTCACACAGTAAAATATATTAGGGTCACTGAGGGGGACAGGAAGGATACCCGAATCCACTACACAGTGGGAGGATGGAATACGAGGACCCAGTCCAAGACAGAGTGATTTAAGGATTTAATATTTAGGCATGTAGGGTCACAAATGAGCTGAGATAATTGGAGGTATTTTATGTGTAGCCGAGAAAAGTCTATTAATATTAAAGTCCCTAATAAAACAAACAATATAAATAATATTTAGCAGTATGAAAGTCAGAAATATTAATATTAAAGTCAGCAATGAAACAAACAAGTTTATTTGCAGTTTGTATATACAGGCCTTTTACATGATCACTTAGGGTACCCTCTCTCCATAACAGAGTAAATAAAACGGACATTGGCCATGCTTCACTACCTGTCAGGGCCTATGACTCGCAGATTCATGATGTATACCAGAAGTCCATAGTGGGCTTCAAACATGGAACAATCACTGGGCATCTCACCACCTCAGCTCTTGCCTCAGAGATCAACACACTTAAACACTGATGCTGTTGATTATTATGTAAGCATTCTATAACTCTTTCTCCTTCCTGGTACTGATCTTACATCCTTGCGCACCTTTCTTCTCCCAGAGGTGGGCGTTTGAGCATGAACCCTTTTCTTTTGTTTCATAGAACCCAAAGTGGTACAGCTGGCCCCTGATGATCACTCTATTCCAACTCCCATGGTCATTGGTTTTGTAACATACTGCGTGATTACATACAGAACGCAGTCTTTACCCTGGTAGCTTACCAGGAAAACAAACCAGTAGGCCACGCTTTGCTTTTAATGGCAGTCTCTAATTAGTTCCCAAGAACAATCTCGTCTGGCTCATTTATATCTGGAATATCAACTTTTGTGAGAGTGGAGGGCACTCATACCTTAATCTGCACCAGATAACTGTAGCTACTGACATTCTACTATTGATAGATCATGACTGGGACACATGGTGAAGCCATCCAGATTAGCCTCTTGAAGAGGAGCCTCATATAGGCCCCTCAAGCTTCCCCTAGTGTCATCTTTCTGTGCAGATCATTTGCCTGGGCACAGACCTAACAGTAATGTTTTTCCACACCCCAGACGCGGGTAAAAGTTTGTCACACCCTGAGCTTGACAAGTCCTTTCAGCCAGTCATGGCTGTATCAGGGGGCAACTTTGAACCCTAAGGGGCTCTTCCAAGGATGCTACTTAGTTCAGAACCAGGACTGTGGGCTGGGGGGGGGGTTCTACAGTTAACCAGGGGCACCAAGACAGCAGCAAGTGAGTTCTAATTTAAAACTGTGATGTGGTCTTCTGCATAATTAGTGCCTTTTATCTATCATGGGTAATAATTTAAGCATATAGCTTTCCAAAAACTTGGAAGAACTGTATTTCACATACTGTATACAACTAATGATTCTACCAGTGCTGACATATGAGATGTGTACAGTGATAGTCAAAAGCTGACTGGCAACGCAGTACGACTCACGGCATGGTGTTGTGGCTAAAACTGAATAACATTACTGTCACAGCACTGCACCTTATGTCACACCACTTTACTGGTCAACTTTTGACTAACTAGCACTGTATTACGAGGTTAACTGGTGTAGGATTTTTCACGGTTATGTCCGGCCTGAAACTCTTTTCATTTGAAACTAAAGCCAGCCTGACCCATTTACAAGTGAGTGATTACATCATTCTTTCCTGCATGCACTCAAGGCTTGTCTTACCTGCCTACTGTTATATTTTCACACACAAATATGGGACGTTTGCTCTGTCATCCACCATCTAGTGGCCAAACAGAAGATAGGCTCAGGAGCACATGATATTACCATATGGATTAACTGATTACAGCAGAGTTAGCCTTGGGGCGGCAAAGTTACTGTCAGTTGGGGGGGAGAAAAGGAGGACATTAAAAACAAGGCAAGAGGGTGTACAAGGGTGAGGGATCAGGAACATTTGTAGGAGGAAGTGACAGCTGTATTATTATTACTCCCGGGTCCCTCTCTTTGGTTGAACGTTCTACTGTCACCTCCATTCTGTATTCTGATCTTAGATTTTGTGTCCCTATGTACATTAGCTTACACTTCTCAGTGTTGAATTTTTAACTGCCACACCCTTGACCATGTCCCTAGTTTTTCAGGGTCCCCTCTCAAATTTCTTACCCCCTTCCTCACCATCCACTCTTCCAAAGATTTTAGTATAATCTGCAAAGAGGTACAGCTTCCCCTGGATCCTTACTGCAATATCACATCACAGTGGCCATACCAGAATCATGATGCACCAACAATCACAACTGGGAGGTGGCCATACTGGGTCACTACATATTTCAAAAATATTAGGGCAGGGAAGAAAGGGGAGTTGTTTTACATGCAAAGGAAGGTACAAAGGCCACAGAAATACAAGGACATAGTGGGGAAAAGGAGGAGCTGAAAGTTGTTTGGGTTGGATTAGAGATGGGGTTCAGAGCCTTTATATGAGTGGGGGCGGTGGACAGGCCACCAACACAGGGAGGAACTAGACAGAGCTTTGGGAGAGTCCATAGGCAAACTGGCAAGCAACGAGGAAGTAGTAATTATTGTTTTTTTCTTTTTCAAATAATTTTTATTAATGTAACTTCATATTACATTCAATAAAACATTTCATCCATCGTTTTTATCCCCCTCCCCCCTTGTACATGTTATTAATCCATGGAAGGTATACAGTCAGTTTGCTTACATACTTCTTGATTATATTACTAAGTTACATAATTACTGATGACTTTAATATGCCAGATGTAGACTGGAACACCCTTGCTCCAGCTACAACTAGGAGTAGGATCATTCTAGACTCCCTGCAAGGGGCATTTATCAGGCAGCTGGTTATAGATCCCACTAGAGAGGGGGCAGTGCTGGATCTGCTACTTATGAACAGGGACAGCATTGCAAATATCATAATGGGTAACCCTCTGGGTAGGAGTGATCATTGTACAGTATGGTTTTGTATACTGATTGGGAAGGAGTAAAAAACACATTAGGATGAGGGTCCTGGACTTCAGGAGAGCAGATTTTCAAGACATGGGAGACTGCCTTAGGAAATACCTGGAAGGGGGGATAGCCAGAGGAGGGGAGGCACAATGAAATAGAAAGCGGGAGGGAATACCTAAGGTAACAGCATACTGTTTAAAGGTAGTAAGCAAAGGTAAGAGGAGAAAGAAGCTACCGTGGTTCTCAAAGGAGGTGGCTAAGGCCATAAGAGAGGGGGAAAAAACATCTTTCTGGAAGTACAAGGGGACCCAAAGAGAGGTGGACAGGGAGGTATATCTAGAGAAATAAAGGGAGGCAGGAAGGAGGATAAGAGCAGCATAGGCTCAAACTGAGGAAAGGATTGCCCAGGAGATCAAGAAGGGGGGGGGGGCAAGACTTTCTTCAGGTACATGAGCGAAAAGAGGAAGGCAAGGGGTGGTATAGTGAAGATCAGGAGACCAGGAGGGGAGGACTGTGCAAAGGAAGAATGAGGAAGAGCTAAAATTGTGAACAAATATTTCTGCTCAGTCTTCACAGTGGAAGGGGATGGGCCAACCAGCATTAACAAGCACTGGGGGGGGAGGGGGAGTGGACAAAAGTCCATCTATGGAAGAAAGAGTCTGTCATTGGTTGGAAGCCCTTAAAGAAAGCAAGGCAATTGGGATGGATGGGATCCACCCAAGGGTACTTAGTGTAGCGTGTCATTATAGACTGGATTGGTTCCAGAGGAATGGTGGAGGGCCGATATGATCCATCTGCACAAGAGCAAGAGCAGCAGCAGGGAGGAGGCCAGCAGTTACAGAACAGTCAGTCTCACGTCAGGTGGTGGGGAAGTCAATGGAGTCCCTGCTGAATAAGAGACTGATAGAGTACTTAGAGTCATATGGGCAGGACTACCAGCAGCATGGCTTCACAGAGGGGAGGTCATGTCAAACAAATATCATAGATTTGTAACCTGGGAGGTGGATAAGGGGAAGGCGGTGGATGTGACCTAGCTGGACTTCAGTAAGGCCTTTGACACCATACCACACAGGAGGCTAATAAAGAAACTTAACAGCTTGGGGATGGGGGAGAGGTCATGAGCTGGGTATCCGACTGATTGAAAGATAGGAGGCAGAAGGTGCTGGTAAATGGGAGTCAACCAGTGGATGGGAGAGTGACCAGTGGAGTACCACAGGGATCAGTAATGTGCCCTGTCATTTTCAATGTCTTCATAAGTGACATTGCTGAGGCATTGGACGGAAAGGTTTGTTTGTTTGCAGATGACACAAAAATCTGCAACAGGGTAGATGCAAATGAAGGGGTGGAGAGAATGCAAAGGGACCTGGAGAAACTAGAGGCATGGTCTAGGGAGTGGCAGCTGAGTTTCAATGCCAAAGACTGTGAAGTCATGCACCTAGGATGGGGAAATCCAGGGGCTGGGTATAGAATGGGAGAAGTGCTTATAGTTGCCAAGCAAGAAAAGGACAGGACCTATAAGTACCTCATGGGGGTGAACAAGGTGTAGGAGGGGAGTCCGTTTCACAGAACAACGAGCACCAGAACATGGGGCCACGATATGAAGCTTGAGGGGGAAGTTTAAGAGGCATGTGAGGGAATACTTCTTCACAGAAAGGGTGGTGGTCAGTGGACACCAGGAACAGCCTGCCAGAAGAGGTAGTGGAGGCAAAGACAGTGGGGAGTTTCAAACATGAGTGGGGTAGGCACATGGATATAACAGACAGAGGTAAGGGAGGAGGGAAATACACCTGTAACCAAATACAGTCAAAGGTGTAGTAGTAGGCAGGGAAAGTAGGGCAGATTAAATAGGCTACCAGTCTTTTCTGATGACACATTCTATGTCTGTTTCTATGCTCAGATAAAGATGTTGAGGAGGACCATCCTAATATTGATACCTGTGGCACACTAGAGGTGATCCCCCTGACCTCTGAGCATTCCCCATTAAGGACAATCCTTTGGGTTAGGCTCCCCAATGGGTCCTGCTGTGGTTGTTGCTTCCTCCACACTTGACCCACCTTCTCAGAGCCCTACCTCCCCTCCCCCCTCCATTTGCACACTCATTCCAGCAATGAAACAAGCAGTTAAGAACATTGCTAATAAAATTCTGCACACAGCCTTAAAATTGACCCTGAATTCAGATACGCTGCGCCACAGCTCTTACTACAGTAGTTGGAGACAGTTCCACTCATTGGTTACCTCAGTACCTGAAGCAGCAAGGGGACATATTTTGAAGGAAATGAAACTGGCAGAGCTTAAAGGCAACTTTAAATCACAGACAGACCTGTCTGACCCAGAAATGCAAATTTATGGAAACCTTTAACATCCTTAACTTTGGCATCAATAGAAATAAAGGTCTCATGTCACACTACTTAAAAGCTTTCTATTTAGAAGATATCTAGCATTTTTTCAAGAGGATTGCTGTTTTGTCAAGGGGTTACACTTTCCACAAAAAAATGCTAAATGTTCTCATCTAAACTCGGATTAGGCGAAACAAGCTACTTTTTGTTCGTTAGGGGGGTAGCATGTGTTACTTTGTTACAGAGCTGGATCTGCTAGCAATCACAGAACATTTCCTCTGCTGCTAAATGAACTGCAACCCAAGACTACTGCTCCACAACAAAAGCCATTAAGATAATAGTGTGTTAACACCTCAGCTCAGCTGCTGTTTCATGTTAGCTTCTTTAAATATCTGCTGCTTAACTTGCATTGGCTAAATAATATCCCCTTCCTGAGTTAGGATTGATCCCCATAAAAAGAGTTTCTGATGCTGAAAAGGCACTAAGCCTCAAAAGCTTGTCCTCATTAGTCTAATAAAAGTATCATATATTTCTCTTGTGGTTTTGTGTGGACTGACATGTCACACCCCAATCTACAAAATAGGTGAAAAATTCCTAGCAATCTGATTGGCCAAGAGCATCATATGACTATCCTTTATCACAGCACAACCAGACACCTCAGATCTCATGGCAGATTTTTTTTATTATTTTTTTTTTTTTTAATTTCCATGAGTATTTTGTTTGAAGAATAACACATTTCAGAGTATCCTATTGATATATAGACCCTACTGTGGGTGAGAGCACTCAGCTGTACATCCTGCTTTGCAATGCACCAGAAGTGTTCATATATCTCAGCAGAACAAGCCTCCCTAGCATGTGATATTCCTTACATTAAAGAGTGGCTTTTCATGCAGGTAGGTATGTTTATCTTGTACTCCCTGACTGTGATCCCTAGAGCTCTACCTCTGAAAATGTATTGACTTGAAAAGTGTTGACTGGGAAAGGTGCACTGAGCAAAAGCTCAGTTCCAGGAGCAACTTGGAGAAGGAGATAACAAGACATAAGAACAGGTACAAACAGAATAGCATGGGTTACATGATAGTAGTGAAGGGGTATGTGCCTAGAGAGCCTATCCACTGCTGCTCTATGTGTAAATTACAGACCATGATGGGCCATCCAAAAAGACACATCTTGCCACACACCCTGTATGCAACTCAACCCCCGAGAGGTGCTGAATGATCTCACTGCATTGTTTGGACTGGGTTACACAGGGTGCTACTGCACCACACACCTGGGTTCAGGAGTCGACTCAGGTGCTAGCTTAGGTTGCTGTGGAGTCTCTGACATGTGGCAGTGCTCCCAGCTGGAAAAGGATGGTGCTGAGTTCTGCAGCCACAGTGAACTCTTGGGTGGGGGTGGGGAGCTTGCTTCTTCACATGGATTCACTCTGTTTCTGTGCAGTCACTAGAAGCATAGTAGGGTACCATGTAGGGTGCTAGAGGGGCCTAGGGAGAAAAGGTGACAAAACAAAAATGCCCCCACTGCTGTCAGAATGATATCCACCAGCACACCTGGGCTCTCCTTCATAATGCTTTGCTGGCCAGATAATGAAAGGAGTGGCAGAGGGTGCTGCAGGGTCACTGGACAAATGGCCTGACAGAGAGTTGGAAGACAGCAGTGGGAGGCAAGATCTGGTCAGAGCCATAACTGCTGCTAATGAAATAGATTGCTATAACAAAAGTGACATTAAAAGCATTTAAAAGTAATACATTTGTAAAGAGCAGGGCCCAGACATTCAAACAGCGTGACTACCTCCGCCTTGTGAGCTGGGCAAGAGGTTAGTACATTCAGTGCCATATTCAGTGTCACAGTGAACACATTGCTGAACTGTTAGCACATGAGTGCTAATGCCTTCCATGTATGCATGCAAATGAGGGGTGCCAGTATGCATACAACACGAGTGGTATGGTTGACATCACCAGGACCAACTAAGGGTAGGTGCCACTGGACATCAGGGATGTACCATGGGGGGCTGGGGCAACAGACACCAATACTGGGAGGGAGATCCACTAGAGATATGATAATTATGCATTGTTCTGGGATTGTGTATGGGGTGGGGGACCACTGCCACCAGGGGCTGACATTTACATCAGGTGAGGGAAGTAGCATGGTATCAAGTCAGAGAGGGTAGAATGTGATCAGATGAGGAAGAACTGAACACAGTCAAGTGAGGAGAGGCAGACTGCGACTGGAATAGGGTAGGCAGAATGCATCAGGGAGGAGAGAGTGGGTGGCATACAATCAAGGCAGGGGAAAAGCAGCACACTGGAGAGACAAAAGATTGTAACATGTCGAGGGAATGATGAACAGAGACAGAAGAATAATGCAGATGAAAATAACAAGGGTACAGGGTAAAATAAGAGAGACTAAAGGAGAGAGACAGGATATGAAATATAGAAAATATGTCCAGAGAGAGAAAGACCCAAGCAAGACATTAAAGGAAGATGAGAGGGACAGAGAGAGACAGAAGCTTTTCTGACCAAAGATGAAATAAGACAGACCACAGAAACCCATGAGATAGAAAAAAGGCAACTGTAAAAATCGTGGGTTGGTCATTTTCCCAGAGGATTGTGAGTTTTCACCAGTAGAACTGTGTGTCTGTTGAGGAAAGGTCAGTAATATACAGTATTATATATAGAATAAAGTATGGAGTGGTGTGTGTAACGAGAAGTTTATACACACCCAAGGTGTTAGATGCTACATTAACCCTGAGAGCGAGTTTATACACACACCACCCCATATTTTATTTTATATAATTGCTGGGTCTTCCATTTTGGACACAGTAATTATATAAAATAGAAGTAAAAAATGACGTTCCCAAGTCCTGTGTGGCTGCGGTCCACTTTGGCTGCAGTGCTCGGTCGTTTCTATTTATTATTTAAACTTTTTCATTTATTTCTGCCCTCAGCTTAAAGGTTTTTTTTTTGTCTGTTTTTGTTTCATTTCACTTGCTGAGTTTGAGTGGTAGTTCTGTCTGCCGTCGAGAGACATAGCGGTCAGTGGTTCAGAAAGAAGAGCTGTAGCGGGTGCATGTGCAGATCGAGGAAAAGCCATGCACGTGTTTGCCGTAATAAACATTCTTTTATTACAGCTAATAACACTATGGGATTTTCTTCAATAAAAAGGAAGACCCAGTTATTGTATATAGAATAAAGGATGGGGAAGTGTGTGACATGAGAATAAACTCCGAGGGCAAAGCATCCCATATCAAGTGTATGCATTAAATTTGAGTGTCACACATTTCCCCATCTTTTATTTCATTTTATAACTGGGTGAGCAATTTTTACCAGCCGGATTCCTGTGTGACACACACACAGTCTCTCTCTCTCCCTCTGGGCTTGTCCTCAGTAAGCATTTTGCTCTTTAGTTATTATTTTACTTTTTCTAAGCTTGTAGTCTGAAATCGTGATCGCACTTATCTAGTGCTGTAGGCACTCAGCCAGTCAGTCAGTTCCTGCTCCTATCATCTGTCACCTGAAGCAGGTGAACAGCAGGATCAACCAGATATAGATTTTTTTATTTAAAGTAGGATCAGCCAGATAGATTAAAAAAATGATGATGGAAGGAGAGACTAAGCTTGTTTCTAGTGGCTCCTCGCTAACCATCGCACAGAGCCACCTTGTTTGCGAAACCATTGAACCTGCCCACACACAGAACAGGAGCCAATGAGTGAGTATTATGTTGTGATCAACAGAGTGCCTGAATGCCGTAATAACCTGTGGGTTATTACGGCAAATATCAACTCGCTGAGCCCTAAGAAAAATTGCTTGCCAGTTATTATATGGTTATTTTCAATTCAAACAGGACCCAGAATTAGATAATGTGTTGGGAAAGGCATAATGGTGAAGGTAAGGCTGGAGGGTGGCTGAAGTTATAGCTGGGGCAGGTGCTAACTTTTTTTAACTGAAGCAGTGCTCCCAGTGCATCCATGAAACAGTTCTCACTCGTGAACAGGCACCAGCGATTGCCCACAATAGCACTCATTGCTGTCCATTGTCAAGAATTGTTGCACATGCTTAATGCAAGTTCAGTGTTGATGGGGAAGGGCCTTGTTGGGGTGAAAATACAGGTTACTCACCTGTAACAGGAGTTCTAGGAATGGTATATGTTGTTCATCCACACTATCTGGCAGGTTCCTTGCCGCTTTAAATCTTGCCGGAAGGTCTTTAAGCTGGCTCCTCCCACCCACCCGGGTGGTAAAACTCTCGGCTCCACCCCATGATGCCAGATCTAGCCCGCTGGAAGCCAGGTTGTGCGTCGAAGCCAGGAGGTCGGGTGGGTCATGTGGATGAACAACATATACCATTCCTAGAACTCCTGTTACGGGTGAGTAACCTGTATTTCTAGGGACATGGATATGCTGTTCATCCACACTATCTGGCAGACTCCTAGCAGTTCTCCGGGAGGAGGGAGGCAAGGTGCACACCCCCTATTAGGGAATAAAGACTGGAGAACCGAGGCCCCAAAACTAGCATCTCGCTTGACTCAAGGTTGATGTGGTAGTGGGTGATGAAGGTGTGTGCTGACTTCAGGTAGCAGCCCTGCAGATTTCCTGGATAGGGACATCCCTGGAAGCAGCCACCGATGCAGCGGTATGGTGGGTAGAATGAGCTCTTATCCTCTGGGAGGCTCCATGCCCGCCAACCTAGCAGAGATCTATGCAGGAGGTGACCCACCTGCCTAATCGTCCACTTGGCTGCAGGTCTGCCAGGTGCGGCTTCAGCATAGGTGACAAACAGCTGGTGAACCTCTCCCCGAACTTCAGCTGTCCGCTCCTTGTAATAAGCGAGCGCTCTTCTAGGGTCCAAAGTATGGAGCCTATATTCGGCCTCCGAGGTGTGATTGGGGTAGAACACCGGCAGAGTCAACACCTGGTTAAGGTGAAACTCCGACACCAGCTTCGGAAGGAATTTCGGGTGGGGACGCAGGACAACCTTGTCCCTGTGGAAGACCAGATAAGGAGACTCGATGGAAAGCGCCTGGAGATCTCCCATCCTTCTGGCTGACGTGATAGCCACCAAGAAGGAAGTCTTCCATGACAGGTGAGAGATGTCACACCTGTGCATCAGTTCGAATGGCCTGCCCATGAGCTTAGCCAATACCAGCATTAGATCCCACGGAGGTGGAGGTTCTCACACCGGAGGGGATATGTGATCAAGGCCTTTGAAAAAAACACCAGACCACCTTCTCCTGCACCGACTGCTTTCCGGCCTGCGCCCGGCAAGCAGAGATGGCTGCCAGGTACACCTTAAGGGTCATCGACCGAAGCCCTTGCTGAGAAAGGGACCAGAGGTAGTCCAGAATGCTTGCCCAGGAACAGGAGGAAGGGTCCAGGCCCTTGCCCTGACACCAAATGGAGAATCTCTTCCATTTGAAGGTGTAGCATTTTCTGGTCGACTCCTTACAGGACGCCTCAACGACATTGAGGACCTCGTTGGAAAGACCCAAGGCCTGGAACTCTAGCCGCTCAGAAACCAGGCCGTCAGGTGCAGGGATTGAAGGTCCGGATGGAACACCTTCCCCTGATTGACTGAGATCAGGTCCGGGAGGGCTGGAAGCCGCCTCGGGAGCCTGGAGCTGAGACTGAGGAGATCTGGATACCAAAACTGGCGGGACCAGTCTGGGGCTACCAGAATCACCTGCGCCTTGTCCCTCCTCACCTTGAGAAGCACCTTGTGGATCAAGGGAAATGGGGGAAAGGTGTAGAAGAGGCCTGGGGTCCATGGCTTCGAGAAGGCATCCCCCCTGCAGCGAGCCCTGCTGAGGGGGGCGGGCATGAAAAAGTCTCAGCTTCACATTCTCCCTGGAGGCAAACAAGTCTGCCTGAGGTGTGCCCCAGTGGGAGAAGAGATCTTGTACTACCTCTGGCAGGAGAGACCACTTGTGAGACGCAGCCCCTATCCGGCTTAGGGCATCGGCCAGGGTGTTGGAGGCTCCTGCCATGTGCATGGCAAGGAGATCCGCCTCCGGGCTGCGCACGAGAGACCATATGCGGAGAGCTTCCCTGCACAATGGCGTCCCACCCTGGTGGTTTAAGTAGTACAAGGTCGTGGTATTGTCCATCTGGACCTGAACCACTTGATCCCGTAGAAACGGAGCGAAGGCGGTGAGGGCTAGATGAACCACTCGAAGCTCCAGCAGGTTGATATGGCATCGGGACTCCAGAGGGGACCAGAGGCCATGCGCTCTGTGCTCCCCCAGATGGGCACCCCAGCCCATCAGAGAGGCATCGGTCGATAGAGAGACCGTCGGCTCGGGGTGGACGAACGGGATGCCCTCCTGCAGATGTGCTGGAACGGTCCACCACTGGAGAGCGTTCCACATCCCCTGGGTCACTGTCACTAGCTGATCCAATGGATTGAAGTGCTGTGACCATTGGCTGGCCAGTCCCCATTGAAGGGGACGCATGTACCAGCGGGCCCAATGGACCACACTGGTACAGGCCGCCATGGGGCCCAGGAGGCACAGGAGGTCCCAGGCAGGGCGCGATTGCCCAACCTGAAATGATTGGGCAAAGGAGGAAAGAACCTCGGCCCTGTCTGCCGGGAGCTGTGCTCTGGCTCAAAGAGAGTCAAGCTCTGCCCCGATTAAATGTATCACCTGCTTTGGCATGAGTTCCGACTTGGCCTCGTTGATGAGGAGGCCAATCTGAGAGCAAACCTGGAGGGCTAGATCTCTGGACCGATCCACCTCCGCTCTGGAGGGGGCTGCAATCAGCCAGTCATCCAGGTAGGGGTACACCCAGACCCTTTGGCACTGCAGGAATGCTGTCACCACTGCCATGCATTTGGTGAAGACTCTGGGAGCTAGGGAGAGGCCGAAGGGCATGGCCTGGAACTCGTAAAGGGATCTCTCCGCTCTGAAGTGGAGGAATCTCTGATGGGACGGATGGATTGGGACGTGAAAGAACACGTCCTGAAGGTCCAGGGAACAGAACCACACGCCTTGTTCCAAGGATGGGATTATCTGAGCCAGAGTAACCATCCTGAAGGTCCAAGACCTTAGGAACTTGTTCAGGTCGTGCAGGTCGAGAATGGGGCGCCAGACCCCCATCCGTTTTGGGACCAGGAAATACCTGGACACAAACCCTGGGTCTGGAGGAGGATCTGCCACCTTCCTGATCACCTCTTTTTCGAGGAGCAGGGCAATATCGGCTCGGTGGGCCGACAGAGAGGCTGCGGCCCCCGTGGCCCCCCGAGGGGCAACAGCTCAGAAGGATGGGGCCTGCTCGAACTCCAGAGGCAGGCCCTTTCCTAGCACCTCCAACACCCAGTGGTCCATGGTGATAGTGGACCAGGCGGAAAGGAACCCAGGGGGGAGTGAGGAGGCTGGGGGTAACACTCCTCAACCCGTCACTGGGCAGGCTTGGAGGAGGGACCGGCCGAGGGACATCCTGTGCCTTTACCTCCCTGCTTCCTCTTAGAGGAAGCCGCGGGCTTGGGTTTGGGATGCCAAGCACAAGCCTGCTGGCCCTGGTGCTGGTGCTGTTAGGCCGGATGTGCCGCAGGTGCAGAAGGATGAAAGGACTTGTGCTGCTGCTGTCAGTGGCCTTTGTCCTTCTGGGCGGAGGTGACCGAGTCCAGAGTGGCATTGGACTTCTCGATCCACTGGAGGTGACCTTCCACTCCAGGGCTGAAGAGGTCAGTCCCCAAGAAGGGGATGTCCACCAATTTGTGCTGGGTATCCGCCGTGAAGGTGGATATCCTCAGCCATGCTCTGCGGCGCATGGCCACCGCAGCCGCAACCAATCTGGCACAGGAGTCTCCTATGTCCAGAGCTGTTTGGAGCTGCTGCTTCACCACTGCCCTACCCTGGTCCTGAACCTTCCGGACCATGGTCTGCAGGTCGGCCGGAGATGAGGGATCACCTCAACCAGGGAGCCCATGAGGGCGTAGGAGAAATGTGCCATCAGCACAGCTGAGCTGACGTGGTGGAGGCCAAGGGAGGACACAGCGTACACCTTGCGCCCACATAGTCCAGCTTTTTGGACTCCTTGTCAGGGGGCTTGTCCACGTCCCTAGCATTCCCGGAATGCTGGAAAATGCTATCAGTGACCAACCCCTCGGCAGAGAGGTGTTCCGAAAATCCGAGCAAAGAGCCGGTAGGGACCGCATACTTTCTGGCCATCCTGGCCGAGGGCACAGGGCAGGAAGCAGGCTGCTTGCCAAAGCTCCAAGGCTGGGCCAACAATGGCCTCAGCCACTGGAAAGGCCTCCGTGGGTGAATCCCCTCATTCCAGTATCTCCGTCAGGGGATACTTGGCCCGTTTGGATACAGGCTCGAGCTGCATCCCAGTGGACTCCAAGATGAGCCGAAGTAAACCCATGAAGGACTATGGGCTTTCGTCCAATGACTGGCCTCCGGAGGACTCCAGGTCAACCAGCCTGGAGAACAGGGAGGAGTCATCGTCGGACAGCCTAGGGCCTGAGCCACCCTCCACCTGCCGAGGATGGTCGGGAGTGAGGGTGACTGACAACCTGTGGGGCAGGCCTTGAGCCGACTGAGAGTCCTTGGTCGGCGCCCCCGATTTCGGTTGTGGAGGCGGAGGTTCCACCACAATCGGTGGGGCAGCAGGTTTTGGCCAAACAACCGGCCCAGGCTTGGGCATCTCAACTGCAGCGAGGGGTTGTTTTGGCCGTTTGGGTGACAGCCACTTGATGGCCGGGGACGGCATCGGCATTGACTTGCTCCCGGACAAAAGTAACTGCTGCCACATCAGGTCCTCATAGCGTTGACGCAATTTGCGCCAAAGCCTCTCCTCTTCCGAGGAGGAAGACGAGGACGAGCGGCGACGCCGCTCACCTCGGTGCCAAGACCGAGACTGCCAATGTCAGTGGGATCGGCTGGACCGAGAAGAGGACCGAGACAGAGATCCTCGGTGTTTCCAAGGACGGCCTGGGAAGGAGTGGGGACACCAGCTCTTCCCTCGGCTCGGACACCTTAACCGGGGACTGCTGCACCGGGGGCACAGGCAGATCCTCGGTCTCCACCTGGGGAGGCAGCGAAGAAGGATTGTCAGCTTCACCAGTCGACAGCCCGTCCGACGGGTCGAGAAAAATCTCGACCGCGTCAACAGGTGTCTCAGCTGGCTGGCCTGACGGGGACACCGAGAAGCCAGCAGCCTTAGCCGCAACCTCGACCGAAGTCGAAAGTCGGCTGTCCAGGGAAGGGGACCTCTCCTGCTCCCATGAACGCCAACGATGGAACTTACCCTTAGAATCCTTCTTTTTGGACTGAGGAGAATGTCCCGATGGCCCCTCTCCCTTCATGGAAAGGGATTGACAAAGCTCCTTGAACGAAACTGAATACAAGGTACCCAAAGAGAGCGGGATAAATGCTGCGACCGAGGAGGAGGATTCCTCCTCGAGGGCGATCAACTGCTCGAGCTGCTCAGCTCAAGCCAGCTGATGGTAACCGCCCAACGGGCCTCCTTCAACTTTACCGTGGGTAGCGCTCGGGCACCCTAGCTTAACCGCAGCGCGGTCCTTCAGGACGCTATTGAGAATGAACAACATGACTCGTAGGCCTGCGTGGTCGATTGTATCTCCAAAGAGATAGACAGGATGGAAACTGTCCAGAGGAGGGCAACTAAAATAGTGCAGGATCTGCACTGGAAGACATATGAAGAGAGACTTAAGGAGCTTAATATGTATAGCCTCGAGGAAAGGGGGGGGACATGATAGAAACTTTCAAGTACCTCAAGGGAATCAACAAAGTCCAAGAGGGTAGCATCTTTCAAAAAAAGAGGTGTGCAAGAACAAGGGGGCACAATTTGAAGATAGAGGTGGGGCAGCTCAGAGGTAATTTAAGGAAGTATTTTTTCACACAGAGGGTTGTGGATGCATGGGACAGCCTTCCGGAGGAGGTTGTGGAGTCAAAAATAGTGGTGGAATTCAAGCATGCATGAGACAGTCATAAGGCAATTCTGGGGGGGGGAGTAGTAGGAAGAAGTAGGCTGCTGGTTAACTAGGATCTTCAGCTTATTCATTAGGTAGGGAAATGGGCAGACTGGGTGGGCCAAGCAGTCCTTATCTGCCATCAAATTCTATGTTAAATTCTATGTTTCTAGGCCGAGGCAGTAGACGCACGTGGAGTGCGGGTCCATCCTGGACATCATTTGCCCACAAGGGCACCGCCTAAAACCGGGAGTCGATTTGTCCAGCGCAGCTGCGAGGGAAAAGGAAGACCGAAGTCTTGAAAATTTTAAAATGAGTTTCGGACGAACTGAAGAATTAGGATCCAGTCTAACACGCAGAGCGTTAAGGAGGGAACCTGAGCTTCCAAGCAGTAAGGAAGATCTGGCATCATGGGGCGAAGCTGAGAGTTTTACCACCCGGGTGGGTGGGAGAAGCCAGCTTGAAGACCTTCTGGCAAGATTAAAGTGGCAAGGAACCTGCCAGATAGTGTGGATGAACAACATATCCATGTCGCTAGAACTGTTCTTTATTAACACTTCCCCATGCCCATACTGCTAATAAAGACTCACCTACACCCATGATCAATGTCTGCACCTCACAAGCACCAACACACATGTTCCTACTACTCACCTCTACCCACCATTACATTATGAATCTTCACCTGCACCTACTGTTACCCTTAACCTGCACCCACCTTGCCACCCCTACCCTTAGCATGCACCAATGTATCCACAGTCCTCATACCCCACACTCCTACCTCCACATACATACATACACCTGCCCATCAACTGCACTCATAACCCTCCCATGCAGATACTGTACCTACCTCTGACCTACATCAACATTCCTGCCCCAACCCACATGTGTGCATACAAACCTACCTCTCATTTGTGACCACACATGCACTCTTAGCCATCATCAGAAAATGCACACACACACTACCACCCATCATCTGCATGCACCTCAACCTCTGCTATTCTTTATGGACCTGGACCAGACACCCCATGGGGCCATCACTGAACTGCTGTCTCCTAAGAGAGTGAGAATTATATTAAACAAATTCTGGTCAGAGTTGATATGGCTGCACAGTGCTTTTCAGAGTGCCAACAGTAACCAAAAAAGGTAAATGGAAGTTTGTGTCGGGTCCAGTACTGTACTCACACAGAACAAAAGCTGTAGATCTCAGGGCACATCCTATGATATGCAGCACTGTGACACCAATATGTTTCCTGTGTCAGTAACAGCACACTCTGGTCAGAGCAGATACAAAGTATATTGCAGCGCCACCAGAGTATGCCATTCACAAGATGGCAGCACTGATAGAACTGTTTATACATGAGTATCGCACATGCGGAGTCTGAGTTAGTGGCCATCTTGTGCACAGCACTCATCACTTCTGCAGCTGCAGAACAATCAGAAGTGCTCCGCGAAGTGGGTGTGGTAAGTGGCCGGCAGAGGGGCAGCGCTGCATAAACACAACCACTGGAAACTATGTGGATAGCAGTCTGGTCACATGCTTCCACAGTGCTAGTCTGAGATAATGATGGCATAAGGTCTGCGGAGCTTCACCCACACAGCCATAAAAATGGAAACAACAGGGGTCATGTCCTCTTTAAAAAAAACTGTCAAGCGGCAGAAAAGTAAAGAAGTCACTTGTTATAGGTAGCAACAGAAACTCATCCATAAAATATTCCCCCACCAATATAGTAATAATTGGCATGATCTGGAAAGAAATCCCTTGTTACAGGTATAAGCAGAACTAAAAATGCTGAGCACTGCTCTTAGTAAAACTCCCCAGCCTCAGCCTCAAAATAAATCTCCTCTGCTGGAATCAATAATAGCTCAGCCTAACAAATAAAACTGGCCACTCTGCTGCTGTGCTGCATGGAAAGGGTGTCTCGAGAATCAAAATATACTATGGACATTGGTACCTGCAGAGGGTCCAGAGTAATTTCTTCTATCACATATTGTGCTAGCAACAGTCAACATGACTGATACATGAATATGCTCACAAGAGTTTTTCCCTCTGCTATTAATTAGTAGTTCACCTTGTTGCTTCGGACTGTTGAGCAAGGATGATATTTTTGCTAAGGTCTAAGCCTTTCTTAATAAATAATTTATGGAGTACAACAGTCTGTCTCCAGAAATCATCATGCCACTCTGTTCCATAAATCAGAAATGATTATCATACTGTAATGATTCTCAATGCAAAACAGAAAGCTGTATATTTTGCGCTTCACCAGTGCATTTTTCCAGAAGAAAAAAACAGATTTATTTGAATTTTTGCTCCCAAGGATTTTACCATTTTTATATTCACCCTTGCACTTGTGCAAAGCAAACATGTTGCTGTGATTGTGGATTTTAAGAGGTGTGCCACTGTCAGTCCAATGCAGGGCACTCTCCAAGTCAGATCAATCATCAGCAAGACTGATCATGACACTCTTCTGGGCTTGCCGGGCAGAAACTTTGTGGAGTTCAAAGAAAAGAGTCATCTGAATCATAGAGCTGCTCTTTCCTTTGATCTGCACAATTCTGCCCAGCAAACAGCTGATCAGTGTCATGATAAGCCTGCTGTGGTCCTCCACCCCCCCCACGTAAAAACAATCCTTCCCACCCTTTGCCAAATATCCCTCTCACCTCCCATTGCTTCCCCCTTCCTTCTTAATTTTATGACACCAGGATACCCAATCCTTGGTGCTGGTTAGTATCCCCACCCCACCCTACTCATTTTCATTGTGTGATACCAGGGAGCCCACCCCCGGTGCTGCCAAACATAACACCAACACTGGGGTGCCCAGTTCCCCATGTCAGTGCCTGAAATAAAGAAAACCATCCCACTTAGACTTTTTTTAATTCCTGTAATCCCACCCTCTGCCAAGTATCCCGCCCATCTCCCCATCACTTCCCATGCCTGCAGACTTTAAACCAACACTGGGGTGCCCAATCTCCTGTGTTGGTATCCAAAATAAAGAAAATCATCCCTCGTAATCTGTTTTTTTTTTTGCCATCCTCTATAAAAGAAAATGGTCTGTCTATGTCTTTTGCCATTACCCTCTTCCCCCCCACTACCACTTAGCACCCACCACCCCATACCCACCGCTACCACTTATTTACTTACTTACTGGGTGTTCAGTGCATAATCCTCTCTAGAACAGAGACACATCTTCATCCTTCAACAGTGGACCAGGAACTGAGAAAATCAGGGTTCTATGTCATGACAGTGAAAACGAAATGGCAACTTGCATAACAGCAAGTACATTTCACTGAATCCAATAATCACTACATACCCAAATCAGCAAACCCCACGTGAGTGATGGCACTTCAGACAGTAAAAAGGCCACAAAATGAACCAATATTTAATGCTAGGGGCTCTGCCTCCTGCACCACCCATTGAAGGGGGCAATCCCCCCACACCCCCTGAATTATTATAATCAACTCTGGGGTGGCGCAGACACTGTGGGAAAGGGGAATCCATAGGAGGGGGCTACCATCACTGGGGCACCACAGTTGGGGGAACAGGGAACCCTCCAAAAAAATTGCAAATACTCACTCCAAGGTACAAAAAGAAATACCTTTGGCCAGTCCGAAACCGACAATCCTCAGTGTCGCAGGCAGCAACTCACTCCAGCACTCCAGATGGCCAGTTCGGCAGCACTCCACTGCACTACTCTATTTAACCCACAATGGCTTACCATCCCCAATGTCACACCATCCCCCACCCCTTCAGTCGCCTTCACTGTTCTTTCCTCCCACAGTCGCTAATCCCATTTATCGCTATTCTTCCATTATCACTATTTCGTCGGATGTGCATTCTGAGTCGCTTATTTTGCATTGCCCTCATCACTGGATACCAGAAATCAGGTATGAGGTTCTGTGTATTTCAATGCGTTTGGAACTTGTGCTCATAACTTGGTCATTTTTCCCCAGATTTTCAACATGGCCTTTTTGGGACCCCATCTCATGAACAAGAGTGGTGAAATTATTCAAATCCATTTCAAAAGATGATTTTGTGGTCACTGGACAAAATCACCTTTCAAGCGGGATTTGAAAGTTTTCTCTGCCCTTATTCAGGAGGTGGGGCTCATACCCAAGCTATGTTGGAAATGTGGGGAAAATTATTAAAAAACAACAAAGTTAGGAGCATATGTTGACATTTTTCAATGCGCACTCATAACTTTGTTAATTTTGAATATTTTGACCCCACATTTTCAACATATCCATTTTTTTCACACCACCTCATGAACATGGCAGCTGTAATTTTCAAATTTTGACCAAAAATGTGTTTTCCCACTTCTAGCATGAAAGGACATTTTTGCTAGTATTTTATAAATGACACCTGTCATGTTCAGAAGGAGGGGGCATATAAAGACTATGCTGAAAATTTGGGGTTAAAATGTGAAAAAAACAACAAAGTTATAAAGAAATGCTGACTTGTTCCAACATTTACTCATAACTTTATTTTTGCAGATTTGGGCCCCTAATGTTCAACATATCCCTTGTGTCACCCCACCTCCTGTGCAAGACAGGTGTAATTTTTCAAATCCCCTCTGAAACATGTTTTCACAGCTGCACTGTGAAATCACCTTTCGGATGAGATTTAAAACATTCCACCTGTCTTGACTGTAACGGCAGGTCATAAAAAGACTGTTGGAAATTTGGAATCAAGATGTGGAGTCCATTGGAAATGAGATATTGCCTCTCAGCCGGGCTATCCTAGGTAAATACAGTCTAAAAATGTGAAAAAGCAGGACACCATGGAAAATGGGATCTTGCATCCCTTCTGGTCTATCCTGAGTAAATCTATAGTAAAAATGTATAAAAGCAGGACCCCAGTATAGCAAAGTCCCTACTGAACTGTGCATCTATGCTGTTATGTCCTGGGAACATACATTGTAAATGCTGGACTCCACTGAAAATGTAACTTGCCTTTTAGCTGGGCTGCCCTGGGTAAATGCATCATAAAAATGTATAAAAGCAAGGCCCTATCAAAAATGAGATAGTGCATGACTATGCTATACTGGGTAAAAAGCAGAACAAAAACCGGCAAAAGCAGAATCCCACAGAAAACAAGATAGCATCTGAGCTGTGGTATCCCAGGTAAGTACAGTACAAAAATGTGTCAAAGCAGAACCCCATTGAAAATTAGATGCTGCATCTCATCTGGGTTATCCTGAGTAAATATATTGCAAAATTGTGTAAAAACAGGACCCTGCAGCAGAACCCCACTGAAAAGGAAAGGTTTTCTAAAATGATCTTTCCTAGAAAAATGCATTATAAAAGTAGGACCACTGGAAAAACAAGATAGCATCTCACCTCAACTGTCCTGGTTAAATGCAGTACAAAACTGCAAATTCAGTACCCCATTGCAAATGACATGTTGCATCTCTTCTGCTCTATCTTGGGTAAATATATAATAAACATGTGTACAAGGAAGACCCAGTACAACAGCAATGGAAGCGGCGAACATTCGGCATTGGCAGATGCTTGTTAGATGTAGCATCTGTAGATCCAACAGAATGATAACATCAAAGTTATAAAGGTAAGGCCCAATTCATAAAGCCTGCATTGTGGCACTGTGATTGTGATCGTGGCATACTGGAAAGGAAACTCTTGTGTGACTGCTGGTGTGCTAGGTTGGGAAAGGGGGGGGAGATTATGTTAGGCCGTACCTACATGACTGAGACCAGGGTGAGGGAGGAGGGCTGCTAGAGCCACACTGTGACTGTGATCTCAGCATAAAGATAAAAAACAACATATATGATTTATTTATTTTGAGTTTTTGCTCCCAATTATTGTACCATTTTTAGATGCAGCATCTGTGGGTCAAACAGAATGGCAGCAGCAGTTATAAGTATACAGCCCCGTTCATAAAGCCTACATTGCAGTGCTGCAACTGTGATTGTGGCATACTGGAAACTGCTCCTAGGCAACTGTTGTTTCGCTGGGTTTGGGAGTGGGTGCAAAGATTATGTTCTGCTGGTGCGACACTATCAGAGCCATGAGGAGGGAGAGGGCCACTAGTGCAACACTGCCATTGTGATCACTGCATACTGGAAACCACTCTTGAGTGACTGTTGGCTGGATTGGGGGGGGGTGCAGACTGAAGTTACAGTAGGTAGGGGAGCCACTAGTGAAGCAATGCGACTGTGATTACAGCATACTTGAAATCACTCCCAAGTGACTGTTGGTGGCTGGATTGGGGAGGAGTGTGCAGACCGGCATTACAGTAGGTAGGGGAACCGCTAATGAAGCATTGCGATTGTGATTGCAGCATATTGGAAATCACTCGAGTGACTGTTGGTGGCTGGATTGGGGAAGGGGTGCAGACCAGAGTTACAGTAGGTAGGGGAGCCACTAGTGCAGAATTGTGTGATTGCAGCATACTTAAAATCACTCCTGACTGACTGCTGGTGGCTGGGTTGGGGAGGGTATGCAGAGGTTCTATTTTGTCTGTCTGATATGATCAGAACCATGGCGGGGTGGGGGCCTCTATACGCAACACAATCAGGACCGGGGTGAGGGAGGGGGGCCACTACATTGCAGGGACTTGAGGATCAGGACCGGGGAGAGGGAAAGGAGCTGGTAGACACCAGTGCTTGAGGAAGCGGATCTGGTAAGTAGGGGAGGAGAGAGACAAAGAGGAAGTGCAGTAATTGAATGTACAGTGGCATCCCCTAGGATGAAACCCAATCCTGCAGCATTTTGCAGCACTCTGCAGAATGCTGCAGCAGACATACTGAATAAAGCAATGTAATTTCAATGGCAATTAGTCCCTTTTGTCATTCAGGAAAATGTGACACTGCCAGGATGAAGTGAATGCCGCAGTTTCCTGCATGACAAAAGGGACTAATTGCCATTGAAATTGCATTGCTTTATTTAGTATATCTGCTGCAACATACTGCAGAGTGCTTTAAAAGTGTGCTTCATCCTGGGGAGATGCCACTGTATATCAATGATGTGATAAGATTCCGCTACAGACACAAAATATGATTCATGCTGGATCTGATTACACACATCTTGACCCTGCTGTCTCTCCTCTATTCGCAGCACATCAGCATAACTCTTACTATGCAGCCATTACAAAAAGAAGAAAAAAAAAGGGATTTATTACAGCAAATGTAGGTGACCAAAGGAGTTTGCATTACCTGTTTTTAAGGATGGTATAACAGCACTTATACAATGGGGTATGAAAATCCTGCAACCTCATTGGTCAAAACACATCACATGACCGTGGTATATCCTATAATAACCCATGGCTGAGAAATGGCATTTATAAAAAACATACTTAAACACATTTAAAATTTATTTTACACATAGGTCCATTGAAGAATCACAATAAGGCACTCCAGGGTGTGGCTTATTGGGGGGATTTACCCACTTCTTGCGCCTCGTGACACACCACACAAGGCGTGGGTAAATCCCCAATAACCCACACCCTGTCGTGCCTTATTGCTTAATTAGTACTGATGGACAAAGGTTACTTGGGTAACGAAATGGTCAGCACAATCAGATCATTTCCAGACTAGTGCAGGTCAGGAAGTGTTTTGTAAAAACAAAGTGTCTTAGCAACAGAATGGTTATTAGGTAGTTCTAAACAATAATACAGGAGTTAGGTAGTGTTATAAAGTCAGAACTATAATTGCATTGTTAAATTATGTCATTACATCATCTCAAATACCCTGTAAAAAACAATATTGTTCATACTGGCTGCTTAGCAGTCAGATGCAGTATGGTCTGTTTACTAAGGAAATGCAAACACTCTTGTCCATGAAAATACTTTTCCAGTTACAGTGTAAAAACAAGCAACTGTCAATGTCAGATGTTTGTTTGCTTGTATTTGTGGTGTAGTTGTTGGGCATATGTAGCCCCGGTGCCATATGCCAGTGTGCTACCCCCCTTGCCAGCTGTCTATGATACCAGGCAAGGTGCCTGGGTCCTGCTACAGTAACAATTGAGTGTTTGTTCCCAGAAATATTGAAAATAGCACTGTGCCTCCACCCAGAGTAAAGTATTAGTGGGCTAGGTATCCATTTGGTACAGTGCCCTGGGATACTGTACCTCCCCACCTCCCCAACCAACCACTCTGCACACTAAGTCCCCAGATACTTCATTCCACCATAAACCATAAATCTCAGCAGCAAGCACATACAGTGAATTTCACTAACATCAGCAGTTTCAACAAATTCACAGCTTTATTCAGGGGGTAAGGACTAGGAGAAGGGATACCAGAACATAGGGTAACTGTGAAGAGAAAAATAAGGTTAGTGAGATATGCAACAGCAAAACATGTAGGCCCACAGACCAAGCCCTCCCCCGCTGGTACCAGTGTCCCTGAACTGTCCCTAGGGGTACCCACTAGGTCCAGGCCTGACTGGTGCTGCAGGTTGGCCGGCTGTTGGGCCCTGAAATTGTAGAAAACTTTAGATATTTTTTTTTGTTCTCCAGTCACCCTGCCTCTGATGGAGTTTCAGCCCCAAACCCCACACACTGAGCCACCATGCACAGACTTGCCCCCCGTGTGGGGCACCTGGGCAGGCACCCCTTCCTCACAGACAATGATGGCTGGCCCTGGTTTGCCCCCCAGGGTGGGGCCACAGGAACAGGACTCCCCCGACAGACACTGGTGGCCTGTGGGAACTGCAGCGGAGTGGAGGAATCATGGTCGGGGGACCGGAGATATTTTTATTCTCTTTTACCTGGAGCGTGGGGATGTGCAATGATGTCCTGTGTCCACCCTGCAGGTTTTAGCGCTGACATGGTGGGACCCCCCAGCCTCTGCCACAGGTCCACAGATGTGTCGGTCACTCTGTGCCCTCTCCCTGCAGAAGAAGAGCAGTCTGTAAGATGCTCAGTCCTCCCCCGGCCCTCCAGCCAGCCCTCTGACTTCCCAGGTCCATGTTCCAAACCTGAGTCATCGGCATCGCAGACGGGCACTCTGCCCCCAAAACTTTAGATTTTGAAAGACACACAAATTTCTTTTTCTCCTCCCAGGAACCAAGTCCTGGGTACTCACAGTTTGTCAATCTCAGCACTGGGGGAAAATAGAACTCCTTGGGTTAGTTCATCAAACACGGAACATGCCGGCCAGGATCCGTCTGACTGGATGGAACTTGCTCAAGGGTCTCACAGCTGGTCACCTTGATTGTAGTTCTGGCTGCTTGTCACCTTCATCTGCTTCTGGCCCATTGCAGAGCACTGTGGCAGACAACACCAGCCCCAGAAGGCCCAGACCCAGGAGTGGCACCACAGCCTGGCTCCCCCGATGGGTCGAAGGTGCCCTAGCACCCCAGCAAGCGCTGGTGACCTCCTGAGACAGTGAGTCCCACTTGAGAGGGGTTAGCAAGTTCCCCCCCCGGCTCTAGGTGAGAACTCCCAAATGGTGGGGGCCCTCCTGTAGTCCCTGCACTGAGTTTTAAAATGCAAGGTTTTCAGGCAGTTGCTCCAATGAAGTCCAGTGTCAATTTGAGTGGGTGCTAGCCTCTGTTACAATAAGTGCAAGTGCAATTCAGCAGGAGGAAACTCAGCAACAACAACTCCCTGCACACCAGTCCACACTTTCCAGTTTAGCAGTATCCACAACCTTTTTCTTCGGCTGCAGCTAGACCTCAGCTCTCAGCCACTTTATCCAGTTCAGACAGGACACACACGAACTTCAGCTAGCATCCCGATGACCAGAGATGCTCTGCCTCTTCAGAATTTCTATTACAGTCCCACACAAGCAAACGACTTCTCAGCCCAGACTGTAGTACTCTGATAATCCAGTCTTCTCAGCTAGTCCAACTTCCCAGTGCATGGTTTGTGCAGCATTCAGTCTCTCCCATTAATAGCAAGCAACCTCTCCATACCTGGGGAATCACAGTTCAGTTCCTTTCTCTCTTTCCCCTTCTTAATCAGTCCAGCAGCAAGTACCTGGGGAATCAAAATCTCTCTTCCTTCTTTCCCCTTTCCAATCCACTTCTGCTAACAGGCAGATCTCCAAATGTGGGCCTGAGGAAGCCCCTGAAGCTCAAGGTCCACTCTCACAGAACAGCCCTGACTCGTCCAGAGCCTGAGAACAGACTGAAGAAATCCCAGAAAGTTCACACGCTTTCAGCTGAAAACCCAGCGTTCTGACTGGCTGTTGAAGCCTTTCAATTATCAATAACCGTAGTGATCAATATTTCCTGCTCGTCTGTTGGGGCATGATCTAGGCACCAGAATTAGTCCTCTCCTTTTTCCAGGAGTCCCTTTGTGTCCAGTTTGGGTGCCTAGATCTCTGAATGGCAGCAAATTTGGGGTTAAATGTTAAATGTGCCTATTTTCAGGTGCAACCCGGGAGGATTTCAATTGTACATATGAAACCCCTTGGTAGTGCTATCCCAAGGGCTACTACCCCTGACTGCGCGGCTAGTAGCAGGTTAAGGGGCTTGAGTTCTGAAACGGGTGCCACCACCCAGAGGTCAGGGTTGGTAGTGGTCAAACTAACCTGGGCACAGCCCTCCAGGACATTGTGACCCAACTCTTTCCCTTCTAGTGGCCTGAGCAATATACGATAATCACTTTCACAGTACCCCTTGTACACCATGCCAGTACCCATACTGTTTGCACTTACGACCAGGGCTGGTTCCTCTGGCTTTACCCTGGTGACCCCCTGTAAAACAAGGTTATGCACAGTAAATAGCAACAGTACAGTACTCCTGGCACAAACTGGAACTACAGTCAGGTTAAATGCAGCAAAAAAGTCAGATCTGATTTATTCAGGGGACTTGAACAAGGAAGGGGCGTAATCAGTTTGATTGGCTTAAAAGCTATATTAATCAAACAGTTATGCATGCGCTTTAAGTCCCCACACAGTCACACCTCTGGGTACCCAGGTAAGGAGACAATGGAGCTAGCCAGGAACGTTGCAGCTGGTTGGGGCCCTGTGATGGAAGAAAGCAACATGCACAACACACACTATTTGTAATCCGGAGCTGGAGGGCTCAGTTTGTGAAAGAAAAAGCAACCAGACAATCAGATGACAACACTTTAAATTTAGCTGTTGTTGCAGGGAGCTGCCCTGATGTTTACTCATGATACCCAATACTGGACACAGGCAGGACGAAATTGAGACTGCAGGTTGTTGAGCTAGAGTGTCCAGAGAAGTAGGGCCCACACGAATCACTGAGGCGTCATTCCTGTTCAGGTGTTGAGCAGGGGGCTGATCCCCAGGCCGGTCTCTCGTCGATGGCTTTCTCTGTGCAGCAGGTAGTTGGGCTGGGCCAGTGTGGCAAGGCCCAGGCCCAATGGAGATGATTTTGGATTCAGTCTGTGGGGCGGGATGCAGCTTCCAGCAAGCAGAATATAGTTCAAACCACAGTGGGGAACCAAATTGTGACCCTCTAGCAGTACACAGCACATTTACACATAAGGAAATTCTAATGCAGCTACCAGCAAGCAGAACACAATTCAAACCACAGTGGGGAACCAAATCACGACCCACTATAAGCACACAACACATTCACATGTAAGGAAATTCCACTGTACCAGGCAAAAGTCTCTCTGGCCGCAATTACAGAGTCTCTGCACAATCCGGGAGTTCAGAGGTGGCTGGAAGTCCAGACAGACCGATTGCATTCAGCAAATCTTCGGTCTTCTTCAGGTAAGAGCCTGGTCACAATTCAGTGGCTTACTTCGTTCTCCAAGTTTGGATTCAGTCCGCAAAAGGCACAAGCTCCCTCTCAGGGACAGCAGGCAGGCATGCAGGCAAAAACTCAAGCCTTTCCACAGTTCTCCCACACGAATCTATGCCGGGGCTGCTGCTTGAATCATCCAAGCTGTTATCTCTTCACTTCCCAACTCAGAACTGAAACTAGCTGCAAACAGCTTGGGAATTTCCCCAAGATCCAAAAGGTTCGGTGGGCTGGTCTATCTGTCAGTCACAACAAAGGCTCCCCCTCCAGGTTATTTTAGGCACCAAAATGCAAAAACTACAATTCCTACAAGTTTTGACCCCACCAAGCCCTGTAGGCAGGCTCCATTTTAGAGTTCTAACAGTACTGATTAGCCTATTCTGACAGTCCAGGGCCAAGTGGGTGGAGATAAACAGAACAGTCCTTGCTGCAAAAAAGGCAGGTTAGAACAAACTGCAATATTCTTACTACTCTAACAAATGATCAGCAAACAAGCGTATCTTCTAACAGGGCTCCCTTTTAGATTAATTAAGACTGCAATCCAGGCAGCTCTTAAAGAGACAGTACACAGAAGATATACAGGCACTCTCTGGCAATACATTTAATCTACTAAAACGCAGAACACCAGCCTGGCAGTGAGCATTTAGGCAAGCTCAAGAAAGACTTTTCGGGAACCCCCGTTTGTAGGGGGGTTACACATACAAGAGCATCAGACAGATATGGTGCATACAAAGCATCAGAAACATAGATTACATCAAGAGGTGGATCATGATCATCAGTCAGACAGGGTTCATACAAAATCAACAGGAACAGTGATTAGAACGAGAGATACAGTAGCAACAGGCATGGGGAGTTTAACAAAGGTACATTACAGCAGACATTAAGCTAGCTAGGGACGTACAAGAGCATTGGCACATAGATTTTGTCAAGAGGTAGATAACAGCGTGGTACCAGGCATGGACAACAAATGCCTACAGGTAATGTCGACAGTACCCACAGGAGTACACAGGCATTGAGAGGCAAGTTACATGGGATGAGCAACAGATTGTGGCGAGGGGACCACAAGATGTAGGCACTCTATTCAGGGACAGGTAGGACAGGGAAGAGCACCATATTCAAATGGTGGGGACAGATGGCAACAAGCTTGCCAGGTAGATGAAGTGGTAGCAGAGGCCGGGGTCATAACGCCCAGACAGTCAGGACCAGTTTAGCAGCTCGGGCACAGAGGCAGGCAGAGGCTGATTTTAGGAAGCCCCATAGGGTGGCTTTGAAACAGGAGTGGGAGGTAGTGGAATGAGTGCTAGCAGGAAGGGAGTTCCACAGCTTGGGAGCATAGGCAGCAAAGGCCCGGTCCCCCATTTGGGTGTGGGTTTTAGGAACCAGGAGGACCTGGGAGTCACTGGATCTTAGATGGTAGGTGGGTTTTGCAGGTTTGAGGAATGAGACGAGTGTAGGAGGAGTGGCATTTCTGACAATATTGTCGATGAAGTTGCCAAGGACAAAGGTGCGGTGGTTCTCCGGGGGAAGACACTCCAGCTGGGAGTATAGCTCACATCGGTGTGTGAGGCGAGGAGCAGCATGGGCAAAGCGGCATACATTGTTGTACACTGTGTCCTAATTGGAGAGACTGGATTTAGGAACATGGGCAAAGCATACCAAGCCATGGCAGGGCATGGGCAGGAGGATCCCCCTAGCAAGGGTAAGACGTGTGGCCGGGGTGAGATGACCTTTAGCTCTGTCTGCCAGGCCCAGCTTGCAGTTTGTGGCCTTACAGGCATTACGGATGTGGAGTGAGAGGTCCAGTTGCGGGTCATGGTTGACCCCCAGGTACTTGACCACATCCGCAACATTCAGTAGGGAACCATCTGCTCCTGAGATGTTTAGAGAAGCTTGGCAGGCTTTTATCTTGGCCAAGGGGCCAAAGAGCATGTCCTGGGTCTTTTTAAAGTTAATGGTTAGATTGTGGTCCTCAAGCCAGGTCTGAATGTGGTTAAAGTCAGAGTTCAACCGGCAGTTAATGTCCTTGATGTCACGCAAGCTGACCAGAATGATGAGGTCATCCACATACAGGGTGGAGTGCCCATGGGCAGAGACCAAGGGCAGCTCATTTATGAATAGGGAAAATAGAATGGGTCAAGGACGGAGGCCTGTGGGACCCCGTAGGTCACTGGGGAAGGTTTGGAGAGGGCTTTGTTAAAGTTAGCATATTGCTATCTCCCAGAGAGGTAGTTGGTGAACCAGGCATGGGCGGGGGGGGGTAGAATCCCATGGACCAGAGAGTGGAGCACAGGAGCGAGTGATCAACCCGGTCAAAGGCTTTTGAGAGATAGACAAAGATTGCTCCAGTCAGTTTACCTTGATCAGTAGCAGACCTGGTCTCGGAGGTGACCACCGCAAGGGCTGTAGAGGTGCTGTGCCCTTTTCTGAAACCGTGTTGTACTTGGGAGAGTAGCTCGTAGCTCTGAAGGTAGTGAGTGAGCTGGGAGGCAACTACCTTCTCAAGTAACTTGCTGATCGCCGACAGGATCTCAATAGGGCGGTAGTTATTGGGATCCTTTGGGTTGCCTTGTTTGAGTACAGGGACGACCCTGGCCACCTTCCATACATCCAGGATGGTTCCCATGATAAAGGAAGTGTTAAATATGTGAGAGATAGGCCAGGATAGAGGGGATGCCCCAAGGCAGAGCAGTTTAGGCTCAAGGCTGTCGTGCCCAGCCCCAGTGTGAGGGGAGAGACTAGCAAGGATCCTCTACGTCTCTGAGGCAGAGACAGCCTTTAGGTAGAAGGAAGTTCAGCTAGGGATCCCACCATGGGAGGGACCCAGAGTTGCAGGCCGAGGGGTTGAGGGAAGGGAACAGCCGGGACCAAGAACTGGCAGTTAAAAGTGTTGGCAATAGTGAAGGGGTTATTGCAACTGACCCTCCAATCAGCAAGTCGGAGGCCTTGGCTCTGTCTGACCCTCTGACCAAGTTTTTAATGTTTTGCCAGAAGGTCCTAGGGTTATTGGCTGAAGAAAGCGAGGCGGATTGGCAGAATTCACTCTTAGCAGAGCGGATGGCTGTTTTGCAAGAGCTCCTCCACTATCTATATTCGAGGAAGTCGGTACTGGAGTGGGAGGATTTGAATCTCGCCCAACATTTGTACCTTTGCTTCATGAGGGCAAATAGGCCACCATGGAGTCACTTGGTTACCGTACCCCTTACCCTCCTTTTTGTTAGGGGGTGCATGTTTGTTTTGCAGGGGAGTGAAAACAGCGAGGAAGTTGTCGAGGGCCTCCGTGGGATCACTCGTGGCAGAGACCCAGGTCCAGTCGGTTTGCCGAAGATCAGCAAGGTAGTCTTCCATGTTAAAATTAGAGTAGTCCCACATCTGGATCACCTTGCTGGGGATTTTGGGAGGTGAGATGCCCCATATGTAATAGGTGGGGGAGTGATCCAAGATGGCATCGGGAAGGACTCCTGAGGAGACAGTTCTATTAGGTCTGTTACTCAGTACCCAGTCAATGAGGGATCCTTTTCCTCCCCCACGTGGGGAGAGCCTCATGGGTTCGGTAATGAGTTGGCTGAGGGTGAGGCCTGACAGCAAAGGCTCATACTGCTTGGCGTTAACCCCCAACCAGTTTAAATTGAGGTCACCCAGGACCAGTAGCTCTGGATGTGGATCTTTTTAGTACTGCCTCGTGGGAGGAGGGCATGCAAGAACTCACAGCCAGGGGTGTGCAGGGGGTGTGGCTAATGACAGACACGTTTAAGTGCCCCTTATAGTAGAGGAGCACTCCACCCCCATACTTATTCCCCTCTCTGTCTAACCTAATAAGGTGGTACCCAGGGAGGGCACACACAGAGTCTGGGGTGTGTGGCTTCAGCCAGGTTTCCGTGATCCCCAAAATGTCAGGGTTGTAGTGAGCCACCCAGGCAGTTAGCTCTGCTAGGTTAGGTACTAGACTTCACACATTCAGGTGAGCCAGTTTTATGCCTTTGGCAGACAGCCAGGCTGGGGGGGACTTGAAAGAGGGCATCACAACCAGAGACCCAGGGGTTTGGACTGTGCCGCCAACTAGGCCAGGGAGGACTGAGCACCCACGGGGCAGTATCCTTGAGGCCACAGGGGGAGGAGCAGGTGGGTCAAGTACAGTCGAGTTCCTGGCCTAGGCCCTGGGCAGACCAAGGGAGGCAGAAACCGAGACCCAACCAAAGCAGCGGCACAGGGGTTATGCTGGCAGAGGCCTGGGGCGGCAGTAACACCACACAATTTAAGAGACAATTTGCAGCCTCGAGTAATGCTAGGCCAGGAAACAATAACACAGAGGGCAGAAAGCTACAGTGCACAGGCTCAGGGTTGCAGTAGGTGGTCAACAAGACAAGGGGTGGAAATTGAACGACTCAAGCAATGGCTATACCAGAACTAGTACAGGAAGTCATAGAGACACATTATCTAGCCTGCAATAAGCAAGTAGAAAATACTGGCCCTAAATAACACCAGTGAGTACAATCAAGTAGAAAATACTGGCCCTAACTAACACCAGTGAGTACAATCAAGTACAAGCATCAGCCCAGTGAAACAGCGAGATGCGTTATATTGCATACATTAGACTGTTAGAAAATACCAGAACTAAAATATCAGCTGCAAGTACAATCCAGCAATGGGATCAGCATACAAGGCTAGAGGAAATTATTGTCTATAAGTCAGATTAAGAGTCTGGTTCCTTCCTAGCCTAGCCAGGAGAGGAGGCAAGCCCACTGTTAAGACCCCCACAGTGCCTGTCGGGGAACGATCCTAGATGAGACACAGAGGGCGATGGGAGATACAGCACTGGACCAGCTGTGGCAACAAGGGCAGAAGAGGTGGCCCCAAGCTAGTGGGAGGGGCTGGGAGCATTTAATGGGAGGAGGGAACGGGGCGGGTGGGTGAGAAATTTCCCCCTACAGCAGTGTAGCCCCCATGTACAAGCACCTGCCGAGCAAAACGGGTGAGTCCCCAACAAGGAATAAGTTAGTGTTTTGTTTTTCTGAAGTCCCAGGAACTCGGCTGCAGTCCCCACATATAGCGGCGCCCAGCCCAGGCAGCGGGAACAGGTCCTGAAAATCCCTGGCTCATCGGGTGCTGCATGCAGTGTCTGGTCATTGTGGGGTGCGTGAGAAGAGGGCTCCAACCGCGCCTAGGTTCGAGTCATGCAGGAGTGAGCCGCCAGCTCCAGAGGGTAGCTTTAAGTCGGGCTGGTCTACGACTGGGGAGGTAATCGGACACCAGTGCGAGATTCAAAAATTGGCACCTGAATCTCCTCAACCTCCAGTCGGGAAGAGCGCGAGATCACAACAAATTTCCCCCTACAGCAGAGCAGCCCCCATGTACAAGCACCTGCCGAGCAAAGTGGTGAGTCCCCAACAAGGAATAAGTTAGTGTATTTTTCTTTCTGAATCCCTAGAACTCTGGCTGCAGTTCCCCACAGATAGCGGCGCCCAGCCCAGGCAGCGAGGAACAGGTCCTGAAAATCCCCTGGGTCGTCGGTGCTGCAATGCAGCATCTGGTCATTGTGGGGGGGGGTGTAGTGAAGAGGGCTACCAACTGCCTCCCCAGGGTCCGAGTCGTGCAGGAGTGAGCCGCCAGGGGCAGCTTTAAGTAGGATTAGTCTACGACTGGGGAGCCAATCAGACGCCAGTGCGTGATTCAGAAATTGGTACCTGAATCTCCTCAGCCTCCGGTTGGGAAAAGTGAGCGATCACTACAAATTTTCCCCTACAGCAGAGCAGCCCCTGTGTACAAGCACCCGCCGAACAAAGCAGTGAGTCCCCAACGAGGAATAAGTTAGTGTTTTTTTTTCTTTCTGAAGTCCTGGCAACTCCGGTTGCAGTCCCCCACAGATAGTGGCACCCAGCCCAGGCAGCAAGGAACAAGTCCTGAAAATCCACCAGGTCATTGGTGCTGCAATGCGGTGTCTGGTCGTTGCGGGAGGGGCGTAGTGAAGTGGGCTCCCAACCACCTTTCCAGGGTCTGAGTCATGAAGGGGTGAGTCGCCAGTTCCAGAGGGCAGCTTTAAGTCGGGCTGGTCTACAACTGGGGAGCCAATCAGACACCAGTATGAGATTCAAAAATTGGCACCTGAAACTCCTCAGCCTCCGGTTGGGAAGAGCGAGAGATCACAACAAATTTCCCCGTACAGCAGAGCAGCCCCCATGTTCAAGCACCTGCCGAGCAAAGCGGTGAGTCCCCAACAAGGAATAAGTTAGTGTTTTTTTCTTTCTGAATCCTGGGAACTCCGGTTGCAGTCCCCCACAGATAGCGGTGCCCAGCCCAGGCAGCAAGGAACAGGTCCTGAAAATCCCACGGGTCATCGGTGCTGCGATGCAGCATCTGGTCATTGTGGTGGGGGGGCTGTAGTGAAGAGGGCTCCCAACTTCCTCCCCAGGGTCTGAGTCATGCAGGATCAGCTCCTGTTTGTTTACCTGGAGTCCCATACAATATAGTGCAGTCTCTCCATTTTTCAAGTCTGGTGCAGCCTAACACATACCACCATGTGGTCTACCACCCCACCAGATTGTAGCCCCAACTGTCCCTTTTCAAACAAGCCCACTCTCACCAGGATGATCGCCTCAGTGTAACTATCACTGCCCCTGAAACTCTGCCCCCCTAGGCAGCAATCTCAATAATATTCATGGAGCCACTCATTAATATTCATAAGCCCTGAGTAGCCACCTGTTCAAACTCCTGTTTGTTTAATTTTACGGGCTTCTGCATGATTCTCTTCAGGTCTCCGGTCCGCAAGAAACATAGGACGGATACCGGGACCACAGACGACTCCCCGTTCTTGGACCACAATTGCAGTCAGTAACATCAAAGCACTCCAGGCGCATACACAAGTGTTGGCCAAAACAACATGCCAGCAGCTCGCAACCATGGACTTACACCCAAGAGGGCAGAAGACAACACGCTGGTGGGGGAAAGAACATGGGGAAACCCAGGAGGCACCAGCAAAACAGGGAGAAAATGGGGCAGCTACAGGTAAGCCTCTAGAGGGAGTTACGCATAGTGCAGAGGCTAAAATTCATGCATAGATAGCGCAGAGGCTAAAATTAACAAACTAATAATGAGTTACAATAGTGAAATTGTCATGATTGGGAAATGAAGAGGTTTACACATAACATTGCTTTCTTTGATTGTGACACTGAATTTAAGATAAATGTTCAAATAGAGGCTACCCTCAAATACTAGCAACTCTTGAATAATAACTGCATGTCAAAACCAAAATGTGAAATAAAAGCCACCCTTGAATAGAGACCACAGCTATTCGAGGGTTACCTTTTGTGTGAAGAACCAGACAGTCAGTGAGCATTTTTACAGTGAGCTACAGAGGGAAGAAAAAAGTGGCAGAAAGGTGGAGTGGGACAGAGAGGACATGCTCTAAGTAACTGCAGCTTCAAGGAAAAAAACTTCCCTCTGATCCCATATAGCAAACAGACCCCCTGTGAAGTCAAAAGTACATCCTTACCTGCAGCTATGGTTATAGTCCCCAAAGTACCCAGTACCCGATTGCTGGATAAAAAGTCTCAGATGGGTGCACTGCTGCTGGCTTTGGGTCCTATTCTGCCTCCTTGGAGTGTCTGACAGTGTTGGGAGGGAATGGGCAGGTCCAATATGAGCACTTGATCTGGTACAATTGGGACTGGGGGGGGGGCTGCTAGACACCAAGGAGTATGATTGGGGCTAGAAAGGGGGCTGCTAAACATTGGGAGTATAGTCCAGAGTGAACTGTAGAGTGGAGGAAAAATGTTCCAGAAAGGGGGAAGGAGAAAACCGAAAAAGAGAGAGAGAGAGAGGAAGCACTTTAAGTAACTGCAGAGGGTACAGTCAAGGCTTCGGAGGGGATGGCTGCTAGACACCAGGGAGTACAATCAGAGTAAGGTGCAGAGGGAAGAAGAAGTGCCAGAAAGAGAAGGAGGCTCAGAGAAAGAGACAGAGGAAGTGCAGCTACATCCAAGAGCACAGAAAGACTACTTTACTTCAAAAAAAATAGTGTCACAAAGGGGAAAAGGGTGAGGGACAGAGAGAGAGAAAAAGGGCCGTGCCTTTAATGTTGTGTCAGGTTTAGGTCTTATAATGGGAGGCTGCCAGGTTTTCCTTGTTTGTCCCATTCTTTTGGTTTTTGTGAGTCTACTTATAGAAAGCAGAGTTGTTCAGGGCAGGAGGAAGATCAGGTGTCACAAAGCAGCTTACTTGAAGAACCAACATTCGGGGCAGGACAGATAGAGCTGCAGAGGGCTGGTGATCTGAACAGTGCAATGCAGATGTTCAGGGCAGGGGATCTGAATGGTGCAATACTGATGTTTGGGGCGGGGGAAGGTGGGGGATCTAAATGGTGTGATCCTGGCATTCTGGGTGAGAGAGAGACAGAGTGATAGAGGTTGGAGGATCTGACTGGGGAGCCTGTGACCAGGGAACACGGAGGTGAGGTGAAGTGACTTGAGTACAAAAGTGCCATAAAGGTGGAGAGGGGGCCGAGAACGAGAGACAGACAGACAGAGGAAGTATATAGATCTCATGCATACCAGTGATGTGATGAGATTTCACTGTGCAGGGAAAAGTGATTAGTGTTGGATTTTGTGACATACTTCCAGACCATCTCTCTCTCTCTCTCTCTCTCTCTCTCTCTCTCTCTCTCTCTCTCTCTCTCTCTCTCTCTCTCCTCCTTTGTTTTATTTATTTATTTGCTTTTGTTAACCGGGTAAGCACACTAGACAGCCAAGTGCCTATTTTCAGGTGCGACCCTGTTGCCATTATTTTATTTATTTCATTTATTGAGACTTGGATTACAACACCTTTGAGCAATACAACTCATTTACAAAGGTTCCACATCAGTAGTACAAAAACAAAACAAGGTAAACAATAGATAAGTAAATAGCAGATATCAGGAATATACTTAAAAAAATTAATACATCAAAAGCAATCAAACTAGCACTGAATGTTGCTCAATATAACAGTAGAGTGGGCTAGAAGTGAGGGCAGCCTGGGAGGCCTTGTCAAAATCTAGGAGAGAAAGTAATGGGGTGTAAGGTGGGGGATGGGAGAAACAAGAGGGAGAAGGAGATAAGTTGCACAGGAGGTGGAGAGGGAAGGAGCGGAGTTGCAAAAGAGGTAATGCGGATAGAGATGAGAGGATGGGGAGGTGGAAGGTGGAAAATGGGGTGAGTGCGGAGAGCAGGGAGTAGTGCTGGGGAAGTGAGGGGGAGGAAGACAAATTAATAGTATAAGGAGAAGAGGTGGTGTTTAGTCAGGAGAGGGGGCAGCCTAGCAGGCCTTGTCGAAAACCCAAGGGAGAGAGTAATATGGTTATGAGAGAGGTAAGAGAGAGAAACATAGGGAGAAGGAGGGGAAGAAGTTGCAAAAGAGGTGGCATGAGATAAGAGAATGAGTGGAGGGTGGAAGAGGGAAAGTGAGGAGGAGCAAGGGAAGAACTTGAAGATGCATGAGCAGAGAAGAAGCAGGGGTGAGGGGTGGAGGGGAAAAGGCTCGAGGGTAGGATCGAAATGAAGTGCCAAGAGCTAAAAGTGCTGAAAGGTATAAGTACAATGATAAAATAAGCAGAAGGCTGCTAAGGGCGGCAGTCACATATACTGTTTGCTAATAGATGTTGTCGGAGTTTGTTTTTGAAAGGGCTGAGTTTTGACTCAGTAGAGATGTCCCTACCCAGGAAGCTGAGCCAGAGGGGGGCTCTGTAAGCCAAAGACCTCTGACCTAAGGTGATGAGGCATCTGGGAACAGTAAAGACCTGAGTTGCCATGCTGCGAGTATGTTGGGTACTGTGACAAGGGCTAAGGAGCTGTTGGACCCCAATTGGACACTAAATGCATGGACTATTTAAAATAATATGGCAGCATGAGAGCCCAAGCATCTTGAAAAGACATGTCACTTCTCCCTGAAATGTTCTGCTGGAGTGAGTGCATTAATTCTGCAGAGCATGTCCTGACTGTAAGAAGTTTGACACAGTTTTAAGAATGTTTGCCATGCTGTTTTCTCACTGTGCCTATACTTGCATACTATCCATGTACTGTGGAGTCTACCAAGCTGAAGGGCCTGATTCACAGCAGCCCCCAAACTGCATTGCAGCTGGAAATCCACTGAAATATGGTCATATGGGATATGCAATGGATCAAAACGCTTCCAGCACTGGGCACATCTTGCCATCTATGTACCACAGGTGTACCACTGCACCAGTGGGTGGTCCCATAGAAATGCACCCTGCAGGCAATCTAACATTGATCTACAGTGCAACTTAAACTGCCTGCAGGGTGCAGAGTCGTGATAGGCTCTATATCGGGGAGGGGTGCATTAAAGTCCTCTCAAGGCAGGTGCAGGGGCAGCCAGTGACATTACCACTGAGTAGGCTGAATGGGGATCAAAGGGCAGGGAGTGAGGGTACCAGCACAGTGGAGATCAAGTGGGAAAGTCACTGTAGGCACAGCACTCATTACCTGCTTGATGATCCCAATGGAGTCACTCTGCATGATACAGGATTCCCCTCCTCCACTGTTCCATTGTTCTCAGACAGCAGCACTAGGGGCCTAGGCACTCATTCCACCCTGGCACCTGATCTCTGTGCCTTACATGCAGGCACCTACACCCAGTGTAAAGCTGGACACAGCCATACCACCATTAACCATGGCCATATGGGTCCTCCTGTGGATGAATATCCAGTGTCCCCTCACAATTTGAGTAGGGGTCGGCCCACAGCCATATACAGTGGGGTCAACGGAAGGGCTGTGGGTAGTGCAGGGGCATTCCTTGCCCACCACGCACAGCCTAGGTCCCCTGCATGTGGCTCTGCGCATGGGTCTCTGTGCACTTCATGTTAGCTGGTTCATACTGTGGACCTGGAATAGGCAGAGCTGGCTATGAAGAATGCAGCTGCACAGGTGCGGACTGTACTTGGCCTCAGAACACTAGCTGTGGATCAGGCCTGAAGTCCACATTTAACTCAATAGACTAGACCTCCCTAAGTTAATTATGTGGACCATAAGGATGAAGGTGTCGCAATACATTCCCAACTAGTGAGGGTCCTGGCTTTGCTAAGGCTATGGCACAGAAGGAGATCACTGGGTGGTCCACAGGCAGGAATGCTACTGTGCCTGTGGTTGCATCAGGGTATGTCATAGTCAGAGTCTAAAAGGGTGGTAGGTAGATGAATGACCCTCAGAAACCAGGATGTGGCTCTGGCATGGAATAAACCCAAAAACCTGCAGCTCTCAGTAATGCAGGAAACGGGACACCACTTCAAGTTAGATTGCATAGGTCGCTGTGTCCTGGATGTAAATATGTGAAGAAGGGAACAGAGAATTCAGGATCTTTCTTTCTGAAACGTTTTCAACCACTTTGACCAGGAAAAAACTGAACATTCAGTCATGCTCCATGTAGCTAGCAAAACAACATCACACATAACACATTTCCATACTTAGAATTCGATTGTTATGAAATCTTTTCCATCATGATAATTAAAAGGAAACAGTTACAGGGGCCAGTGTAAAAAATGCTCACATCAGTGTTAGTCTGGCACTATATTGCTATCCTCTTCAAAGTACTCACTCCCCAGACTGACTGTAGCACCCAACTGCTGGTCTTCCATCTTCTGCCGAGGGGAAAAAAACATCTCCCCACTTTCCTGACTGAGATGGCAGCTGCAGACGGGCAGCTCTGTGCGAGGGTGGGGCAGATGGCTGTAGGACTGGTAACTAAGGTTGCAGTCAGGAAAACATACAGAAAGCGAGATGGGAGATGTGCTTGAAGAAATTGCAGGGCCAGTATCCAAGGGTGGGAAAGCACACAGAGGGAGGGATAGAAGGTGTTCTTGTGCAGGACCAGTAACCAAGGGTTGGGGTGGGAAGGCATGCAGAGGGCGGGAGTGGGAGTTGTTGGGAAGCAATTGAGAGGATGAGCTATTTTTTTTTTCAATTGAGGGTGGGTGCTGAAGGTCTGGTGGAAGGCGGGCCAAGATAAAGGAACAGTGATGTCATGCACATCAATGGTGTGATGAGATTACACTGCACAGGCAGAAGGTACTATGCATTAAGAACTGGCTATGCTTGCTGTGCAGCTGTTAAAATGAAAGGAAATCAAAACACAAAGAAGCCATGTGCTAGGTGATAAAGGATGATCATGGGAGTGTACTATGCGCGTGCGCGCACACACACACACACACACACACACACGCACCCTTATTTAAATTCTTTGTAATGTTTTCCGTTAGAGAATAGGGCATTTTATAATACAGTTAGAAAATGCAAGGCAAATAACGAAACAGCTGGAATTATCTGAAAATCTAGTCAGCTCTAGACCCAGCGAGTGGGGAATTAATCCAGCTATTGCACATGAGATGCTTCCATTCTCCTCCTAACACACCTTGTCCCACACTTTCAAGCCTTGGGAGGAGACATTGGCCCATTGAACGTGGCACAGGCTGGCTAACCGAATAGTGCCCTCAAGCTTTCTCACTTATTCCCGGGCATCTAGGAAACATTCCGGCACCACTCAATGACAGCCAACAGCAGACAGCCACATCACTCGGCAGTAACTTCTGAAGAACTCACAAGGGCTGTTCAGGGGGAGATCAAGATCAAGTTCCACAGAGCAGCTTACTTCAAGAACCAGTGATGCCATGTTCAAGGTAGGAGAGAGAACAGCAGAGGACATCTGGCTGGGGGGGGGAGAGAGAGAGAAGGAGAGAGAGGTAGAGGTTGGGGGATATGAATGGTAACCAGGGAGACTGGGAGATTACCTGACTGAAGAAACGAGGAGCAAGCTGAGTGTGATACTACTCACCTGGTTGTTGGGTAATGTCATGTAGATGAAAGATGCAGCCGCTGTTTGACAGATGCGGCTGCCTCCTTTCAACTACAGAAAATTTCCACCAATCACGCAACAGAACAGCATCATGATCAGTCTCGCTGATCACTGGCCTGTTACCGACGAGATTCCTGCAGCCTGAGCTACATCGGATGTGACAGTGACATGCCTCTCAAGCTCGTTACTCTACTCTCACAATATGTTTGCTTTGCACATGTGCTTGGTCAGCGTCAGTGGCTCAGCAGGTTGCACACTCGCCTCTGAGGCCAGAAGATCAGAAGGCTGTGGGTTCTATTCCCACACCAGGCACTTGGGTTAAATCCCAATACTGACACTGTAGTGCAGCATGAGGGGGGTGCTGTACTCCTGAGGTGCCGTCTTTCAGATGAGACGTAAAACTTAGGTCCCGTCTGCCTGTTCTAGTGGTTGTTCAGATGGATGTTAAAGATCCCATGGCACTTCTTGAAAAGAGTAGGGGAATTTTTATTTTATTGTATTATAATGTCATACAATTCATATAGGTTCTGCGCTTACCTCCAAAGGTACTTCTTCACAGTCTTCAAGAGTTAGGAATATTGACGAATTCCTAGGATTAGAAGAAAAAATTACTCACCTTAGTAATCTTGTTTCTTCTAAGGTATTCTTCAATATTCATAACTCTCCCACCCTGCCTCCCCTTCCAGAATCAGTGGCCTTTGCAACCCAAGCTGAGTAACTGTATGAAAGATTATCAGGGATTATAGGGCCTTAAGTGCAAAGTTGTCAGTATAGTTTTAGGATGGGCCTTTCCTTGCAGGCTCTCCATGAAATCTGAGTTGTTACAGAATGCAGCAGTTAGTAAGGGCAACATTTAAATAATGTCACGAGCCAATGATGGGTTCCATCCTTTACATATGTTCCATTCTCTGGGTAGTTCTACTCTGAAGGCTGACTGCAAGAGTTATGAATATTGATGAATACCTTGGAAGAAACAAGATTACTAAGGTGAGTATTTTTTTCTTACACACTCATGGTTACACCACTTGTGCATAAAGAGATTTGGAGGTACTCATGAATGTAAATTAGGGCAGTGTTTGGTTTGAATGATATTTGCCACATACCACAAATAGTAGGCTTCTTGAATATTCAGATGCCCTTCCTGAATAATTCACTATTTGGCTGCTATTTGGAAAGGGCTATTCTGACAGATTTTCAAGTTTCACACAACTTCTTTGTCTACTCGAGGGCCATTTCTGCAGCTCACAGGCAAGCACACCATGTAACCTCCTCACTCTGCATTGGTAAAGGACAGGAGACAGTCATTTATTTTCTTTAACATTAAACTTTTTATTAACAAAAACTTTTCAAAAGACATGCCAACAGAAAACAATGACCATAATATATACACAGCCACATGGTGAGCTAGCTCTTCAGTACTTCTGAGCCCTTAAACTTGCCATGCTTTTTTTGGTGGGGGAGGCAGTATTTTTGTCTGACCAGTGTCAGCAAGTTAGGCATGGCTTTCTGACTGGGCTTTTGATTGTCCTTGTTACTACCTGGGCTTAATAGCAGGGACCGAGAGGGCTGTTTGCTGTAACCCCTTGTGACAGGGTCAAGAGCCTCTCCTAAATTTACTGTTCGAAAATAAAATTACTGAAAACCTATTCTTTTTATTCCAGTCCTATCCCTTATCTGCCCTTCCCTTTCTACCTTTTCAAAAATTGGTTGCACAACCATGTTCCCATGGGACCTAGGAGATGGCCCCTCCACTGGTTTGCTAGGAGATGGCCCCTCCACTTATTCAATGACCATCCCCCATTCCTTGCTCTTTCTTCTGTACTAGCCTGTCTTACTTCTCATTTTTTGTTTTGCTTTCTTTTTTCTTTTCTTTCCTTCTCCTCTGCATGGCAGTACATGGTGAACCCCCATGAAATTAGATTAGCAGGGTCTGTAATCACCCACTTAGGAGTTGTTAAAAATGAATGTGGGCTGCTCCTCATGCAATGAAAAGGAGCCAATTTTGTGAGTTTAAAACTAGGAGTTTGTTAGAATGCATTAACTCTGAAGGTAGGAAGAGGTTAATGCTTACAAGCCTGATCCAGAGTTGTTTTTCTTTTATCTTGTTTTTTTTTCCCCTCAGGAATCACAGCTTATTGACTGTGGTGTGGCATGGTGTGGTGAGAACAAATGGTCACAGGGTTGCCACATCAGAAAAACAATAATTAGCCTTAGGAATGCTGCAGAAGGGAGGTCTCTCTACCTGCTCTGAGCTCTCTAAGAAGAAGTGGCAGACAGAGAGCCTAAGAAACTGAGAGCAAAAAAGACCTAACCTAGCAAACAGGTTAACCTGAAAGTGCAAGGTATTACTTCCTATTGCTTAGAAAGGGGGTCTACAATTGGCTCCATGGCACTGAGTGAAGGGTGTTCACTTAGCATGCTGGTGACCTGGATTCTCACCCCGAGCCCGGATGTCAGGAACAGAGTCCGGTAGGGAGGGAATTTAGAGCACCCTTTGGATGCTTCTCTCCCGGGGGATGGGTGGGCTTCAGACCGCTGTTTGTCAACCCCTGGAGGTGACTTGGGGATGGCGTTCTTGTCAGCGTGTGACCTCAACACACCACCGCATGTCCCTACCCCCAGGACACCAATGTAGCCAGCCCTTTGTGAAGGGTGTGGGCGGGTCCAGAGAAAAACAGAAAATTGGCCGTCAGCTGGCTGGATGACGGCCGCTGGTCCCTGCAGCCACAATAGCTTGGAGGTGTCCATGCCAACCCCCACTGTGCCTGGGATACGTTGCAAACCTATGAGTGTTCTCCTCTCCTCATTGCCCCTATGAGGGAGGGGCCCTCCCGACGATGGAACACATCAGGCTACCCAGGGTAACAGCAGAGATGGGGTCAGCAGATGGAGATGGGGATTGACTGGAGGTGGGTCTTGGCGGCCCAAAGGAGTGGCCAACTGTGAACCCAGGGAGGAGCAAAAAGAAAGAAAAGGGGTCTACAATGTTTACACAAGCAAGAACCTTTACAGCAGTTAAGGAGAGCAAAAGACTTTGCCAGACTTGTTGTTTATAACTGATGTTTTGCAGCTGCCAAATCAGTTTTCCAAACCCATTTGCCATTCTGATGTCACCTAACAGTTTACATTTTTGTTATTTTATTGTTGTGTTGATAATTAAACAATGCCACTTGTGCCTTGTAGTGTTTTCTGTCATCTGTCTGTACTTCCTGACACACTCCTCTACCATAGCCCTCCCTCCACTGCTGACTGCCACACAGCTCCAGTGTGATTTTTTTTTTTGGTTAAGCACATTTGTTTTGTGGTTTTGTTTGCTGTCTTTTGGTTCCAGGTTCAGTCCCCTGTATGACTGAGGAGGGTGTTGACTGATCTCCCCCTCCTGCAGCTCACTGCATATGACTTGCCTGCATATTTATTTTCTCTTGTGGTTGTGCCTGTGTGCATGCATTTTGCCCTTTGTGGGAGGGTATGGGCGAGTCGGGAGATCACCGGAAAATTGGCCCTCAGCTGGTCGGATGACAGCCGCTGGTCCCTGCAGCCACGAGTGTTCTCCTCTCCCAGTTGCCCTTATGAGGGAGGGGCTGTCCTGACGATGGGACACGTCAGGTTACCCAGGGTCACAGCACAGATGGGGGCGGCAGATAGCGATGGGGATGGGCTGGAGGTGGGCCTAGGCAGCCCGGAGGAGTGGCCAACCATGGGCCTGGGGAGGAGCAAAAAAAAAATAAAGGGGGTCTACAATGTTTACACAAGCAAGAACTTTTACAACAGATGAAGAGTGCAAAAGACTTTGCCAGACTTCTTCTTTATAACTGATGTTTTGCAGCTGTCAAATCAGTTTTCCAAACCCATTTGCCATTCTGATGCCACCTAACAGCTTATATTTTTATTTTATTGTTGTGTTGTTAATTAAACAATGCTACTTGTGCCTTGTAGAGTTTTCTGTCATCTGTCTGTACTTCCTGACACGCTCCTCTGCCATAAGCCTCCCCTGCTGCTCTCACTGCCACACAGCTCCAGTGTGATTTTTTTTGGTTAAGCACATTTGTTTTGTGGTTTTGTTTGCTGTCTTTTTGTTCCAGGTTCAGTCCCCTGTATGACTGAGGAGGGTATTGACTGATCTTCCCCTCTTGCAGCTCACTGCATATGACTTGCCTGCATATTTATTTTCTCTTGAGGTTGCACCTGTGTGCATGCATTTTGCTTTGCATTAAAGTACTACAGTTTTTAGTGGGTCAGGCTAGAGTCACTGAATTGTTGCTGTTTGTTATCTGGTTCCAGACTTATTTCCATGTACAACTGGGGAGGTTGTTGGCTAACTTCCCCCTTCCCCCCGTTACAACTCACCGCACAAAAGTTGCTTGTGCATTTGCAATATATTCTTCATCGTAACGCTGCACTCTGCATGTGCGCGAATGTGTGTGTAACCCCTAGGTGGCACTATCCCAAGGGCTACTACCCCTGCATGCTTGGCTAGTAGCAGGTTAAGGGGCCTGAGTTCTGAAAAGGGTGCCTCCACCCAGAGGTCAGGGTTGGTAGTGGTCAAGCTAACCTGGGCACAGCCCTCTGGGACACTGTAATCCCCCTTGTTCCTTACTAGTGGCCGGAACAATACACAAAAATCACTTTCACAATACCCCTGATACACCACACAAGTACCCACACTGTTTGCACTTACCACCAGGGCTTTTCTGTGGCCCGGCCCTGGGGACCCCCTGTAAAACAAGATTATACACAGCAAACAACAGCAGTACAGTACTCTTGCACAAACTGGAACCACAGTCAGGGTAAATGCAAAAAAGAGTTAGATGTGATTTATTTAAGGGACTTGAACAAGGGAGGGGCGTAATCAGGTTAATTTGCTTAAAGGCTGTATCAATCAAACAGTTATGCATGCATTTCAGGGTCCATAAACAGTCACACATTCTGGGTACCCAGATGCAGAACGGTGGGCTAGCCAGGAACGTTGCAGCTGGTTGGCACCCTGTGATGGAAGAAAACAACATGCACAACACACACTATTTGTAAACCGGAGCCAGAGGGCTCAGTTCGTGAAAAGAAAACAACAAGACAATCAGATGACACACTTTTAGATTAGGCTGTTGTTGCAAGGAGCTACCCTGATGATTACTCACGATACCCAATTAAATACTGGACACAGGCTGGACGAAAATCGAGATAGCAGGTGGTTAATCTGGAGTGCCAGGAGAAGCAGGGCCCACACGAATCGCCGAGGCATTGTTCCTGCTCAAGCGTGGAGCAGGGGGCTGATCCCCAGGCAGGTCTCTCATCGATGGCTTTCTCTGTGCAGTGGGTAGTCTGGCTGGGCCAGTGTGGCAAGGCCCCAGCCAAATGGAGACAAATTTGGATGCAGTCCGTTTTGGGCGGGATACAGCTTCCAGCAAGCAGAACACAGTTCACACAGTGGGGAATCAAATCACGACCCACTTACAACTCACAGCACATTTACAGGTAAGGAAATTCTACTGTACCAGGCAAACCGCTCTCCGGTCGCAATTACAGAGTCTCTGCACAATCCAGGAGTTTAGAGGTGGCTGGAAGTCCAGATAGGCCGATAGCATTCAGCAAAATCTTCGGTCTTCTTCAGGATTGAGCCTGGTAAAAAATCAGTGGCTTACTTCGTTCTCACAAACTTGGATTTAGTCTGAAATAATTCTCTTCTCTCCCTCTCAGGGGCAGCAGGCAGACATGCAGGCCACAACTCAGGCCTTTCACAGTTCACCCATGCAAAACTACACAGAACTCTTGCCCAAATCACTTGAGCTGTTACTTCTTCACTTCTCAGCCCAGAACTAACTGAAAATTGCAAGCAGTCTGGGAAATCCCCCAAGATCCAAAAGGTTCAGTTGGCTGATCTGTCTGTCAGTCACAACAAAGGCTCCCCCTTCAGGTGCAAAAGGGTGCCAAAAGCCCAAAACTACAATTCCTAGAGATTTTGACTCCAGACAGCTCCTGTAGTCCGGCTCCAATTTAGGTCCCACCAGTACTGATTGCTCCAATTCGGCAGTCCAGGACCAAGATAGTGGAGATAAACAACAGTCCTTGCTGCAAAGAAGGGAGATTAGACAAACTACATTATCATTATCACTCTAAATGATTTTCAGCAAATAGTTACATCTTTCAACAGAGCTCCTTCTCAGATTACTTATGACTGCAATCCAGGCAGCTCTTAAAGAGACAGTGCACAGAGGCTATACAGGCACTCTCTGGCAATCACATTTAAACTGCTAAAACGCAGGACACCAGCCTGGCAGTGAGCATTTAGACAAGCTCAAGGAAGACTTTTTGGGAACCTCCATTTGTAGGGGGGTTACACCCTTCCCTGCCTGGAGAAAACTTGGAGTCCACATCAAGTCTGTACCATCATGCATCAGTTAACATAAATGTATTACTTTACTATACATAGTCACTGCACTTCATGATACTGTATCCATTCTGACAACATATGGTGCATATTTCACACAGGTAAATTGAACATTACTATACTGAATCAGGTAATAACTTCTTGTACCTTAAACAATGCAAAGAGGGGGCCCTTCCCTATCAGCTAACTTGGGTCTAGAGGGGGCAGGGGCACCATGGTGAGAGGGAAAGACAAGTAACCTGGAATTGGCTGTAAAGCTCAATTTGGGCAGTGAGCTTGGTGACACATAAACACCTTTGTGCACCACATTGAGAGGCAAATCCACTGGCCTCCCAGGAGAATCATAACTGAGGCGTACTACTGGCTTGACAGCTCGGCCAGTCTTTCTGAGGGGGACAACTACAGTCTCTGTACTCTCAGCACTGGTCTGGGGACTCTCTCGTCACTTGTGAGGGGTGCCTCTGCCTGGGTGGGAACGTCCGAACTTGGGGCACTGTCGGCTCCTTGCTCCACAGGTTCTGTTTCTACAACACTTGACTCATTTTGTGAAGGCTCAGGCACATTCAAGCTTTGAGGCACTGAAGGGGCGTGGTCAGCACTCTCATAGTGTTCTTCAAGTTCTGGTATGTCACCAGAAAGACTCATTCCATCCGCCCCTCCTTCAGGCAAATCATACAGTTCCACAATACACAGGGAATCAGCATCTTCAGACGTGATACTTTGCACTTCACTTTCAGTGAGCATTGGCTCCAAGGATGAAGCTGGGGGTTAGACAGTCCAGAAGGCCCAGCTTCATCCCCGCAATTAGTCATAGGATTTCCTCAAAACAACTGACTCAGTTCATAGGAGGGGTTAAAGGCATTGTCACACTCACTATCATCAGAATCTGACTGACAATCACTATCAGTCTGGACCTGTTGGGGGGAATCCTTAAATCTGTATCCACTGGGGTAGGTCGACTCAGTCTATTCCTTGCAGCAGCATGAGTCACCGGCCCAGGGGAATCAATCTCTGATTGTTCAGCCTCAGTTATGACTTGGCCAATAGGTAGCAAGTGGTTACGGTGCATGGTCTTGACAGCTTTGGAGTTGTTCTCTGGGCGCACCTTGTACACAGGTAAATCATCCAACTTTCCAACTACTACATATAGAAGATGGCGCCACCGATCAGCAATTTTGTGTTTACCACGCAGTCCCAAATTGCGTAACAACACACGGTCTCCAGGTCGAAGCTCTTGAGCCTTTACTTTTTTATCATGCCTCTCTTTGTTGGCTAGATTTCTCTTGGCAGCCATTGTCTGGGCCAGTTGATAGGCATGGTTCAATTGAGCTTTCAGTTTTTGTACATATTGCAAGTAGTTTTCGGCTCGGATCCCTATCTGGAGAGATCCCAAAAAAGACATCAACTGGCAGCCGGGCCTCTCTCCCACACATGAGGCAGTAGGGGGAGAACCCAGTAGCATAATTTTTCATGTAATTGTATGCGTGTACCAAGGTGCTAATCTGCTGGCTCCATTTATGCTTGTCTTTTGAGTGGAGGGTGCCCAGCATATCTAGAAGGGTGCGGTTAAAACGTCCTGGTTGAGGGTCTCCCTGCAGGTGATAGGGGGTGGTTCTTGACTTTCGCACCCCCCATAGAGAGAGCATTTCTTTGACTAGCCGACTCTTAAAGTCTCTGCCCTGGTCAGAGTGAATCTGCTGGGGGGCACCATAGTGGACGAAGAAATTTTCCTTGGCCATGGTAGATGCCTTTTGATTGTTGGTGGGAAAAGTGTGCATACCGTGTGAAATGATCTGTAACCACTAACACATTTCCAATGTTCCGCTGATCAGGTTCTAAACACAAGAAGCCTATGCAGACTAGTTCCATTGGGGTGCTGGTAGTAATATTAGGAAGGGGGGCAGCCCTCTGAGGCAGGGCATTTCTTTGCAGGCAGTGACTACAAGTCTTTACATGGTGCTCAACATCAGCCCCCAATTTGGGCCAGTAGAAGCGAGATCGTACCAGGTCAAGGGTTCTGTCAATACCGGGGTGCCCCATGTGATTGTGGAGGGATCTCAGTACCAAATCTTTAAATGCCGTGGGCAGGACCAATTGTCACTTGTCTACTTTGCCACTATGATCTACTGTCTCTCAATACAACAACTGATAGAGCAACTTCAATCTGGGGCCTTCTTTAAACAATAAAGCAGTTCGCAAGTCAGTGGAACGTAACTTAGACACATCTTTCCCCACACGCAGCGCATCAAGTGCTGGCTGAATCATAAAATCTTGGGATTGAGCCCACTGAATGCTGTCATTGTCAAACTGAGGTAGTGCTCTAATATCTAGAACAGAGAAGTGGCAATAAGCAGCTGGTACGCAGGTGTCAGAAAGGCCCAAGCAATCTACTAAATAGTCCACTGTGTCCACAGACATCTGTTCATCTCTATCAAACTTTTGGCACAATGCTCGAATGTCAGGTTCAGACAGCCTGACCCAATCACTCTTGGAAGTGGGCCTTAGTGATAGGGCATCAGCATCAATATGGTTCAGGCCCAGTCTGTATTTGACAGCATAATCATAGGTTGATGATGCAGAAAGCCACCAGTGCCCAGTGGCGTCTAACTTAGCTGAAGTTTGTACATAGGTCAATGGGTTATTGTCAGTTTTCACCAATATCTTTGCCCCATAGAGGTATTCATGAAACTGGTCAACAATGGCCCATTTTATCGCAAGAAACTCCAACTTATGCACAGGGTAGTTTTGTTTGGACGAGGTCAAGCTCCTACTGGCGAAAGCTACTGGTCTCAGGCCATCCTCATGGTCTTGATACAGCACCACTCCTAGACCCTGCAGACTAGCATCCGTATGCAGCACATAGGGTTTGGTTTGGTCAGCATAGGCGAGGATGGGGGTGTGGGTGAGCTGGTATATGATCTCATGGAAGGCTGCTTCACAGTCAGGCATCCAGCAGGGCCCGAAGAGTTCACCTGGGTGGAAGTATATTTTTTCTGGTTATTTAACGGACCCTTTTTTTGTATTTACGATTGGTAGGAGGGTAACCCTGGGTAAGGTTCAAGAATGGGCAAATCACCTTGGAATAGTCTTTAATGAACCTGCAGTAGTAGCCACAGAACCCCAGAAAACATTGTAGTTCTTTCAGATTATGGGGCCGGGGCCAAGTAGTCAGTGCTTCAACCTTACTGGGATCAGTCTGTATCCCTTTTGTAGATACTATGTGCCCCACATACTTCACGGAGGATTGAAAAAACTGGCACTTGTCAATGGTCAGCTTGTGGCCGAAGTCTTCCAGTTGGCCTAGGACTTTAAACAGTCAGTTCTCATGCTCCTCTAAGGTGCTCCCAAACACAATGACATCGTCCAAGTACACCAGGCATTTCATCAAATTCATATCTCCCACCGCACGTTCCATCAGTCGCTGAAAGGTGACCGGGGCGCCCGATATCCCCTGTGGCATCCTCAGAAATTCATAGAACCCCAACGGACAGATGAAGTCTGTTTTCTCACGGTCTTCCAGGGCCATTGGGATCTGGTAGTATCCACTGCGAAGATTCAACACCGAGAACCATTTGCTCCCATTGAAGCAGTCCAGGGCATCTTGTATACGAGGCATAGTGTATTGGTCTGGGATGGTCCACCGATTCAGGGTTCGATAATAACACACATCCTCACAGACCCATTCTTCTTACACACAACCACAATGGGAGAGGTGTGTGGGCTCCTGGATTCTTGTATCGCGGCAGCAGTGAGCATTTCCTGCAGGTGTCTTCTCACATCATCTATGTCTGCTGGGGCTAGGCGTTGGGACCTCTCTCGAAATGGCCATTCATCGTGCAGGCGTATGTGATGCTCCACACCCTGGACACATCCTACATCCCATTCCTTCAATGAAAACACTTGGTCTCTCTGGGCAAGTCTCTTGCTAATTCTAGCATTCCATTCAGCTGGCAACGGGGAGACACCAAAGTCAAACAAGTCCGGGGTCACTCTCTCCTTCTCGCCAGGGTGCTTGTTGCTGGGCAATGTACCATAGCTAGGGTACACCCTCTGTTCACCCAGATCTCCCAATCTGACACATTGTGAATCTGGACCATCACTCATCATGCATAGGCATGGGCATGAGCAGGCAAGATGCTGGGCTTGACCAATAATCCTTCTGGCAATTTCCATAGCCTGGCGCATCCAACATCAGTATTTTGTTCTTGACATCTTTCCAGAGGCAGACCTCCCCTTGAATGGTACACTAGGCGTTAGGGGCCAGTACCATTGAATCGGGATCCTTCTTCCACACAATCCCCACCGGTTCATCCTGGTCTACTTCCTCAGGTTTCTGTTGCAAATCATAGGCCCTCTTGATCAGAGCTGGAATTCTCAGGGCCCTCCCAGTCCATCGCCCTTGTTTCTCATGACAGAGTTGCGCTAGTCTCCCAAACAAATGGGCGTTTGTTCCAATTAACAGACGAACCCCATCATACAGTTCAGTGGGGGGACATACTAGGGCCAATGTCTGTACTTGCTCCTCTATGCCAGTGACAGTTGCAGGAAAAGACCACCAGAGGCAGGCACATCCAAGATATGGATAAGACTTGTCGCTCAGCCCCCACATATGTAGGCCTTCCAGGGATTGTAAGGGTACATCAGATAAGTGTTTGTCATACCAGTTCTGAAACACAATGATCACTTGGGACCCACTGTCAAGCACAGCCAAGTAGGAATACCATTCACAGCCACATTAGTCTCCATTGAAGGGCCCACTATCTTGGACCAGTCTAGAGGGACAATGGCAGGGGCCTGGACAGACGATTTAGCCACAGAGGGGTTTGAGTTAGGATGGCCGAAGCTTTTACTGCAGCCATTTCGTGCACTCCTTGACCACTGACTCATTTTTTGAAGCTCTCCTTGAAGCTGGTTCACCACTTTTTCTAAGTCCTTCTGAAACTGGCATTCCCTCTTCATATGGCCATCCTTGCCACAGTTGTGACAAATGACACGCTCTCAGGGCATCCTTGGGGAAATCATAGCAGGGGATGCTGGAGTATCGATGTGAGATTGTGATCTGACTTCTGCTGGTAGTGTACCATGTCTCAAAAGTTCCTTTAGGGTGGCAGTCAATTCCTTGAGCTCAGCTGAGAAGCCACCCACAGCAGAGAATGCCTGAGGGTGCACCCCCACCCCCCATAACAGTCACGTTCTCACAGGGACCAGGGTCTCTGTCAGCAGGGGATACCTCAGCGAACTCACCCGGTTGTGCTTTTCTGACTTCCTTCAGCAACTCCTCCCCCCACTGTTTAGCCCATGGCGGGGCACTCTTAATGGTCTCCATTTTGGAAGGGCCTTCCGGTGCCATGATCACTTGGCCTGCACTCACCCCATAATTACAATCTCCCTCTTTGCCTTCTGCCTCCTGGAGTTCTTTTATCAAGTCACCATAGTCAGGTGAGTTACCTCTCCTATCCTGGAGCCTTAACTGGATCATCTGCAGTTTAGAATGCTTGGCATGTTGCAGTTTGTGCCCCAGTCTCACACGGTTCAAATCACTAGCGGATACCCCACCTTTCCAGTAAGCATTCTGCAGAGCTCTTTCTAGGTGAGTAACATACACAGACAAACTTTCCCCCTTCCATTGCTTGGTACCTTGGAATTTCCACATCAAAGTCTCCCCTGACTCAATGCTCCCAAAATTGCCTTCAAGTACAGATAGGTACTTCTGAGCAGATGCATCAGGGTTCGTGGACCTCAAAAATTTAATGGCTTCAAGGGCAGGGCCCCTCAAACTTTCTATGATTCTTTTCCACTTCTCAGCCTCCGCACACTGCCACTCGGGTACCAAGGGGGCAACATAGTCGATTCAGGTCTCCCAGTCATCCTCGGTGGGGAGGGTACCCAAGAAGATTCTCAGCCTTCGGTAGGAGTCATGACTAATGGCAGGTACAGATATAGGGGCCAGCATTGGCATGGGCACAGAAGGTGGGGCAGTAACAGGTGCTGGTGTGGGAGGGGGTGTTGGGGAAGGATCACCCCCAGTGGCAGGAATAGTTTCTTACAGTCCTCTACAGTTTTCCCTTCCTCCAGCAACAACTTAGCAAATTTCCCCTCAAAAGTCTCAGATAATTGTGGGAGCTTATCCTCCCCAGTGTCTTTACTGTCTTTTGTTATCACTCTCCAGGCAGCTGGAACCCCTTCTGGGGCAATAGTCTGTGGCACTTTAGAGCTGTCCACAAGGTCACCACACTCTACTAAGGCTATGAAAGCTTGGGCGATCAAATCAGCCTGTCGACCCACCACCACCACAGGGTTTTTTAAACATTCAACTTTGGAAAGTACTCCCTCTACAGTGTCTTTACTGGTACCCAGGGGAATATCCAGTATAAGTAGAGCATTTTGGGGGTTGATCTCCTGCCCAGTACACCACCCCACCAACTGGTGTACAGCCATTTCTACTGGGGTAGCCATTAATCTTTAACAATAATTCATAATTTTTGGCCACTAGAAGGCACAAAATCCCAGCGGTGAGCCTCAAGATGTAACCCCTAAGTGGTGCTATCCCAGGGGCTAGTAGAAGGTTAAGGGCCTGAGTTCTGAAACAGGTGCCTCCACCGGAGATCAGGGTTAGTAGTGTCAAGCTAACCTGGGCACAGCCCTCAGGGACACTGTAACCCCCTCCTTCCTTACTAGTGGCCAGAACAATACACAATAATCACTTTCACAGTACCCTGATACACCACACAAGTACCCACACTGTTTGCACTTACCACCAGGGCTTTCCTCTGGCCCGGCCCTGGGGACCCTCTGTAAAACAAGGTTATACACAGCAAATAACAGCAGTACAGTACTCTTGCACAAATTGGAACCACAGTCAGGGTAAATGCAAAAAAGAGTTAGATGTGATTTATTTAAGGGACTTGAACAAGGGAGGGGCTTAATCAGGTTAATTTGCTTAAAAGCTGTATCAATCAAACAGTTACGCATGCATTTCAGGGTCCATAAATAGTCACACACTCTGGGTACCCAAATGGAGAACGGTGGGCTAGCCAGGAACGTTGCAGCTGGTTGGGGCCCTGTGATGGAAGAAAACAACATGCACAACACACACTATTTGTAATCCGGAGCTGGAGGGCTCAGTTCATGAAAAGAAAACAACAAGACAATCAGATGACACACTTTTAGATTAGGCTGTTGTTGCAGGGAGCTACCCTGATGATTACTCACAATACCCAATACTGGACACAGGCCGGATGAAAATTGAGACAGCAGGTGGTTAATCTGGAGAGCGTCGTTCCTGTTCAAGCGTGGAGCAGGGGGCTGATCCCCAGGCAGGTCTCTTGTTAATGGCTTTCTCTGTGCAGCGGGTAGTCTGGCTGGGCCAGTGTGACAAGGCCCCGGCCAAGTGGAGACAAATTTGGATACAGTCCATTTTGGGCGGGATACAGCTTCCAGTAAGCAGAACACAGTTCACACAGTGGGGAACCAAATCACGACCCACTAACAGCTTACAGCACATTTACATGTAAGGAAATTCTACTGTACCAGGCAAACCGCTCTCCAGTCGCAATTACAGAGTCTCTGCACAATCCAGGAGTTCAGAGGTGGCTGGAAGTCCAGACAGGCCGATTGCATTCAGCAAAATCTTCGGTCTTCTTCAGGTATGTGCCTGGTAAAAAAATCAGTGGCTTACTTCGTCCTCACAAACTTGGATTTAGTCCAAAATAATTCTCTTCTCTCCCTCTCAGGGGCAGCAGGTAGACATGCAGGCCACAACTCAGGCCTTTCACAGTTCTCCCATGCAAAACTACACAGAACTCATGCCCAAATCACTTGAGCTGTTACTTCTTCACTTCTTAGCCCAGAACTAACTGAAAATTGCAAGCAGTCTGGGAAATCCCCCAAGATCCAAAAGGTTCAGTTGGCTGATCCTCCTGTCAGTCACAACAAAGGCACCCCCTTCAGGTGCAAAAAGGTACCAAAAGCCCAAAACTACAATTCTTACAGATTTTAACTCCAGAGAGCTCCTGTAGGTCCATTTTAGGTCCCACCAGTACTGATTGGTCCAATTCGGCAGTCCAGGACCAAGATAGTGGAGATAAACAAAACAGTCCTTGCTGCAAAGAAGGCAGGTTAAACAAACTACATTGTCATTATCACTCTAAATGATTTTCAGCAAATAATTACATCTTTCAACAGAGCTCCCTCTCAGATTACTTATGATTGCAATCCAGGGAGCTCTTAAAGAGACAGTGCACAGAGGCTATACAGGCACTCTCTGGCAATCACATTTAAACTGCTAAAATGCAGGACACCAGCCTGGCAGTGAGCATTTAGGCAAGCTCGAGGAAGACTTTTCGGGAACCCCCATTTGTAGGAGGTTACATGTGCACATCATTTTATTGTTAATGCAGCATGTAGTAGAGTAGCGCAGTCAAGGAGGAGTCAAGCTTTTTTTTTTTTTTAGTCTTTGGTAACCAGGTAAGGCCCACTAGGCACAAGTGTCTGTTTTCAGGGGCGACCTGGGAGCACTGGGCGGTTAAGTGACTTGCTCAAAGTCACACAGTATGCAAGTGGAGGTTATGAGAATCAGACTCAGGTCTGGTCTGCTGGATGTGCTAAGCTTGTTCAAACCTTGTTCCTCTAACCTCTAGGCTATACTGCCAGTTCTTCTAATGCTGCACTGTGTGTATGGTGTGGTGGATTTAGGGTGCCACAGGTAAGTTGTATTGCATTAGTGGCAGTTCTGTGTGGGTCATTGAGATGCATATGGTACAGTAGATTCAAGGTGGGCAAAGATGTAGTTTCAGTGCTTTTTAACCTATCCTTTAAAAAACACCTTTTCTGCCTGAATAATGATTACCCATATACCTGGAATCCAAATTTTGAATATTCAGGAAGAGGTATTTGCACATCCCCTTTCACTCCTTCCGTCATTTTTTCTTGGACTGTCCACCCTGCACTCACCACTGCTACCTGTATTCTGCTCTCTCCCTCCCTTCCCTGGAAGACCGTCGCACTCTCCACAGTGCCTCCATTTCTAAATTCTGGCTAGCATCACTCCTCCCTTATCTCAGCTCTCCCTCTGCCCCTCCAATACTCAATCCATAACTCAGGCTATCACTCCCTCTTACTCCGCTCTCGTAAATCTCTTGCTGTTCAGGCTGCCTTCTCCTTCCGCTTTCTTAAACTTTGGAACTCTCTCCCCATAGCCATTCTCTGTGCATCCTCCAAATGCTTTCTCTCCTCCCTACACAACTTCCTCCTGTAATTGTCCCTAGTCATAGATGGGAATCAAGTTCAGGGGGACCGAGGTCCATAAATGAACTTGCCACCATTTAGGTTTTAATGGTAGAACAAAAACATTTTTTTTCACCCATAAAATTTTCTAATCTATTTTTGAAAACCGTCTTACTTTCACTTCCAACCACATCCCTTGGCAGTGTATTCCAAATGGTGACGATTTTCTGAGTGAACCACTGGCTTCTTTTGACTGTTTTATTTATTTCTCTTCATAGCCATACTCGCTCCACTCTCTCCATCCTGCTTGCCCTTCCCTACTTCTACCTTTCTCCAAACCTTTGTAGGCCAGGAACACAGGACATGGGCTGGGTGTGCACTCAGCCATCTCTGGCACTTGTGGGGTTTGCATCCCAGAGGGTTACAGGTCTGTCTACCCACTCCAAATTCTCCTTCCCACCTGTATCATTCCTACTCCTACCTTTCTCCAATCCTGTGATGGCCTGGAATACAGGACATGGGCTGGGTGTGCACCCAGCTGTGTCTGGCTCTTGTAGGGTTTGCATCCCAGAGAGTTGAAGGTCTGCCTATTCCTTCTCTACCGTACTCCCTCTCCCACCTTTCCTATTCCCTTCCACTCTAGTTCCTCTACTCCCCCCCCACGTCCTACCTCCAGCCTGCTTCTCACTTCTCCTTGCCCCTACCCTTCTCCTTTGCAGGCCAGGAAACCAGGTCATGGGCTGGGTGTTTACCCAACCATGCTGGGCCCTTGTGGAGTTTGCACCCCAGCGGGATGAATGGTATCCTCTCCCTCTCTACTATACTACCCCCACCTTTTTTCCCTATTTCCTTTCCACACTTGTTTCTACCCCCCATGCTCCATACTCTGTGCACTATCCCTCACTGCCCTCACTGATATAATTGTTCCTTTCTGCTGCTCTTAAAGGACTTGCCTACTGCCCTAGCCTTATGGTACTAATATTTATTCTCTAAGCCTATATCTAGTATACCTACTTCCCTAATGTACAACGTTTTGCGCTGTTACTTAATTTCTGTATGATGTTTTGTTTTATTCTGTAGTAAAATCTATTGTACTTATCCTTCCCCCACCACCGCCGACACATCTGGAAACAAGCTAATTTTGGCTCAGTATGTCTCTCCTGGTGAAACTTGTCAAATAAATAACTAAATAAATAAATCTAATACAATCGAGGCAAGTGTAATAAGTAAGCACTAAGACAAAACAAGGTGTTGGTTGTCTGTGGTTAATGCATCCCCAGGTGCATAATGAGGCACAAGCACCTGTGCTGAGTGCCTTTAGCATCTAATGACACTAATGAATATCAGGAGCTGATAAGACAATAGCCCAAGGTTGTTAGCTCCTCTTGATTAAGGGTAGTATAATAATTTACAACCATTTGCCATATATCTGTCTAGTCTGTTTTAAAGACCCCCTTTGTCTTGCTAGTGACTATAAATTCAGGCAGGTTGCTCCAAAGGTTTATCATCCTTTCTGTTAAAAAAAATACTTTCTTTTGTCTGACCTAAATCTCGTGGTCTGTACTTGCAATGGATAACTATGTGTGTTGTGGTTAATATTCTTCAAATTTATGTTGAACTGTTCTATAAGATAGATATCATGGATAACATAAAACATCAATAGTTCGCCACTCTTTCTACAATCTTCTAGGGAATAGAATTGCGTATTGCTTAGTCTCTTGATATAGGAATACTTTTTGTGTTCTATTAATATTTTGGTTGTTCTACATTGCACCTTTTCTACCATATCCACTTCAGACTTCCTATAGGGACACTACAACTAGCTACAGTAGTCCAAATGCGGGATGACATATGATTTGCACAATGGCATAATCACATCGGCATTTCAACTCCTAATATTTCTTTTAATTGCACCCATCACCCTGTTTGCCTTGGTTGCTGCACTAATACAATGTTCCTTGAAATTTAGTGCGTTAGCAATAATTACACCAACATCTTTTTTCTGATGAGGTTGAATCTGAGATAGTATTGCTTAATACATATTGATTTTCTGTGTTATGAGTACCTAGATGGAAAACTGTACACTTATCTAAACTGAAGGACATGCCCCACTTAAAAGCCCAAGTAGTTATGGCATCCAGCTCCCTTTATATATTGGCAGTTTGTTCCTGGGTGGATGTTGGGCCTCCAGTCTTTATGTTGTCAGCATATTTGACAATAAAGTTATCAGTGTTGTTATCTAGATCACCCATAAATAGCTGAAACAAAACTGGTCCCAAAACAGATCCTTGGGGAACACCACTCATCAAACTTCCCTCCCATGACAGGAAACCATTTATGGAAACTGTTTGCGTACGTTAGGTTAACCAGTTTGCAATTCATTTTACAATACAGTTGTCAGTCCTGTATCCTATTAGCCTTTCAATTACTGCCCAGTGTGGGACAGAATCAAATGCCTTACAAAAATCAAATAGGATTATATATGCTGTTCCACCTTTGTCAAGAAATGTCACTAATTTCTTCATAGAAACAAAGGAGATTTGTTATGCAGGATGGACCTGCAGTAAAACCGTGCTGCCCCCTGTCGATGCAGTCATTTAACTTTAACTGCATTTGGATCCTATCTTTGATAATAGCCTACAAAACCTTATCAGGGATTGACATCGGACTGATTGAGCATCCATCTAGTCTATTACCTTTTTATTTATTGGCGTGATCTTCACTATTCTCATATCACACGGTACGTCCTCTAGCTTAAGTGTTTTTTCAAATAATGTTTGCAGGGGTACACAAATGATGTCCCTCATTATTTTTAGCATCTGATGTGTTATATCAACATGTCCTTGGGTACCATAAGGTTTCAAATCATGTATTTTATTCTGAATGTCCTTAAGCTCTGTTTTATAGGATGCATGATTTATTTGAGAAGTATGAACATATGTTGGACTGTCCCTAGAATATACCGAACAGAAATAATCACTGAAAGTATTAACAATAACAGTAGGATCTGAAATAATAGGTATTTTGCTTGATTGCAGTTAGTTTTGAGTCATTACGCCTTAGTGAATGTATGCACCCATAAATCATTTTACTGTTTTGCTTTGAGGCAGTAGATGCTAATTATTCTCTAGTCTTCATTTTGCTATATTAATAGCATTATTTTATGTTTTCTGGGCCCTTTTAAATTTGGACCAAGTTAAGGCAGAGTTAGTTTAGTTATGCTCCACATAACGTTTCTTTTTTTGTTTGAATATGTTATGGTCGTTAGCCCTGAGCAGGTTCTTGGCGGTAATGGACATGCAAAAGAGACACAAAAAAAGTTGCATATTAGTAATAAATCTTGTTTATTACACAAAAGGAATCACAGTTCTCCTTAGCAGTTCTTACCATAAGACACTGGGAGCCTAGCTGATTGTTCCCAAAATACCCCAAGGAGTGAAGATGGTCTCCGAGGGGAATATGTAATACAGTAAATGATATACTACTGATGATAGTCATAGTAACCATTAGTAAAAAGCAGGACTGGAGGGGTGTTGTTGAGCAGCCACAAGGGAGGAAGCAAGTTGCTTAAGCTCTATATTTTTCAAACTTTTTTACTAATACTCACTATTTGGGAAGCTATCCTTTAAACCTTCTATTTCATGGTGATTGCTACAGTCTTTCATTGGATCCTAATGTGGAAGACCAAGGGTTTTTCAGCCACTCCACAGGACTTTTTTCACCCCAGAAGTACGAGAGGTGGTGGGCCTCCGAAGAGCAGTGTGGCAGGGGCCAAGAGTTCTGATGATCCTGAGGAGGTGTCTCTGGGGACGGTCAACTCAACACTTCAACAGCTGGTCAGAACAGTCCAAGATTTGGACTGTAAATTTGACTCACTGACCCCCAGGGTAGTGGCATTGGAGACTAAGGCAGAATTCACACAGCAGTCTATGAACAAAATGGAGTGGAATCTCAGTAAAACAATGGATGTGATAACCAAGCTCATCGGAGACAATACGGCACTCTGCCGCCAGATTGAGATGCTCAGATATCAAGCCCGAGAACGAAATATCTGTATTCTGGACTTACCTTAAATGGAAGAGGGAGAGAACCCCTTGGAGTTCGTTCAAACTTTTTTGCCTGGACTGCTGGGATTTGGCAAGGATGAGATGCAGCTTGCATTGGAAAGAGCCTTTAACACTCGTGGACATTTGCTCTGGCATGGCGGATCAGGACCGTATTATGGCAGTGGCAAGATGGAGGAGACTTATCAAATATGGAGATGCGACCCTTTCAATTTACCCAGACTTATCGTATGAGACCAGTTAGCGCTGGAAATCTTTCGATGGCATTCGTAGTTGCCTCAAACACTTGAAAATTCTTCACCACCTGCTATATCCAGCCAGGTTGTGGGTGGAATGGAAGGGCAAAGTGTATCTTTTCAACAACACTTCAGAAGTGGAGAAGATGTTGAAGCTTATACAGCGGGAGGAAGCCCAGGAGTTGGGGGCGGCTGCATCGGAGGGAGCGTGATCTCTACAAGGACATGTTGCAAACAGTAAAGTACTCAATACGAAGTTGTTTCTGTACAATATTCCCATCATATCTTTCAACCGGTTGCCTCATGAATCAGGGGCAAGGCTTAAAAAAATTAGGGACAAAGACCCAAAAGCAGGGAAACTGATACTATTCACTCAGAAAGTTGATAGAATAAAGGAATTTGTGTTAAGATGCATTTTCTGAAGGAGAACAAGTCTGTAACTTTAATGTTTGACATTATTTTGTGCTTTTAATCCCCACTGTCCTGTCACAAAAACACAAATTTTATGAGGGACAGAGGAAAATTATGAGGCAAAATCAGGGATGTCCCTGAAAATCAGGGACAGTAGATAGGTATGATACCCATTATTAGTTTGTTCTGTTTAAAGTGTGGTTGTCCTGCACTACAGGGTTAACTGGTGGGGGACTGGTATTTCTTGGGGGAAAACAGCTCTGAGTATTACACTGACTCCTTATTATGGCAGCTTGATATGGTTCTCATGAGAACAGGGATCTGGGCTGCGTACTATGATTGCTTCTCTCTTTTTGTTATACAGCTGCCTGCTGGAATTGTCTGCTTTAAATAAAGAGCTTCTCTTGGACTTGGCTAAGGTATAAAAAAGAGACTGGAATTCTGAGCTCTTGAATATACTGCATACTTAGGGCTTTATGTTATAATGGAGGCTGTACCAGGGTTGCAGAAAACCTGTTTTGAAAACACAGAAACATAGGATTTGACTGCAGATAAGGACCACTTGGCCAACCCAGTCTGCCCATTTCCCTACCTAATGGATAAGTTGCAGATCCTAGTTAACCAACAGCCTACTTCTTCCTACCCACACCCCCTAGAATTGCCTTATGACTGTCCCATGCATTCTTGAAATCCACCACTGTTTTTGACTCCACAACCTCCTCAGGAAGGCTGTTCCATGCATCCACAACCCTCTCCATGAAAAAATACTTCCTCACATTGCCTCTGAGCCACCCCCCTCTATCTTCAAATTGTGCCCCCTTGTTCTTGCACACCTCTTTTTCTGAAAGATGCTACCCTCTTGGACTTTGTTGATTCCCTTGAGGTACTTGAAAGATTCTATCATGTCTCCCCTCTCCTTCCTTTCCTCGAGGCTATACATGTTAAGCTCCTTAAGTCTCTCTTCATATGTCTTCTGGTGTAGACCCTGCACCATATTGGTTACCCTCTTCTGGACTGCCTCCATCCTGTCTATGTCTTTGCAGAGATTGGGTCTCCAGAACTGCACACAGTACTCCAGATGGGGTCTCACCAGCTGTCTGTACAGAGGGATAACAACTTCCTGTTTTCTACTGGTGATGCCTCTCCCTATGCATCCCAGTATTCCCCCAGCCCTCCTTACTACCCTCTCACATTGCTTGCCCACCTTTAGGTCATTTGATATAACTACCCCCAGGTCCCTTTCCATTTTTGTTGTTGTCAGTATCACACCCCCCATTGTGTACTCTTCCCCTGAGTTTTTGTTTCCCAAGTGCATTACTTTGCATTTCTTAGCATTGAATCTACGCTGCCATACATTTGACCATTTCTCCAGCCTTGCCAAGTCCCTTCTCATCCTTTCCACCCCACCTTGTGTATCAGCTCTGTTGCAGATCTTTGTGTTGTCTGCAAAGAGACATACTTTTCCTTCCAGTCCCTCTGCAATGTCACTTATAAAGACATTAAAGAGGACCGATCCTAGTACTGAACCCTGCAGTAGCCCACTAATAACCCCCCTTTCTTCAGAGTGGACTCCGATTACCATTACCCTCTGTGTCCTATTCTCCACCCAATTCTTTACCCAGGCTACCATCTTGAGACCCACTCCCAGGCTGGCCAGCTTGTACATTAATCTTTTGTGTGGGACTGTGTCAAATGCCTTGCTAAAGTCTAGTTAGGCCATGTCCACAGCTCCTCCTTGATCTATTACTTTGGTCACCCAGTCAAATAAATATATTAGATTCATCTGACGTGACATTCCTGTTGTGAATCCATGCTGCCTTGGGTCCTGTGCCCCCTGGCCTCTAGGTAATCAACAATTCTTTCCTTCATAGGTGATTCCATCATTTTTCCAGTCACTGAGGATAAATTAACAGGTCTGTAGTTTCCTGCTTCTGCCCTGCTTCCACTTTTGTGAAGTGGAATAACATCTGCAGTCCTCCAGTCCTCAGGTATCACCCCATCCTCCCATGATTTGTTAAAGAGGGTAGTCAGTGATGTAACTAGTTCTACCCTTACTTCTTTTAGAATTCTGGGATGAATCCCATCAGGCCCCATTGCTTTGTCCAATTTCAGTTTAAAGAGTTCTTTCAGAACCCTTTCTACCCTTAGTTCTTTTAGAATTCTGGGATGAATCCCATCAGGCCCCATTGCTTTGTCCACTTTCAGTTTTAAGAGTTCTTTCAGAACCCTTTCTTCTGTGAATGGGCTGGTATCAACCCCCATATCTAGAGTGTTTCTATTGTTTGGTTTTGGTACTTCCCCCTCTTCATTTGTGAATACTGAGCAAAAATATTTGTTTAGTATCTCTGCCTTTTGACAGTCACCCTCTGTCCACCCCCTCCCCTTTATTAAGCCTCACTATACCTCCTTTGGGCTTCTTTCACTCCCTGATGTACCTATAAAAGGTTTTATCCCCCTTCTTAACTGACTTGGCTATCTTTTCCTCGGTTTGGGCCTTTGTTGTTCTGACTGCCTTCCCTGCTTCCTGTTGCTTTAATTGATACAATTCTCTGTCCTGCTCTTTCTGTGATTCCTTGTACTTCCTGAATGCTTTCTTTTTCTCCGTAATCTTCCCTGCCATCTCCTTTGAGAACCATAGTGGTTTCTTACATTATTTTCTTTTGGTTAGTTGCTTCACACAAAGGCTTGTTGCCTCTGTGATGGCAGTTTTGATTATTCCCCATTGTTCTCCCACCCCTCCTTCCTGCCCATTTGCTAGTGCATTCCTTAGGCACGCACCCATTCTGGCAAAGAGAATACAATACAGTTTCCCTCTTTAATATTTTGATGGGATCATAGGGCACATTCATTTGTGTTAAGATCAGCGAGTTATGGTAAACACGGGACATTTTGTAAATGTGGATAGGTTACCTTACAGGGGAGGGGTGGGTTGGTTGGCTAGCTCATGCCCTGATGGGCCCAATAGGGGTCAGCTGGGGTTACTTCTTCCTCTGAGATATCCCTGTGCTGTAGACTATAGGGACGGATCTAAATTCTGTATGGCTAATTCCCCCTATGCTGTTGTTATCTTCCAAGGGATGGTGAGGCTATATCTGGAAATGATCATTGAGTGTATAACTTTCTGTACCCATCTATGTCTGCTAGCTACTAGCCAAAGTGTTTTCTTTCATTAAAACTCAATAAAAATATTATACAAAAAAAAAAGCAGGACTAGCTACATAAGATAAGCCCTATTGGCTAAATGTGAGGTGGCTTCTTACTGTTATCTATCCTCATACAATAAATGCTAAGTCAGCTAACTCATAAAACCAAGGATGCATAGAAAATACATGAAAAACACAGGATGTAATGAAGTTATACATAAATCCAAAAGATGGCAGCATTGTCTGACTAATAAATATCTCAGAAGATACAAAGACACATGTGTCTTGGCCTGCTACATGCTGTTCCCAAGCACAGAGATATAGAGAACTAGAGTAAAATAAAAATCATTATGTTTCCATGACACTTATACGGTAAGTGCCCATGCCCTATAAGTTAGTATAGCATGTATATAATATAGTTTGTCTAAGGTGTACAGTGGGATGTCAATTAGAGTGTGGGGACCTCACATAACATTCCCCCCCTTGTTGCCTTACCAAAAAGGCAACAACACTATGGGAAAGTAGTGGGACCAATGCCATCATTTACAGACCCAATGCACAAGCCTTGTAAAGGAACTCAAGCTGTTCACGTTGTTGTTATTTGAGCATACGCTTTACACAGCAAAGTGTTAGTAACAAAAAGATAAAAAATGCTTGAATAATAACAAAATCTTTAAAGGTAATTGCTAACCAAGTATTAGAAAGTGCATTACTTAAATCACCATCATTGATAAGGGTATTAAGAGCATCTCTAGCTTCAGAGATATTGTTACTGATGTGGATGAGGTGCGTATCCTTTCTGTCTAAAAGTGACTTCAAAGATAATGTCAGTGGGTCAATGTGGACATTAAAAATAGGTAAATATTGAGAGAGAACAAGTAAATATTCAGGGTCACCGTCAATAACATCTGGTTCCACGATGGGAGAAATCTCTCTCAGAGTCTTGTGGGAATCTCTTGCAAAAGGCAGGGTCAATCAAAGCAGTAAGATTGTATAAACCAGAATGTCTATGATAAGCTTGGCAAATGGACAGATTACCATTTGGGGAAATTTTGGTGTTGGGCCAACCATGAAAAGTACCTTTGGATAGGTGGGCCACAGGGACAGTTTGTCCATATAAGTCTGTTTGCCATTCAATTTGTAGGGAAGATTTGTCAGGGGCCACAACCGAGGCAGTGAGGTAGGTGTCCTTGCCTTCCTGGATAGTAATCAGTTTGTTTGGGACATTTATACTAATTCCTTCAGGGTTGGTCATAGGAGGATGGTCAAAATGTGGAAGGGTGTGCCCACCATGCCTTGGATACAAGGGAATACTCCTGAGAATAGTAGAACCAGATGCAAGGTAACTATCTTGCAGGAATACCTGTAAGGAAAAAGAAAAGGTCAGTCGGTACAATTCTGCCCAATGGGGTTAGAAAAAGTAATTATACTACTTTGTAAAGCTTCAACTGGTTGGCATGGAATCATTTCTTGGCATTTTTTTTGTTCTGGAGAAGTCTAACTTGATAGACTGCGAGACTGAGCTTGTTGACAATGGGATATAGTCCTTCCCACTTATTGGAGAAGAGACATGTAGGTTTAGCAAATCTGAGAACCATTACCTGATCTCCGACTTGCCAGTCTACTTGTGCGTGCTTGCCAAATTGGACTTTAGACTGTTGTTGGGCCTTGCCCATGCAATGTGCAGCATACGGATGGGTTTTAACAATGTAATCTCTGAGTTTTACAACATATTTGTCTACAGCCACTCTGTCTGCAGTGGGGGTGTTCAGATCAAACAGGTGTTCAGGTAGTCTCATGGTTCTACCAGTCATCACCTCGAAGGGTGTCAACTGGGTTGTGGCTGAAGGAATACCCCTAATTGCCATAAGGAGTAAAGGCAAAAGGGAATCCCAGTCCTTGGGATTGTCCTCAATAAATTTGGAAAGCATTTGCTTACTCCATCTGTTGTCTCTTTCTACCTGGCCTGATAATTGAGGGAGGTTGGTAGGGTATGTGGAACTTCTGGTGTACCCCTAGAAGTTCAAGTGTTTCTTGCATCAACTCACCTGTAAACCTGGTTCCTTAGTCAGAGTCCACCTTGAGAGGTAGGCCCCACCTGGAGAATATCTGTTCTACCAGCACTTTTGCAGTTGCGTTGGCTGTACATTTCTGAGTGGAGAACGTTTCACAATCTTGTGACAAATGTAACCTACTCACATGTCTTTTGTAGGGACTGTGAGTCAGTAAGTCTTGTTCAATTCCTTTATCAAGGAATCTGAGCACATCTTTTAGCTGAGAGTCAGAATGTTGTGCAGTGGACAGATCCAGTGGCACAAAAGGTTCTGGTTTCTTCTCCATAGCAGCTATTTGTACAGCTGTGAGGGCATCAGAGTGAGCCACTGTCCATGTCTCCCCCCCCCCCCGACCACCCTCTTTTGCAAGAGTATCTGCTCAGTCATTGAATGAATGGTAGTGATCAGATTTTGAGTGGGCTTTGTGGATGAACAGTTTATGTTTAAAATGCTATGTGAGTTTGTAAATGTATACAAAGAGTGCTTTGTATTTCACTGGTGTGCCATCAGAAGATGCAAAGGAGTTCTTCTGCCAGAAAAGTAAAAATTCAGTCAGAGAACAACAGACCCAGTTAGAGTCTGTAAAGATGATGTGTGTCCATGGTACTATGTTGTATGAGTTTGAAGGCACAGGCCACAGCTGCCAATTCTGTATACTGAGAGGATGCAACACTGCAGTGCTTTGAGACATGGACAGTGTTACCATTAGGATGCACAATGAGCACTCCAAATCCCACTACCTGTTCTCCTTAATAGCATGAGGCTGAGCCATTGGTAAAGACATGACACAAGGAAGTGTCTGCAAGGAAGAAAAGGGCCTTGTTCAGGCAAATCAGGGGGCTGGAGTCCACAATCATGTGGTGCTCCCTGGTATAGAAGACCATGGGCTAAAATTGAGAGCATTTTGGCAGAGTGGACCTGTATGTCACAGCCCTGGAGAAGAAGAGACCAGTGAGTCAGTCTGGTGTTGGATACTGATCCATCCTTCACTCTATCTGATAGCAAGAATGTTGGTGTTCAGAATGATAGGTGAGTACCTAATGAGATACAGAAAATGTTTGACAGCCCAGTAGGTAGACAGAAAGTTTCTTTCACAAAGACTGTACTTCTGTTCCACTGGTGACAGCATTCGGGATGCACAAGCAGTGGGTCTCAGAGTACCATTCACTTTCTGAGCAAGGACTGCAGACATGTCAATGTCTGAAGTGGTTGATTCCAGATGGAAAGGTAAAGCTGGATTGGGGTTCACCAAAGCTGAAGCAGAGGTCAAGGCCTGTTTCAGAAATGTCACAGCTTGAGTGGATGGGACCCCAAGTCCAGGGAACATCCTTTCTGAGGAACTCATACAGAGGGGCGGCCTTCTGTGCAAAGTCACAAATAAAGTCCCTGGAATAGTTGATCATTCCCAGGAAATGTCTGAGTGTTGCCACACTGGTGGATAGTGGCAAATCTTGTAGGCCTTGGATTTTCTTCCAAGCTGGGCTTCTGCCCTGTTCTGTTATGGGCAAGTCAAAAAAGATGACTTCTTTCTGGCAAAGTTGTGCCTTTGCAGGGTTACATTTGAAGCCTGCCTTCTGCAAGAAGGTCAGTAATTCTTTCAGGAGGTCAAAATGTTGTTCTTTGGTGGCATTTGCCAACAATTGTCATATACATATTGCAGAATACATTGTGGGGCAGAGAAACCTTCCAGGGCATCCATCATGTGCAGATGGAAAAGGGAGGGGTTATTGTGGAACCCTTGAGGTAAGCAGGTCCATGTGTATTGTCAATCTTCAAAAGTAAAGGCAAATTTGTATTGACTTTCTGGAGCTAGGGGCAGTGACCAAAAGCCATTGGAGATGTCAAGGGTGCTGAACCACTTGTGATCTGGTGTCAGCAGTTTGAGCACATCAGGTGCTGATACTATTGTAGGTGAGCAGCTAGGAGTGACTTGATTAAGTGTCCTGTAATCAAAAGTGAGTCTCCAAGATCTTGTGGGCTTTTTCACTAGCCAAATTGGCGGTTGACACACAAGGCCTAATTACACCTTGTTTGAAGAGTGACTGAATGGTTTCTCAGAGTGGTGGTAGGGCCTCAGCAGGAAAGTAAAGTTACCTTTGCCTGACATGTGCTGGGCCTGGGATTTCTATGACAGTCTGCATTCTACCACAGTCATGCTTGTGTGTGGCAAAAGCATCCAGATTCATCTGCAGGATGGGCAAAAGGTTCTTGAAGAACCCCTGGTTTTGGAATAGAGCTATGACGTCATATTCCTTGTCATTGGTGGTAATAGCTGCAACCACATGTGAATCAGAAATCATAATAGTATGGTATTGTCCTCTGATCTGGATCATGAGCATGTTGGCCAGATCCACCACACAGCCATGTGGTGCTGGGAAAATCAATTCCCAAAATACTGGGATGATCACGTAACACCATAAGATCAAAGGTATGGTGTGAGTTGAGGATGCCTATCATGACAGGAAGTACAGTAGAGTGGTACATAGATAGTTTGGTGCCATCCACGTACTGGTCCTCCATCCGGTGGACCAAGAGGAGTTTTCTGGGTCCTCGTCATGCAATGCAGACACAGCCACACCTGTATCAAGCAACATAATCAGTTGGCAGCCCTTGACAATGTCCTTTGTGCAAGGCCTTCCATTTGTGTCAAGAGTGAGCTGGTTCACAATATGGACTGGGGCCTGTAGTTGTCAATCTGAACTGCCACTACCAGGAAGCTCCTGGAGGAGTAATTGGGCCTGCTCTTGCTGGGCCTCTTCTGGAGCCTGGGTGGCTGCAATAAAGAGTGTAGCATTGGGGTTTAGGCCCATTGTGGCCACGTCCCCTGTGGCTCCGGCGTCTCCTTGGCCTAATGAGACCTGTTGTTCTGGAGCTAGGGCTGCAATGGTACGTGTCAGAGTTGCATCTGCTACCGATTGGACTTGTCCGAGAAGGTTACGGAACTTGTTGTTCTCCTCCATGATTTTCCAGTAAGAGGGGCCTGGTCAATGGTTTTGATTGCCCCAGTTGGAATCAGAGTTCCAGTTCCACTAATTCTTGTTATGGTTCTGGTTCCCACCTCTGGACTGGGAGTACTGTCTGTTGTCCGAAGATGCAGTCTTTTTGTCTTGGGCCTTGCCCTCTACTGTGTAGTGGGTTGTGGACTCGCTGGCAGATTGTACCTTGGCCACCTTTTTCAAACCAGAGTTCAGATCTTGGAGGTAGAGCTGGTAAACCCACTCTGTCTTCCAAAAATATCATCAAATTTGTCCGTTCTGGGGAAAATTGTGGGCTCAACCTTTTCACGGATGGCTGGAGTCATGTTCTGGAAGAATACGTTTTTTTACTCAATTAGGTCAGTGTCCTCAGCTTCACTTGAAAGATGTTTGCCAGTGCGACAAGCCATCCATAACCTTTAATGGTATGTCGCTGGGCTTTCCTTGTCAGTTTGTTTTACGGGGTAGGCCAACATCACGCCAACCACACCTGGGTTGTGTGCAGTAATAAGCTGCTCTGCGATCTCATCAAAAATTACCTTTGTGTCTTGGTGGGCCATGTTTGGGAGTTTTGCCCAGAGGCCAGGGTTTATGTTCTGCTAAAAGATCTGTACCTGATAGTCTTTAGTCTGCCAGCAGGCTAAGCATCTCACATTTGGAATGTACTTCCTCCAAATGGCAACTGAGATTGTCACTGGGATTCATGCGGCCTGTACTGTCTGTGATCTGCTGCATAAAGTGGACCAACTGAAGGGAAATACTGTGAACATGGTCAGGGGAAGGGATGTCTCATGCTTTGTGAAGGGCAGCCTCCACTGTGGCATCAGCCACAGTGTGAACGATGGAAGTCTGGACAACAGTGTCCTTCATCATCTTTTCCAGATGCATTTTGAAGGCTTCCTTGCTTTCCTGAGAGAAACCTGTTTTAGTGAGGGTGGCCTCAATCAATTGACTGATCTCCTGTTTGTTGGCCCTTGTCAGAATGGCAATCAGAGGGGCCCTACCTAGGACTCTATCTCCCCCCTATCATGGGGGTCACCATCTTGGTGTCACACATGATAGTCATAATTCTGCTGATGGCGTAGGATAGTGCTGTCATAGCAAGGAGATCTGCCATCTCATGGGTGGCAGGGGGATACTGGACCACAGTGAGGGAGTGGCTGGGTGCCATCTTGGCAAATGTCATCACCAGATTCATGATCACCAGGTGACATAAGGTTGATGGGTGTGTAGTGAAACCCACCCATCGCCTTGACATGACCAGTCAACACCTCTCGCTGGTGGCACAGTTTTGCCATCTTTAATCTACAACCTTTTTGACTAACTTTTGCAATGTTCTGCTCCACATCTTTCACAACTTCTTTCTGTAACACTCTATACGCAGCGCTCAATTTGCATTTGTCCCCAAGCTCCCTATCCAACTCTTCACTTACCAGTTTCAGGTTATCTCATAACTCATCCATCTCATTATGCAATCGTTCATTTGTGTCACTCAACAAATCATTCATTTGCAAAACCTATCTCTTATCCTGTCTCAAATATTCACATTCATTTTTCAGCATACTTAAATCTCACTCACTACCTTGTACAGCACAGTGCAAAAGAGTCTCATTCTTTGTGTGCACTGACTGAAGTTCTGCTTCAAGTTGTTGCTCCTTTTTCAAACTTTCAGATGCCTGCAATCCCATCTCTTTGTTAAGGGATGAGAGTTGCAGTTTAAGGAAATGAAAAATCAATTTGGAGGCTTCGAAAGCAGCATATAGAGCCACGCCCTTTAGCCTCACGCTTTTTGGCTGTTTGCCTCGTTTCGGAGTACTGGGTTGAAATCCCCAGCACGGGATTTTTGGGTGACTTGTCTCCAGTGCAAAATCATTCCAGCCTCCATGGGAGGTAAGGAAGTTAGAGACATCAAGTCTCAAGTCTGTGCAGATATCTGACATAGTAAACATGGTGGTACCAGTAAAAGTTTTGTGGGAAAACACAAAATGTTAACCCATCAGTGGGCACCGTGCTGTATATCAATCCATAGTGGGCAAACCAGCAGATGGGCAGGCTACTGTACTCTCACAATCCTGCAATTCAAAACTGCCATTGGGCAAGGTGAGTCGGCATCAACTGAGCCCAGTAAGCAGCCAGCCTTTACAAGATGCTATGGAGTCAAAAGTATGGGTGAGGTGATACGGGTGTGTACACCTACTTACTACTCGTTGGGAAGGATAAATTAGCAAGTTGTGAAATTTTACAAAATCCAGATCACCTGCACACAGTCACCAATATGTTATGGTCGTTAGCCCTGATCAGGTTCTTGGCGGCAATGAACATGCAAAAGAGACACGAACAAGTTGCATATCGGTAATAAATCTTATTTATTACACAAAAGGAATCACAGTTGTCCTAAGCAGTTCTTACCATAAGACACTGGGAGCCGAGACGATTGTTCCCCAATACCCTAAGAAGTGACGATAGTCTCTGAGGGGAATACGTAATACAGTAAATTATATACTACTGATAGTAGTCATAGTACCTATTAGAAAAAAGCAGGACTAGATACATAAAATAAGCCCTATTGGCTAAAAGTTAGGTGGCTCCACAGTGTTATCGATCCTTATACAATAAATGATAAGTCAGCTAAATCGTAAAACAAAGGATGCATTGAAAAACACAGGATGTAATATATTTATACATAAATCCAAAAGATGGCAGCATTGTCTGACTAATAAACATCTCAGAAGATACAAAGACACAGGTGTCTTGGCTTGCTACTTACTGTTTCCATGCATAGATAGCTAGAGTAAAATACAAATCATTATGTTTCCCTGACACTTACATTTATACGGTAAGTGCCCATGCCCTATATGTTAGTATAGCATATATGTAATATAGTTTGTCTAAGGTGTACAGTGGGATGACAGAGTGTGGGGATATCGTATAACAGATTAACTTCATGATCTTCCTGGTAAGCCATTTTGGTTTCATCCCCCTGGCATTATACTTCTTAAAACGTTTGATGTGTTTTACAAACTTCCTGAAGGTGCATTACCAACAGACAACCAACGCCCTGTAGAGTTTATTGTTTATTGCACTTATAAAATGTGTCCCTTGTAAATAAACAATTTAAAACATACTTAATTTAAAAATATATAAATTTACGTAAAACATAAAAAAGTAAACTGTTTTTTGTTAAAATAACACACAGAATTAGTTACTTACCTTATTGGTCCTGTTTTCTTTTGTTACATCTATGTTAGTCTAATAAAATATATCAAACTATTTGTTTCTGTATCTGTTGTTAAAATAAAAAATAATCCCGGTTACAGCTTTCCCTCTGAAAGTTTTGTGCCACTGTGTGGTACTGTTGTGAGATATTGTGCTGATTCAAGGTGATTACATCGTCTGCAAAATACTGCAGCACACAGCGCCACAACTAAAACATCTAAAATCACATTCAACGCTGGTTAAAAACACCAACTGGCACAAATCCTGACACAACACATCCCTCAGAATTTATATAATCAACTCTGAGGGGGTGTTGACCTCTGGGATGGGGAAAACTTGGGAGGAGGGGAATGTCTTTGAAAGAAAAAAAAACACAAAAGTTCAGTTCCAGAAGATGGGGAATCACTGCAGGGTTGGATCCAGGAGTCCTATAAATGGGGGAGCTCAAGTCAGATAAAAATTAAAAATAATAGGCCGGGGGTCTGGTGGGCCACCTAAGCTTCCAGAAATTTTTTAACATTTTGGTACATTCTGGTGCATTTTGGAGGGTATTTCTAATGCAATTTCTACCCATTTCCTCCCTCCCCATGCTTTGTGAATTGCACCCTAGCACTATCCCCAGAGCCCCCACAGTCCACATGACAGTATGTTGCCCAAAATACCCTCCCACCCCAAAAATAAAACAAAATACCAAAAGACTGCAGCTGGGCAGTAGCACATCCAAAACACATAAAAATGAGACAAGCTGAAATAGATTTGGTGATACAGACAAATTGCAGACAAATTAAATGACAATCCAAGTAAACAAGTTCACAAATGTCTCTCACTGAAGCACATTATGTCATTACCATAAAGCCAACCTATCCCAGTTTGTCCTGCAGTACTGATTAACCTATCCCCCAACCTTACCGCAGTAAAAAAAAATAAATAAAAGAACTATAGAAATATGGGAACAAAGTCACTTTGCTATCTAGTTTCTGAAAATATAATTTCAAGTTTGCTTGTTATTTTTGCAAAGCAGATTTTATTCTATAGAGCAACTTGTTCCAAAGAAAATACATTTTTAAATAAATAAAATATTTTTTATTGTTTTAAAATTTCCTTTACTGGGATAACCCCATGGTATGAGGCATCTCATTTTAATGATAGGCCCAAGAAGTCAGTAAGCAAACAGCAGAACACAGTTTTTAAACAAATATAAAAATGCATTTTTTTTATTAGCAACAGCACTTGGTTAGGTACATCACAACTTGCACCCCCCTTCCCATTCAACACTTATAACTACATAAACTAAATATTTGATTCTATCACTTTTTTCTCTGGTTTTGTAACTGCCTGTGTCAATGTGCCAAACAAGGTCTTATGACTTCTGTTGCTAATTTTGCTCTCCAAGCATGCAGAAACTCCTGCATATGCCATAGTATACAGCAGAGCACCTTCAAAATCCCTATGTCTATTAATTCTCTCTGTGCTCATTCACACTGTACAACCACGACTTAAAAGACCACACAAATTAGACATACAATGCATGCTGAAGTTTTTACCTCAGTTCAAAGGTCTCATGTACCAGTTTCTGCCTCTCCTGGTTCATGCTGTTGCTGAGACCAGACCTACCCCAACATTAGTTTTGTACCATTCTTAGCAAGCTACCGGAGGGTACTACCCCCCAACTCCCTCTCCTGCGAATCCACAATAAAATGAATTTCCCATATAGGACAAAACCAGCAGTGACCTTAAACGATTTTAACGTCATGAATTTAAGCTCCCCATACTAGAAATTAATAACACTAGTACTACATTTATTACACACCCAGTCTGATGGAACACTAATGTCCTGTCCCATCCCACCCACCATAGTCTGAGACTGTGAAAGTCTTTTTTTTTAAAGCAAGAAGTACCTGATTAAATGAAGACTTGATCCGTTTTCAGCAGGCTGAAGTCTATGTGCCCCTGAGTACCGTCTCCGGTCACCTGGCCGCTAAACTTTTTTTCTCTAGACAGCACACACTGACCCCACGACTCCTAATTAGCAGAGCTCTCAGCTACAACTTGCTTCAGCTACTGGAAGATGACCTGAACCTCACTCCAACTCCTTTTGCTGATTTACCAAGGCCACAGTGACCCCACGTTACTGGACTGCTGCCGCCCAAAACCCCGGGCTCTGCTCTTCACTTGTGGGCTCCTCTCTCTCTCTCTGTTTGCTTCTCAGTAGTACACTCGCTCCTCTCTTGCTCCAACGTTAATCTTCTTAGTGAATAAATTACAGCTCACTCTTGTTTTGGCAGCCCAGACGTTTAAAGAAAGCACCCCTTGCTAGCCACATCCACTACTGGATACAACAACAGATCAGGAGTGGTGAGCACCAGGCAACCTGGTTGAGATCTGTATTGTTAAGGTCCACTCCACTTTGCTGCAGCTGTACTCCCCCATGCATGACCCCCCCCCCGCACATGAACAAAGGAGCTGCACCAAGCCTGCAAAAGTAGAGAACGAATGCTCAGGCTCACCAAGGCAAGATCAGCTGTTGCCACAGTGCTGGGACCTGACCAAATGGTGCAGGATGAAAGTTAGTAAGAGATTCATGCTGGAGACCGGCTTTTCTGAGTGGGGGGGATCAACTATGTAATGCAGGTGGGGGTGGTTGTTTACTGCACTACCAGGACACTGGAGGACAAATGAGACCCGTGTGGCTCAGGTGGCTTTCAGGGAGGCATTAGTGCATACCGATTAAGAATGCATCACAGTGTGTTACTAATAGAGGAGCTCCATGATGGGGGAGCTGTAGCATCCTTAGCCCCCCCCTCTAAATCCACCTATGAGTTACCAAACCCTGGTCCCCAGGTCTCCTCCGCTCCAGGAGTGAATGCCTTAGACACTCCAACCTGGGAGCAGCTCGGCCAGGCACCACACCTCCTGCTCTCTTATCCTTTCCCCACTACTGCTTTCCCTTCCCTGCCTTCACATACAGTGACAGGAATAGCCATAACTGTGTATCGGTGTAATACCCCTATCACTGTAAAGGCTCCCAGCATTCTAGCCATGATATTATTGTAGCAATATTTTTTCAAATGATTACTTAAGGTGATACGATGGTGCTAAACCACACACACTTTTTATTTTTATAATCTTTTTTTGACTTTTTTTTGGTGGTTTATGAGTGTTTATGTGGCTGAGTAAGAGGGAGAGATAGTGGCTTTTGGTGCTGGTCTCTGAAACAATGCATTTTGTGTGACAGCTGGGGATTAGGGCCAAGACAGTTGAGCAGGACAGCCAAACGAGAGAGATCAGGGAGAGAGAGAGAGCACGAGTGATATGGCCAGGAAAGAGAGAAGCCATGGCTTTCACTGCCAGAGTCTGAAGTGTTTGGTGGTATGTAGGGCAGCAGACACAGAAGCTTGTGGCAGCTGCAGGTAGAAACACAGGAACACTGTCAATTATGGCAGAAAAATACCAATGGTCCATCCTGTCTGCCTGTAACACCCTGTCATACCCCAAGACCCTTTGTCAAAACAGAGCTTTTGTCTACACTGTTCACCCCATTGCTCCCTGTCTTACTACTTCCCCCCAGTAACTGCTAAGCAGGGGTTAAAAGAGCTGCTGACACCTCTGGAAAAACTTTGAAAATCATAATACTTAGGATCAATGAATCATGTATGTCATTTACCTTCTACAGATTTCTCCTCCCTCATATTTATTACTGAGGAAGTACCTGCAAAAACAGGATCTTTATCCCTTGGAGTTCATCTGCCCCTTCAGCATACTCCCTACTTGAAATCATAATGATTGGTTGTGACATCACAGTGGCTTGCCATGGGAATAGCTGATGTCACAAGCAGAGTATTATGACATCAGGTTGGGAATAAGCAATAGGTGCTGATGAACCCTCAAGGAACAGAGATCCTGCTTTTATACATAAAGCCTCAGTAATAAATAATGGCAAGAAGAAATACAGAAATCATGAGAAATATAAAATGCTTTGTGTCCAACTATTATGTTATTCAAAGTTCTTCTGCAGGCGTCAGTGGCTCTTTAAAATAGGAAATATTTAGGTGGGGGAAATCTCACATCTAGATATCTAGGTGGTGGAACTGTCCTTTTTTAGATGGTGGAACTCTTCTATACTAGTCAATGGAGAAAGATAACAGAGGTGGTGAAACAGTCACACATTTTTTTCTAGGAGGTGGTAGAACTGAGTTCCTGTGATCTCCTGCCAAATTTAATCCCTGCTACTAATGCTGTAACTCTTTCCCAACTATGTTTGAAACTATTAATGGTTTTGGCACCCACCACCTCCACTAGTAGACTATGGGCTGAAAGATTTATTGTTGGATCTGTCCGTGGGGAAACAGAGAAATATAGACAATGATGGCAGAAAAAGACTGAAGGTCCATCTAGTCTGCATGGAGCTCTTTATCTGCTCTGGAGGCTTTCATCCCTTTTATCCCTCCTGGTCCCTCCCCTTGCTCCCTTCCCTACTGCTACTGACCTGAGCAACTACCAGTTCCTTCATTCTGTCCTAGCCTTGCTTGAAACCATGTACAGTCTTGGTGCCCACCACTCCGCTGGCAGACCGTTCCAAGGCTCCACCACCCTTTCCATAAAATAGAACTTCCTCACATCCCTCTCAGACCTTCTCCTGCCAGTTTCCACAGAAGGGCCTTCTGATTGCTTTGGCCACGGGATGCAGCATATGCCCTACCCATTTTAAACTCCCTATTTGTTTCACTACTTATTTTCACAGACACACCAGTCAGACGTATGCTCCTAGCCTTGTAAACACATAGCAGAACTACAAGCCAGTATTATTTATTTATTTAGTTTGTGTTTACTGGGTAGGTGCGCAAGACAAAAACATTGCCTATTTTCAGGCATGACCTGGGAGGTTGCAGACAAGTGAAACAACAAAACTGCATACAAATTATATACAAATTACACTGATTCAGGGACAAACAAGGTAAGCACAGACAACTAGAGCAATATGCAATAGATTGAGCAGCACAGGGTATATAAGAAAGCAACAGTATATTTCAGAGTAACAAGAAGTAAAGATGTGGATGTAAGTGTTGCATACTTAGCAATCACTCTGTCTAGTTTGTACAGAAAAATGTGCACAGCGTTTGAGCAAACAAAGACTACATGAGACAGTAAGCCTCTGGTTGTAATTTTGTTGTTCTGAGTGCTGCCTCCCACTTACTGCTGCAGATCAACTTTGGTTCTACCAAACATAATAATCGCCAATGACCTCATTCATGTGGCTGCGCCTTTTCCCATGGTCTATATCCTGATGACATGCCTTTTTCGCTCCCCTACCTTCTTATGCTGTACTCTGTACAGTCCGATCTTACTGACTCTGTGCTTGTTCAATATCCTTTCTCTGTGGTGCTCCTTCCAACCTCTTATACGCAAATTATCCCGATATTGTGTATATGCTGTGTATTGTATATTGCTTATGTATAGTTTCCTCACATTGTGTATATGCTGTGAATTTTGTAAATTGCATATATTGTATATGTATTTAAATGTATGAGGCATAAATAACTGTATCTGTGCTCATTCTTGTTTAGATAGTTAACTCTACCATGCCCTGTATCTGATGTTGTTCTTGTCTGTATATTGACTAGTAATGTAGCCCCTTGTTGATTGCATCTCTGTGATAATTTACTGTGATTGTATGCAGGTCCACCTTGTAAATGAGTTCTTCTCAATGGTGTTCCACCTGGTTAAATAAAGAATTGATTGATTGATTAATTGATTGATTGATTGATTGATTAATCATCACCAAAATGAGGATATTGATGAACACACAGGGGACTGGAAGGATGCAGGGTTTTTTTTTTTGTTAATTTTGAGAAGACAGTTCAGTTTCATACAGAGGAATATTATGTTATATATAACAATGCCCTCCCGATAGTGAAGCATCCCGACTGTAACCTCTGCCCTGCTATCTCCCCATAATCTATCTCTTTATCAGACACCTTCTTGAGGATTAGGAGATCTAAAGGTTTGTGTAACTGCAAGTAAGGTTTCCACACTGAACTTCTGATTCTACATGTGCTTGCCACTCTATACCATCTAGGACCTGCTGCAGGAAACTTACATTAGTCCATCAGTGCCCCTCCTCAGCAGTGCCATTCCCAGTTCTTGTTATCCCACCCCAAACCTGGTTGCTGAGTCTACAAGGTGCACAAATGATGTCTAAGGGGGCGAGGCTCCACGTTACAAGAGCGTGGGCGTTCAAGTGGCATTTCATTGAATTGAACTGCTGATTCTACCTGTGCTGGACACTCTGTAAGCTTCAGGACTTGCCTCAGGACACTTACATCAGTCCATCAGTCCCCAACAGTGTTATTCCTGATCTCTGTTAGCCCCCAAACCTAGTTGCTGAGTCTGCAGGGTATACAGGTGATGTCAGAGGGAGTGGAGCACCTCCCTACAAGAATAGGACTATTCAAGTAGCTCTCTGCATGAGAGGCTCCTGTAGGAGTCAGGGAAGTGAACTGCAGTAGTCTATCACACGTGTCCTTTGTGGGAGGCCTGAGGGGGACCCTTTTAAAAATATGCATCTCTATTTTGGTTTGTGACGTACATTTTATTGAAGGTTATTTTACTATTGGCAGAAATAATTATCTTGTGAGACAATGTTTTTTTGGTAGGATTAAGTGCTACAGCCTTATTTCTATTGGCTTGTGTATGTTTGGAAGTAATGGTGTCATATCAGTGGAGATGTGGACAAAATTTTCCAGGTCAGTTTAGTATGGGCAAACACTGTTCTCCAGTCACCAGTGACAATATTACTGAGATTGTAAGCATAAATTGATTTATAAGAAGCTGTGTTTATACCAAGTTTTCTGTTTCATCTTTTACAAAATGTATTGGTTTAACTTGTTTTGGTAAGCTACGTTTGGTCATGAACAACTGGCTAGATGGCAGAATGGAAATAAGAAGTTATTCACACTCCTGGCTTTACTGTACGAAGTTTGGATATGCGTTGTCTGTGGGATTATTCTTTTGCTTTGGCTGGTTTTATGTGGTGATGGCCACCCTAATCCCAATCCTCCCCCTCATTTTGGAAATATGTTTGAATTTTCCAATTGCAAATGTATGTATTTCTTCATTTTACTGCCACAGACCCAAAATGGATCTGGTTAGAGTGGATGTTTTCTGCTAATCCTGACTTTGTCATAGTTAGAGTCTTCGTTATCAGACAAGGTACCTGAATATATTGTAACTGTAAATGGTTATCAATAGGGGTAGTTGGTTATCTGTTTTTATAAATGGATATCTCAGATTCTGCCCAACAGTTAAGATGTAGGAGTTTCAGATATAGTTGTCAAAAATCCTAAATCCCACTTATTAGGACTTCATATTGTATTCATATACAATCTAGAATCCAAGAATAAATGCTTTGAACCCCTTTTCATGCCAGTGCAAATCACCTCCCCAATCCTGTCACTGCCCCTGACCCCTGATATATTAGATAACCTCCACCCTACCTACCCTCTAACACCCAACCTCCTTCCTTTACCCAAGCCCCTGTGAAGACATTTGTTTTAAAATAAGGTTGCCTGCTTATTAATACGTAACACCCACCACCCTCCCTGTATCTAGAGTATTTGAAACCATCTGTCTACAGGGAGGGGACGATTTACAGCTAGAAGTGCTCAGAACCACCCTCACCATGCCACTACAGGTCTGGGCAGATGGGGACCAAGAGCACCAACCACATACACAGAGGTACCAATAACATGAGCCCACTCACAGAGTCATTGTCCATACCAGGAAGTAGGGTTAAGCAGGCTGTGTATTTATTAGCTGTAGGTAGTGGTACACAACTTAAAAGGGCATTACCGTCACCAATCACTTTACGTCTACACATGATGTCATCATCCCTGCTGGCATGATCAATACCATTACTACTGACACTTGAATTGATTGGGCACTGCTGCACAGATAATTACACTTTTCTGAAAACCAACCCTGTCACTCATACGTGGTCCTTTGGGCATAGTTACACAAAAGATCAAATGCGTACTCGCGCACTCCCCAAGCAAGGCAATACACTATCCTGGGTAGGAGTTATACCCATGTGTGGTTCTGTGCCAGCTTGCAGCAACTTGATGGTTTAGCAACCAAACTATGGTTTACTTCTAAATTTTTGGATATTCAGTCCAGCTGTGGTGTGTGTGTGTGTGTGTGTGTGTGTGTGTGTGTGTGTGTCCCTCCTGACTGCATACTGATGGTCCTAGTGACCCAAAGCAATGGACTCCCTTGTCCAGCCCAACTCCATGGGACTTAACTGAGCAGGACTCATGCCAAGCCCCTTATCCCTGATGAACCATTACCAGTAACATTACATTTTCCTAGGGGTTGCTCATTACTGTTTTTGGTACCTGTTTTTCTCTGGAGCACTTCATGAAGGTTTACTTACACACTGCTCCCTCTCTTGCATACTTCTGGATGGGTGGAAGGGAACCCGCAGGGATCCCAGTGACCTCTTTTAGGAGGAGGCCCTCCACAACTCCCACATGCTGGTTGGGTTGGGTGGTCATTCTCCTCTCGGGGCTGGACTACTCAGGTCTCCCTCCTCTGCCAGACTACAGGCAGCCTCTCCGTTCCCCAGAAGGGGACAAGGAGAGACAGGGCTCCTCTCTCCTACTGTAGCTCTTATCTTCAAATTCTGATTCCCAGGTGCCTTGGACATCTCTGGATCTAAATCTTTGAAAAGAGGCTTTTCTTCTTTTTTTTCTCGGCTAGCCTCCCATCTTTTTTAGAGAAAAGGGGGGTGGCAGGGCCATGAATATTCATGCCCAGACTCCTAGCTGGCTGAGCTAGGAAGCACAGGATACAATCTCCAGACACCCTGTCTCCTAACTGAAGCACCCACTCGAGAGCAGCTCTCAGGATCTGGCTTAATCTTTTGAGTGCTCCCTAGTTACCTATCTCAAGCTTAGGAGAAGACAAGAGAGAGGCTGATTACAAATAAATCCTTTCCCGCTCTGTGTCAAATCATGACCTACCCATCTCCCCCAACCCTGTCACCCTTCCCAATCCCAGCTTTAAATGACAATCCCCCACCCTACACACCCTTTAGCCCCCAGCTGCCCTTCCTCCCTCCAAAGCTCCCAAATTATGAAGACACAGGCAGCTGGGCGATAACTGCCATAGGGTCCTGTGGTGGAGGGATCATTGTGCTCATCTTCTTCAGTCAGTGTCCCAACTAATGAATGAAATGATGACATCCTCCTACAGGAACATCTGATTGGTCAGTGCCTGGGTGATGGGGGGGGGTTGAGCATCCCAGCAGACACTCGCCTCCTTAGGGGAGGGAGTGTTCCTAGTCTCCACTGCAGTACCACACCTGGGTAACTGTGGCTGGTGGTGCAGGCTCAGGCCATCAATCTGACACATCCTGCATCAGTCACACCACCTCCATGATGTTCAAGAGCAGGAAGAAAAAGTGAAAAAAAAAACCTGACCGCGTGGAATGCCATCTGCCACCTGCCACAGGTCCTGCACCACAAACCAAGTTCTTGCTCCCACCCCAAACCTTCAGCACTGTCCAGGGGTAAGGAGTAGCCTGTGGCAGCCCTTCTCATGGGGAGAGAAGGAGCAAAGGTGAGTACCGAGGATGGCAGGTGATGGGACTGGGCAGAGCAGAGCAGCAGACCGATGCATGAGCTGGTTGGGAGACAGTGAGAAAGCACAGTAATTTAAAAAATAAAAAGACAGGGTATCTGTAATTTATCATAAAAAAGGGAAAAGAAATTGCAGATCTTAACATTCAGTATGCACAGAGCTTTAACCGTTGAGTATAAATGTCTGAAAGAGTTTACTTTTTTAAGGGAAAAACAAGAATATTCCTTTTTACTACCTAGACATTTTGTAAAATCTACTCAGTCAGAATACTAAAAAAAAATTTCACATCATCAACAGTAGCTTCATGCAGTGTATCATTATTTGTTATTTTGCCTGGTGCACTGGAGAAGCCATCTAGCCTTGCATGGACAAGACAATCAAGTGCACGTACTGCTTGACACTGACCAATTGGCCCTCATCACAAGCTGGCAGCATTGACGTCATTCTGGAGCTGAGAAATTAGCTGCAGCCTGGAGGGAAAACAGGCGGATCGTAGTGAGTCATTTCTTACTGTAGCAAAGACAACAGCTACTACTCTTTCTCTCTTTTTCACCTTAGCAACAGAACCCTCATGCATATAATGCAGCATGAAAATGGGGAAAAGGGGGATTCTGATTTTCAAAAAATGAAACATCTGAAGTGACCACAAAGCTGATCAGCATCTCTGTTTTAGACTGACAAGGTCCAAGTTAATCACACAGCAGCATACATTACCCTCCTGTTCACACTCTTACTACAGTACTTAGTGAGATAGCAGAAATTCAGAAACAGATTACCCACCCTTGCAGGGTTTGAACAGAGCAGTGGCTCCAGGCCAGCATTTCTCAACCTGTTTCATTCAAACTCAAACTACCTTTAAGCCTATAACCATTCCTATAGAATTTCAAAGCTGCTGTCTATGTTTGCTTGTCTGCATGTGTGAAGTGAACATATTAAGCTTGATTCAGAAAGCTTGGCACAAGCTGCGTCAAACGGCAGCTAGTGCCGATCGACAGTGCACCAGGGACCCTGCACCCTATTCACTATTAGGTAGGATCCTGGCACCAAAGTCCCACAGCTTGCAGCAAATGTGGTCATGTGACAAAAAGACAGCACACCTGAGAGGTTTGCCACAAGCTGTGGGGTGGTCAGGCGGCATCTGCGCCCAGGAAAAGAGACTCACCGGAGCCTGCCGGGGTCATGGGGGATGGGGCAGTGCATGAGGAGGGCTGGTGGCACACAGATGGGTGGCAGGAGGTGTGGCACCAGCACCTCATGGGTCATCAGAGGGGCTGCTGCCATGCCAGTGTGTTGGGGGCGCCTGCATGCTGGTCACCATGTAGGGAGCCACTGTGGGCACCATACCACAAAGGGCTCTCTATTTATGTATTAATGTAGTGTTTGGTTACAGGGTTGGTACACTAGACAAATACAATGCCAGAGACTGTGGGTGGGTGGAGGCATAGGTTACAGGGCTCTGGGGTGGTGCACTGAGTGTCAAACCAGCACCTGGCTGGTCTAACTGTCCCAGACTGTGTGCCTTTGTGAGGGTTTCCTGAATCCCCCTGTTGGGGATATGGCAGCTTGCATCTGCCACAAGCCCCATAGCACTCTGGCACACCCATACGCTTGACGCAGACCTGGCACAGGGCATTCTGGTGCACAGAGACCCCGGTTTGGAGCAGGAGGGCCTTCCTGAATCAGGAACTTTGCAAGTGACAATTCTGTTTGATGCAGGCACCTTGTGCCAACTTAGGAGATTTCTGAATTGAGCCCATTGTGTCTAATCAAGAGTAGAGGCTGCGTAAGTGTGTCACTGTAGCATCCAGTGCAGCTCAGGCTGCAAGAGGCTCACCAGCGGGGAGCCCAGGCAGGAGCAGGTTGATCATGACAGTGTTCAGCCTGGCTGATGGGCTGAAACTTTGTGTAGTTGAAAGGAGACAGATACACCTATCAGAGTGCAGCTGCCTCCATTTATCTACAAGATCCTGCCCAACAGCCAGCTAAGTGGCCTCATCAGCAGGCTGCTCCTTGTTTTTGGTAACCCATTTTCTCTTAGAAGTATTATTGCTGGCTGCACCTACTGTGTGTAATTTTCTTCCCAGCTTTCAGTTGCAGGCAGCAGCACTGACTCATTCCTCCATGCCCCCCACCCCACCAGCCATCACAGACTCTGTCAACAGCAGCACTCAATGGCTTGTCTGCCTCCCCAATCACAGCCCCTGCCAACAGTAGCACACAGTGGCTTATCCCCACCTCCTCAGCTGTCACAGGCCCTCCCAGCAGCAACAGTCAGTGGCTTGTCCCCCTGTCCATCGCAGGCAGCAGCAGTACTCACCCCCCCAACCCTGGCCATCACAAGCTGTGGCAGCAGCAGCAGCAGCACACAGTGACTCATCCCCACCCCCTCAGCTGTCACAGGCCCTTCCAGCAGCAACAGTCAGTGGCTTGTCCCCCTGTCCATCGCAGGCAGCAGCAGAACTCACCCCCCAACCCTGGCCATCACAAGCTGTGGCAGCAGCAGCACACAGTGACTCATCCCCACCCTCAGCTGTCACAGGCCCTTCCAGCAGCAGCAGCAGTCAGTGGTTTGTCCCCCTGCCCATCACAGGCAGCAGCAGTACTCACTGACTCACCCCCCAACCCTGGCCATCACAAGCTATGGCAGCAGCAGCACTCAGTGACTCATCTGCCCACCTCACCCCCCGGCCATCACAAGCAGCAGCAACACTCACTGACTTGTCCCTCTGCCCCCGCCCCTTCCCCCCTACCTTACCGCCCCTTGGCCCTGACCCTAAAGACACTGAGAGGGAGTGAGTTCGGGACCAGACAGCAGCAAGCAGCTAGGACTGAAAAAGGGGTGTGAGTAGCTGTGGGTAGGGGCATGCCTAAGCAAACATGTGCAAGCAGTAGACAGTTGTGTTGTATCAGAGTAATTCCTCTCTTAGTCAATGGAACCCCGACTTGGTTGGGTGAGTGCAGTGAGCTATTTTTCACACTGTAGGTTCCTTTAGACTGAAGGTCATTCAACTGTGCTCCGAGCCTTGAACACACCAGTGAAAGATTGACATTGGTGTGGTCTCACTGCTCCTGTTACTCTCCATAATATAACTAAAAGAATAGTTTATTAAGGGATATTTAGTTTGAATATCTGATTTAATATAAAGGTTAAAATATTTTTTTTTAATCTGAATAAGTATAAGATGACATAGAAATGATGATTCATATGACACACTGTAAATGTAATAGAAAGTGTGCAGTAAAAACTGCCATACCTGATGGAAATGTATAGGGAATGTGGAATTCTGTGTTTGGTGTCACAATGTGGTGACGCTTGACATAGAATGCACTTTTCAGTCAACATACTGTGGTGTTACAGATGCAGTAGTATATGATCATACAAGCAAACTTCAAAATATGTAAAGTAGTTAACAATGTAATTAGTAATAAGTACTGGCAACAGTGATGTCATCAAATTAGGATGTTAAGATGTCCTAATTAACGCTGACTGTTGATGCATAGAGTCTGAAGGAATAAAAAGGATAATGCTAATGTGAGTGGTGACTAGAAGAGCCTTGATGGTAAATAAAAAGGGCTCCACATCCATTTGTCACAGCAAATACCATGCGGTCGGAACAGTGCGAACAACACTGTGCAAGTCAGCATTGCACCCGGTGAATATGGACGTGAATCAGTGGTGAAGTGTAGATTTACTATTGCAACACCACGCCACCATGAATCACCACTCCAGTGAAATATTTTAACTTATTTGTTTTGTTTTTTTTTGTTTTCAAGCGGTATTCCCTGATGCAGTGTTGACTTATGCAGTGCTGTCCACACGGTTTCTGACCATGCAGTATTGTCTGATGTGGACTTGATGTTCTACCAATAAAAAGTAGGCAGCTAAAGATACTGATGCACTGTGAAGTAAACCAAATGGTGTGTTTTATACACAGGTGAAAAAAGCGGACGCGCAGAAAGCCCTCAGTTACACTAACAATAAAAGCAAAGCGAGTGAAGCCTGTGAGCAAAGTTCGCAGGTGTGTTTCAGTTTTTATTTATTTAGGAATTCGGATCATATCTTTGAGCTCAGAGCTATTTTACAAAGGTTCCATGTCAAACAGTGGCAATGACAACAATAACAAATGGTTTATGTACAATACACGAATAGTAGGTAGCTAGTATACAATAAGGTTACAATGTCATTCATAGTTCCAATGGTGATAGTACAGCATCAAGAGCATTCAACTAGGGTAAAGGACAGTGTTTATATGTAGTGAAGGAGATAAAGAGGTGTGACACCTAGTGTGAGAGTCCAAGGAGGAGTCAAGGTGAGTGGGAGGGGAGACGGAGGGGGAAGTGGCTTTGTCTAGCAGGTTGGGAGGTAGTGGTAGTAGGTTGGTTTTAAGATTGATCCAGTGAGGGAAAGGCACAGGGGGAAAGGAAGACAGAGAGATAGGGCAAGGGGGAAGAGTGGGTGTAAAAGGAAGGGGAAGGAGAGTGTGGGTGAGTGGGCATTATGGGTGTTAGAGTCCTAGTGGCAGTCACAAACTGTCCTAGTAAGAAGGTGTTGCCTTAGGCCATTTTTGAATTGTGAGATGCATTGGGAGTTTAGAATGTCCACTGGGATTTCATTTAGCCATTGAGGGGCCCTATAGCTGAAAGTACGCTGTCCCTGCACAGTTCGATGAAAAGGTGTTGATAGGGACCCCCTCATCCTGCCTCTGGTGGTATAGCTGGTAGCACTTGGTGTTAGGATGCTAGAAATGCATGGGGCGGTTTTACCCTTTAGCACCTTTTTACCAAGGAGACATGTTTGGAATATAATCCTGTTCTTCAGTGGCAGCCAATTGGTCTCCTCGTATAAGGAGCAGGTGTGGGTATTTCGATCTGCAGCCATTGTGAGCCTACATGCCTTGCTGAGGGCAATGTGAATCCTTTTTAGTGCAGTGTTTGTTGCTGCACCATAGACCACCAATCCATAGTCGATGGTAGAAAGGATGGAGTTGGAGACTGAGAAACGGAGGGCCTCTGGAGTGAGATACTTTTTATGCCTATAGAGTACACCCAGCTTGGTGTTCACTGCTTTTACCACTGTGTCGATGTGTTGGGTGAAGGTGAGGGAGTCATCTATGGTGACCCCCAGGTACTTGAAGGAGTGAACTTGTTCTAGCGGCTCACTGACTTTATTGAAGATGGTGAGGGGAGGGAGCTTTTGTTTGTGCTGTGGGCTGGCTGTGAGCATACCTTGGTCTTTTTGTGGTTTAATAGAAGTTTATGGCTACAGAACCAGTCTTCCAGCTTGTAGAAGAATACCTGCAGCTCAGAGTGGAGGGCGACTATTGATGAACTGCTGGTGAGAAGTACAGCGTTGTCTGCGTAAAGTATCAATTTAGTGTCACGGGCTTCAGGAAGATTATTTAGGAAGAGGCTGAATAGTAAGGGCCCCAGTATTGACCCCTGTGGAACCCCTAAAGATACCTCGTTGGAGCTAGATACTGTGTGCCCAATTTTTACATGTTGACTTCTGTGTGTTAGGTAGTCCTTGAACCAGCAGACGGCAGTGGTTGCAACCCCCAGGTTCTGTAGTTGAGTCAGGAGGAACGAGTGATTGACAGTGTCGAAGGCTTTGGTGAGGTCTATGAAGACTGACCCCACCAGTTTTCCTTCGTCTAGTGCCTTGTGCGAGTAGTCAGTGTAGTCCAGCAAGGCAGTGGAGGTACTATGATTCTGCCTGAAGCCATGTTGGTTGGGACATAACAGGTTGTATTTGTTGAGGTAATCTGTGAGTTGAGCGGCCACAATCTTTTTCCAGGGCATTAGATAAGGGAGAGAGGATGGATATTGGCCTATAATTGGAGGTGCATGTCATATAACCGTTCTTGTGCACCGGCGTCATGAGAGCCTGTTTCCAGATCCTGGAGAATTGTGCAAGTTTTGCAACTGGCACGATGATGACATCCAGTGTTAGGGATAGGAGTTTCATATCGACTCCATCACTCCCCATTCTGGTCTTGCCTAGTATTTTTTTTTATGTTTTGAGCTCTCGGTTCTTTCGAAACAGTGTGAAGGAAACAAAAGTGTTTAAAATATTTATTTTTATTCTCACGAACAGCAAACAAAATGCAGGTGATGTTTAGACTGTAAGAAGTATGGCCAGCTAAAGGAATACATACTTAAAGTACTAGTGTACTTTCTAAAACTAATATTAGTTTTTAAAAGCAGTTAACCATTGCCTTTTATATCTGAGGTACTTTTTCTTTTCCCTTTGGTTAATTAGAAGATTGTTTACCTGATGTTAGTAGGTGTGATGTGTAGAACAGCACCCTGTCTGGCAGCTGACACATCTAGATCAATCTACCCCACACTTACAAACACACCACATATTCAGCATTGCGATATCACTGCTGCTTAGGAACAGCCACTAAGTAGGTGCCAAGTTAGTTGTCTGTGATGTCACCGTCAGTGAGGTCACAATGCTGATGATGCAGTGGGGGATTAGTAAGCAATAGGACTGCTGCAGTTCTTTAATTCTTTGCTACTGCTGTTTCCTCTCAGGACCTTAAGCTAATGTTATATTCTGATTGTGGTACTTGTTAAGTCTCTCCAAATTATCTTGTAAATCCTAACTTAAACGCGAACCTAAGCTTGTTTACAGCAATTTTGCACTGTAAGGGTAGTTTGAAGTGCAAGTTCATTTAGGCTGCAGGTTTGTAGATTGTAAAATCTTTTGTTTTAAGGTCCAGTGGTAAGCTACCCTGGATCAGAAAGTAAGTTTAAAGTGATACAGTTTTTCTGTTTAGACCAGATTCCATTTGGGTCATAGTTGTAAGCTTTGCCCTGCAAATAATTCAGTTTCTCTTTCACTTTCTGTCCTTCTGTCTCCTTGCTGCTTGAATTTTTACGCACCCCGCCCTTTATTAAATACTCCCTCCCCTCAGCACAACCCCTAGCAATGTTCATCCTCCCCTCTCTCTAATATTGCAACTCCTCTTAAAGATACAGAGTGCAGCTATTAGGCCTAACACTTGTTCTGTCTTGCCTTTAAAGACATTTTCCTATTTTCACCACCTGCTTGCCTATCAGCATTGTTTAGTTCCTGCTCTGCTATCTGCTGTCCCAACGCTTTCAACTACTGCAAGCTGCTGACGAGAGGAGAGGTGTGGGTGACCTACCGAGGTCCCCAAGCGCGCTAGTTGTGGTGTCTGTTCCATTTGGGGCCCTATCATACGGGGTGTCCTGGTTTGCCCCATTTACAGGTTTCAGGAGCCCTGGTTTGCTCCTTTTCTAGGTTCTCAGTTGCCTATAATCTGTGGGGTGGTTACTACTGTCCTTACCATGGAAGAACTGGAAGCCACCTCTCCTATGTTCAGGAGGGGCGGCAGGTCGGTTTCATGACACTAATAATTATGATACTGGCCTGGGGCTAGTCCTCCTTTATTGTGCTACCTCAACTCTAACCTATTTATTGACCCAGGGTTGTGGCCCTCCTCCCATGATGATACTGATTTCTCCTTTTCCAACCAACTTGTAACTAAGGTAATGCACTACGTACTGTCCTTAGCCTTGACACTAGATGCCTTATGTGTACGCGGTCAGGATGAAGAAGTCCAGCATGCACAGGCCTGGAGGTAGCCGCTCGTGAAGATTGTTCCTCCCTGGCTAGCCCTACTCTCACTTCTCATGGCTGGAGATATTGAGCTCAATCCTGGGCCATCTAAGCTGATCTCTAATATTCCCCACCTGGAATGGGAATAAGGGACTAAAAATAGTGCATATGAATATTAGGAGCTTGCTTCTAACGAGATGATCTCCTAGCGTGGACTGAGCTATACAAGCCAGACATCCTAGGGATAACTGAGACTTGGCTCAAACCCTCGATTCCTGACTCTGCCTGCTTCCTAACAGGATATGAGTTCATTCGTCTAGACAGGACTGGGGTAGGAAGAGGGTGGCACCTCATCTACTACAGATCCCATCTGAAAATCTCCCTGGTGGCACAGAGTAAACCTGATCATCCACCTTGTGAGTTTCTTCATGCTCCTGCTGCTGGGCGATGCTGAAGCTGCACTTGGTGTGCGCCTAACCCCTGGGGGATCTGACAGGACTCACTTACCTCTTAGATGCAGTTAGGCCCAGTATAGGTGACAATGAACTCATTATTATGGGTGATATCAACATGAACTGGAGTGTGGCAATATTAGGAAATGCGAATCACAACTTGCCTGCCTATCCCTTAACCAACTAATCCATGACCCGACGAGACAGGCAGCCAATGGTTCCTCAAGTTCCCTGCTGGACTGGATCCTGACCAACCAGCCGGAGAGGATTGCCTCATCAGGCACGCTATCAGACTCCATATCTGACCACTCCCCGGTATACTGTGTCTGGAAAATCCTCCCTAGAATTCCACACAAAATCATTCAAGTCAGAAAATACTCCAGTTTTGACCCTGAGGCTTTCCTGGCCGATCTAGGATGTACTGACTGGACCAGGGTGCTTGAAGCCTCTGACCCCTCAGTGGCAGCCTCCTGCTTCATACATTCCTTTGGTGTTCTCCAAGATAGACACGCCCCAGGGTCACCCGGAGGGTGAGGGGAACAGCCACCTTCTGGCTGAATGGTGACTTACTTGCCCAGATGCGGGAGAGAGACAAATGCTGGGCAAGTACTAAGGGTTCCAGAGATCCTGCTAATCTCCTGAGATATCGGCAACTCAGGAATCGGTGTAAAAAAGCCATTAGGGCTGCCAAAAGTAACTTCTGTAAATCGGCACTACTTAGCTCTGTCAGAGATCCTAGGAGGTTCTGGAGGAACATTAAATCCCTCGTCAGTGGGCCCTCTCACTCGGGTGTCGTGGACATGATTATTGATGGAGTCTCGTGCAATAATCCCCACTCTATAGCCGACCACCTCAATCTCCACTTCTCCGACCTTTCGGCCCTCACCTCTCGTTTCACGACCAATGGGGGTCGCTCGCTTAATATCCCTCCGATGCAGAGTGAACATCCTCCTCGGAGAGTATTTAATCTTAAGGCCGTGTCTGTCCTTGATGTTCGGAACCGCTTGGCTGCCCTCTCCCAGCACTCCAGTGCAGGGTCTGACAACCTTGAGCCCAGGCTTCTCAAGCTGGGAGCAGCTTACATTGCCCCTCTGATTGCCCATATCTTTAACCTATCCCTTAGCTCGGGGATAATCCCTGACATCTGGAAGGAGGCAAGGATAGTCCCTGTTTTGAAGCAGGGAAATCCCAAACTCCCTGACAACTATCGCCCTATTGCTATTCTCCCATCCCTTGGTAAACTCCTGGAAAAGGTTGTGGCGGAGCAACTCTCGGAGTACGTGGATACCCATGAGCTGCTTTCTGGGGCCCAACATGGTTTCCGGAAGGGTCATAGTACCACTACTGCCCTGATTACTGTAATCTCTAGTATTAGATCTGCCATGGATCAGGGCAAACTGTCAGGTGCTATATTTATTGACTTGTCAAAAGCTTTTGACCTTGTCAACCATGACCTACTAGGGGAGCAACTCAGGGCTCTCGGGTTCTCTCCGCATGCCATGAGTTGGATGATGGGCTACCTAATGGGTAGAAAGCAGCGCACCTGCTTTAACAAGGTCCTCTCGGAGCCTAGGGCTGTGACCATGGGAGTTCCCCAGGGATCGGTACTTGGACCTCTCCTATTCTCACTTTTTATTAATCAACTCCCACGGGTGACCTCTCGTTGCCAAGTCACGCTTTATGCAGATGACCTTGTGCTAGTGGCCCATGCTCGTAATGCTGCTGACCTTAACCAGTGCCTATCTGAAGACTTAAGCAGAGTCTCGGCCTGGATTACCAACCATAGACTGGTATTGAATCCTAACAAAACTCAGGCCATGCTCTTTGGTTCCACGCCAAGTTAAAAGCCCCATCAGCTATGCTCAAAATAGCTTGTGATGAGGCCCCTATTGCCAACAACGAGCTCAATTAAATATCTTGGGGTCACCCTCGACCCACAACTTGACATGGGAAGCCATATCCAAAACATCTGCAGAACCACCAGGTGTAAGCTTGGCCTTGCCTACAGGGCCAAATACAACCTGACTCCGGGGCGAGGCTGGCACTTGAGGGGTGCCTCTCCCTCCCTTAGTTATGGATACCACCTATTTGCCAGGTCACCTCAAATCCATCTTAATCGGTGGAACACGGCATATAATGATATCTGTCGGTTTGCACTGCTGCTCCCAAACTCACCCACTGATGTGAGCTCTATGACAAACTCAGCTGGCTCCCCTGTGGAATTCCTGATCCTTGGTGTAGGAAACTTCACCAGGAAGAGTGCTTGCCACGGGCATACAGTGAGACTGGCACATCTCCTCCCAAAACTGGCGCCATCCCCTACCAGCTCAGGTCACAGACTGCCGAGTTGCTTAAAGTTCCCCTACTGGACCCTTATGGGGATCGTGACTTTGCCGCTTTTCTGCCTGGGCTCTGGAACTCCATTCGGACTCTGTTCGCTCTGCCCCTTCCCATGGGACTTTTCGCTCCTCCCTGTGGTCCCACCTAAAACAAACGACAAGATGTGACTGCTCCTAGTCTCTGTAATGTAATACTCTGCAGTCCACTATTGTCCACTCTGAGTCCATGATGGTCTATGAAATATGTATTCAGTGATTCCAATGTCTATCTATGTCCTGTAACAATTTGTGCTATGTGTAGCAGTATATCTGCCCTTATACAAGCGTTGTTATAGCTGTTTTTTTCTGTATCATGCTGTTTCTCCAATGTTGCCATGTATGTATACTGTATGTTTTGTGCTCTCCCGGGTCGTTCCTGAAAATAGGCATACTACTTGTCTAGTGTACTTACCCGGTAAACAAAAGCTAAATAAATAAATAAATACATACATGGCTGGGTATTGGCAGTACTGAGATACCCTCACACCCAGAAGCGTAGTTAGGCACAAGACCACAGGTCGAGTGCCTTCAGCCTCTGGGTATGCGGGTATCTCAGTACTACCAACACCAAGTCATGTCTTATTGTTTATATAAAATGGGCCCATAAGTAACTTTGAAAAAAAGAACATTCTAAAAGTTTTCAAAGTCACAAAAAAAAACCAAAATGTTGCTAAATAATGTAAAATAGTCCTTTCCACAGATGTTTTCCACCTGTCAGCCATCTGTCTTTCTTCACACACAATACATTGTGTGATTGTTTACCATGGAATAGAAGAATTCAAAGCTCTGCATTATTCCAGTAGTAGAATGCCCCCACACACACACACAGAATGGTAACATGGAATACATGAATTCAACATTTTTCAGAGCTCAACTGGCATACAAACAAAGACACAGACCTGAAGTGGAGCCAGAAGAAAAAATTACTCACCTTAGTAATGTTGTTTCTTCTAATAGAGTCTTGCTATATTATGACAATTGCAGTATGGCCGCAGGTTAGAACTGCTCCGGAGGTGAAATAGTTAACTTTCCATGCAGGCATGGAACTTAGAGAGCGAGCTCAGTTGAAAACTCTGTCTGTTATGCTTCAAACGCAAACTGTCAGATCTTTACAAGCTAAAACTCATTAAGGTTTTGTGTGGAAGATGTAAACCTACACTAACCAACTGGCTACTAACATAAACACTCATTTTTGGCCTAAAACAAAGACTCAAGTCAGGAGACCCAAAAATGCAAAAACACAACACCAATTCACCCAAAAAGGTAGGTGAAAAACAACAAGGTGGGCATAAAAAAAAAAGTGCCAACCCTGTACTGCCACCCACATCCCCAAAACAGAGGTTCTGAGAGGGGCAGGCAGGGAGGGAGGTCATAATATAGCAAGACTCCATTAGAAGAAACAACATTACTAAGGTGAGTAATTTTTTCTTCAAACAACATGAAGTCTTGCTATATTATGACAATTGCAGACTACACAGCAGTACCCCCATGGAGGAGGGACAGAACCTACCTAGGAAATAGGCTCTGAAGCACGGCTGTGCCAAACCGAGCATCACTCCTAGCCTGGATGTCCAGGGAGTAATGCTTGGTAAAAGTGTGAACTGTTTTCCAGGTAGCTGCTTGACATATTTCTAGAATAGGAATGTCTCTGGCAGCAGCCAGAGAAGCAGCTGTACCTCTGGTAGAGTGAGCCCTCAGGCCTGAGGGGGGAACTTTACCCAACTTCTCATAGCAGAATTGGATACAAGAGACAATCCACCTGGCAATGGATCTTTTAGTGGCTGGCTTCCCTTTACCAACTTTGCCATAGGTGAGGAACAGTTGAAGGGAGTCAAACCTATGACCCTTGGTACGCTCTATGTAGTAACTAAGGGCTCTCTTCACATCTAGGCTGTGCAGCATCCTCTCCCCAGAGAAGGAGTGGTCAGTGAAGTACACTGGAAGTGAAATAGATTGATTAAGGTGGAAATCTGAAACCACCTTAGGCAGGAACTTTCTGTTAGTCCAAAGGACCATCTTATCTCTGTGAAAAGAGATAAACTCCTGCTCCACTGACAACGCTTGTAATTCACTTATGCATCTGGCAGAGGTGATGGCTACCAAAAACACAGTTTTCCAAGTCAAGAACTTGAGCTCAGCTGAAGACAAGGGCTCAAAGGGGGTTGCATAAGCTGAGCAATGCAAACATTAAGATCCCAGGCAGGGGCAGGATCCCTGAATGGAGGGTTGGTGTGAAACAACCCCTTAAAAAACTTGGAAAATACAGGATGAGCTGAAAGGGAAGAGGATTTACCTGCTGAAATAAAAGCAGACATAGCTGCCAAGTGCACCTTCAGGGTAGCTGGTCTCAGCCCCAAAGAATTCAGGTGGACCATATAATCCAGGACTGTGGGTAGATCAGCAGAGACTGGGGAAATATGCTTTTCCGAGCACCATATGGAAAACCTTTTCCATTTGGAATTGTAAGTAGCCCTGGTGGAAGGCTTCCTTGCGGCCTTCAATATATCCATTACACCTTGGGAAAGGTGTAAATCAGCAAACTCTAACTCTTCAAGAACCAAGCCTTGAGATTGAGAGATTTGAGATTCGGGTACCAGACCCTTCCCTGGGCACAGGTTAACAGATTGTGATTCCTGGGAAGGGACAGGGAAGGATGGACTGCTAAGGACAGCAGGAGTGGATACCAGGGCTGTCTGGCCCAATCCGGAGCTATCAGAATGACTTTGCATGATTGGGATCTGATTTTGACTAGCACTTTGAACAGGAGAGGAAAGGGAGGGAAGGCATAGAGAAACTTCCCCTCCCAACTGAGGGCTAAGGCATCCAGTGGGAGTGAGCCCAACACTGGGGGCCTGCAGCAAAAAAGAGGAAGTTGGTGATTGTCTGGGGCTGCAAAAAGATCTATCTGCGGGGTGCCCCATCTGGCAAATACTACTCCCAAGACCAGGGGATCCAGTGACCATTCGTGGTGGCCCTGGGAAATCCTGCTGAGAGCATCTGCCAGGACATTGTCCTTGCCTGGGAGGTGAACTGCTGTAAGGGAGGTGTTCAGGGAGTAAGCCAGAGACCACAACTTCATCGCTTCAGTGCACAAGGCCATAGACCGAGTGCCCCCTTGCTTGTTGATGTACCACATTGTAGTGGTGTTGTCTGTTCTGACCTGAATACTCTTGTTCTGAACAGATTTGGAAAAAGCTTGAAGTGCTAGAAAAACTGCTCTGAGCTCCAACAGGTTGATGTGGAGCAGAGATTCCTGGGGAGACCACAGACCCTGGGTGGTGAGGTCGCCCCTTTGAGCTCTCCAGCCCAAGAGGGATGCATCTGTAGTAAGGATTAGAGAATGAGACTGAGTGAAAAAGGAACCCCTTGTCTCAGGTTGCTCTGATCCTGCCACCACTGTAGGGCTTGGATCAGGGTTCGAGTTACTGGGATCAGCTGGTAAGAGGATCCTTTCTTTGAGACAAAAGCTCTCAAATGGAACTGGATGTCCTCATCTGAAATCTTGCTCCTTGCACAACTGCTGTGGAAGCAGCCATGTGTCCTAGGAGCTGCAGAAAATGCCTTGCTGGCCGGGAGACCTGCAGGGTAAATGAGGAGGCCAGGGAGACTAGGGTCTTTGCCCTGTCCAGGGAGGAAGGCCCTGGCTTCCTGTGTGTTCAGTTCTGTGCCTATGAAGGTAAGAAGCTGGACCGGCTCTAGAACTGACTTTGAGAGATTCAGAAGGAAACCTAGAGAGGTAAGCAGTTGCTGCGATATCTGAAGGTGTAAATTGACCTGGTCTGGGGACTGGCCTACTAAGAGCCAATCATCCAGGTAAGGAAAGATGGCAATCTTTTGCCTTCTTAGGTAGGCAACTGCTACAGCCAGGCATTTGGTGAATACCCTTGGGGCAGAAGTGAGGCCGAAGGGCATTGCTCTGAACTGGTAGTGGCCTGAGGGCAGCTCGAACCTGAGGTACTTTCGATGGGAGCTTCTGATGGGAATATGGAAGTAGGCATCCTTGAGGTTCAGAGAAGCTAGCCAGTCCCCTGGCCTTAGAGAGGGTAGGATAATTCCCAGAGTCACCATTTTGAACTTTGGCTTTAAAAGGTGCTTGTTTAAATATCTGAGATCCAGGATGGGCCACCATTCTCCTGTCTTTTTTGGGGTAAGGAAGTACCTGGAGTACAAACCTTTGCCCTGGTGTAGGGGAGGAACCCTTTCCACAGCTCTGAGAGCCAGGAGGGTAGAGACCTCTGCCTCTAGGGTGAGTGCCTCTGATGGAGTTGCAGGTGGAAAAGATCTGGTTCTCAGCTTTGGAAATTTTTTTTGAAGCTGAGAACCAGTCCCTGGCTTACTACTTCCAGGACCCACTTGTCTGATGTTAAAGACTTCCAGTCCTGGACAAAGTAAGCCAGCCTGCCCCCTACAGGTAGAGGAGAATCGGCCCTGGCAATCCCATCAGGGTGCCTGCTTGGCAGGGGCTTTGGGCTGAGGGGGAAGCAGACCTGCTTGTACCCGTCCTGCTCTCCCTCTAAGAACCCCTCTGAGCATAGGCGGAGGATGAAGCTTGGGCTTGGTAAAAGGCCTATGAAAGGCCTGCCCTGCCTCTAGGAAGCTGCTTTTGAGGAGTGGCCTGCCTTTCCTTGGCCTGTGCACTCCATAGGTGGTCCTATATTCATCCATTTTCTTCATGTAATTTCTGTTTGCTCCCAAATAGAGAATGTCCCACAAGGAAAATCCATGGCCTTAGACTGGGTATCCTGAGACAGGGTAGTACATCTGAGCCAAGCCATCCTGCGAAGTGCCACAGATGTAGCATGACTCTTGATGAAACATCATTAGAGTCCACTGCTGCATGAAATTGCACCTTGGATGCCTCAATACCATCCATAGCCACCTGTTCCAGCTCCCTGGCAAGCTGGTCAGGGACTTGTTTCGCTAGGGCCAGCACAGTATCCCATCTGGATTTCTGGTACCTAGCAGCATAAGCCATATAATTTGCTTGTCTGAGTCCCAAAGATGCTGCCATGTACTGTTTCTTTGCCATAGTATCAATCTTCCTGGAGTCCTTCTCAGGGGGGTGTGAAGCTAGGGGAATATTAGCCTTGTCACAGGCTGCAGCCTGCACTACCCCCACATGGCTGCATTGTTGAATGAGGAAATCAGTGTCGGAGCCTGATAAGGTATACCTCTTGTCCATCCTTTTATCCACAGGAGGTGTAGTGTGAGGAGTTTTTAAAACTTTTACTGTCTGTTTCCGAAAAGATTTATGCAAAGGAATAGACAGTCTGCTAGACTCTGGAATATCCATCATTTCTACATAGTCTGGCTCCTCTTGGTCATCAACAGATTCCTCAACAGGGAGCTGGAGAGTTTCAGCAACTTTTTTATAAAACATGAAATGAGAAGGGGACTCAGAAAGCCTTGGAGGAGAAACCCCTAGGGGTCTATCTGGAGAGATGTCCGGATCAATGGGCACATCCAGATCTTCAAAACCATATTCACTCTCCTCATATTCCTCTTCCCCCTCCCCTGGTTCATAAAAATCCTCAAAATCATAATCTTGAACCGGTGGAACCGGCCGAACCGAATGCTTACCTGAAGGTGTCGGTTCGGTCGGAACCAGAGAGAGAGACTGGACAATTTGAATTGCTTTAGCTATTTCCTCAGCAGTTGAGGAGAGAACTTTTGGCTCTACACTAGCTGACTTTCTAGTCCTTTTTACTGGAACGGCTCCTCAGAACCGGCTCTTCATTGCCAGTGAAGCTATCGCTGGTCAGAGGCACTCCCTCGGTTCGGTTGGCACCGAACCGGGCTGGCCATCCGGGTCAGCGGACTTTTTGGCCTCCCTTTCCCTGAGCCTACCAACTCTCTTATCTATGGTGGCAGCAGGGAAATTGTGACAAATCTGGCAGTCTGAATTGAGGTGGTCAAACCCCAGACAATAGACACATGTGGTGTGTGGGTCAGCCTTAGCAAAAAGCTTCCCCACAAACACTACAGTGTTGAAACCCAGTGGGTCTGGTTTTTCTTTTGGGTTTCTCAGACATAATGCCAGCCTAACCAACTTGCCCGTTTATGGCAATCCACCAAGCAAGACACCCTTATCGGTTCCCAACCGTGTCACGGGTCATGGAAAAAAACGTAATGAAATCCATTTTTTTTAGAACCGATAAGAACCGGGAACCGCACTCTAAAAAAGGACTAGTAGATTTTAAATACAACCTGATCGGTTCAAACCGAACCGATAAAGAGTTACAAGTTCCACACAGAAAAAATAAATGTAAAACCTATCTATTACTTACATTACCACAGACAGAGCTTGAACCGACCGGTTGCAGTTTAATTTTGGCTAAAAACCGAAAAATAATACTTTTAAACCGACAAAATGAACCGAGCAGAAGGAGAAATCTCCGGAGCGACTGTTCAGTGAGAGGCGGAGTAAAGAATCTGACAGTTTGCATTTGAAGCACAACAGACAGAGTTTTCAACCGAGCTCGCGCTCTAAGTTCCATGCCTGCATGGAAAGTTAACTATTTCACCTCCGGAGCAGTTCTAACCTGCGGTCATACTGCAGTTGTCATAATATAGCAAGACTTCATGTTGTTTGAACCTCAGTTTTGTCTGTTGCCAGGTAAGCAGGGAGTTCTCTGTCAAAGTGGTAGGGATAGGTACGGGATTTGTCATGGTCATCAAAGAAACACCAGCAATGGAAACTCTGAATAGTACCCGAGTTTTTTAAATGTGTGTATGTGTACCGGAGCGGCTCATGAGTGTAAATAACATTACATTATTTACTTACTTTATTTAATTTAATGGACTTTTATTTTTAGGGCCTAGTTGAAGTTTTTTATATATGAATAAAGGCTGTAGCCATGTTTGTGATGGAAACTAGGAAATAGGTGGCTTATGAATTCTGTGAGTTGCCTTGGTTGGCAGGGACTTGTTTTAGCCACTGGTGGCACTCTCTCCCTGCAGTGGCTAGAACCAAGTCTCAGCCAGTCAGGACACAGGGATTTCTTTGCCCATTTTGTATGAGATGGATATCTTGGCTGCCAGGCTGAGAGCTGTCCCATGCATCCAGCACAAAATTCTCATGTAGAAAACTATTTAATGAGCAAACAGAAAAAGGAAAATATTTCAGAAATAAAAAAGTTACAATTGACTACTTCTTAAAATTTGTATAATTTTCCTGTCTGTCTCTTTTGGCAACACTAGCTCTTTAAAGGTACATTGTATAGTATAAGCACGCTGATATACAATTTTATGATTGCGGCTGCCAGCCCAGATGATTTATTAAAATAGAGTCTATTGAAAGAAATAAAGGAGTTTTTCCAAAAGAAAGCTCATTAAAGGTGACTGGTTTTATTTATCAGTTTCATGAAAATATAAATGTTATTTAAATTATTGATTGATTTTAATTTAAACAACATAAAGACAAAAGATAAATGTATATAAATTAGAATTGTTGATTTGAAGTATAAGTATTGATCAGAGTTTGCTATCATGAATATATTCATAATAAATAAAAAATGTATTTTATATATTAAGCAGCTGATGTATATTTGACTTTTAGAATGCTGTACTTTCCTGATGAAGCTGCGACAGTAAAGCAGTGAAATGCTGATAATTATATGGCTGTGTATGAGCTGATACTTGAAAATACATATTACAAAAAGAGAACAGTTAGTGGTGAGCAGTTTTCCTAGGACTGTGTAATAGTTACCCACACTCAGTACAGACTCTTCCCAGTATTCCTTTTGTTTATTCATGAAGTTGATCTGGCTGTATTCTTCTGATGTTTTTACACCTGGCCAGTACATTTTTTCTAAAATGGTTCCTGACACTTGGCCTGGTAGCATAATGTGCTATCATGCAGGACACTCAAGTCCTTGGCTACAGCTCAACTCCCTTCATCGGGCTAGTGAAGTTTTGAGGATGATGCTGAGTCTGTGCTCTTGGACTTCTGGGGTGACTCACTGAGCCCTGGCAGGAACAGCCCCTCCTATGGTGACTGGAGTGGCAGTGACAAAGTGGGTAACCACATGACTTAAACCCTGTCCTGTCCCCATGGAGTGATGTTGTTTGCAGACAGGGAAGGGGGTTTCATGCCAGTGAGTGGCACGTGGCTGGTGCAGTGGTAGTACTAGTGCTTGGGATGCCAATGACCCAGGTTCAGGAATGAGCCTGGGTAGTTGGAGGGCCAGCTGGGGGGGGAGGATCAAGCATCCTATGGACTGCTCTCGCCCTCTGGGGGAGGAGGGCGGAGAAGTCGCCGATGCTTAGGAGACCCAGTGTGATAGCCTGGTTGTCCGACAGCCAGAACTGTCTTGGTATGGGAGGTGTGTCAGACGTTCAGCGTAGCCCACTCCAATGTCATTGCATAACACACCTCCCAGGAGAAAAGAGAAAATAGGGGTTCTACTGCTGCAGGATGATGTCCCCATGTTGCGGACCCTGCACCGCCAACCGGGCTCCTGCTCCTATGCTACTAGCCAGTCTCCATGGGGGGGAAGGGCTCCCCCCAGTGGCCCCACCTCTGGACAGTAAGCTGGGGGTGTTCAGGAATGGGGTCAGTCTTAAGGCATGTGGTGGAGCTGAGTGTGATTGGACTGATGTGGGCCAGCGGCTGGGGAGCAAATAAAAAATGCCACCTGCTGTCTATGATGTCCACCATGTCCCCCCATTTTACTTGGCCCTGTGATGCTCAACAGATTGAAGAAGGTGAGCTCCCCCTTCCCATAATGGAGTAGATCAGTACTCCAATGGTGGATGCCCAAGGTACCTGGTGTTGAACTATGTAAGCCAACAGAGTGAGTCCAGTGGACAGCACAGCCTAGGTGACCCAAAGTGATGTGTTCGGGGGATGGGGGGGTAGTAGGGTGAAAAGGTCTTCCAGATGTCTCTGGGTAAACCTAAAGGAAATGTAAAATATGTTTTTTTTTTTACATTTTTTAAAATATTTGAAAATTTGGGGATATGAGAAGTCTGTTTCATAACCCCAGTGTATTATTGTTTTTTGTTTGTTTTAAAATAGCTCAGTTATTCCTTTTTTTAGAGCCCCTTGTTAAATGTTGCATTTTTCCCCACCCAATATCCATTTTTTTACTCACTGGTTCTGGAATACAGTAACATCAATCTAATGTAAGCCCTGCATAGGAATCTTCTATCGAACTGAAAATAAGAAAAATAAGAACAAAAAAATGAGTGTTGAGCTGGGAGAAAGACAGCATTACAGGGTCCTAAAAAAGGGGAAAAAGCAGCAGTACAATATTTAAAACAAATGCTGGAAACAATTCATAGAGAATTATTCATCGATGACTGTGTAATATGAAGGGTTTTTTACATACCCAAGGTGTGTGATGACCCATAAACCTCAAGAGTGCAGCTTGAGAGGTTTATTATCTCATCACACATTCAGGGCGTTTAAAAAAACTTCATAAACCACACAGTCATTAATGCTTTAATTTTTATAATTACTGGTGCAAGGAGTGAATGCTTTTATTGTGCTTTTTATTCTGACACACACACACACACACACATATACACACTACCAGTCCAGCATGGACAATACATTCTTTTGTTTCCATTTTTTGTTAACTGAAACTGTTGAACCACACATAACTAGTGGTATTAGAAGTGAGCCATGGTCTTGTTGCCAATCGCACTCACTGTTTCCCAAACCTGACTCACAGTAGGATCAACCTGATACATCTTTTAAGTTCTAAAGACAAGATCAACTGGATAAATACTTCAAAAAAAGAATGATAAGAAGAGGGTTACCAGAGGGAAATTATCACTTATAATAGCAGTTCGTTGCTAAGTGACAAACAGAGTCACCATGTATGTGGAACTGTTAAGCCCGCCCACACACAGAATGAGAGCCAATGAGGCTACACTACAAATGAAAGTGAAGTAAGTGCGAAACAGAATGCTGTAAAAACTGAGTAGCTCCATTTAAACTTTACATGTGTTGATATTCTTTAATGGCACTCAATTGCAAAAGTGTCCTGGTTTAAACCTAAATACAGTGCCATACATGCTGATTTGCTTGATGTTTTCAAATTGCAGAATTTAAATGCACTGATGACTTTGTGACATGCAATTGATATGGTGTATTCGGTTATATATTTTAGAATTTAAATAATTAAGTGCTTGTTCACTTTGTATTGCAGGGTTAGAGTATGTTTGTTTCATTAATTTCCACTGACCTTTTTTGTCAGTTTTTACTTTGTATAATTTTGAAAATGTCAGAGGCGCCCTGCTATGCTGTCATCAGTGGGGACTATAAATTCTTGTGTATGTCTCCTTACAACTGCCTCCTCACGAAGCCTTGTTTGAAGGCAAAGCACTGGGGTTGTGAACCATTTGGGTGACTGGCAGCAGTTCACATTTATATGAGCTGTTTGCTTACTAAAATTACTATGTGTATTTGCAGAAGAAGTGAGCCCGTATTCATTTGTTTCTCTTGGGAGTGCAACCATTCTTTGGATTTGGTCTGTTGTTTGGGTTAGCCACCCACTTAGTTGCACCTCTCAGGTTCCACTGGAGCACGTGGACTGCATTGGTTTTGTCTTAGCCCCATCAAGTTGCTGATCCTTCTGTTATGCAACTTGCATCAGGACACACATACTTAAAGTTTCAAACAAACAGGAACATATTTATTTACATTTTGCATACCCAAAACCTGCAGATGGCAAACAGTCCAAATCCACAAGATAGAATCCATGCACAGTAGAGCCAAGACTCAGGTGCACCATGAGTTGGAATGCTACGCCAGTGAATAGACACCAGACCAAAACATTGTAGTGTACTCCTGCAGACAAACTCTCATACAGATTATTTAATTGCAAATGACTGTAGCTATTTATTAATATATTAATCAAAGCACAGGAATAACAAGTCACAAGGGTCACAGTTAATTCACAGGAGTGCACTACAGCTTTTTGGTCTGCTGCGGATGGTAAACACAGTTGAGTTCTTAGATAATATTCTTGGTACCCTCTCCATACTGGAGACCTAGGCATATGATATGGATAATGGTCATTTTATCACTACCTGCTAGGAACCATGACTCACAGCTTCAGAAATGAATGCCTAAAGTCTGTATTAGGCTACAAACATTTGAGATACTTGCAGGCATCTCTCAGCTGTCTCTATATCAGAAACTCCATTTATGTTCCAACCCTTGGAATGGCCATTCCTGTAAAGGTCTACAGTTTGCAGCTTTAATGGTGAATGCACAGACATCCCTGGTAGGACTCACACCCAGCTGAGAATGAGACATTCTCAAGAATCTTTTGCTTCTAGTGAGGTTGTAGCCTTCAGCTTCTCTGGAGGGCAGACTGGAATATGTGTTACCCACTAGGCTCATTTCTAAACATTTCAAAGTGCTGCAGGACAGTTTGGTACATTTAAAAACATTTGGATTATCTATAACCTTTGGGGATGTGAAACTCAGTTGTTATATTTTAGAGGGAGGCCGATTAAGGGGGAATGTGAGGAAATTCTTTTTCACAGAAAGGGTGGTGGATGCATGGAATGGCTTACCACAAGAAGTGGTGGCTATGAATACAGTGCAGGGCTTCAAACAGGCATGGGATAGGCATAAGGGAGCAATACAAATGACTATGAATAGATAGGTCACTGACAGAGCAAAGGCCGATGGCACATTTATAAGGTAGAAAAAGAAATGGGCAGACTGGATGGGCCTTGCGGTCCTTATCTGCCGTCAACTTCTATGTTTCTATGTTTCTATATCTTGGGGCCACTCTGCAACCTCTACTACCAATACACACCTTTGCAGGTGGGCTGCTGTGTGAACCCGTCACCTCTGGAGCACCTGTTAAGTGGCACCAACAGCACCTGGTCCTTCCCTCTCTCCCAGTTTCAGTATTTACTCACCCCCTAGATGTATGGCACCAGAATTAAATATGGTCTCTGCCCCATATTTCTGACCCATAGGCAACACACAGCACAGGGTCTCTGATGATTTCCAACTCACAGTCCTAGACACACCTAGTACCTGTACTACTAATGTATAGACAAATGGTCTCCTTGGTAAAGGAAAAGTGTTATACACCTGAATTACTACTGACTGTGTCCAGCTGGTTGAAGTCTCAGACCTTCTGATGTCATGGGATTCATGACCAAGAAAAATGGTTTAGCCACATGGAAAAATATCTTGCCAGGAGGAATCTAGTACCCTACAGGCCTATCACTGTACCTGTGGATGTTCTCTCTCTCTGTTGCAAGCTTGCAGGTAACCAGAGACCAGATGCAATGGGAGACCAGCACCATACCCCAGACACAGGACCCATAGTGCCACCTCCTCAGCCTGGTAGGTCATCCACTGTCAGTTGTGGTCAGTGCCATTAGAGTAGGTGTTTTCTCTCTCAGCTATGGGCTTGAGTCCATCCACTCCAACTAGATTTCCTGGGACTCCCATATGTATACCCCCATGGCCATAGAAAGGCTAGCTGAGTGCTTAGCAACCAATTTTGTGTAAAGGTCCTACTATACATGTTCTAGAACATTTTATATATTGCACAGGACCCTCTGTACCTAACAGCTCTTCCATAGAGGAGACTGGTGCTTTTCTGCAAAACTGTTAACTTCTATTTTTTGAAGAGGGTTAAACAGTTATAAAATGACTTACATTATTTATGCATAAAAATATCTGAATGAGACATTTTATCATTTTAAAGATAACTGCTATGTTGACTAACAAATATTTCTAGGGATTTCTAGCAGGAGGAGGGAGTGGTGACTATCGCTCACCAGTGAGACCCCACTTAGAGTAGTGTATCCAGTTCTGGAGGCTGCACCTCTGCAAGGACATTGACAGGGTGAAAGAGGTGCATGGGAAGGCTACCAAAATGGTGCAGGGTTTGCACAAGAAACCATAAGAGGAGAGGCTGCAGAACCTCAATGCATACTTCTTGGAGGAGAGGAGAGGGGGAGGGTACATGTTTGAGACCTGTAAGTACCTCATGGGAGTGAACAAGTTGCAGGAGGGAAGTTTCTTTGAAAGGAGGAGGAGCACCAGATCACGGGAGCATGCTATGAAGCTTGGGGGTAGGAGTTTAAAAGGGATGTTAGGAAATACTTCTTCACAGAAAGGGTGGTGGATGCCTGGAACAGTCTGCCAGCAGAGGTGGTGAGGCAAAGACAGTGAGGAGCTTCAAGCATGTGTAGGATATGTCCAGTGGCATAACAGGTAGAGGAAAGGGAGGACAGAGGGACACCTGTGACCAAATAGGGTCCATAGTGTAGTTATAGGCTGGGTAAAAAGGGCAGACTAGATGAGCCTGCCAGTCCTTTTCTGCCAAAAAATCGATGTTTTTGTGTTTCAACAAATAACCATGTCATAAGACGGATCTACAATTGGTCATCAACATAAATCTTGTTGAACGACCATACAGCAAAACCATGTTGACTGCATTTGTGGTCAGCATAAAGATTCTCACTGCCTACCATGATTTCTTCAGGGGGCTTCGCCAACCGAACCCCCCACGAGGGAAGCTGTGCCCCCCCACACCCCCCACTAAATATAATCAACTCCGAGTTGGAGCTGGTTAGGGGAAGGGGTGCAAGATCCCCAGAGAACAGTGCCAGTGTCCAGCACCAACATTATAGCAACCTGGCGCTGTGGTCGCTGTAGTGTCAGTCGCTATCGAAATGTCACTGTCAAAGCGGTATTCCTCATAAGACAAATCTTACCACATGCACAGTCATACAGTAAGGTTCAGCCAATCATATTCTTTTTTATCTCCTTGCCATTTTATGATGTAAAGTTAAGACAGAATTAAGCCTGACTGTGTCATACTGCAATTCCAACCCGGCAATCCAGGAGGGAAACATCCACAGCAGGGCTCTAGTCTTCCAGTGTTTTATTTAGTTTTTTTGTTGTTGATCAGGAAAGGAGGGCTAGGCAATTCTGTCTGTTTTCAGCCTCATGTTTGGGGGGGGGGGGTTGAAGACACAGATGTTAACCAACTGAAACTGAACCAGATTAGTTGGTGGTGGTATTTTTAGTGAATGGGGAACATTTGGCCAGGACACTGGGGAAATTACCAGGCTCTTTTCAAAAAGTGCCTTGGGATCTTTAACGTTCTCCTGAACAACCACCAGAACAGGCAGATGGGATCTTAACATCTCATCAAAGACAGCACCTCAGGAGTTCAGCACCCACCTCATGCTACACTACATTGTCAGTATTTGGATTTTACCCCAAGTTCTTAGTGTGGGGCTAGAATACACAACCTTCCAATCTTCTGGCCTCAGAGACAAGCGTGCAACCTAATGAGCCACTGACACTTCAACAGTACTATACACTAGTTTACAATGGAGGGACCAACACTTCAGCCATAGTATTTAGACCCTTCTCTCACTACCATGCAAGCCACTCCAGATACAGAAACCCAAAGTCTCAAATGTAAAGTAGCAAACTCATGCATTTCCCAAATAAGAGAAAGCCAATTCATTTCACATCCCTATTTTTCTATAAAACACTAAAAACAGGGTAATAACTCTATGTGACTTGATTCTTGAAAACAAGCCAAAGACACACAAAAATAACATTATTGTAGTGTTGTGGAAATATAATAATACAGTGTTTAGCAGTGCTATGCATAGTAAGGTTTGATTAGTGTTTAAGCCTGAGTTCCATGAGCTTTTATTACTTAAAGCAGCAGTGCAACGAAATTGGGCAAAACATTGGACTCTTCATTTTTTTTCACTATGAAAGATTCCAGACATCTTCCAGTTTTATTTGATGGTAACATTTTTCAGGTTGCACCAATACTGCTTATACTGTATCATGTTTCCCATAATACAACCCCCATTCCGAGTCTCTCCTCCAAGTCCCATGAATCTGTCCCACCCATGATTAAATGCATTAACTGTCATTACAGTAACAAGCTCCTACAGTAGGTGTTTCCATCTGTCCCCTTCCCTCTCCATAAAGAACAACTTCCTATTATGCCACTTGAACCTACCTAACATCAGCTTCATGCTGTGTCCCCTAGTGATGTCACCCTCATTAAGCATAAACAGTCCTTGGCAGTTCACTTTGTTGATGCCCTTTAGATTCTTGAAGGTTTCAGCATATAACCCATGGGGGGTGGAGCTAGCAGCCTAACTAGCAGTAGCACTCTCCTCAATCTCCTCAACATGAGCCCTTATTGAAACCCTAAAATTTCATTTTAAACTACAGCTATTCATTACATTTATATAACTAGATAAAAGTAGCAAGCTGGAGCATTCTGTCTGAGTCTGAGGCAAAATGGTTTGCCCAGAATCTAATCCAAAGCAAGATTCCTTTCAGCCACTAGGCAGCATATCAAGAAATGCTGAGCAAGCGGAGGCCTCATCGCAACCTGCAGACCCAACTACGGCATTCTTAGACTCTCCAGACAGCATTGTCAGCCCTCACAAAGTCAGTACAAAGAATGGACAAAAGTTTGATGCCTTTACCCAAAGACTTACAGATCCTGAAACAAAGCTGGCTGCGATAGGGTTGCAGGCAAGGCACTCTTTGCTGCAGCAACCACAGTTTTGCTACAAGCAGTGTTCAAGAGTTGGCTAAAACAACTTGAGCACTCTGTGTACGTGTTCAGTGAAAGAACTGCGAAAGATAATTGAAGATAGGCTTTAAAGATTGTCTTATGGACTGGATCCCTGACATGACTGGCTGTACAGCATTTAACATCCAAAAATCTTACTGCATCAATTCATGGAGGACATGGAGCCAGCAAGAAGCAGCACGATGAACTCCAGAGACCAGAATTTTGTACTTTCAGTGGCCAGAGCTAAAAACCGAATTACAGTTGAGGATGAATGGGTCCTCATGCTCCTCGATTTATCCTTTGCCACCTGAGCCCATCAGAGAGCTTTCAATGGGGTTAAGTACATGTCTTTTTCTTTGCTTTTCCCAGCCAGGTGCCAATTTACTGATGGAAGAAAAGGATACTCCTTCACTGATCTAAAGGCAGCAGGACAGTGTGTTGAAAAGATCTCACAAAAGCAGGAGTAGAATTTGGTCGAGGAGTCTGTCCAACAATGAGGACTGAGTTTCTTTAACCTTCAAGGCATTGTGTACAGATCTTTCCCCACCCACTAATATACCAGGACTGAACAGAGACTCGAGGTTAACCTATTCCCCAATCGAAGTTGATTACTGTAAAGATTCTGTGTTTCTAACCTTGTTAGTGAATAAAGGTTTTCTGTTAAAGGGTGGCGTAGGGTTGAAGGGCAGACACCTCGACTCCCAGTGACTAAATCAGTGACTTAAGTGAGTTACAATGACTTAAGAGCTGCAACAGAATATGCAGTTTGATCTTCAGGGTTTCATGTTCGGTAGCGGTAATTATCTGCTACACGTTGTTTGCAAAATAGCTATATTTTGTATTTCCTAATAAGATTTTTGTAACAGTTGAATGAGTTTCGTAAAATGCACATTCTTCCTCACTCCTTTTTGCATGCTTTCTTGGATTGCACAGATAAGATGGTCTATAGGTAGATATCTGTGAAAAATTATTTTTAATTTTTTATAATTTTTCTTTTTATTTTTCTGGAATTTCTTGTTATTTTCTTTTTTATTGAAAATGTAGTTTTATTTCTTGTTATGACATTTACATTCATAAACTACCTCAAAATGACCTTATACACACTAGAAATCACATTCCTAGTATACTACATTATGCTATGGTCCTGAAAGGTTTTGTGAATGAAACAATTTCACTGTTGCTTCCTTGTGGACCATCTCTGTGGTAACAACGGAGCCTAAACAACAAGTGCTGCATGCATTTATTTAGTTTTTGCCCCCCAAAAAGCAATGTTTTCACTTTATTCATGTGTTTGTTTTCATTTCATTCTTTTTATATGTTGAATTTTTTATTTATTTTTATACCTTGAATTTCTTGTTATTTCTTATTATACCTAGAATTTCTTGTTATTTCTTATTTAAGAAAAACACGGGTCTCTACCTATAGGTGCAGTACAGAGATAATCAGCCTTACTGTGATTGTGTTTAGAGCATAGCACGCAGTCTATATGGTTGCTATATCCATCAGTGGTATGGGGAGTTTTATTTAAGGGGGTGTTCTGGCCAGGAAGTTGGAGTCACGGCCAACCATGCGGTGCCCACAGGGCTGGGGGTTTGATCCCGAAGCTGGGACACTTCCCAGTAACCACATTAAGCTCAGTGAACATGCTTACTAACACACCTACCTGTGCAGAGCCCACTGTGCTTCCCAGTTCTCTTAACTGAATTGTATTTCTGCAACTTGAAATGGATTCGTCTCACTGCAGTTCATGGCCATTTTATGTTACAGGGCTTGGAAGGAGCATTAGATCAGTTCTTAACATGATGTATATAAAATTAAGACCAAAGGTTGGGATCTGTTTTATTCTTTCTAAAACTGTACTCAAAAACGGAGCATTGTTGGTAGATAGCTTCACTGAGTTCTATTTCAGATGTAACAAAAATATTTGTTGTATCCCCTTCACGACATAACATCAAACTTGATATTCTAAACACCTGTATTTATTTATCAGTGTATCTTGGAATCTGTTGTACCAGATCAGTTTTTTTGCATGATATGTAATGTGCTCAAATGCTAAAAATAAAACATTTTTAACAAAATTGTATCACCCTACTCCCTTCTAGTCTCCAATGAACACATTCCTAGATCCTCCAAATTCACCTTGTAAGGTCTTCCCTGTTGATCATGGATCCTCTTGGTCACTCTTCTTTGAACTCATTCCAGGTGGTACCTGTCCTTTTGTCAGGTGTGGTCTCCAAAACTGCACACAGTACTCTTGGTGTGTCCTAACCAATGATCTGTACAGTGGAAAGGTCACTTCCTTTCTCCTACTAAAGAAGGCCCTCCCTATGCACCCTTGCCTCCTACTATATATGCGTTACCATATGTCTTATCATAGTGTACTGAAGTTTTAAGGCTGTCACTCACCTAAGTTCCTCTCTCTGAAGTTTGTGCCAGGTGAACTCCTGCCATGCAGTATTCAGAATTTGTTCAAGTGCATAACTTTACACTTTTTGGCATTGAATCTTAACTGCCTAAAACTCGGCAACTTTTCAAATTTTATCAGGTCGCCTTTAGTTCCCTTACACTTTCATCACTGTCCAACATGCCACAGATCTTTGAATCACCTGCCTGTAGTGGCATCCTGCCTTTTATGCCCTCACGACTATCACAGATACACATGTTGTAAAGCACTGGACTCGGGACCGACCCTCGTCACCTGCCTTATCTCTGATTTAGCCCAAATAATGACCACTCTCTGCATTCTATTCTGAAACCATATTCCCACCCAAAGTTTAAGGGTATCGCCACCCCTAAATCAACCAGTTTCTTAATCAGCCTATTATGGTACACCAAGTTAAAAGCCTTGCTGAAGTCTAAATACAAGATATCCAAAGCCGTGCCCCATCCAGATCTTGTGAAACACTATCAAAGAATTCACAGAATCATAGAAACTTGGCAGCAGAAAAGGACACATTGGTTCATTTAGTCTGCCCCTTACCTCCCATTACTCGCCCTCCCCCCCAGAACCTCCCTCCCCTTGCTGTACAATCCCATATGACTGTCCCGTGCTTTCTTGAATCCCTCCACCATTTCAGCCCCCACTACCTCTTCTGGAAGCCTGTTTCATACCTCTACCACCCTCTCCATGAAGAATTGTCCCCTCACATTTGCTCTGTATCTTCCTCCTGAGGCCTTAGGCTATGCCCTCTAGTTACAGCCCCTTCCTTCCTTTTAAGTAAACACCCTTCCTTTTACTTTGTTGATCCCCTTGACATATTTAAAAATTTCAATCATGTCCCCTCTCACCCTTCTAGTCTCCAACATGTACAGATCCAATTTCTCACATCTCTGCTCATATGTCTTCCCTTGAATACCCTGCACCATCCTGGTTGCCCTTCTCTGAACTGTCTCAATCCCGTCTATGTCTTTTTGTAGATGTGGCCTCCAGAATTGGACTCCATACTCCAGGTGCGGTCTTACCATTGCTTTGCATTAAATTCTATGAGGTTTGTCTGACATGACCTACCCTTTACATATCCATGATGTGTAATATCCTGGAGTCCCTGTATCTACAGGAAGTACACCAGTCTTTCCTTTATGATAGACTCCTGGAGCTTGCACAGTATGGATGACAGGCTCACCAGCCTTTAAATACTCAAATCCCCCTATCTTAGAAACATAGAAGTTGATAGCAGATAAGGACCGCAAGGCCCATCTAGTCTGCCCATTTCTTTTTCTACCTTATGAATGTGCCATAGGCCTTTGCTCTGTCAATGGCCTATCTATTCATACTCGTCTGTATTGCTCCCTTATGCCTATCCCATGCCTGTTTGAAGCCCTGCACTGTATTCATATCCACCACTTCCTGAGGTAGGCTGTTCCATGCATTCACCACCCTTTCTGTGAAAAATAACTTCCTCACATTACCCCTTAATCGGCCTCCCTCTAATCTCATGCTGTGTCCTCTTGTCCTGCTATTTTTCTTATATTGAAACATGTTAGACTCTTTCACCTTGTTAATGCCCTTAAGGTGTTTGAATGCTTCAGTCATATTACCTCTCTCCCTCCTTTGCTCTAGGGTATACATATTGAGTTCACTTACTGTGTCCTCATATGTTTTCTGATGCACTCCCTGCACCATTTTGGTTGCCCTTCTCTGGACTGCCTCAATTTGGTTAATGTCCTTGTGAAGGTGTGGCCTCTAGTACTGCACACAGTACTCCAGATGGGGCCTAACCAGTGTCTTGTAAAGAGGGATTATTACCTCCCTCTTCCGACTTGTGATACCCCTACTAATACACCCCAACATCCCTGTAGCCTTACCTACTGCTTTAGTGGTCTGCTTGGATGATTTCAGGTCATCAGTGATGATGACGCCCAAGTCTCTTTCTTCCCTTGTGACTGCCAGCAACTCCCCTTCCAGCCTATAGGTGGCTTCAGGGTTTCTCTTCCCTGTGTGCATGATCTTGCACTTCTTTGCGTTAAACCCCAGTTGCCACTCTTCTGACCATTTTGCTAGTTTATCCAGATCTCTTTTGATTCTGTCCACCCCATCTGGATCATCTACTCTGTTGCAGATCTTGGTGTCATCTGCAAAAAGACAAACCTTACCCTCCAGTCCATCTGCAATGTCACTGATGAAGATATTGAAGAGGACTGGCCCCAGGACTGATCCCTGAGGTACCCCACTTGTGACTTGCATCTCTTCTGACTGTATACCATTTATCCACCACTCTCTGTTTTCTGCCCATCGACCAGTTTGCCACCCAGTTGACCAATGTCTGACCCACCCGAGCCTACCCAGCTTATTAATCAATCTTCTATGTGGAACAGTATCGAAAGATTTGCTGAAGTCAACGTAGGCAACATCAACTGCTCCCCCTTGGTCCACCACTCTGGTTACCCAGTCAAAGAAATCTGTGAGATTAGTTTGACAGGACCTTCCTTTTGTAAACCCATGCTGTCTTGGATCCTGTGCTCCTATGGATTCCAGGTGTTGCACTATCCTTTCCTTAAGGAGTGTCTCCATAATCTTACCCACTACTGAGGTAAGACTGACTGGTCTGTAGTTCCCTGCCTCCTCACTGCTACCACTCTTTTGGAGAGGGATCACATGAGCCCTTCTCCAGTCTTCTGGGACCTCTCCTGTGCTCAGAGACTCACTTTCAGTTCTAATAATGGCTCTGCTAGTTCCACCCTTAGCTACTTTAGTACCCTGGGATGTATGTCATCAGCTCCCATTGCCTTGTCCACCCTGAGCTAATCGAGCTCTTGTAGGACCCTTTCTTTTGTGAAGGGACTAGTGCACAGCTCCCTCCCCCCTGTGTCCATGGTGCAGAGCTGTGGGCCCTGCCCTACCTTCTTTTCAGTAAATACTGAGCAGAAGTATCTATGTAGGATAGATGCTTTTACATGGTCCTCCTCCTCACATGCCCCCTTATCCTCTTTGCTCTTAGCAACACCCCTTCTCAACTTTCTCCTTTCACTAATGTATCTATAGAAAGTCTTGTCACCTTCCTTTACTGTTTGTGCTAGTGTTTCCTTGGTTTGGGCCTTTGCCTGCCTTACTGCCTTCCCTGCTTCCCTTAGGGAAGTTTGGTATGCCTCCCAGTCTTCATCCTGTTGGGTTCCCTTACATTTCTTGAAGGCCAGCCTTTTGGCTCTGACCTTTTCTGCTACTGTGTTTGAGAACCAAAGAGGTTTCCTTCTTCTTTGCACTTCCTTTCTCACTAACACAATGGGATGTTGCTTCAAGTATTGCATCTTTAATGTTTGCCCACTTTGCCTGTACCCCCTCACTTGTATTTCTTTTTGCCAGGGCTAGCTTAACTCTGTTGGCCATCTTATCAAAGTCAGCTCCTCCAAAGTCCCATATTTTTGCCTTGGAATGGAATGATTTAGTTCTAGTGGCCAAATTGAACAATACCATGTGACGGTCAATGGCCCCCAGGTGACCTTCTACCTGGAGATCTGTGATCCTTTCCCTGTTAGTCAGTACCATATCTAGGATAGCCCTGTCTCTTGTGAGTTGTTGTACCAGTTGTTTGAGGGCCTCCCCCAGCAGGGAATCCACCATGTGTCTAGTTCTGGCAGATGTCCCTGTTGGCATTGATCAATCTGTATCTGGCATGTTGAAGTCTCCCATTATCAGAACCTCCCCTTTAGCTATCATGTTTTATATATCTTCTAACAGTAACATGTCTATGTCCTCCCCCTGGTCTGGAGGCGTGTACACAACCCCAGTTTGTATGCCCGTCCCATTTCCTGTTTCCAGGGTGACCCACATCCCAGGGTGACCAAAGAGTCTCCGTTTTTAGTCTCTCTGTACCTTTTACGTTTCCATCTTTCCCTTGTGTAACTGAACAAAAGCCTTATCTTTATTTTTCACCCCCCTCTGCTATCTTAACATTTGCATTGGTCCTTGCCTTCCTCACAGTGTTGCTTGTCTCCCTGCCACAGCTGAGGTATGTTTCCCTAATGGCTTCTGATTTGGAAGGCTTGTTTTCCCTAAATGCATTTTTCTTTGCTTTTACTGCCTCTATAACATCTTTTGAAAATCAAATTAGCCAACTCCTCTTTCTGTTCCTTCCCCAACCTGCCTAAGGCACCCTTTTGTAACCTTTGTGATCTTGTTTTTGATCAACCTCCATTTCTCCTCCATTCCATCATACCGGTGATCACTTAAGAGCCCTGCCCTAAGGTCACTCTCTATCTTTCTGAATGCTGCTCTATGGAAATCTAAAACCAATGTTTTGTATTATGCCTCTGTACTCTTAATTCTAGCTCAAATCATACTATAAAATGATCGCATGTACTGAGAGGTTCGTCTACTGAATTCTGCCTGCACCATCCCATTGGTCAGGACTAGATCCAATATGTAAGGTAGGTTCTTCCACATGTTGAGTCAGTAAGCAGTCCTATAATAAATCTAAAATGCTTTGACTCCTGGTGCTATGTGTTACTGGGATGCTCCAGTCTACATCTGGTAAGTTGAGGTCACCCACTAGTACCACCACCACCATAGCATTTTTTATTTCAATTACTAATTCATCATCCACTGTCTCAGTTTGGTTTGGTAGCCTGTAACACCACTCTCATATGAATAAGCTTCCCTTTTCCTGGGAATGGTTGTACCCATCATATTTCTGCTCCCCCCACCACATATAGACATATAGAGCTACCCCCGCCTTGCCTTTTACTCTTAGTTACTCTCGGGTGAGTATTCATGCTTACTGTCTTCTAAATAAGACATAACCTGTGACTGATAACTTCCAGTCATTATGTGGTGATGCTCTTCTATCCATAAGTGCCATGATATGTTTTACCCTCCTCTGCTAAGGCCTGGAGATCACCAGTCTTATTGTCAAGGCTTCTAGCATTCAGGTTTGCAGCTCTCCAACCTAAAGCTGTAATTAACATCATACAGCTTGTCCCTATGTGACATCACATTCTGTTTTAAGATTCCATGCAATGGCAGCTGCCTCAGTTTAATTTACAGATGATTTAGATATTCATATCTCAGGCCTGTTGACACCTATAAGTAAGCACAATGCCTTGTCTGAAAGGTAATTTCATGGACTTTCCTAATTGGCATGATTCCACAACATTTACTTCCTGTAATAGGTGACAAAACTAGGCACGAAAGATGTTTTTGCTGATGCCAACACAGCTTTATTTCCTGGTGTTCAAATGCGCTGTGATTGCAGTGCATGACCTACAACCATGGGTTACAGGGCGGGGTGTAAATTGACCTTATCTGACAAAGAGCTAATTCTGTTCTATGCATGTGCAAATATTGCACATATTTTCATTTTATAACTTTTTATTTTATAATTCATTGTTTTAAAAACACCAAATTCACTACTGCAGGAACAGCATCTAACAATTATTCAACTTTCATGCCCCAGACAATTTTTAGTTATATGAGAAAAAAAAATGCCCATTTTTACACATTTGTGCCACCCCATAGAATAACAACCACCAAACCAAATTACATAACAACTGGCAGCTCTCGGCATTCTGCCACTGAGTGGCTGCCTTCCACTTATCTTGTTCATACAGTATATCAAAAGACAACTGAGCTGTAAGTGGCTGAAAACTGGAGTTTGTATGGAAATGCCTCCACAGCCATAACTATAGTGACACTATCACTAATTACAGTTAAGAGTTACAGAAGTAAGACGTTAGGAAAGCAAATGGTGCACACTACAGGAAATTAAAGTGCTCAGATAATTTATTGTAACAACATCTAAGAGCTCACTGACAGAGCCAACCTCTGGTGCTTTGTGGCTCACAATAATTTCATCAGGGCAATATGGCCAGATATAAAAACATCCATTTAAATTCAGCTATTAAAGCAACAGTACTAGATAATCAGGAAGTGATTATCAAAATTCTGCATTTTGGCTGGAAGCGTGCAGCCATAGTTCTGGTTTCCATATCTGTAAATATACTTTTCTAGCGATCTTTAGTTTTTTTAGATATTTAAAATTTATTTCCATTGTTGTGGATCCACAGTAAATATGGCTGCTGCCTAATTCATAGGCGAGTTCCCCCCTCACATTGCATCATGTCTTTTGTTTACTTCTGTGGGACCCTGCGCTGCATGTTCCACCTGTCCCTGTGTAGTACTGTGAGTCATACACATGCACGGTTGGCCGCAGAAGGTTCCAATTCAACATGGCGGGTGAAAGGAATGTAAACAAAAAAAAAAGAACACACATTTGTCAATGCCGAATGTTTCCTTGCATGGTGTATGTCGCAGGGATGTATTAAAGTTACAAGCCTGCTTCGAAAACTGCAATGTAGCTTCATAACTTTGTTGGTTTTTTTTAATTTTGACACCAAATTTTCAACATAGCCTTCTTATGACCCCACCTCATAAACAATGGTGGAGAAAATTGTTAACTCCTGTCCAAAAGGTGATTTCGAGCAGCAACCACGAAATACCTTTCGGGATGCAAGAACCCATTTTGAGCTGGATTTGAAAAATGACAGCTATCATATTCATGAGGTGCTGTGACGAAATGGCTGTGTTGAAAATTTGGGGTCAAAATATTGACAATTACTGTACCAAAGTTATTAGTCTGCGTTCACAAACTTCAACGTAGCCTCATAACTTTGTTGTTTTTTAATGTTTTTATGCCAAATTGTCAACATAGCCTTCTTATGACCCCATCTCATGAACAATGGTGGACAAAATTTTCAAATCCTGCCTGAGAGGTGAGTTCAAGTAGCAACCATGAAATCACCTTTTGGGACAGATTTACCTAACATCACTTGCATTGTTCATGAGCTGGTGTCCCAAAAAAGGTATGCTGAAAATCTGGTGCAAACATATTGAAAAATGCCCCAAGTTATGCTACTAAGTTCAAACCCCAATTGAAATACATTGAGCCACATACTTTAATTTCCTCACTTCGCGGTCCAACATTGAAGAGTGAAGATATCTCTGTGGTGTAGAGAAGATCACAGCATCGGACCCCTGCTGAGTAAGTAAGGGTTTGGGGGGGCTGGTGGATGCTGAGTGGGAGGGTCAGGTGGTGGACTAATAGTAAAACAGACAACAATGGACGTTTTTCTGTTTTACAGGATTCCACACTCCTCCCAAAACAAAAAAAAAACACAAAATGACAGACACTGGGGCATTGGGCAATAAACTCTACTACTATTACTACAGTGTCACTGTCACCACACACATTTGCACGTCTTGGAAGGAAGATGAAGGGAAATGGAGGAAAGGAGAGGGAGTGAGATGGAGTGGAAAATGGAAAGAGATGGAAGGAAGGGCAGAGGGAGTGATGGAGGGAGAGGCAGAAGCCAGAAGAGGAAGAAACAGGGGAGCAGAGAGAGGAGTCAGTTTGTTCATTTCCTTCTGTTTCCCTAGAGCTTTTATTCCCTCTTCATTTCACAACCCCATCGCAAAACATACACTAACTTATTAAGAAAGAAAGAAAGAAAGAACATACTAAACCACTTGAACAAGAACAGAGATAGCCTGGAGAATGTGGCCTGTAATTAGAAATCCTGAAGTGCAAACTGATATGAATGACTGGGGGCAGGGCAGGTGCTGGGTTTTTATTGGCTGCTGATGGAATAAGAGCTTTAAACCCAAAACACTCATAAGGGGTCTCCTCGCCATCATTGGAGCCAAAGAGGATTGGCATTTCACTCCAGCACTAGCCACATGTATTCCTTCTAATCTTCTGCTGTCCGCACCTCCAATTCGGTACCACACAGTGGGCAGCATGGATGCCTTAATTTTCCAGGTCCTCATGGATGAGTTAGATCCCAATTGCAGCCTCATTGAGGTCCTGCAGGAAAGTTATTTTTGGGAGCTCAGCCTTCCCCTTCCTGGATTCTGATGGTAGGGGCTCTATAGTGGAAGGGCACAGAACATTGTTCTTATTGATTTCTGGATGATAATGTGTTTTTTTTCTGGGAAGATGTTTGTACTTTGAATGTAGATTCTGATGTTATCAGTGTTCAGTGTGTCTATATTTTTTTCTTTGTTATATTTAGGGGGGCTAAGAGTGAAAGGGAATAGTACTAAAGAAAACAAACATTTGTCAATGCCGAATGTTGTCTTGCTGGCATTGGCATTGGTAGTGCAGGAGTTAGAGAGATGCATAATAGGAATGGCAGTGAAGTATTGAAGTAACACCAACTCCCACTCCCACCCTGCAGAGACTGACAGGTGTTGGGGTGTGCCTTTTGATCATCGCCCATAATGCTCATGCCATTTCACCACATCCTACCCTGAAGATACCGACAAGTGTCACAGTGTGCCTTGGGGTCTTCAGGCCTTACGCTCATCCCATTCCATAAGGAAATACACTGAGATGGGTGCAGTATAGGAGAATGGGGTGAACTTTGGGGCCAAAGACTCCAAGGTACACCTCGATGCCTGCCACTGGCTGCAGGGTGGGGGTGGAATGGTGTGAGCATTACAACCGAAGATCCCAAGTCACACCCCTGATGCCTGTCAGTCTCTAAAGGGTGGGGCGTTACAGTTGGAAATCCTAATGCCCCAGGCATTTGTTGGTATTTTCACTTCAAATTTTCAACATGGGCTTTTTGAGACCCCACCTCATGAACAGTGGCACTGTCAGTTCAGTTGATTTTGCACATCAACTGCACTATTTGGCATCACAGGTGCAAAAACACATTTTGGGCAGGATGTGAGAAATGACAGCTGTACTGTTCATGAGGAGGCATAAAAAAAAAAGCAATATTGAAAATCTGGAGTGAAAATATGAAAAATTGGTGAAGTCACAAGCGTGCATAGAAACTGCACAACACACACCCGTAATGCAATTATTTTGGGGAATTTTTTAACCAGATTTTCAACATAGGCATTTTGGGACTTCAGCTCATGAGCAGTGGCACTGTGATTTTGTTAATCTGTCCCAAAAGTTGATTTCCCACAGTGACTGCACCATTGTGTACCACATGTGTGAAAACACATTTCAAGCAGGATGTGAAAAATTACAGCTGTATAGTTCATAAGGAGATGTGGAAAAATGGCAATGTTGAAAATCTGGAGTGAAAATATTAAAAATTGTCGAAGTTACAAGCATGCGTGGGAACTGTGAAATGCACACTTGTAACGCAGTCATTTTTGGAATTTGTTCACCAAATTTGCAACATGGGCTTTTTGGACCCCACCTCATGAACAGTGGCACTGTCCTTTCATTAATTGGTCCCGAAAGGTGATTCTGAGAAGTGACCGTGAAATCACCTTTTGGGACAGAGTAACGAGATGACAGTTCATTTGTTCATGAAGAGGGGTCCCAAGAACCCCACGCTGAAAATTTGGATCCAAAATTCCAAAAACTGACTGAGATATCAACTTAAGTTGAAACCCCCATTGATGCCATTATAATGCTTACTGTGATTTTCTGCATTTTGCGGTCAGCTTTTGAAGGGTTCAGACGTGTTCCCGGACCACAGAAGATCACAGCGCCAGACCTCTGGAGGTAAGTATGGGGTGAGAGGAGGTGCCGAGAGGTGAAGTGCACAGAGGGTGGGTGCAGGGGGCACCGAGGACGATGAGGGACTGTTTTCTTTTTTACAGGGACCTTGTCTCTCTCTCTCTCTCTCTCTCTCACAGCAGACATCAGGGAACAGTTTTCTTTATTTACAGGTAAAATAAAAAAATGTTGGGCACACTGGGGTGGGCTCCCAGTGTGTCTCATGAGTTTGAGGGTGAGGGAACATGATGCTGACGGGGATTGAGCCCCTGTTGGCAAAGAAAGTGATGGGGGGGGGACTGATACCAACAGGGATTGGGCCCCCATCAGCAGAGAAACTGTGTGTGGAGGGGGGAACATGCTGACATGGGGACTGGCCACCCCCGATGTCGACTTTGTGGGGATTGTGTGTGGTGAGCAGTAGGAGCCACCATATGTACTGAAATGTTTCACCAGGAAAGGCACGTAATGGAGCCTTGTCATCTGATGCTGCAATGAAGTAACTGCACCTCTTTGGAGCAGCAAATTTCTTCCAAGGTTTTGACACTCTGAAGTTTTGCATCAGCGCTAGCATACTCGCTAATTGAGGGCTCAGGGACGCACCCACTAAAGCATTCCGTGCATTTGCCAACACTGACACACCTCTGAAATGTGCTAATACTGCAAGATGTTGCTTGCGCCTGTGCAAGTCAACATAAAAAGGGACAAGGAATGGAAGATCGGGGGTGGAACAGCACACAGAAGGAGGGAGCAAGAGTGTTTTAGCTTTGACAGCCAGTGGGGCATGGCAGCCGGAGAGAGTCACAGAAAGGGCAATCGAGCTGAGCCAAAAGTAGTGATGGGGCCAGTGTCACACTAAAGAAAAAAATAACGAGACAGGGAATGGAGGATCGGTGTTGGGACAGCATACAGAGGGAGGGAGCAGGAATGTTTTGGCTTTGACAGCCAGTAGGGCGCAGCAGCCAGAGAAAGCCACAGAAAGGGCAATCAAGTTGAGCCAAAAGTAGTGATGGGGCCAGTGCCTCCATCGCCCTACAGTTCCTGTGCATATGAGTGATGTACATAAAGCCACTCAGCTGCTTGCCAGCCAGCTTAAGCAAAACAAATTACTAAAGTGCCCTCATTGGAGTGTTTCAGTTCTTTCAAATACAGAGTTTACGCCCATGAAACTCTGACCACTCTCATACTCTGCTTGCGTGGTCATTGGTCTTTCAGGGATGAGACCAATGTAGATTGCTCTGCATTGGGCTAGTCCATGACACACCTCTGAAATGCCATTCTCTGAAGTAAAGCAAGATATTTCTTGTGCATGAGCAAGGACACATAACAAAGAAACATAAAAATGGAGCAAATTACGGGGTGAGAGTACAGCAAAAACAAGAAAGATTACCAGATAAGTGTTCAACAGAGCACAGGAAACAAAGTGTTGCAAAAGATCCAGTTTTTTTTATCTAGTACTGCTGCTTTAACAGTGATCACACTAACATAAAAAAGAGGTGATATGTAAGGTCACTGTTAATTGCAGCAATTAATGGAAGCAGGCAGTTTCAAACTGACATAATCCAATGTAAAAGCAGCATATTATAAAGAACCCACATTAAACCTTCCATTATAAAAGAAGGTATCATTTTAATAGCTAATCCTCTATTCAAATATATGTTAATTAATAATACAGCATATTGTGCTTATGTGAGGTCATCTTTCACAATATTTGCCTAAAATAGCTAAAACATTTGAATACCTTTTAGCTGCTTTAGCTTACAGAATCTCAGAAGCATCACTGTTAAGTAACTGACCATGTGATTTGTAAAACTTATTTAAATGGATGTTTCTATGTCTGGCCACACCTCTCCTGACGAAGCTGCAGTGCACATCAAAGTGTTGGGAGTTGGCTTTATCAGTAAGTACTTAGATGTTCCTACAGTAAATTATCTGAGCGCATTACTTTCATGTAGTATGTATTGTTTGTTTTCCTTGGTTCTGCTTTTTATAACATGGGGGTACTTCCTTTGCCATGCAGTGCGGGTCCTACTGTGTTTGTGAAGAAGTAAGAAGTTGCTTAATAACACTAAATAAATCCAAACCTCTATATTTATGAAAATATATTGTTAGGAAGGGCAGTTGTGTTCCAGTGTGTTCCAGCTTGTTTACTCCACATGGAATTTAAATCCAGTAATTTTACAAGCCAGAATTCAGAGTCTTAAGTCTTACCTGAAGGCATAATTTTCCAAAAGGGACTATTCATAAATGTATTGCATGCATTACTCAAAAGTGTTACAATTAGAGGGCTTCTGGTGGCACCATGGTGACAAGTGGTGAGGAGCTGTTCTGGCATACTGGCAACCTGAGTTCACACATGAGTACTGGACACCAGAAATGGAAGCCACCAGGCAGGGTCTGAATATATCCTTAGGATGCTTTCTGGGGGAGGGTTGCAGCTCCACAATAGCAACAGACCTGAGTGATGGCACCCTTAGCAGCATGGGTGATCCTGATTCTGATTCCCACAGCCATGCAAAATGTGTTGGAGAGATGCAGCATTATTGTTCAAAAGAAGAAATTGCTGCTCCCTTGTAAAGTAGAAGAAGGCCAGCAGCTCAGTCAGTTGATTTAAAGAGTCATTTATTGACAAAAGACTGGAGTGTGAAGACATCCCACAACACGTCCCACCTGAAGCATTTCAGAAGGATTCTGTCCTTTATCAAAGGTTGAGGAACATACATACACTCAATACTTAAATAGATATAGCAACCATGTGACTATATGACATCATAACAAATCAATAAATTGATTGGTCAAAGATAATTCAACCCACTTGAAACAATAAAAATAAGTACACAGCTGTACAAATCCCTGGCAAAGATCTATAAATAAAATGTGACTAGAAAAGGGTAAAGTGGGATGGACAGGAGTGGGGAGAGGTTCTTTAAGATATGGTAAATCCATAAACAATAGTGACTGCGTGTCTCAAAATGACATCAAGTTTTCATAAAAAGCATAAATACATGTTACAATAAATACTTAAAACATATCAGGTAAAGGACATCTTGGACCAGAGAAGTTAAAAATCTTTGAGAATTCCTAAACATCAAAGTAACAGCACAAAAATTATACAAATTAAACGTTTCTCTAGACATGGACATACATCAAAACTGGTGTTAAGACCCAGTTTTTAATTAGCTTTGAGTCTGAGAATCCAAAAGTTCTCTTGTTTCAACATGAAGTTGTTAAAATTCCCTCCCCTTGGATTATGGCTCACTTTATCTATAGCCATGAATTTAAACACATGGTTAGTGTCGTCCTTTGCTTTCATAATGTGAACTGCTCTCGCATAAGTGATATCTTTTTTAGCAATCACCCTTAAATGTTCTCTCATCCAGGTTTTAAAACATCTAGTGTTTTTTCCCACATAAAAGGCATCGCAACAGCATGTTTTTTTTTTCTCAGTTGTTTAACCAGGAGTGGCACACTAAGCTGAAAGCTTGTTTTACAGGTACGACCTGGGAGCACAGGGAAGTTAAGTGACTTGCTCAGAGTCACATAGCATGCAAGTGGGGGCTGTGGGATTCAAACCCAGGTCTCCAGATATGCAGCTCAGAGCCTTAGACCACTGCGCTATACTGCCTCCCTATAGCCAAATACACAACCCCTAAAGTGCTGCAAGTGATACACTGTCGAATCTCAAAAGTCCTTTCAATATTGCAGGTACTGAATTATTTTCCAGTTTTATCTGAGTCACAATAAACACAGTTTCTGCACTAACAACCATAGATCTTTTGTAGCCAAGTGACTGGGTGCCTGTCTATACAGTGGCTGTGTGTTAAACAGTCTTTTAAAATGGGGGCCCTTTTGTAAGACATTCTTGGTGGTTCGAGGCTAGTCTTTCTGAGTCCTGGATCTGCCGATAAAACATGCCAATGATTTTTAATATAGTAATCTGTTCCAGATCCCTTGCATGCATGAAATAGCCTGTCACCAATATTGTGACTGTTTTCTGTGACCCAATGTAGAAAAGCTACAATGATTCTTAAAGATACAAAGGGGCCGGCCCATATGGCGCAGAGGGTTGTGGCTCTGGGTGCCTTACCTTATGCTACGCCAGTGACCTGGGTTCAGGAATGACCTTAGGTCATCAGGGTGCTGGCATGAGGGGGGGGAGGGCAGAGCAGGATTGAGCATACCAGCAGGCAGCTCTCCTCCTGTTAAGGTGGTGAGGGTGGGTTGGCACCCCCCCCATAGTTCTGCTCCCACTGGGTGGAGGCCCAGTGAGTAGCATAAATGAAGAGGGGGTGGCAAAAGAATCAGGAGGTGGAAGAGGCTGAGCTGGCACCACAGGGTGCAAAGTGTGTCTCCACACACTCCCACCGGACCGACAGGGCAGGTAGCTAAAGGGGCTGCACTGTCCACCAATCCCCTGCAGGTGGTGCTTTGCAATGCCAGATCAATGAGAAACAAGACTGCAGTTATAGCGGATCTTGTTTGATCGGTCGATCTGGCTTGCATTATGGAGACCGGGGTGGGTGATGATGCTGGCCTGTTTTTTTCTGCCACTGTACCCCCCAGGTGCTCTGTTATGCACTGCCCCAGAGTGGAATGCAGGGGTGGGGGAGTTGCTATCTGTTTTAGACCCGAACTGGGATTCACCTTGCAAACAGTGGGAAGACCGCTTTCTTTTAAATGTGTGGCCATGCATGGGGGTCTGGGTGTAGGCTGCAGAATTCTCCTGATTTACTGCCATGCTGGGGTGGCGGGCAAATTTCTGCAGGAGGTAGCCAATTTTATCATTGGCAAAACATTGGAGGCCCCCAGATGTTTTATTCTGGGGGACTTCAATGTGTGGGCCAACAATGAATCTTCTAGGCTTGGTTGCAACTGCCTCCAAACTATGTCATTAGTGGGCCTATCGCAGGAAGTTTCCTCCGTGACCCACCAGGGTGGTCACATGCTGGACCTGGTCTTCAAACTGGGGTTTGAGATAAATAATCTCAAGACTGATTGGGTCCTGTGGTCTAATCATCGCACAGTAGAGTTCACATTCGGGGCACCCCCCCGAGAGCTCTCCCCCTGCTGAGATGGTAAGCTACAGCCCTTTGAGGGGTGTAAACCCCGAGGGTTTTCTGGCGGTGGCTGACCTATCTAGTGTGAGCATTGCTTGCGAGGGGGTACATGCGTTACAGTCACCACCTATAATAAGGTGATGTCTGGAGCACTTGACTCCCTTGCACCAGTCCATGTACTGTCCAGATCTTCTCACTTGAGGTCTCCATGGTTAGATGGGGAGCTCAAGGTGATGAAGATTCTGGGTTAGAGGTTGGAGTGCTGCTGGCGAAAGACTGGCCTGGAGGCGGACAAGCTGGACCTGCATGCTCACTATGGGAAGTACCAGGGGACAATCAACCTTAAGAAGGCAAAGTTCCTGTCCAGGGAGATTGCTGCTGGGAAGAATCGACCAACTGTGCTCTTTTTTCGGACTGTGGACAGGCTGTTAAACCCAGCCTATCTGTAGCCAAGAAAAGCCTTTTTGAATCCTTTATGCGAAGAGTTTGCTCAGTTCTTCTCGCACACAGTGTCCTCCATCAGGCATGGAATTTCACCAGTGAGCCTACTTTTGGGCGATGATGATCACCTGGGACTCTCAGAAAGCACTCCATCTAGTTGGAGTGAGTTTAGCCCAGTGGAAGTGGTTGAGGTCATTAAGGTTGCCTCCAAGCTGAGGCACACATATTGTGAACTAGACCTGGCGCCAGCACATTTCTTGATGGGATGTGTGGACTCCATTGGCCAGGTATTTACCTTGATTGTCCGATGTTCTCTGTCTGAGGGGGTCTGTCCCGATGCCTTGAAGGAGGCGTTGGTGAGACCCCTTCTGAAAAAGCCATCTTTGGACCCTGACATCGGCAAATTACTGTCTGATCTCCAAACTCCCATTCTAGGGTTAGGTTATGGAGAAGATTGTAGCACTTCAGCTTGAGGAGCACCTTGTGGCCTTTGATCTATATGAGCCTCTCCAGTCTGGGTTTTGGGCGAGGCATAGCACAGAAACTGCATTAGTTCGGGTGCACAATGACCTTCTCAGGGTGAGAGATTGAGGGGAGGGGACAATTCTCATTCTCCTTGATCTCTCCTCAGCCTTTGACACAGCGGACCATTGTATGTTGCTTGACCACCTGAGGGAATTTTGTGGACTCGCTGGCACAGTCATCTGCTGGTTTGAGTCCTTTCTGACAAACAGGAGGCAAATGGTAGTGATGGGGAATTTCTCCTCCTCCCCTAGTCTCCTGTCTTGTGGAATACCTCATGATTCTGTCTTGTCACCAATGTTGTTCGCCTTGTACATGCTGCCCCTGGGAAGGCTCATTAGGAAATATGGCTTGGGTTTCCATTGCTATGCTGATGATACCCAGCTGTATCTTTCCTTTGCACCTGGGACATCCAACGCAGTAGATGTGCTTAATAGCTGCCTTGCTGAAAACAATGACTGGATGGCCTCCAGCTAGTTGTGACTGAACCCCAATAAGACAGAGGTACTGGTAGTGGAGTCGAACAGACGGCATGATAGGATGGTCTCGGGCACTGAGACAGGACTTGTCCTGGGTTCTGTGACTTTGAAGGCCTCCTCCAGGGTGCATAATCTGGGCGTTATTCTGGATAGCGGCCTGACACTTGAGGCTCAGGTGTCAGCCATGGTCCACACTAGTTTTTAACCATCTGAGGAATATTGCCAGGATTAGGTCCCTGGTTCCACCCCTGGACCTCCCTACCTTTGTGACATTGAGGCTTGACTACTGTAATACGCTCTACCTCAGGGTCTTGGGAGGTACCCTCTGCCAGCTTCAGCTAGTGCAGAACGTGGCTGCCAGGCTGTTGACAGGGCAGTCTAAGTACTGCCACGTCACCCTGGTGCTGTGTGAACTGCACTGGCTGCCAGTCAGGTGGATGTGACAGGGAGCTCCTGCCACTCTTGAGGACTGTTCTTTTCTTAAATCTGTTGCAACAGGTCTTCTATTTCTTAGCCTTATCTATTCTTTGCAGTTTCTAGTCCATAAGGTTAGCCACCTATAGGCACCCCTTCCCCTCTCTTGATTATGCTATAGTGTCCTCTTTAATTTTCCTTTTCCCTCTCAGGTCCTCATACAGGGAGGTTATTGTGGTGACCTCTGAGCTTATGTAAAACAACAGGCTGTGTTTATCTTTGTTGGATTTACTAGGTAATATCACTGTATCATAAAATACCTTGCTGTATATACCTTATGTTTCTGAAACCTGTAAATGTTGAAAATACCATGGCACTGGCTGGCCCAGTGGTGCTGAGGGCTGAGGAGCTGTTCGCCTTACCTCACGCCACACCAGCGACCCATGTTAGGGAACAAGCATGGGATGCCGGGTCTCGGCAGGGGTGGAGCGGGATCGTGCATTCAAGGGACTGCTCTCCCTCTCCGGGGAGGGGGGGTTTCAGTGGTTGGTGTGCCTCTGACCCCTGGTGGTGGTTGGGGAACAGAGCACCAATGCTGCAAGACAGCTACTGAGTGGGGCAGGTGCTGGGAGGGAACGCGTGCGGATGCGTGAGCGCTCCCTCCCCTGACGTTCTTGCATGCCCCACTCTTGAGGGAGGAAAAACAAGAAAATGGTCACTGGTTGGCTAGATGAGGAAGCCACCTGCCGCAGGTCCCAACCCCGAATGGCGTTCCTCAAACTGGATCCTGGTCAAGGTGAGTAGAGCTTGGGGGATTCTTCACTTCCCCTCCACAGGGGGTAAGCCATGAGGGAAGAGGAATTGCAGCCTGATGTCAGGGTATGGGACTGGACAGGTGGCTAGGATGGTTGCTGATCTGGGACCCAGGGGAGAGAAATAGAGTATTAAAAAAAAAGAAAATACCATGGCACTAGGTATTTCTGATAAAGGTAAAAAGTACTAGGTGACTGTGTTATAGAAACTAAGTTAGTTTTGCTATTTAAAATGGATGTAAATTGCTGCAAATTGAACAAGTCTGAAATGTCAGTGATTTGCATATATCCCATGATGCTTTGCATTATGGAAGTATGTGTGATGTTGTGTTTCTTTGAAACATGGCTTATTGTCAATGCCCTGTGGGGAAACCCATGTTTCAGTGCTTCTGCACTAAGGTTCTTTGTCTTTAGTTTTTTTTTTATTATTATTTGAACCCCACCACCCAAGCAAACAAGGCCTGTATAGGGGTGGAGGCTGAATCTCAACTGCTAAGTTAGATCAGAGATCAGTGTCAGTAGGTGCTGGCTAAGTGCAAAGAAAGAACATACATAGTCTGTTGCTACAAACTGATTTACTGAAGAAGGGATATGCCATTGCTTAAGGTCATCTTCTGTATTTTAAATAAACATCACACAGAGATTGTGTGTTGAACTTGAAGGTCGGTGTCTGGTCCATCTGTTGTCCCACAACCCCTCCACAGACTTGGCATTAGAAGTGGGATAACTTGCTGGAAGCATCTGGACTGGCCAAAAAGTGACATTTTCTGGTGGATGTCACCCAGATATCCCAGGTGGGCCCATGCACCACGAGTTTTCAGAGGAGAACCTGGAGAAGAAAGTCCATGGAGTTCTGACCAGAACCATGACTGACAGATGGAGAGAAGCTGCTGCCTGGACTGGACCTGGGAGCTTGGAGGAAGGCCAAGCCTGAAGATGATGTAGAGATGCAGGTTGAGGCAGACTGGAGGTGCGAGAGACAACTCCCAGGAGGTAGAGACCCTGATGAGGATAATTCACTGGATGAATGGGCAATGGCTGAAGGCAGACCGACTACACAGAGAGGTGGAGCACTGGTGTCTGGTGCTCGAGAGGCTCCTGATAGAGAGTTTAGATAAAGAGTCAGAGGAAGATTTTTCATGGGCTCAGTGTGAGGAGGATCCCCTGACACAGCAGGATATTCCTTTGTTTCCTGTGTTCCCAGGATGTTACCTGTTGGAGGTCGGAGATGCAAGTATGGAACTTGAATGTGAGACCCCAGGTAAGACTGTGCCTAGTGATATTGTGCTGAAGTTGAAGACTCCAAGCAAGCAAGAAGAAGCCCATGAGGCTGAAGGGACTTTTTCTTGTATTGATGCAGCTAAATCTATTAACAGTACTGACTGGGGTATACTGCAAGTTAAAGATGCTACTATTGCCAAAATTTTACAATATGTTAATATCAAGGAGGTGGTACATGTGTGTGTTTTTTTTTTAATGAAAAACCTACAAAGGAGGAGGTGGGTGGAAAATGGATAGGAACCTGAGTTGGAGTAACACCTAGAGTGTCTACCCTCAGGTGTCTGTATCAGTAGCAAGTGAAATAAATGAATATAGAGACATAGTGGGTTTATGTAGATGGGTTAAACCTAGAACTGGGCCCCTGCTTAAAACTGACATGTCTGGTGGGGTTGGAGCAGGTAATTACTCACCCCCAAAAAAATATTTCTATGGTACTGGACTTTACAGCCATCCAGATTTTTGGTTAAGAAATATGACAGACTTTCCCTAAAAAGAGATGGGAAGGTACCGTTAGTCTCTGTTGAGAAATGTGTTACAGCCTCAGGGTAAAGAATGATGATATCCACTATGTTTATGATGGAATGTTTATCGTTAATAGGAACCCTGAGACATTGAAAATGGCTGGGTGGAAGCTCCATCCCTTCCTGGGACAGGAAGGTGGTAAGCAGTCTGCAATAACTGTTTCCCTCTTAAGGTGGGGGATATGTGACAGGGCACTCTTGCCACTCTTGAGGAATGACCTTTTCTTAAATCTGTTGCAACAGGTCTTCTATTTCTTAGCCTTATCTATTCTTTGCAATTTCTAGTCCATAAGATTGGCCACCTATGGGCACCCCCTTCCCTTTCTTGACTATGCTATAGTGTCCTCTTTAATTTTCCTTTTCCCTCTCAGGTCCCCGTACAGGGAGATTATTGTGGTGACCTCCGAGCTTATGTAAAACGACCAGCTGTGTTTATTGTTGTTGGATTTAGTATGTAATAGTACTGTATCATAAAATACCTTGATGTATATACCCTATGTTTATGAAACCTGTAAATGTTGAAAATACCATGGCACTAGGTGTTTTTGATAAAGGTAAAAAGTATTAGGTGACTGTATTATAGAAACTAAGTTAGTTGCACTATTTAAAATGTATGTAAATTGCTGTAAGTTGAACAAGTCTGAAATTCCACGGTGATTTGCATATATCCCATGATGCTTTGCATTATGGAAGAATGTGTGATGTTATGTTTCTTTGAAACTTGGCTTATTGTCAATGCCCTTTGAGGTAACCCATGTTTCAGTGCTTCTGCACTGAGGTTCTTTGTTTTTAATTTTTTTTTATTATTTGAGCCCTACCACCCAAGCAAACAAGGCCCACATAGGGGTTGAGGCTGAATCTCACCTGCTAAGTTAGATCAGAGATCAGTGTCAGTAGGTGCTGGCTAAGTGCAGAGAAAATACATACATAGTATGTTGCTGCAAACTGATATACTAAAGAAGAGATATGCCATTGCTTAAGGTTATCCACTGTATTTTTAATAAACATCACACAGAGATTGTGTGTTGAACTTGAAGTTCGGTGTCTGGTTCATCTGTTATCCTACAGCCCCTCCATAGTGGAAGATCCTCTTTAAGGTGGGCTTGCTCACCTTTAAGGCCCTACATGGCCTGGTTACCTGGCAGACCGTCTTACACCTGCCACCTCAGTCCACTCCCTCTGTTCCTCCTCGAGGGGCCTCCTTGCTATTCCCAGGATGAGGCTTAAAACTGCAGGTGACAGAGCATTTAGTGTCACTGGCCCCATCCTGTGGAATTTATTTCCTCCATCTATAAGGGAGGCGCCTCAGTGGAGGTTTTCAAGGCATGCCTCAAGGCCTTCCTGTTTGCGCAGGCTTTCCCAGATTCAGCTTTGTCATTATCACTTTGAAATATCACCCTGTTCTGACTTGTTATACTTTCTGTCCCTGATTTCTTTTTCATTATTTATTTTATTTATTACTGAAGTTTATTTAATGAGTTTAATTGTTGTTATGATAATGATTATTTATTGATGTGCTGCTTACGATGGTTTTATGTACGGCACCCAGAGCCTCCTGGATTGGGCGTCTTTTAAATAAAATTTGCCTTGCCTTCCCTTGCCGGGGCCTCAGGGGTGTCAGTGGAGAAAATCTGTAAAAGTACTATATGTCGCTATCGCCAGTTAGCGGGAGGAGGTGACGGGGACCAAAAAGCTAAATTAAAAAAACTAAATAAATACACAGGAGGTCCTGAACTTGATTGAAAGCATTACTGTTGAGAAGAATATGTGTTTTGTGATGATGGCCATTAATATGAATGTGCCTCATGAAAGGGTTCTTGATGCTGCAGCTTTTTATCTGAATAAGGCCAACAATGAAAAAGATCCTCCTACAGACTTTTTAATCAAACTACTTGAATTTGTGTTAAAATTTAATCTTTTTATGTTTATCCAAGAGATGTATTTACAGACAAAAGGAATGGAAATGGTGGCAACATGTGCCCCCTTGATTGCCAACATCTATGTACGGAAATAGCAGAAGGATATGATTTTCATTACTACTGTAACAGGATGTGCATTTAACAACGTCGTCACCTGGAAACACTATAGTGACAATATGTTATTAATTTGAAAAGGGGAGGAAGAAGAACTTAAAAATGTTATCCATTTTTTTACTTTCCTTTAATCCACACCTTAGATTTACTTATAACTGCAGTAGAGAAATGGCATCCTATTTAGACCTATGTCTGACCAAAAATCCAGGAGGAACTATTGATAGTAATGTGTATGGGAAGGAGGTGGATGGCAACACACTACTTTTGGCCTCTGGTTGCCACCTGCCCCATGTAGCCAAGAAAATCCCCAAGGATCAGTTTTTAAGAATCAGATGTAACTGCAATAATGACACTAAATTTGACCAAGAGGCCGACAAGCTCTTGTTGATAGATCAATACAAAGGAGCTATAATAAAATTGAGGAGGCTAGAGATCGTGTAAGAAACACAGATAGAACTACACTACAACAGGAGAAAAGAAGCAGAGAAGAACAAAACAAAAGGTTTAACTTTGTGACAGGCTATTCCATGCAGGCAAGAGATCTGCAACAGATTATTAAAAATCATTGTCATGTTTTATCGGCAGATCCAGGACCACCAAGAATGTTTTACAAAAGGGCCCCCATTTAAAAAAAATATTTAACACACAGCCACTCTATAGACGGCACCCAGTCACTTTGCTACAAAAGATCTATGGTTGTTATCAGTGCAGAAACTGTGTTTATTGTGACTCAGTTAAAACTGGAAAAGAATTCAGTACCTGTAATATTGAAAGGACTTTTAAGATTCGACAGTTTATCACTTGTAGCACTTTAGTGGTTGTGTATTTCACTACATGCTCTTGTGATGCCGTTTATGTGGGAAAAACCACTAGATGTTTTAAAACCAGGATAGGAGAACATTTAAGGGTGATCGCTAAAAAATATATCACTTATGCAACAGCGGTTCACATTATGAAAGCAAAGGACGACACTAGCCATGTGTTTAAATTCATGCCTATAGACAAAGTGAGTCATAATCCAAGGGGAAGGAATTTTAACAACTTGATGTTGAAACGAGAGAACTTTTGGATTCTCAGACTCAAAGCTAATTAAAAACTGGGTCTTAACACCAGTTTTGATGTATGTCCATGTCTAGAGAAATGTTTAATTTGTATCATTTTTGTGCTGCTAGTTTGATGTTTAGGAATTCTCAAAGATTTTTAGCTTCTCTGGTCCAAGATGTCCTTTACCTGATATGTTTTAAGTATTTATTGTAATATGTATTTATGCTTTTTATGAAAACTTGATGTCATTTTGAGACACGCAGTCACTATTGTTTATGGATTTACCATATCTTAAAGAACCTCTCCCCACTCCTGTCCATCCCACTTTACCCTTTTCTAGTCACATTTTATTTATTGATGTTTGCCAGGGATTTGTACAGCTGTGTACTTATTTTTATTTTTTGAAGTGGGTTGAATTATCTTTGACCAATCAATGTATCGATTTGTTATGATGTCATATGGTCACATGGTTGTTGTATGTATTTAACTGCTGAGTGTCCGTATGTTCCCCAGCCTTTGATAAAGGATATCATTTGTCCAAAATGTGTCCAGTGTGATGTGTTGTGGGGTGTTTTCACACTCTGGTCTTTTGTCAATAAATGACTTTTTAAATAAAATGACTGAGCTGTTGGTGTCCTTTTACTTTTTGAGAAGGTGAGTGCCCGAACTTCATGTTAGAGTGACTGTTTGTTTTTTTGTGAGCACCACTCATCCTTGTGTGCACTTCCTTCATTTTGATTGAGGTAGTGACTGGCCCAGCTTTCCTGACCACCCCATGTCTGCAAGGTCATGGACAGGCGTGACAAGGCACTGTGGATGCCACCCATGTGCTGGTCTTATGAAGTGTATGTTAACTGCCCTCCACACTCATGGAAAGCTTTGAGGATCAAGTCTTAAGACTAAAATGGCTTCACTGGTTCAGCAGGCAACTAGGTATAGAGTAGCTACTGCAGTTGATTGCTTGCATAGATGCAGTAGTGAATGCTTGTGCAACGTAGTATAGTGCTTTTGCAACTGAGTTGAATAAAGTTGCTGATTACTGTAGATAGCGTGCTACTTTCAGTATGGTGACTGGACTTTTTTTTTTACCTTTTATGTCTGCCCTCTTCCATTCCCCAGCACCCAATGCTCTCCAGAGCCCCATGGTACCTGGTCCAGTGGTACATTTACCTAATTGAGGTGCAATCCTTCCTCCATGTTGCTGCAGCTCCCCCCCCTCCGGTGGGGATGGGGGGATTAACTAGCTCAACAGTGGGGGAGAAGATAACAAGGCTGGGAGTTCACCATCTTGAAGATTATTCAGTATGTGTGGACTATAATATAAAAAAAAGATCTTTCTCCTGTGTTTTATATATAGATACTATATACTGTATATACAGTATATATAACTATGTTAATGCAGACATTAACATTGAAGAACGCAAAGCACACAAAGTAGGAAAATCAATAACATCCAGCGTATTGGCGAATCAGTGGTGGGACCTTCCTTGGGGTTCCCAGTCGTATTGCCCACCCACTCCCCTAAGCAAATGAGGTCAGACAAGATCTCTTTTCTTCATGCAGGGCCCTGCATGAAGAAAGTTATGACAGATTCTTTTGGCACTATGTGGCGAGCCGTACTTCTCTACCTCTGGAGAGTGTATCACTGTGAGACACTGGCTTGGAGCTATTCCTTGTGCATCAGACAGGAGGCTATGAGCGGGGGTGGGTATCAGTGTTGACATCCCCAGAAAGACCCCACCACTGAATGGCCAGTACTCTGGAGACTCAAAACCCTAATGTTTTTCATCACCCTACTTTGTGCACTGTGCGTTCTTCACCCTAATGTTTGCATTAACATACTTTTTTGCAATTAATTTGCCTTCTTTTTCTGATAGTGGAATTATATACTGAAGGGAGCTGCACAAAATGAAACAAACAGAATACTGGAGATAGTCCTGACCTAATACATGGGCCCATCAGGCTTCAACACATATGTCAATACCTTATGAGGGAAGGCTCCCTGACCCACCACAAGGTGTCGTGTGTGTGCCAGAATTCTGCTCTGTCCCTCCCTAGGCTGGGGTTGGTGTTGCTTGCTACGGCCCCTTCCACCCCCCGGCCCAGCCTTAGCCCATTAAGCTGGCTCACTGAGCTCGCACCCGAACTCAGGTCAGTGGCATGTGAAAGTAGTGTGGTCTCCACTGGGCCAATGGATGTCCCTGCAAACAACATTACTTCATAATTGTTTTGTGACATTTTGACCCCAAAATTTCAACAGAATGTTTTTTATGACTCCTCCTCCTTCTGAACATCACAGGTGACATTTACTAACGTACTGGGCAAAATGTAATTTCATGCCAGAAGTGCAAAATCACATGTTGGCCAGGATTTGAAGAACAACAGCAGCTGTCATATTCATGAGTTATGAAGAAAAGTTAGAAATGCATTGAAATACATTATACCGCACTTACCTCTTTTACTCAGTTCCTGGTCTGGCACTGAAGAGTGAAGCCGTGTCTCCAGTCCAGAGAAGATTATGGCATTGGACATTGGCTGGGTAAGTATAGAGTAAGGGGTGGTAGGGTAGTGGGTGGTGATGGGGGGGCAGAGTACGGGGTGGGAACAGTGACAGACAGCAAGGGACCATTTTCGTTATTGCAAAAAAGCATAATACATCATGAGATGGTTTTCTTTTTTAAAGGTACCAGCTCTTATACCAGGGATTGGGCACCCCACTGTTGGTATGACACTTGGGGGCATCGGGGGTGGGCACATTGGTATCCCACACTGCTGGGTCTGGTGGAGGGAGGTAGTCTATGCCAACACCAGGGATCAGGCATCTCAGTGTCAGCAAGTTGAAATTAGGGGCATTGGGGGGGAACACTAAGGAGAGGATGGAGGTGGGACTGTTTTCTTTATTTCACGCACTGTAACTCCAACACTGGCGACTGGGCACCCTAAGTGTCAGGAAGATAAATGGGCACACCACGGATCGGCATTTCTGGTGTCCCAGACTGCGGTCAGGGGGTTTGGAGTACAAAACACTGGGGATTGGGCACACCCATGCTGGCAGACTGACGTGGCATGGGGTTGGAAAATAAAACAAAAGGGAGGAGATTAACTGGGGCTGGGAACCCTGGTGTCGGTATACATAAAATAAAACAAAAAAAAAGGCATTTAGGTGGCATGGGGGACTGGGCACTCCGGTGTCCAATTCAAATGTATGAAGCCACTCAAGCGGCTAATGGTGGCGTTCCGCTAATAAACAAAACAGACGTACAGGATGTTTAGCAGGAGTGGGGCTACACACTCACACACAGCCCTATCCCTGCTGAATGAAAACAGCAGGAATGTACAGTATACACAGACAGGAAACCAGCCATGCCACTTGATAAATGAGAGTGTTTTCATAAAAAGACCACATGATTTCATGTGGTCATAAAAATTAAGTTATTTTTAAAACAATGATTTTAACTGAGCATGCTCAGAAACAGAACTGTTTACATAGAAACATAGACTTTGATAGCAGATAAGGACCACTTGGCCCACCTAGTCTGCTCATTTCCCTATTGGATAAGCTGCAGATCCTAGTTAACCAGCAGCCTACTTCCTCCTACCCCCCACCAGAATTGCCTAATGTCTGTCCCATGCATCTTGACCCCACGACCTCCTCAGGAAGGCTGTTCCAAGCATCCACCACCCTCTCCATGAAATAATAATTCCTCATGTTGCCCCTGAGTCATCCCCCTCTATCTTCAAAGTGTGCCCCCTTGTTCTTGCGCATCTCTTTTTCTGAAATAAACTACCCTCTTAGACTTTGTTGATTCCCTTGAGGTACGTGAAAGTTTCTATCATGTCCCACCTCTCCCTTCTTTCCTCAAGGGTATACATATTAAGCTATTTTAGTCTCTCTTCATATGGCTTCTGTTGCAGACCCTGCACAATTTTAGTTGCCCTCCTCTGGACAGCCTCCATCCTGTCTATGTCCTTGCAGAGATGGGGTCTCCAGAACTGCACACAGTACTCCAGATGGGGTCTCACCAATTGTCTGTACTGAGGGACAACAACTCCCTACTTTCTACTGGTGATGCCTCTCCCTGTGCATCCCAGAATCTCCATAGTCATCCTTACAACCTTCTCACATTGCTTGCCTACCTTAAAATCATCTGATATGAGTACCCCAGGTCCCTTTCCATTTTTGCTGTTGTTAGTACTTCCCACTTCCCATTGTGTACTCTTCCCCAGGGTTTTTGTTTCCCAGGTGCATTACTTTGTACTTCTTTGCATTGAAACTAATCTGCCATACTCTTGACCATTATTCCAACCTTGCCAAGTCCCTTCTCATCCTTTCCACCCCTCCTTGTGTATCAACCCTGTTGCAGATCTTTGTGTTGTCTGCAAAGAGGCATACTTTTCTTTCCAGCCCCTCCGCAATGTCACCTATAGAAACATAGACTTTGACGACAGATAAGGACCGCTTGGCCCACCTAGTCTGCCCATTTCCCTACCTACTGGATAAGCTGCAGATCCTAGTTAACCAATAGCCTATTTCTTCCTACCTCCACGAGAATTGCCGTATGTCTGCCCCATGCATTCTTGAATTCTCCCACTGTTTTTGACCTCACAACTTCCTCAGGAAGGCAATTTCATGTGTTCATCACCCTCTCTGTGAAAAAATACTTCCTTACATTGCCCCTGAGCCGTCCCCCCTCTATCTTCAAATTGTGTCCCTTGTTCTTGCGCATCTCTTTTTCTGAAAGATGCTACCCTCTTGAACTTTTTTGATTCCCTTGAGGTACTTAAAACTTTCTATCATGTCCCCCCCTTCCTCCTTTCCTCAAGGGTATACATATTAAGCAATTTTAGACTCTTATCATATGGCTTCTGTTGCAGACCCTGCACCATTTTAGTTTCCCTCCTCTGGACTGCCTCCATCCTGTCTGTGTCCTTGTGGAGATGGGGTCTCCAGAACTGCACGCAGTTCTCCAGATGGCGTCTCACCAACTGTCTGTACAGAGGGATAACAACTTCCTGTTTTCTACTGGTGATGCCTCTCCCTATACATCCCAGTATCCCCCCAGCCATCCCTACTGCCTTCTCACATTGCTTGCTAACCTCTAGGACATCTGATATGACTGTTCCGAGGTCCCTTTCCATTTTTGTTGTTGTTACCACCCCACCCCACCCCCACTGTGTACGCTTCTCCTGGGTTTTTGTTTCCCAGGTGCATTACTTTGCACTTCTTGGCATTGAATCTAAGCTGCCATACCTCTGACCATTCCTCCAACCTTGCCAAGTCCCTTCTCATCCTTTCCACACCCCCCCCCTGTGTATCAACTTTGTTGCAGATCTTTGTTCATCTGCAAGAGGTATATTTTCCTTCCAGTCCCTCTGCAATGTCACTTATAAAGACATTAAAGAGTACCGGACCCAGTACTGAACCCTGCAGTACCCCACTAGTAACTCCCCTCTCTCCAGAGTGTGCTCCATTTACTATTACTCTCTGCATTCTGTTGTCCAGCCAATTTGTTACCCAGGCTACCACCCTGAGACCCACTCCCAGGCTGGCTAATTTGTTTATTAATTTTTTGTTTGGTACTGTGTCAAAGACTTTGCTAAAGTCTTAAGTAGGCCATATCCACAGCCCCGCCCTGGTCTACTACTTTGGTCACCCAGTCAAAGAAATCTGTTATATTCATCTGACATGACCTTCCCATTGTGAATCCATGCTGCCTTGGCTCCTGTGTCCCACTGGCCTCTAGGTACTCGACAATTCTTTCTTTCAGAAGTGATTCCATCATTTTCCCTACCACTGAGTTTAAACTAACAGGTCTGTAGTTTCCTGCCTCTGCCTTGCTCCCACTTTTGTGAAATGGGATCACATCCACCTTCCTCCAATTCTCAGGTACCACATCATCCTCCCATGATTTGTTAAAAAGGGTAGTCAGTGGTGTCACTAGATCTCCCCTTAATTCTTTTAGAATTCTGGGGTGAATCCCATCAGGTCACATTGCTTTGTCCACCATGAGTTTTGAGAGTTCTTTCAGGACCCTTTCTTCTGTGAATGGACTATTATCAACCCCCTGCCCAGAGTGCTTCTTTTGTTTGGTTTAGAGACCTCCCTCTCTTCTTCTTTTGTGAATACTGAGCAAAAGTATTCGTTCAGTATCTCTGCCTTTTCACTGTCGCTCTCTGCCCACCTCCCCTACCCTTTATAAAGCCTCAGTATCCCTCCCTTGGTCTTTCTTTGCTCCTTAATGTATCTATAAAAGGTTTTATCCCCGTTCTTAACTGAGCTGGCCATCTTTTCCTTGGTTTGGGCCTTTGCTATCCTGACTGCCTTCCCCACTTCACTCTGCTTTAACTGATAACAGTTCTCTGTCCTGCTGCTTCTGTGATTCCTTATACTTCTTGAATGCTATATTTTTCTCCCTAACCTTCCTTTCTACCTCTTTTGAGAACCATAGTGTTTTTTTACTTTGTTTTGTTTTCTTTATTTGCTTCACACAAAGACCTATTGCCTCTATGATAGCAGTTTTGATTTTTTCCCCATTGTTCTTCCACCCAGTCCTTCCTGCCCATTTGCAAGTGCATTCCTTAGGCACTCCCCCATTTTGCCAAATTCAGCCATTCTAAAGTCCAGTACCCTCGATTTTGTATGGCTTGACTCCACAGTTGTGTTTATCATGAACCACACTGTGTGGTGGTCGCTTGTTTTTCTTAAATATTCTAACTACTAAAATTTGGGAGATAATAACTACAAAAGCACGCACCTTGGGCCAAACTCTATGCACATTTTAGGTTTCAAGTCCTATAGATTTTGGTTATCGTTGAGCAACAAAAGTTCATTTCGGTGATTTTGTGGGGTTTGTCTCTCCGTAACTTTGATCCCCATGAACCGATTGCTACAAAATTTTCAGGATCCAAAGATCCTGGCACCATGACAAATTTCAATTAAGTCAGTTAAACAGGGGCAAAGTTATTAAGGTGCAAAAACTGGGTATTAACATTACAGTGTTTACTCAGTTCTAATATACAGGTGCTACTGCACCTGAATAACATTATTCATTTAATTCTTTGGTAACCAGGTAAAGTCTATTGGGCACAAGAACTGTTACAGGGGCAACCTAGAACATTGCCAAAAATAATGAGGCTCAAAATCCAAGAGGAAAACCATGCTTACAGTTAATACAGACCACAGATTTTTAATTTAGTCAATTATTCAAACAAGAAGTATGTTGTCTAGTTATATATTGATTTTTTGTGTCATTATGTTTCTCAAACAATGAAAGAGACATCGGATTATGATTAACATATACATGTAAACGTATACATATTCAATAATTATCTTTTATTAAGAGCTGACACTTTTAAATCACCATATGTGTCACAATGATATGCCATATTAGAGCCAGATAGTGCAAAGTGACTGATATTGTTCAGTGCAGTTTGACAGCAATTTAAACCTGAAACTGAAAAATTGTAAATCGATGATGTCCATAATCTGTAATGGGTTGTAATACTTATTTAGAGATAATCAAACACTCCACCAGTGTTAATGAATTTTTTTTGGCATGAGGAAACTCCTATTTGTGATTTTAGTTTCCCTACAGAACTATTCAAATGAAACAGAAAAGGAAGATTGAAATCCTGCCAGCATTTTCTGTTTTTGTCCATATAGATTTCTATCCTCCTTGGCAGGACAGGCAGCTTCTCAGCCCTGTGCCTACTCACTACAGCCATCCCTTACTTCCTCCTAGGTCGGGACACTTCTCCCCCGCAAATTCCCACCCCAACCCCCGTGGCAGGGCCAGGGAGAGAGGGCCATCCTCTCCCCGGGACACATATCCCAATGCATCCTGAACCAGAGCTGGAGAGCAGGCTGCAGCATGGCAGGCAGGGATTTATGTAACCCGTCCTCCATTATTTCCTCCTATTCTCCCCTGGACTCATGAATGTGGTATGAGCATGATATGCGAGCTTCACCTCTGCGGATAAGCCCTCAGCACTCTGAATGTGGGGTCCTTCGCACCTATAGAATGACTCATCTGTGCTACCACCTGGATTCCTCCAGGTGGCAGTGAAGCAGTGAGGCACAAGAACCCCCTTGAGAGAGGACAGCAGTCCTACAGACACTCAATCCTCCTCCCCAGCCAGCCCTCCAAGCGACCCATGTCCACTTCTGAACCCGGGTCATCAGTGTGGTAGGAGGTAAGATAGTCATTCAGTGCCTCTGCCCTCCACACCACAGGGCCAGATTATGGCCCACCATTTTTTTTTTTTTTGCAATTTAATAAATTTTATTAAAGTTTCCAATATACAAAAATAATACAATAAATAATCCATAACATACAACATATAATACATGTAACAATATAATAACAACACTCAACACCAATAAAAAACAGCATAAATCCCCCTCCCCCATTAACAATAACCAAGCAACCCAAAAAAAGCATCTGTTAAATGCCACTCCTCCCACAAAAACCCTCACCAATGGGCACACAGAATGGAAATGTATGTGGCTAGGAAACAGAGAAAAAAAGAAAACACACCCCTCGGTCCAAGATACAAAAAAGTACAATGGTACAAGCAAAGGGGGAGAGTCAGCTCCACAGCAGAGGAGAGAAAAAAACTACAAAACATAGGAATGACTTCAAATACAGGCAGACCCTTAGCCTCCCCGCCAAGTTACAGAATCATAAGAAATAAAGCATAAAAATTCTCCCAACATGACTTAAAAGTTGGTAGAGTATAAAAAAAAAAACATGTAGTCGATCATTCAGCATTCAAGGCTTGAAGCATTTCTCATACCCATTCCAACCTGGACTGTCCACATTTTCATTGAACAGGCCATCTCTGCCTGTGGCAGACTAGACAGGTGATCTCTGACTCTGGCAAGCCTTTGCAATGTGCTAAGAAGCATGGTCTTAGTTTTTGTCTCATTTATTACTAATTACTGTCTGATAAACCAATTCTGTTAATTTAAATAACCTTCATTTGAATAGTTTTGAAAGAAGCACCCATGTCAAAGATGACTGTGTTGTCATTGAATAGCATAGTATATAGCAGTGAGGTACACAAAGAAGCCATGCACATGAAAATATCAGAAAAGGAGCAGATCACACCTAGATAATACAGCTTTTAAAAAAAGAGTGTTTAACAAAGTGAAGACTGCAGCAGATGGAAAGTGCTACTGTGTGCTGAGCCAAGAATGAAATGCTCCTCCTAGAGGTCCAGAATTTAAAGAGCTGGTGATGCGTTCAGGAGAACTTTAATAACTTTAACAAGCAGTATAGCGCAGTGATTTAAGGCTCTGAGCTACAAATCTGGTGATATCCAGCAGACCAGACCTGGATTTGAATTTCACAGCTTCCACTTGCATACTGTGTGACCCTGAGCAAGTCACTTAACTTTCTTGTGCTCCCAGGTCTCTCTTGTAAAAAAGCGTTCAACTTAGTGTGCTACTCATGGTTAAGCAACTAAATAAAAATAAAAAAAAACATAATATTTAGGCACTGTCCAACTTGTACTTCCCATTAGTTCTGTATTCCTCCTCCCCATTATGTAGTAGTGAGGTCATTTGCATGAAAACAGGATCTTTGCTCCTGAAGAGTTAATCTATTCCTGCTGCTTTCTCTCTACCTGACATCACAGAGCACTGCCTGTGACCTCACAGTTACTCCCATGGCAATAGATAGTGATGTCACAACATAGGATTATGACTTGATGTAGGACAACCCTAGTAGGGAGTAAGCTATAGAGGCAGATGAACTCTAAGGGACAACAATCATATATTCATACACATCTCTTTAGTAACAAATTATGGGAAGGAGAAATGTATAAAATATAAATGGAATGCAAGCAGAATTGTAACTAATTATTATTATGTTTTTTAAAGTTTTCTTTGAGGCATCAGTAGCTCTTTAAAGTGCATATTTAAAGAGACCATATACATACTTTGGGGGGGGGCGCATAATAGTGCAGTATAACATACAGTACTGAAGTGCAATAGAAAATGGTTAAAAGCATTAAATCCTGACACACAGTCGATTTTTATCATGCCCCATGATTAAACTTAACTAATAAATTAACATTTGAAGGGAAAAAGTGGTCTGTATAGAAAACAGAATAAAAATGATTTTAGAAAAAATGTACAAATGCATTAATCCAAGGATATGTCTAAACATTCCAATTAGCAGGGATATGCAGTGGAATTTATAAACCCTTAGCTATGCTTAGGTTTCGAGGCACTTCATCATTTTTAACATACTCGTCCCCCTGAATGCAATCAACCAGTCATTTTTGTTAAATCTGTCTAGACTGGTGTTGGAGTGCAACTCATTCACCTTCATGGGGGAGGAATATTAAAAAGGTTAATAGGGCAGCAATGGGAGCAACTCATGCCCCCAATTTCTGTAATCATTATTTAGGCTTCTGGAGGAAGAGGCAGCTCTGTGATTGGTCTGCTCTTTTGTCTGATATCTGCATGTTCTCAGCTTCTTTATGTACTACCACTGCTTTGCCATTCCAAACCACAGGTCTCAGGAGCAGCCTCTTTTGTGTCTATTCCTATTTACCGATGAATTAATTACTGGTAAGCCACGCACAAAAATGGGAAAGAAGGGAGCAGCATCAGTCCCTGCATCTAGCACCCTTGCAAGAACAGATTTGCAGTGTCCCCAGTCTTAACCTGTTGAATTCAGAAAGCTTAATAATCCTCAAGCCACTGCAATGTATATAATCTGCCAAACCTTCTGCAGACGGTTCATAAAATAGGAACTCGGGCTCTACCATACTGAAGCCTTGATCAGGTCAACAAATAAGGTTCCAGTTAGACATCCCTTATCAAAACAGTCTAGCGTTGCTGGTTAATCTGACCAAAGATGTATAGGTGCTGTGGCCCTTCCTAAAATGACACAGAGAATGAGACAATAAATTGTATTTGTCTAGATAATTCATAAACTGGTTGAATATCATTTTCTCTAATTCTTTGACTAATACAGACAATTTCACCCTGAACTCAGTATTGCCTCTGCACCTTGCAAATGTTACCCTCCAGCACTTTAGTGTATTGTAACTGCAAATGTAGTTACTCTCCAACATTTTATTGTATTATAAGTACCGATGTCCATTTTTTTCCCATAGACAAAGTCAATTATAATTCACCATCATAACCATCTGGTTGTAATGGTGAACACACACTGGTTTGTCTAAGGGAAAGCCACAAGCCACAGTTCTGCTTGTGCACACTTCTATTATTTTGTGCTGACTAACCGCAAGCCCCTCATAACTGTTTTCACCTGACTAGGCTAAGTCAGTTTGTCAGATGGCCACTCGTTTTACTTCCGAGTACTTCCAATATATAAAAAGGCAACAAAAAAAATTGGAAACACTGTAATCCTGGTCCCTAACTCAAATTATCTCATTCTCATTCTCATTTTCATTCTCTCTCTCTCTCTCTACCTCGCTCACTCACACCAAGCCAATAAACAAATTAGTTTTTTTTAGTTGCTGTGGTGAAAAAAGTGGACCCTGCCAAGTACGTAACACAGATCATGGGGATGAATGAAACTCGAATTTTATACTCACCCTTGGTGTAAGATACTATTAAAAAACCCTCAAGCTTTGCTCTCGGGGCTTATGTACCATCCTATACCTCAAGTCAGTAAAAAATTCTCATTACACACTTCCCCCCATGCATTATTCAATATGTTATGCATTTTACTGCATGCAATCATTGGGTTCGATTTTCAAAGAGCCCTTGAATCTTAGGGATGTAGCAATCTCATGGTGCATCAGGGACCCTGTGTTGTTGTTTTTGTTTTTTTTTTAAATTAGGGTCCCTGCGCCCAAGGCCCAAGATTTGCTGTATATGCAGGGTTGCGCTGGACAGGTGGCACACCTGCAGATTTTGGCAGAAGGTTGTGACAGGGTGACCCCTGTCTTGATTTTATGCCCAGTAAAGGAAGAGAACTAGGTAAAGTGCTCTTTAAAAATTAGAAGCCTCTGAACTTAGAAAGTGTCTGCCTAGGAGAAGGCAGGAGAGCTAGTTGGTGTGTGAGAGAATATGAAAAAAAGATAATAATCACACAAAATGGGAGAAAATAAACAATAGTAGAGTATGTGTCCTGCTGTTACTGAGTTAGCAGAAGGAGGGAGAACAGGAGCACACCCTCATTCTTACATTCCCCTTGCTATCCCAAAAACTGCAGCAAGGCTACGCAATGCTGCTTTATATGTATAGACGGATCCTGGACTATGAAGATGGCCACCAGGCTGGGCATGCATCTGCTTCACTTTTGGGAGCTCCGAGTTTTGATTTTACTTGTTTATTTAGTTATTTAGTTCATTTCAGCTAATGTGTCTATTTTTATTTTTTTTTAGTTTGTGTTTTATTTATCGGTCCCCACCATCCATTTCATTCACTTTTTAGCGAGTGTGGAGTGTGCTGAATGAGCCGACTGTATTGACTGAGTGTTCTCTGTGTGTGGACCTAGGAGAACAGTGCCGATTGGGCTTCCTTCCCATTTGTTTCATGGGAGGCTCTCCATGCCATGCCGATACGTTGTTTGTAAGGTGTGGCACGCGCATGCGAAGTTCGAGGCTGTGGAGGACTTCTGCCTAGTTCTGGATGGTTCCTGAGGGGCATTCAGCTGTGTTTGATCTGTGGTGAGCCTGCAGGAAGCTTTTGAAATCTGGATTTGTGATTTCCCTACCTGTGAGGAACTGCACGGGAGGGGTAAAGGTGTAGGGCTGTGGAAGAATTATGAGTATCTGGATTTGTGACTTTCTTGCTTCTTTCTTGTCCACCCTTTGAACTTCAGGTGGTGTCTGCATGTATCTAGTGGAGTATCACTGTTGAACTGTCTCCTTGTCCCTTGGTTTTTGCTTGGTGTTTTATATGGGGATTTGCCGACCCACGAGGGGCTTGGTGTTGTTACCCAGCTAAGGAGTCGGTTGGGGTACTTTGTTCCCTTGGACCATGGAATTGGCTGCAATTGTGGTCCTTTCTTAGGGTCCTTTGGTGCTGGCTGGCTTTATTTCTCCTGAGAGCACTCAGTGGTAAGCAGAGGGATTTTTAAAGGAGTTTCTGCAGCAAAACTGGTCATCGATTCAGCCCTTGGAATTGTTTTTTGGATTATGCAGGTTTTGGTGGCACCTGGGCTCGGCTTTACTTAATTCTGGACCTGGATTGAAGAGACTGCTGACCCCCTCCTGACTTTTCTCTGGATTACTAATTTTCATTCATTTGGACGATCGGGGTGGTGAGAGGACCCTGCATCCATGTACTTTATTTATTTTTTGTTCTGTTGAATTTTACAGTTCTCTTTGGCAGTGTGAAAGATTGTAATTATCCCTTTCCTCGGTTGTGAGAGGACTGAGGGGGGAGTTTACAGTTTTCTTTTTCATTTTTATGATCTGTAATAATTTTGTCATGTTTATATTCATTTGTTATTGTATTATTATAATGTTTTAATTGTTTGGCAGTGAGAGTGCTGCCCTCTCTCTCCAGTGGTGAGAGGACTGGGTGGGGAAGGAACTAATTATTTACTGTATTGTATATTGCTTTTTGCCTCTCTCCCCAGTGGTGAGAGGACTGGGTGGGGAAGGGGAATCAATTATTTATTGTATTTTGTTGTATTAAGTGTTTGGGTTTGGGGGTGAGAGTCCCTAAGCTCTGTTTTGCTGTATATTTGTTTTAGTGGGTTATTTTGTGTTTAAGGGAGGTTGTCATGGTCTCTAAATTTCAGGCTCTGAATTGATGTTAAGTTAACTTGGGTGTTGGGTGGGGCTTTTAAATTATTAAATTATTTTTATTAAGTGGGCATTATCAGTTTGTTAGTTTTATTTTTCTTTTAAGGTTTTGCTTGTTTTATTTTCAGTCAGTAGTATAGCTTATAGCATGTGTTGGCCTTCATCCCCCACAGTTGTGCGTTACTCATCCTCCTCTCTTCACGCCCTTCACCCTTTTTATTCTCCTCCTCTCCAGTTTGAGACCTACCAGCGATGTAGGGCACTGGGCATTGTACGTAAGAGGGGGAGAAGGGCGCGGAGTTATGAACAAGGGAGGATGATAGAGGGGGGGGACATTGTATTGGGGTGGTTGAGTCCAGAAGGTGCCCTGGGGTGAAATGGAATCCAGAGCATGGTCTTCCATGTCTGGTGCCCATACCCAAGTGCACCACCGATTACCGTGGGCAGATGGCCTGGGCAGCCCATGAGGTTCGTCCAGCTCAGGCGGTGTTGTGCAATGCCAGGTCCATTAAAAACAAGATCGCAATTATTGCAGATCTTGTTGGTACGGTGGACCTGGCTTGCATTACTGAGACCTGGTTGGATGAAAATTCTGGCCCCAATTTGGAGGCTATGACTCCAGCCGGGTACTCAGTGTTACACCATCCAAGATTGGATTGCACGGGGTGCAGTCTCTTTCAAGACCCAAGTCGGCCTCACAGAGGTCCTAGTGGGGGAGGTTGAGTCCTTTGAGTGTATAGTAGTAGCAGGTGTAGGCTTTCGAATTGCTGTCATTTACCGTCCACCCGGTGATGAGAAGTGATTCCTTCAGGAAGTGGCAGACTTCGTCGTCGATATGGCATTTGAGTCACTCAGATTGATGGTTCTGGGTGACTTTGACGCCTGGGTCGATGACAAACTCTCGTAATTTGGTCAACACTTCCTCCAGCTAATGACAATGCCAGGCCGTACACAGGTGGTTTCCTCTGCCACACATAAATTTGGACACTCTTTGGACCTGATCTTCCTCCTGGGAGTCAAGGCATCCGATGTAGAGGTGGAACCTGTCGGGTGGTCAGACCATTACACCATGGGGTTTAGTTTTTGCACCCCCTCTAGAAAGCCTGCCCCTGTGGAGTTGGTTAGGTAGCAGCCTTTGCAGGATATAGATTCCCAAGGCCTTGCGCGGTGCTTGACCTCTCATCTCCCACGTTGGCAAGCAGTGATCCAGAGACCCTCATGTCAGCTTATCATATAGCTGTGGCGGGGGCTCTGGATTCTATTGCTCCAGTTTATGTTCGCCCCCTCTCCCTTCACCCCAAGTCCCCTTGGTTTGATGGGACATTGAGGGAGATGTGGAGACAGGGGCGAAGGTTAGAGCGTTGCTGGCGTAAGTCCGCCCTTGATGCCAACCACCTTAGATTGATGGATCATTATTTGGTCTATCAATCTGCTATCACCCATAAGAAGGCAGAATTCCTGTCCAGGGAGATTGCAGTTGCTCAGAATTGACCAGCTCAGCTGTTTTGAACTGTGGACAGACTGTGCAACCCAGCCTGTCTGCAAGTTCGGAAAGCTTTTTTGCAATTGGAGTGCGATGAGCTTGCTCAGTTCTTTGCAAATAAGGTGGCTGAGATTAGGGCAGAACTGTTGCCATCACACTGTAGGGGAGCGGCCATGGACCGATGTGAGATCACGGTGCCTCGGTTTTCTTAGAGCTCCTTCAGCCAGCTGAAGTTCATGGATGTCATGAGGATAATCCAGCATGTGTGCCCTACATGCTGTAGTTTGGATCCTGGACCGACCTCCCTTATTTTGGCTTGTATTGATACCATCGGTCCTGTCCTTGTGCAGATAGTCAGGTGCTCCTTGGAATCTGGTGAGTTTCCTAGCTCCCTGAAAGAGGCGGTGGTGACAACCCTCTTGAAGAAAGCTACCGTGGACCCTGACTGTCTGGAAAACTATAGACCTATCTCTAACCTTCCCTTTATTGGGAAGGTGATTGAGAAAGTAGTGGCTGCACAACTGGAGGACCACTTGGCCATCCACGACATCTATGAATCTCTCCAGTCCGGATTTCGTAAAAGACATAGTACCGAGACAGTGCTGGATTGGGTGCTCAATGATCTCTTGATGGCTAGAGATCAGAAGAGCCATTCCATCTTGGTTCTCCTCGACATTTCTTCAGCGTTTGACACCGTAGATCACATGGTGTTGCTAGAATGCCTGAGGCTGCTTTGCAGAATATCTGGAACCGTCTTAAGATGGTTCACTTCATTCCTCACTGGGAGATCACAAAGGGTTGTGTACGGGGTTTTTTCCTCGGATTCAACAGCTTTGTTGTGTGGAGTGCCTCAGGGTTCAGTATTGTCACCCATGTTATTTGCGGTGTATATGCTACCCATCGGAAACATTGTAAGGAAGTATGGGCTGAGGTTTCACTGTTATGCAGATGATACCCAGCTCTATCTTTCTTTTGTCCCTGACCAGGAGGGAGCTCTCTCGTCTTTAATAGCTGTCTAAGAGAAATCCAGGAGTGGATGAATTCCGGCTGGCTGAGGTTGAACTTGGATAAGACTGAGGTACTGGTTCTGGACCCGGGCCGACAGATGGGGGGTCAGGCAGTGTTGCATCTTCCGGAATTTTTCTTGGTGGCGTTTCTCTCCCGACCTCTGAATGGGTGCGGAACCTGGGGGTAGTTCTTGACGATAGGTTGACACTGCATTTACAGGTGTCAGCAGTCATCAAGACTTTCTTTTATCATCTTAGGAATATCGCCAGGGTTCGACATCTTGTTCCATCTGGCAACCTGCCCACTTTAGTCCAAGTCTTCGTGTCCTCGCGCCTGGATTATTGCAACTCCCTTTATCTAGGGCTTTCTGGGGTTGAAATCCATTGTCTGCAGCTGGTGCAGAACGCTGCAGCCCGGCTTTTGACGGGTTCTAGAAGATCCTGTCATATTACCCCGGTGCTGCGAAAACTGCACCGACTGCCAATTTGGTGACGGATCACCTTTAAAGTCGGCTTGCTGACTTCAAACCCCTACCTGATCTGGGCCCAGTCATCAGAAAGAACTTCTGGTTTCCCTATCGCCTGATCAATTTCCTCCCGACTCGGCCGGCGGGGTTGCTAGAGGTTCAATGGTGAATTTAAAATCTTCTGGTGCTTGGGCATTCTCGTATTTTGCCCCCACCCTTTGGAACTCTCCACCCCGTCGGTTGCGGGGAGTGCACTTCTGTGGAGGGTTTTAAGAGGGGTCTGAAGACCTTTTTGTGGGAAATAGCATTTCCTGAATATTGATTGTTTTAATTGTTTGGTCTGCTTGTATTTTTTATGATGCTAATTGTTTTAATTGTTATTCTGTACGGTGCCTTGACACTTGAAAGGCACCCTATAAATAAAAATTATTATTATTATTATTATTATAAAGGTTCCATTACCTGTGGTGCTGTATTGGATGTTGTTATAAAGCTAGTACTCTTGGTCTGGAAAATTTATAATATTAACTGGGGTCAAAACTCCAACAGAACACACCCAGCCAAACTAGTACAAGCTACTATATCTTGTCAGCATATTGTCATGTTGTATAAATAGGAACTTACCCCACTCAATAAGTAGGTCTCTAGTGAATGGAAGGAGCCTCAGTGTAGCAACTTTTTCCAAAGGCCCTAGCTCACGAACAAGTGTGGACTCTGCTGTTTCAAGGGGAAGCCTCCTGTGGAACAGAGCCCTGTAGGGCAGCAGCGGCCTCTAGTGTAGGAATTTATAGTGATCCTAAGATGTGAGGTCACTGTCCAAGGGAGGGGCTTAGCCCATTATGAGGACACAGATCCTAATTAAGAAGTTAACAAGCTTCTGAGTAATATATGTCTAGAGAATGTTATATGTCATGATGCAGTCTGTTAGTCCACAGCAGACTGCAGATTGTAAAGGGATTTTAGTAATGCATAAAAGAAGAAATTACAGGGAGACAGACAATTACATGGTCACTTGATGGTGATGCTGCTCTTAGAAATGTATTTAAGCCTGCCACTAGGGGTTAGTTTTTTGTGTTTTTTTAATATATATAGATAGGGCGGTCAGTTGCTGACAGGCAAGGGAAGGTGTAAGACCTTCAGGATGTTCAGCAAGGAGGCTGAAGCCATGCTATGCTAAGCTGAGACATGCTAACCTTATGCTAACCTTTATTTTCTGTATTTTGCCTTATTATTTTTGAGTTCTAATAAAACGACAAACACTTCCAAATGTTTTTTATGCACCTTATGATTTGTCTACTTGTTTCTATGATTTGAAATCCCACACCATACGACAAAGGCTCCATCCATCCCCCCATCCGTCAGAACACTCAAGGGGCCAAGAAGGTGGGGGACATGGTAAACGTGCCTGCCAGAAAGGGACCAGGGGAATAAGGAGCATGGGAGTGCCCTAGAGGGTAACAGAGACATGATGGGAATATGCAGTGGATTGAGGTGGCAGCTTGCAAAGGTGCCTTGTGCTGTTAGACACAGCTGATTAGCCCATGTAAAGATGGCTGGCAGACAGGGACCGGGACCCAGCTCTCCAAAGGATACATCCCTGGCACCTGCCCTATCAGTGCCATTGACCCAAGCACCATGAGCCAGCAGCAGCCTGCCTCCATGTGGAAAGCCAGGTACCAGGTGACTGCTGTGGTGCCCATGGACCATTCCCAGCCACCACTTGCACCCTGTAACCTGCAGCCGCTGCTGCCCATGGATGGTGCTGGGGTCAGTGGTGGCCCTGGCACCTGCCCAATAGGTGCCACTGTGTATTGGGGGAATTGTGTGAATCTGTACTCCTTGGGTGTGGGACTGGTACACATGGTGGTTGGCTTCTATATGGGGACTCAGAGGAAAACTTGAAAAAAAAAGTTGAAAAAGAAAAACACAGAACAAAAGAAAGGGTGGGGGGAGCTGAGTGGGTGGTTTGGGGTGGGCTAGTATAGGCCTGTCACCTTAGCTCTCCTGCTGTGTGGTTTGAACAGAGTGACTCAGCAGACTCTAACAGAGTAAGAGAATGAGAACAGGAAAGAAAGAACAAGAAGAAAGCAAAGTGTGTGTGTGTGTGTGTGTGTGTGTGTGTGTGTGTATGGGGGATTACATGAATTTGCACTCCTCAGGTGGAGGACTGGTGCACATGGTGGTAGGCTTCTCCAGGGGACTCAGAGAAAACTTAAAATAAAATGATAAAAAAAAAAAACCTACAAAAAAGGGGGTGCTGAGATGGAAGTTTGGGGTGGGCTTGTACCGGCGTGTATCCTTAGCTCTCCTGCTGCTATGTTTTCTTGCTTGGTAAATAAAAAAATCACTAAGAAAGAACAGAGAGACTCTAACAGAGTAAGAAAAGGAGAACTAAAACAGGAAAGAAAGAACAATAACGCATAGTCAGCTAGTTTGTGTGTGACTGTGTGCGTTGGGGGCACTCCTGCCTTGTACTATCATGCACTGCTCCTCAGTTCCATGATCCAGTGCAATCCTGCAGCTGTGAATTATCTCCATTCTCAGGCATGTGCCACTGCTGCCATACTAGTGCCTTCCCTGGGTAGTGACTTGCCATAAGCCATCTGGGCTAGCCAGTGCATTTTTCAACGTAAAATAAAAAAAAATATTTTGATGCTGAATAGTGTAGTGCATTAATCCAAGGGTTTATTGTCATTGTGCTATGATTATCTCCATTCTCAAGCACCTGCCACTGCTTCCAGACTAATGACTTCCCTGGGTAATGGCTTGCCAGTCCATTTTTCAATAGAAGTGAAAAAATATTTTGATGCTGGACAGTGTTGTGTATTAATCCAAGGGTTTATTGTCATTGTGATGTGCATGATCGCCATTCTGGAGCACCCAGTGTGTTCACAGCCCCTGAGTAGGTGCTTGCCATAAGCCATCTGGGCCAGCCAGGGATACACAGTGGGAGATGTCATCTGATGCAGTAGCAGGGAGCACAAGAGTTAAACAGTGTCTGAACACACTACCTACCACTACAAATTAACAGCAGGAGCAATTTGATGTTAATACAGCAGAAAGAAGCACTACACAAGTGAATGCAGCGTACAAAGCACCCTGACCATAGTAGAAGAAAATAATCAGTCATCAGTTACTAAATTGGGCCCCTTGGTGACTGTTGCACTGCTGCTTGCAGTGCTGGGGCTGCTAGGGACACGTGTGATCCTGATATTGCTGCGGCTTGACTACTTGTCACAGCTTGGTGGCTAGTGGTATGCTTTTTAAACTGCTTGAGCTAGCCACCCCTATTGAGTGGCACACTTAATTGAATTGTGTGTGTGTGTGTGTTTAACTTTGACACACCTGGCATTGTTTGCATTTCATTATAATAGGTTTCTTGGTCATTCCGTTTACAAACCATGGACAAAACTAAACAAACAACTGAAAGGAAACTGAACTGTTTAAAATAAAAGGCAACAGGAGGGAGCAAGATGCTACTAATGGGCCTTCCAGTCCCAAAAGTGGTCCAGAACAATCCTTGTTGGAAAGCGACCCAAAAGTGTCCGAGTCTGTGAGCGAGATGACAAGTGGCACGTCCCCTTTCCCTAGCGCTGCAAGTCATCCATTCCCAGGAGTTGGTGCTGGTACATCAAGTCAAGATACTATCAAAAAGAGAACCATGGGCGCTATTGCACCCATGCAAGTAAAATAAGGGGCATGGCAGTACAGGCACTATTATTAAGAGAGCCAGAGTAACTGGTGGTGTCACCCAGAGAGACACTGAAAGGATGAGTATTTATGCATTTAATGCACCATTGTCCCAATCAGCATCTCATAAGTCAGATTCCAGCATGAACCATAACAGCACTTTTAGCGACTTTGTGCCCAGTGACCATGGGACAGTGTCATCTGACTCTGATACTAGTGGTGTAGTGCAGGAGAGAATCTGAAGAAATTCTGAAGATGGGTCATCGGGTGGGACCAACCGAAAAGGAGATGGTGACAAGGAAGATCCTCCTGTCTCCCCTGCTGACATTGTTATTTTAGAGACAGAAAACAATGATGATGGCAGCGCTAACAATGTAAACATTGCTGCTAGTGCTACAGAACAGCTATTTATGCCTGAAGCTAAAACTAAAAAGGCCACCTCTTGTCTCTGGAATTACCATTGTACTGACTCCCAAAATATCTGCTGTGCAATATGCACTGTTTGTAAAACTGGTGTCAGCAAGGGGAGACAGGATGACCTTGTCACATCTACATTGATAAGATACTTAAAGAGAATGCACCCGATGGTATGCAGAAAAGATGTGATGCCACTACTGAGTGGTGAGACAGAGGATGAGGCATTGCATGACAGGGACCTAGACCATTCTTCTTCCACAACCAAAACAGGTGGCATTGCCAATTATTTTTCATCCCCCCTTAGCCAAAAAAGCCAAGCATTTAATTCACCATCACCATCAGGCACTCCAGCATCTGACAGTTCCCTTCCATTTAATTTGGTCTGCTCTTTTCCAAGCAGAGAAGGCCTAAAACTGAAACAGTTAATCATGCAAGAGTCATTTCAAAGGGCGTGTAAATATGAACCCAGTCATCCAGCTGCCCAAAAATTAAACAAGGTCATAGTAGAAATGATAGCACTAGACCTGCATCCCTTCTCTTTTGCTGAGTCTGCTAGTTTTAAGCAGCTAATGCAGATTGCAGTGCCACGATATCAAGTACCATCCAGGAAATACTTTGCTACAAAAGCAGTACTAATTTTGTATTGTGAATTGTGTGAGAAAGTGATGCAGGCCTTGAAGCTGGCAGCAGTGCCACAAATCCATATTATAGTCGAGATGTGGACTAGCGGCCAAACCGTAGACTACATGACTATCACTGCTCACTAAGCCTCCTTCCATGACTCCTGTGCCTCATACTCTGACATTTAAGAAGCAGACTGCCTTGTGTAGTACTAGTTTTGAGTCAGAAGATCATATTGCAGTGAACATCTTGCAGGAGCTAAGACACTTTGCTGAATGGTTCACTCCTCATGGCTGGGGCTGTGCAAACCTCTAAAAGTTCTACCTCGCTAACTTTCCAAGTAGAACCCAAAAACTGTTCTACCTGATTCTACCAGGTTCCACTATGTAGAACCATGTAGAATTGGGTTCTACCAAGTAGAACAAGGTTCTACCCGATATAACCTGGTTCTACTAAATATAAACAGGTTCTACCAAGTCAAACCACATTTTCTACTGCGTATAACCAGGTTCTACAATATGTAACTAAGTTCTACCTGATTCTACTTAGGAAATCCACAGAATATATATTGTTTTGCATGTTTGGGATGTAGTACTAAGTTCTGCAAACTTTGCAAAGTTTTGGTGCATGGGATTCTGTCTCAGTGCATAGGATTCTGTCCCAGCGAAGCAAAACTTTGCAAAACTTACCATTCTTAGAATATTAGTACTACATGTACTTTCCCAAACATGCAAAATATGTGGATTTTTTACTCAAGCAGCACCAGGTAATGAAAACGCAGGGAGATTTATCTCAAACAGATCAATACACAACTGCTGGCTATGTCGGGTCAAGTAGTTTAAGTAGTAAAAACACAGGAAGATCCTAACAGGTCAGCACACAACTGCCAGCTACATCAAATCAAGTAGTTTAAGCAGTGAAAACACAGGGAGATTTATTCCCAAACAAGTAAGTGCAGACCTGCTGGCTGTGTCAAGTAGCTGCACTAAAAACAGGGAGATTTATTCCCTAACAGGTCAGTACAGCTCTGCTGACTGTGTCAAGTAGCTGTGCCAAAAACAGGGAGATTTATTCCCAAACAGGTCAGTATAGAACTGCTGACTGTGTTGAGTCAGGTAGTTTAAGCAGTGAAAACACAGGGATATTTATTTACAAACAGGTCTGTACAGCACTGCTGGCTGCATCGAGTCAAGTAGTTTAAGTAGTGAAAACACAGAGAGATGTAGTCTCTAACAGGTCAGTACAGCACTGCTGGCTGCGTCGAGTAGCTGCACCCAAAACAGGGAGATTTATTCCCAAACAGGTCAGTACTCAACTGCTGGCTGTATCTAGTTAAGTAGTTTAAGCAGTGAAAACACAGGGAGATTTATTCCCTAACAGGTCAGTACAGCACTGCTGCCTGCATCAAGTCAAATAGTTTACATAGTGAAAACACTGGGAGATTTATTCCCAAACACGTCGGTACAGCACTGCTGGCTGTGTCAAGTAGCTGCACCAAAAAGAGGAAGATGTATTCCCAAACAGGTCAGTACACAACTGCTGTCTGCATCGAGTCAAGTAGCTTAAGAAGTGAAAACACAGGGAGACTTATTCCCTAACACCTCAGTACAGCACTGCTAGCTGCATCAAGGTAAGTAGTTTTAGTAGTGAAAACACGGGGAGATTTATTCCCAAACAGGTCGGTACAGCACTGCTGGCTGTGTCAAGTAGCTGCACCAAAAAGAGGAAGATGTATTCCCAAACAGGTTAGTACACAACTGCTGTCTGCATCGAGTCAAGTAGCTTAAGAAGTGAAAACACAGGGAGACTTATTCCCTAACACCTCAGTACAGCACTCCTAGCTGCATCAAGGTAAGTAGTTTTAGTAGTGAAAACACTGGGAGATTTATTTTCAAATGGGTCAATAAATTCTGGCTGCGTCAAGTAGCTGCACCAAAAACAGGGACATTTATTTCCTAAGAGATTAGTGAAGCACTGACGGCTATGTCGAGTTAAAGTTTCAGTAGTGAAAACACAGGGAAATTTATTCCAACAGGTCAGTACAGCACTGCTGGCTAGTTAAGTAAGTAAAAAAACACGGAGATTACAGCACTACTGGCTGCCTCGAGTTAAGTAGTTTAAGTAGTGAAACGCTAACACAGGAAGACCTATCCCAATCCCAAACAGGTCACACAGTAAAAAACCAAAACAAATGGTCTTTCTAGATTGTTGCCACTCTCCCTTCCAGACAGAAAACATGAGTAAGATGCTGCACAGAATGGCAGAAATTCAGACTCTGTGATTCCAAAGGAAAGGATATCTCAGTCTTGAGACTTGTGAATGACTGATGATGGAGGAGTCGCTGGTCTATTACCCTGGCCCTCCCCCTCACAGACTGCTATGCTGCTGCCTCTGACCCTGTTAAGAAAAAAAATTAATTATATGTTTTTAAAGGCTGGATTTTCACCCAGCATGGAGTGGCGTAAGACTCTGAGAGCCGTCACGCCATTGACCACACACTCTCCTGGCGCTCCTGCTCAGTTCCCTCCCTTCCCCCCTTCCCGAGTCCAGTCTGCCCTCCGTCTGAGTCCTGTTGTAATCAATTCAACTGCCCTTGTACCCTTAGTGGTTATTAAATGGAAAGGCAAGCAGCGAATCGAGGATTCAGTAATTTTTTTCTTTCTGGCCTATGGCTGCTCAACAAGGGAGGCAATGAGAATGAGACATTAACTTGTTTTTTTCACTCTTTCTTCCAACGTGATGATCCCAAACTGCATACTGCTGCTGCATGAGCCAGCCACCCACATGACTCTATTACTGCCACTCCTGCCAGCAGCCAAGAACTTTGTCGCTCTGATTACAGACAGTAACAGCAGCCAATCACCCCCATTCATTACTGGAGGGGAATTCTAAGGCTGCTGGGGGTTTGGCTACTTGGCTGCTGGCAGGCACAGAGTCACATGATGCAATATAGTAGGGGTGACCTGAGCAAACCAAAGTTTGTAGAATTTCATACATGTGTTTGAGCATCTGTGGACTAGCATGAACACCGTGGGTTCAATCATTTAGGGAGAATAGTCGAACTGAACTTGCAGCCCTACTGATGGCCTTTCTCCAGGAATGGTGGGTATAGGCCAGCCCGCCGGCAGAGCAGTTGGATTTCCGCTTTCAATGCTGGCAACCCAGGTTTGGAAACGGACTTGGGGAACCGGGGGGCCGGCCTGGGGGAGAAGGATTGAGCGTCCCATAGACTGCTCTCCTTCTCCGTGGGGAGGGTGGGGTGAGTGCCTGGTGCTTGAAGGACTCCTAGCGGAGGCCAGGAGAACCTCAAGTGATCAGTGCATAGAGCTAAGGAGGGGCAGGGTGGATGCAGGACGTCAGTGCATGTTCCCACCCTGGGGTAACCTTGAAAAACAACGCTGACGGCCGCCATAAATGAAGCCTGCCCTTGGCTTCAATTAGCTTCCATGCCGGCTCCCCGATCCAGTCCCACGTTTGCAGCACTATAGTGGTCCAGTACTGCAACCCTACTCTGGGGAGTAAGCCAGGGGTATCAGGGGAGCGGAGGCCAATATGGAAGTGGGAGTGCAAGGGCCCATGACCGAGCAGATGCACTGGCGGTCGTAGGTGGACAAAAAAAAAAAAAGGAATGGTGGGTATACCTTGCTTAGCTCACACCTTCACTCTCATAATACATGATTTTCTCTTGGTGACAGAAGCATTCAGGTTGCCCTTAGTGATGTGTGGAAGATCTGTGGACATTTCAGCCATTCAGCCAAAGCATTCAAAGTACTGTGGCAGCTGCAAAAAGACAATAACTTTCCACCACATCAACTAAAGCAGGAGGTAGTTACTAGGTGGAATTCCGCCTTTTATATGATACAACAGCTCCTTGAGCAGTGTAGAGCAGTGCATCAGTACACAATGGATCACTCCGTAGCGAATGGGGATGTGTGTCTCAGTTCCACCAGTGGAACCTGATGGCACAGTTGTGCCAGATTCGTCAGCCCTTTGAGGAAGCCACTAGGGGGAATGAGTGCAGATAATGCTAGTGTGAGTCAGGTTATCCCCCTGATGGGCCTACTTAAAAAAAAAAAAACTGGAAAAGCAGAAGGCAAAATTCCTAGAGGAAGGTAATGCAACTTCACTTGTAGAAAACCTGAGTATATCTCTTGAAATGGACCCCAGAACAAAAATGATGTTACAATCTGAATATTACACTCTTGTCACCATGTTAGACCCTCGATTTAAGGCTGCCCTGGCTTCCTTCCTCCCCTCTGGCATTATAGACATCAGCAGATATAAAGAACTACTCACTGAAAAAGTGTCAAATGAAATGGTGGATACTATTTCATCGCAACAACCTCTTGAGCATACAGACTCCTAAACCTCACTACCAGTAAGAGGTGCATCTACTGTGAAAGATCAAGATGAAGAAGAGGGCATTTGTTCAGGGCTGCAAGATACTGATAAAAACAGTACTTGTTCCAGTGTTTTCCAAGGACATACAGTACTGCTGCCAGTATGGTGGAAGACTAACTAAAAGACCCTAGTAAACTAGCTATATGGGATGATCCTCTGAAATACTGGCTGCGTAAGAGAAAAATCTGGCCAGCATTGTACAAAACGGCCACTTTTTACTTGAGTTGCCCTCCCACCAGTGTCTATTCAGAGAGAATCTTTAGCACAACCGGTAGTGTTGCTTGCTTCTGGTCTCTGCAACTGTTTGTTACCTGAAATTGTTGAACACCTCATATTTCTGAAGGTCAGTCTTCATCTTTTCAGTGGATGCACATCTTCTGTAAAACATCATACTGATCCTAACAGTGAGGAAGAGGAGCCAGTATGCATTAATGATGAAGCTTAATAGGCCACTGTGTCATGTGGATGTTTAGCTGCTGATGATGTCTGTAACGTCACAGGGTGAAAATACTGCAGAAAATTACACCAATGTCCTGAAGTGTGACTGAAAGAAAGACACAACGCACACAACCACACTAATGCTACTCTTTTTTTATTGCACCAATTTTAAGTAAAACATCTTGGACCTGATTTTCAAAGGGCAACTAAATCAGTGCATGGTGCATTGACCCACGACTGCGGCAACCTCCAGGTATGTCAGGGACCCAGCACCCTACTCGAGAAAAAAGGAGGTCCCTGCACCAAAGTCCCAGGAGCTGCTGCAGTGTCAGTCTTGCATCAACCCTCTGGCACACTAGAGGGGTTTGACGGAGGGTCCTGTCAAGCCACCCACAGCCTGGCACAGAGCCACAATATTGGGGGGACCGGCTATGTGGTACACAGCAGCCAGATTGGTGGAGGTGCCAGTAGTGAGTGGCAGAGGCACAATGAGCTGTGAGAGGGCTCTCTGGTGCCACCAGGGCAGGCGTGCCCTGGACATGAATCACAGCTCCAGAGTGCAGTGGGCAGTATGTTGCTATGAACCATGTCCTGGAGCCCTGATGCCACCAGCCTTTGCCAGCCCAGCAGGGGGTGACTGACCATGGCGGCACAGGATGAGGGGGTGCACATGGAGGGGAACATACCCCTGGCAGAGCCACCTGTTCTGTTACACAGCCACAAGTGCTGGAAGAGTGATGGCAGGTGGGATAGTGGCCACAAGCAATAGATGCCATCCCAAGGTCTGGCAGTCAGCATGTCAGGATGTGTGCCTGCTGTGGGTCAGCTGACAGGGGTGGTACCATTGGGGATCTGGGACATGATCGGGGCAGCATACTGCCCATGGTCACTCTGTGGCTATGTGTCACTGTTCAGCGCATGCCTGCCCCTGTACCACCGGTGTTCTCTGCCACACCCCCACTGTTCCTATTCTGCACAGCATTGACACCCCCACCAGTCCTGCTGCAGTGTGTCACACAGCCAGTCCCCCCCCTTCCCCCAACACAGCATACACCAGTCACCTGGTGCAAGGGCTGTTAGACCAGCTCAAGGCAAGGCTTCCAAAATCCCAAATAAGAGGCAACTGCAGCCCGACTGTGATGCAAGCCCTGTTGCAACCTACCGCACCAGCACTTCTGGTGCAGGGGTGGCACAGGGTGGCTTTGGCACAAGGCATCCCAATTTCAACGCAGCCTGCGTGTAAAAATCGTGATTGCCGGAAACTTTAGAACAAGGTGCCACTTGTTTCAAATCATTTTGATGAAGGCACCTTGTGACAAATTTAGGGCTTTTAAAATCAGGCCCTTTGGTGTGTGTGTGTGTGTGTGTTTGTGTGTGTGTAAGAGGGAGCAGCCTGTATTAGAATGTGTGTGGAATGAAACTGTAATAACATCAAGCAAGGGGACTCGGATGCTGGTAGAGACAGCCAAGCCAGCATGAACACAGCTAAAATTAAGGCCAATATAAATTCATGTAGAAGGCACGCAGATGCAAATAGTATACCTTTATTATACACTATTAAATGAATTCTGTATAATAAGGGTATACTATAGGCATATGTGCGTATTTTGCGCAACAAGGCATATAGGGTTAGGTTAGTCAGCTAGCTAGTGTTTAAGTTTTGCCATTGTCTTGCAAACTGGGTGGTAAATCATAAGCATACATGCATCATTTAAGATTGAAGAAGATGAATTGACATTTAGCATTTATAATTGCACTAAAGTAATACTTTAATTTAGTGGCAGAGCAATCAATGATAAATGCCAACTGTCAATTTGCCTTCTTCTTCAATTTTTACATTATGTGCAATTATAAAAGTCAAATGTCAGTTTGTCTTCTTCAATCTTGAATTACATGCATGTGCTTATGATTTCCCTCCCACAACGTGCAAGACAAAGGCAAAACAATAAACCCTGGCTGTCTGACCAAGCTAGCCCTATATGCGTTGTTGCACAAAATGTGTAACTGCAATTTTTTCGTAGTTGACTGACTGAAAAATGTAACCAAGGACAAACCCGAACCGCTGGTTCTTCTTGTACTTTCTTAATAAACAATCCACTTGTGAAATTTAATACAGACATTTACCGCACTTGTGTAGTTGTCTAAAGTTGACATGAATATCTAAATACCACCAGTCTTCTTGTATTTTCTACTTAAACCATCCATTTGCAAAGGTTTTATTTTATTTTTTTATGGAAATTTTTTATTTACTTTCAAGCAAAATAACACCATATAGTATACAGCGAGAGGAAACTATACAAAATCCATTACAAAAGCAAGAACACGCATAATAACCGGCAGTACAGATTCTTTACAGAATCCGTTCTAGAACCTTGAATCAGAAGTATTCCAAAGTGGCTTGACAAACACATAATCTGCAAAGAGCCAGTGTGAGTGGTACAGTACTAACAATACACTTGCAAAAGTTTTAGAGACATTTTTGTAGCTATATAGTTGTAATTGTCTGAGCTCTGAGCCTGACTAGAAAATCTAATCTAACCCAGTCCCATTAACTCTTCTTTATTCTCTTGTATTGGCGAACAGTATCAAACATTAGATTCTATCTATAATGTTAGAAATAATAATGTTATATAATATATAATATATATATTATATAAATAATATAATGTTAGGTTGTAAAACTGATCTCTACAATAAATAAATAAATAAATAAATAAATAAATGTAAAACTGTCCGAGGCATTTGCTTGCTTTTTGCTACATTTTTTAATTGGCCTTAAATTTATGATGACTTCATAATGGTGGATGGGTGGGTTCCAAATATGCAGTTTCATGCTACACATTACTGTTTCGTTGTTTCCCATGCAGGTTGGTCAGAAATGAACACTTTTTAAACAGCAGGATGTAGTGCTTCTCAGACAGTGGAACCCCTTTTAATACTACTGCCACTTCACTGACATTTGCTGGTGCTTTTTTTCTTGATAAACCCTTTTTATCCTTCAATTATACATATAGGCTGATTCTTATTATTACTATGGTTACCTCCCCCCACTGGCCCCCCCTTGTTTCTCTCTCATCTAGGGCTGCTCCTCTCTCGCATCTAGGCACCACCGAGAGGGGTGGGGGTAGTTACTACTATTATTCTTGCAACAGAAACTGTGGACCCATTACTTCTACTACTGAGCCTGCTCTTCTTAGACAGGCAACCCAAATGTAGCAACTACCTGGCTCACACCTGGTGGGACCATTTAGCATGGCCAACAACCTGAGTCCTTGGGAGAAGACATTTGCTCAGCATTATGCTAGGTTTGTGCTTCTGGTCAGGGGCACCCAATTAAATCCAGAACACTGGAAGCAATAACTGAAATGTCCAAACCAGGAATGGGATTCTAGAGTATGGCCTTTATTCACAGAACACAGAGAATAGCAAAGCAAAGATGGACCCCCACAGGGCTACACTCACTGGTAATGCAGATTACAGAGATACAGAGCAATCACTTCCTCACTACGAAATCCTCAGGTTCTGAGCAGATCTGGGCTCACACGGCCTGAACTGGTACACTTCTCTTCTATTCCTTGACATGGCCAGTACAAGGACACTTTTCCACATGGCATGGAGGTTGATGGTGGCTCCCTAAACCACCCATGAGCACTTTATAGCTCTAAAGGGAAAATCCAAAATCCCACGTCTGGGTGCTTTCTTCTGACACTGGCCAAGTGCCTGAGAGAAAGCCATAGGTGCCCAAACTGAATCCGGAGAGGTAAACCTGGTTACTCCAGATGGGGGGGGTCTCCCACTTCTTGCTCCCAAATCTATACTCGGCCATTCATTTGGTTACAACATCTTTCTTCGAAACTCTGGTTGTAGATGCACTCTAGAAATGTTTAGCACATTTCACATTTTACACATTACTCAGGCAGTGTTCTGACTTTAAAAGTTCTGTAAGTGGCTATGTCCATATCCTAGACCCCCACTGTTGCAGATGCTTCTAAGCCATACACAAATTAAAAGTTGTGTACTTGGCAAGTCTTCCTTTAACCCCACAGTAGGCACTTTTACACTAATCTCTGCCTCGGTGAACATAGTCTCTTTATCAGAGCAGAACTTACCATGGTATGCAGGTGCCCCAGGACTTCTTTCCCACAAACTCTGATTCTCTGGTATTCTCAGTGCAAACTTCACTCTCTGGCAGCTTTTCTTTGTCCAGGCTGGCACAGACGGTTGCCCCTGAATTCCTGGAATTCCCCCCCATCCATCCGGGAATGGGGCACTGGAACAACTCTAGGAACAGTCTCTACCACTTCCTCTGGTCTCTTCTGTGTTCCTCTCTAGGGTGAGAACACACAACCCACTTGTCTGAAGTAGCTCTATATCAGAGCTAGGCTCTGAGGGGCTGCCAACTGCAGTACACCTCTCACTCTCTCGACTGCTCTCTGAAGAGTCACTTTGAATTCCCCAACATTCTACAGCTAACCAATGTAGCTAGCATTCCATTGTGGCTTATGCTGCTGCAAGAATTCTATGGTGACATCATCACTCCAGCTCAGCTGAAACTGAGAACAGAGTGAGACAGTGTGGAACCCATTTAACTGCTATCCCACAATCTGCCTTTCCCTGCCTGCCACTGGTTCTAAGTGGGGGTCTAGTAACCCCTGGGAACAAGGTGGTTACATTATTGAATTTTGTTGGCCGGGTAAGCCCACTGAGACTAGAAGTCCCTTTTTCAGGGGCGACCCGGGGGTTGGGATACAGATGATAACCAACTAAAACTGAACCAAATTAAGCTGTTGGTGGTGTTTTTAGTGAAACACCAATCTGGCAAATCCAGATCCTTTGCAAATCCAAATCCAAACTCAGTCTGGAACTGGCAAATCCAAAACCAAATCCAAATCCACCCTGGTTTTGCCCATCCCCAGCCTTGGTGTCTAGTGGGTCCCTCGAGCCCCTGACCTGTGCACACGCCCATAGTCCCTCATGTCCAGTGCCACCCCTTCTCACTGATCACCCATCCCAATACGGTGCATGTATGCCTTGGTGTCTAGTGGCACCCCCACCCTCTGAGCACCCATCCTGCTGTGGACACAGTAATATGGGGCGCAGTGGCGGACCCCCTATTCTCCGACCACCCTTCCTGTATTTGTGCTGGTCTCCCTGGTATCCAGTGGCACCCCCCACCTTTTGGTCACCTGTCCTACATATCCTCAGGCCATCCCACACATCCAGTGGAACCCCCTACCCCCCAATCACCCATTCCAGTGAATCCATGGATTCCCTAGTGGCTAACAGAACCCCCCACCTGCCAATCACCCATCCTGGTGATAGCATGGATTCCCTAGTGACTACTGAAATGCCCACCCCCTGAGCACCCATCCTGGTGCTATTGCAGATGCCCTGCTGGTTAGTGGAACCCCCTGCTCCAGTCTTCTGGCTCATTGAGTTCCCTGCTTCCCAGGTGCCCGGAGGCTTCCTCCCATTACCCGACACATGTCCCCAGGCTTTCCCTGGAATCCAGTGGTACCTCCCCAACCACTGGTCACCATATGGACCGCAGAACAGTGGTGATTCCATGGCCCTGCACCCACTACACCCACACCCAGCATACCACCTGACCCACCCCCATCCCACACCTGTGATGGCAGGCTGTGGGATTCCCAGACACACTGAGCACAGCCCTCTCACCCCAGCTGCCGGTCACCATATGAGTGGACAGTGAGCATGCATGCAGTAATGTGCATGTGCATAGTGTCACCCATAGGGGCGGCTGGCTGTGAAGGTAAGAGGAGGGCTGTGCCGGTCATTGTCCTGGGCTGCCTGCATGGCCTTCCATCACTGGTTTGGGGGGTTAGCCTGGTGGTGTGCTGGGGGGTGGAGCAGGTGGTAGGCCGCAGAACTGCCCCTGTTCAGCAGTCCGTATGATGACCAGCAGTTGGGGGTACCACTGAATGACAGGAAAAGGCTTGGGTATATGGGATGGGTGATGGGGGTGCCACTGGACACCTGGGAAGCAGGGAACTGTACAGGCCAGGAGGCCAAGTGGGGGGATTCTGCAAGCCATGAGGGAGTCTATGGTATCACCAGGGAAGGGTGATCAGCAGACGGGGGTTCCACTAGCCACCAGGGAATCCATGGTATCACCTGAATGGGTGAATGGTAAGTCGGGGGTACCAATGGCCACCAAGGAATCCAGGGTATTGCCAGGATGGGTCCTCAGTGGATGGGGGTATCACTAGACACCAGGCCATAAATATGGAATTGGGGGATGGGGTGCCATTAGACACCACAGACGGCCTGCAAAGATACCGTATGGGTGACTGGGAGGTGCAGGGTGCCACAGTACACCAGGGACTCAATTATGATCAACAGGATGGGTGTTTGGGGCCACTAGACAGCAGGGACATGGGATTGTATACAGGATGGGAAATGGGTGGGGAGGTGGGGGGGGTTGTCACTAGACACTAGGGCACCGTTTCCATGGACAGAGATGGGGGATCGGTAGGTAGGGGGTGCCACTACACCCAAGTTGCTATCTGTCTGTCATGGGATGGGCGGACAGAGGTGGGTGGCTGCAGTACAGCCATCCCACCACCATGGCCTTGCACCCAGTTAAGACTAAGTTTGCAAAGGTGGTAAATGGCACCTCTTAGGGTGCCATTTACTGCTGACGCAAACTTCTGAATTTGTTGTTGCACCCGTATGCAGGAGAGGACACTTCATTTGCATGGTTGCAGTGTTATGTTAGTGCTCTGGTGCTAATGAGGTTAGCCCGCACTATGGGGATCTCTGCATATAGACCCCACCGATAAACTGGGCACAAAACCCAGTTAACATGGGTAAACACCCACTAGCACCTGCGCTAACTTTTCAATATCTGGCCCATTGTCTATATTTAAATGTTTTATAACATTTCAATTGCAATATGCATACAATCTATAACTGTTTCATGTATATAGTATGATATGTGTTCTGATGTGTTTGATACATGTTATATATTAGAAGAATAATGCATGTAAGACATGGCTAATGTTCTGTTGCAATATTTAATGTATCAAGGACCCCACTGAAAATGAGCTTTGCTCAATGGGCAATACGCACTGTTTCATACCATGAATAAAATACATTACTACTACTTACATGTTCAAAGAGGGTGTTTGAGCCTCACAGACTGCTAGAGTGTTTTATGCCAGTTGAAGGAGAAAGGCCAGCCAAGTAGAAGGTTAACAGATTCCAAAGTTCTGCCTTAGGTGCTACAGTCAAACTATGCTACAGCGTATGTTTGCTGTGCACGTATGCAGAAGCAGTTAGGAGGAACAAAAGAGTTAACAATGGGGGGCCCTTGTGTGAGCACAGACAAGAGGTGTGACCAGCACCCCTGCACACTGAGCCCCTTGGGCAGCTTAGGGGGCACAAACATCCTAGTGCTGAAGTTCTAAATTGCAATACTGGTACATAAAATTCTGTTGGCCCTAATTAACATGTCTGTTGCCACCACCCTTTTAGCATATATGATCCTTACTTTCTATTACATGTTCACTAAAAAGGCACATTGCTCCGCACATTTCATGGAAGCTGTGGACTGCAGTGAAAGTTCTTTTCCATTCTACATGGGGTACGATTCAAGGGGCACCCCCCTCCCTCTCCCTGTTCCCATTAAGCTTATCCCTGGTGTCTGGTGGCATCCCCCTCCACCCAGGGCACACAAACCTTCCACCCCAGTCTCATGACAATGGCATGCACATACACTCTGCTCACCTCCTTGGCCCACTGCCGTTTGACCCCTGCAACTCTTATATCAATATACCGCACCAGGAGAGCTTCCATGATTTTTCATAGATGTCTTACAACTATGATACTGATGTACAGTACCTGCTGGTTCATTATATTGATGTATGTAACAGCCCCCTTTTGCCTCACACTCACCTAGGCTGCCCCGGTGTCCTTGGGGGTCCTTGTCATACCTCCCCCAGGGGCCGGGCCTGAGTCCTGACCGGATTCCCTACAGTGCCTTAGTGCCTCCACCCTGGGCCATGGTGCTGCCATCCATAGGAGAAACAGGTTAACACCCCCCAGGAACAATAATAGAGACCCCTAATGACTGCCCCTTCTGGTCCAGTTACATCCACACTCCCTCCCCACAATAACGGTAATAAAAGCACAAACACATAGGAGTAGGTGATCCACAATAATCCCTCTTTATTTAATACACTTATAATACAGAGGAGGCGAGGGTTATCCCCTAGGTCCTCCACAAAATTAAAACACACACACACACTGTTGGATCTCTCCCACCTCCCCGGGTGCACCAAGAACACTCCCAGATGGTGGGTACCTCACCACCCCTAGTCTGCAGGCCTGTCATCTCTCGTTGGGGCCCTTGCACAGCAACACGAGTTCAAAAGAGATAAGTCTGGTGGGGGGGAAACTTTCTCCTGACCCTCCCGGCAAATGCAACAATAGCCTCCCCAGAGCTACAGCTCAGGGTACTCACGGTGACCTTAGAGGAAGAAGACACTCACTGTCCACGGTACTGCAGTCCACAAGAGTGAGGCACTGTTCTTCATCTTCCTGGCCTTTCCAGCTTCACCTGAAGGCCTTTGTATATGGATTTCACCAGGCAGACCTGTTCGTCCTTCTTCCCTTTGCACGGGTCTTGACACCTGGGGGAGGCACAGTAGCTCAGTCCCCCTCGGGGAGGGCCTTTGCTGCCCTAGCCCTGCTCCCCAAGATTCTCTCCTGGCAGAAAAATCTGCCCCCTGTTAGGCAGGGTCCCGAGGCCCCAGCCTGACAATTGTTGGGCCTTCCAGTCCAAGCAGTCAGACCCAGTGCTCTCAGGGGGGAAAAAACCCTTCAGCCTTTCCTGCACTGGAGCAGCTGCTGTCTTCCTCCTGCTCCTTCATTTGTTTAATTGCTGGAGAGGGAAGGGGGAGAGAGGTGCAGCCAGAGAGCCCCTACCTGGCAGGCAGCCTTAGTAGTTGGAGTTTCTCAGGTGGGGCTTATGGTTTCTCCTCTCCTGGCTCTCTCTCCCTCCTCCCAGCTGGCTCTTCTTTCTTCTTTTTCTCTTAAAATTCATGCCACTGCCCCTTTTAAACCCCTAGCTCCTGTCCCCTTCCCATTGACCATCGGCACCCATGTGACATCCCTGCTACCTGTGGGAAATTTCCCAGCAGCCCAAGGTCGCCTAGATGCAAGGGGGCCACCATCTATGTCTTTTTCCCCAGCCTGGAGGATCCCAGGGCCCCCTGGGTGATTTAGCCCACATACTGGGCTAAAATGCTTCTATCCCGTGACTGGAGCTCGTCCAGTCACAAGGTGCCCCTTCCCCAGCTCCTCTGCTCGCTTGGGGGCTGGAGAAACCCTCCGTGGTCGGGTGGCTGCATAGCTGTGGGCGGAAAAGGAGCCTGGCCCCTTTAAGTTTCTTCAGCGGTCCCTGCACATGCGTAGAGCATGCGGGACCACCATTTTAATCAAAATATCCTACTTTAGTTCATGCAGCCCCAAGCCTCTGATTTAGCCCCTAGTCAGGCCAGGACCGCATGACTCCCCACCCAATGGCTCGAATCCCACCCCAGCCTTGGTTTAGCCCTGAGGTGGGCGAGGCACCACGGAAGCTGCAGCATCATCGGCATGGGAGGCCGCAGGGCGCGACTCCCACCAGCACCACCAGGCACAGCATGTGAGGGGGTGAAGTCCGGGGGCATGGCCAGTGCCACGAAAGGTAAGCCCGCTTTGGGGGGGCTTACATGTAATTGTTGTGGGAGTCAGGCAGCAGATGGCTGAGGAGGTGAGCGAAGGGTAACTGCCAGCTGCCAACCCAGAACTGGGGTGGGATGTTGGTCTGTCCTGGGAAAAGAATGTGCAACTGCACACCATGGATGTGCTTAACATAAAAGGGAGCAGAGGCCAGGTGGCGCTGAGGGCTGAGGCGCTGGATGCCTTACCTTGCATCACGCCGGTGACCCATGTTCGGGAACGGACATGGGGCGCGGGGGGTTGGCAGGGAGGAGAAGGATTGAGTGCCCCCAGGACTGCTCTCCTTCTCCAGGGAGGGGGATCACAGTGCTCGGCGATTGCCTGCCACCTATCGGAGGCTGGGAGGTGGCACACCAGCATTGAATCTGTGGGCGAGAGTCTGCGGCAGGTGCTTGGTGAGGATGCACATGGAAGCGTCCGCACCACTGCCGCTGGTGTCATTGCACGCCGAGACCTCGGGGGAAGGAAAGAGGAAAATGGGAGTCCTCTGTGAGGATGACAATGGTCCCCTCCATGACGGCACAGGAAGGCACCTCCCCGAACACTAAATCCGGTCCGGTGGGTCGAGTCGCTCCCTGCCCCCTGCCACAAAGGGTAAGTCGTGGGGTCTAGGGGAGGAGGTCTCATACCCGGTGCCGGGCACGGGGGGACGTCAGAAGGGACGCAGAGGACTACAGGACAGAAAAACGGATAACTGAAAAAAAAAAAAAAACATAAAAGGGAGCAGAAAGGGGGATGCCACTGGCCACCAGGGATAACAGGCCAGGGGACAGGGCAGGGGGGTTTGCACTATGTGCGCATGTTAAAACATGCTTTTTGGCAGAATTAATTAGCACTGCTCAGACAGACTGTTAGCATTTCCCAGTTCCCAGTTTGCAGTTGTGAACCCTGCATGCATGACTCTGCCTCTCATCTGCTAACACTCAAATGTACCCTTGCTCAGTGAAGGTTTACCAGTGTTCCTCATGATGTTAGAGCTATTTCTGGACACACATGCGCACACACACACACACACACACACACACACACACAATTAAAACAGTGAACTAGCTTGTTAGAAACATCCCTTAACATTAAACATATGGAGCCCACATTTCGTAGACATATTTTTCTTTTAAAAAAGAATGTGCTACACATCCTGGCCACTTCCTCTGAAATGTCAAGGCAAGTACCATGCATCATAATGCTGAGAGAGTGAGAGGTATGCTGCCTCTCAGTAGCATGCGTCCTGGAGTTTATTAGCACAGAAGTGCAAATACCTCTGGGAAGTACTAAACGTGCGTTTCAATATGACACTTGCCATGAGATCCCACAGCACAGCTGATGTGGCTCAAATCCTGATAACAAGCTGATCACTGTTTGAATATCAGGCCCTTAGCCTTGTGCAGCACATGGACCATTCTCCAGGTCACAACACAAGGCACAGCTGATTCTCCTAACTTTTAAACCAGCTGAGGGTAACTTTGCATAGTCTTTTTCTTTTTTCCCCCAAATGATCTGTATAGGTTGCCTTTAATCCCAGGTGCAGTTCGAGGGTCCATGAGCCTTTCTTTCCCCACATGTTTCAGAAGAATGTCACTCTGGTACTGACTCTGTTGTGGTCTGCTTTGTGTCTCTTGTAGGAGAGAAGTATGAGCTGCATGCAGGAACAGAATCGACCCCTAGTGTGGTGGTCCACGTCTGCGACAGTGACGCAGAGGAGGAAGAGGATCCAAAGAATGCTCCAAAACCAAAAATAATTCAGACCAGACGCCCTGATCTCCCATCAACCAAGTCTAACTGAACTGCAGACAGTGTCTTCTTGCTCTATTTAACACCGCTGTTTTCTTGGTATTGAAAAGCAGTCATCTGTCACTTACAGGAGATTTAGTTTGTTGAAGTCCCTTCACTGTTAAAAACAAAAAGGCCTACAGAAAAGGGCTAAGAGGAAGTTCTGTGTATACCTGTACATGAATACCACAAGTGTCACTGTCTGACCATAATGTTTGTCAGAAAAATGTATGCTACGTCATTAAGTGTCTATGTTATGGTTGTTTTGTTTTGTTTCTTAATCTGGCACAGTTATGAAATCTGCATGGTATTTCAATGAAGACTTAGCATATCGTCTGATAACTTTCTCTATTCGAGGTCCATTCTGAGCTGTATGGATATTTTCAGCTAGCAGTAACCATGTGTGCACCACATTAACTTCAGCACAAACCCTACAGGGTGCGTGTCGCACATAAATTCTTGTACAGTATGCTCAAAGACTCGCACACTATGCATGATGCCAGAGGCTGTTTCATCTGTATCCAGTCTGGGGTGAGGGGGGTTAATCAATACCCTCCGTAATGTAGAAGTGTCAGAAAACAGTCTTGCATAAGCTCAAGGCTGCTACCGCTTTCCGCTTTCCCCATGGGTTTGGCACTTGTTAGTTTCAGATTGTATACACTCATCATTTTGAGACAACAAGTAGTCTGTGTTAAAACACTTTGTCATATTTCATTAGGGAATACAGTCTTGTTCAAGTGTACACATGCATGTAATAGTCTTTGATATGCGAATGCTGCCTTGATTCATAATTGCCCTCAGTACTCTGCAGAACTGTGAGCATACTCAGTCAGTATCGGCAACTGGGGCCGTGGATAGCTGAAGCTTTGTAGAAAAATGCCAAAACTTACAATGCACATGTGCAAAGCAGGGGGCTCTGTTTTTTTCTAGATTCTTTCTGTGCTGCCATTGTTTGTAAAAGCATTTTAAATCATTTTACAAGAAGAGCATTTTCCTTTCATTGGTTTCAGATGACCAGCTGTCCTGTGACAGTGCGCTGAGCATGCCCACAAGCAATAGTTCATGACTGCACATCATTCATAGGAAGAAAGTTTGTTTTCTTGTGGATTTATTTTCACTTGGAAAGCACAATGTAAAAGTGGAGCCATGAAGTTTCTAATTACAAGCACTGTCTTTTCATGTAGATTATTTTCTCACAAAGCAAATGTTTCTAAATACAAACCATCAAGTACTGTCTTTTCATGTAGATTATTCTCTCACAAAGTGCTAGATATAAGTCTGCCTTTAAACAAAAACGGAGATTTATGTTCTACATTTTACTGCAGCTTCATTATCAGTCTCCGTCTTTACAGGAGAGTGGAAAAGGAGGCGAATGACTTCATGTTTTTATTTTCCTTGCCAATAGTGACCTCTAGTGGAGCTGCACAGTAATAGCAACTGGTTTGTAAACAGCTGAGTTGGAAAACAAGCATTTAGTATAGTCGGAGGTAGCATACCAGAGTAGAATGGAAGAAGTGCAGTGTGTGTTATCTATAATCGGATGCAATAAGAGAACATATGTTTAAATTGTTTGGTTTCTGTATTTCTTCGGACCACATGCATACACTCTAAAGTCTCAAACCCAGTGCAATGCATCACTGGTATGATGATAGAAACTTTCAAGTACCTCAAGGGAATCAACAAAGTCCAAGAAGGTAGCATCATTCAGAAAAAGAGATGTACAAGAACAAGGGGGCACAATTTGAAGATAGAGGGGCGACAACTCAGGGGCAACGTGAGAAAGTATTTTTTCACAGACAAGGTGGTGAATGCATGGAACAGCCTTTCTGAGGAGGTTGTGGGGTCAAAAACAGTGGGGGAGTTCAAAAATGCATGGGACAGACATAAGGCAATTCTGGTGGGGGTTAGGAAGAAGTAGGCTGTTGGTTATCTAGGATCTGCAGGTTATCCAATAGGTAGGGAAATGGGCAGACTGGGTGGGCCAAGCAGTCCTTATCTGCTGTCAGTCTATGTTTCTATGTTTATTGAGAGAATAAAGGAAATTTAAATGCTGAGACAAAACCCTTTATTTCCAACCTTGCTTGTAGATACTATAGTTAAAGTCAGCAACTATATACCAATGAGTGAATCATTTGACCACGAGTTGTCATTCAAAGACTATTTATAGTTTATTCCATTTTGAAGGGGGCTCCTCTCTAGCCAGGGAAGCATAGAATGTGTTGCCATATAGAGACTTAGAGGTCCATTCAATCTGACCAGATCTCTGCATGGCTCCATGCTGAGCTTTACACAAGACTTCATATAAACAGCCAACAGCTCTAGCAGTTGATTGTCATCCCCTTTCCCAGGTAGCCCATCCTCTTTTCTGCCTTGGGTCTTGATCCTTATATATTGTATATCCCTCTAAGTTTAAACCTCATTACAGTATTGGCTTTACCCAGCTCTCTGGGCAGTCAATTTCATTTTTCCACCACCCACTCTGAATTCCCCTCAACAGTTTCTGTGCCCTCTTGTGCCTGTGTCCTCATTCTTTATGAACAGGTCCTTATAGTCTACCTGGTTCATTCCTTGCAAGAACTCGTACATTTCAATCATATTTCCTCTGTCTCTCTTGGATTCTAGAGTATGCTTATTAAGAGCTGCCAACCTTTCCTCATAGGTGTTCCCAAACTGCCCCTGGATCATCCTGGTAGGTCTTATTTGTATAGTGCATTGCAGTCCCTGTCCTTCTTAAGGTGTGGACTACAGAACTGTTCACAATTATTTGGGTGGGGTCTTACTAGGGGCCTGTATCCAAGGTATAATTTAGGTTCTCTAGTCATTAAAAACTTTCAGTTTCCATTATTGGATGCCTCTTATCTCATTTGACAGGAAGGATTAAATTACTGAACATTAGAGCATGAAAATGTTTTCCAATAAAATACTCCCAGGAGCGTACTCCTCACTCTAAATATTGCAGTTAATAAATGCTTATCTTGTTTGACAGCATTTTTGCTAAAACCATCTCACTTTTAGTCAAGACAGTAGGATTTCAAGTCCAAAATTATCTTTGCAAACAATGCTAACAAGTCATGTATTAGGATGAGCAGCGAGAGGCAGCTAGCAACATAGCAAGCCAGAATAAAAAAGGCAAGCATGTAGAATCTTGTGAGAACTGATTGTGAAAGGCATCACATGCACTAAGCAGTGGCCTTTACATGTGAACCTGTGTGTCCTGGCCAGCTATGTCACTGGTAGCTGTGGTTCTACGATTGTGAAAAATGGGACCTCAGAGGGCAGGTGGTTTCTGTATTTCTTGCAGTGTTATTACACAGGATAGATCAAGATACAATATCTTGCCTTCTGTGCACTCCTGGTTTTACCAGTTTCACAGCTGAGTGGACTGAAGTGTGACTGGTTTAGGGTCACACAGTGAGCAAATAGTTGTGGAGGTCAAGTGTAACACAGTGGATTCACATCACAGGAAAGGGATGGCCATCGGATGCCACACATGCACATAAATCAATGCATACCAGTACCCGCAGGAGAGAAACCAAGGAGGAACATGCCCCCAGTCCACCCAGTGGAGATGCCTGTACCCCCACAAGCCCAAAGATGACCAATATGGCACACCACCCACCACCACAGTGGTCCTGGATAAGTGGTGGAAAACTGGACGTCCACGAAAAGGTCAGTTGTGGGGTGCCATTAGGAAGGGTGGACCAGGAAATTCAGGAGCAGAAACATAGGACAGAAAAAAAAAAGAATGATACATGGCAACTCAATAAATATCAGATGGAATCTGTTGACTGCCACTGTGAAGTAAAAGGTAGTCAAATGCATCAGTTTCTTCTCTTCTTCCTTGCAGCACATATTGCTAGAAATCCATCCAATCTACTGTGTAGAGGCACTTGGATGAGATCTTCCACTTCAAAGACAAATATCTATGATAAACTCCTCGACACAGTTTCTTTGCAATGGAAACAAACAAATGAACTGGCATGGGAGAGAAATCACCATCTCCCAATCCCATCTGTGTGCAGAGCCTTATAATATATATTAAAATAAAAAAAGTTATTTACACCAAAAGGAAAGGAGCACAAACAGACCTATTCATGCAGAACCATGATGAGATCTTTCCCTTAGAGGTTATATATATATATATATATATAAACACTGGAGGGGACATCTTGTGACCCCCTCCAATTATTTGCATAATAGCACACAGAGATCATATAGGCTGGTAGTATAGCTGAGGATAGATCAAGGAGCTGTGAATGAGCTTGATTCCCTCCACTTGCATACTGTGTAACTCTGAGTAAGTCACGTAACCTCACTGTGCTCCTGGGACACATCTGGAAATGAGCTTTGGCTCAGTGTGCCTTTCCCACCCAAACATTGTAAAAATAAAAAAATTAAAAATAGGACACTTGCATATGGAGGCATTTTTTCTAAGTGATGTTTCTTATATTTATATACAATCTCTGTGGTCATTCTTCTTGTCAGCTGAACACCCATGCACTTAGCTGCAGCAGTCCAAAGCAGCAGACCCCAATATAAGGTATATAGGTGTTTCATTTAATAGGCAGTTAGCCAGTCAAATAAGACAGACCCATCTAATGGCAATTATTTTTTTAACTCAATTTTTTCACCTATACAGCTGGCCAGAACGTTGGTCAGCTGCCTCCTTGCACCTGATCCTGCTTCACCATGATCCTCCCTAGCTTGTGACCCTGGTCCTCCCAGTCTACCCACAGCTCACCAGTTTGGGTAACCCCTTGGCTTGCACCCCATAAGGTGGGTCTGCTTTCAGCTACCTGATGCTCCCATGCATCTGTCTAATAACGAATAGTGCCATTGAAGTGCTGAATAAGTGCCTGGCCGAGATCCAGGACTGGATGTCCTCTTACTGGCTGAGGCTGAACCCTGACCAGATGGAGGTACTGGTGATTGAGACTAGTCATGGACGTGATGGTGGTGCCTCTGGGACGGTAACAGGGCTGGTTCTGGGATCTAACCCATTGATGACATCCTGTAGGGTGAGAAATCTGGGCATCATCCTTGATGACAGGTTGACACTTGATGCTCAGGTGCCTTCTGTTATCCAAAGTGTTTTTTACCATTTAACAAACATCATCCAGATTAAGCCCCCTAATTCTGCCCAAGGACCGGCTCTTACTAGTACATGTCTTTGTGACATCCAGGCTAGAGTACTGTAATGCTCTGTATTCCAGAGTCTGTGGAGAGAACCTCTGCCAGCTGCTGCTAGTGCAGAATGCAGTGGCCAGGTTGATGACTGGCCTGCCCAGGTCTTGTCATATGACCTCGATCCTGCAAGATCTGCATTGGCTGCCTGTCAGGTGGAAGATCATCTTCAAGGTGGGCTTTCTTGACAGGGGTTGGCAGGGGAAGGAGAGGATTGAGCATCTGGAGGACTGCTCTCATCTCCCAGGGTGGGCTGCTGGAGATTCCCGGTGCAGTAGCAGCCTCTGGTGGAGACTAGAGACGGCACTAGCATTGGGATGCAGAAGAGGGCAGGATGTCGGCAGGCTCCAGTGGTGAGATGCAAAATATAGCCACACAGGAAGCCATTGCATGCTGTGTCCTGAGGGGAAAACCTTAGCAGGAAAAAACCCTGCCTCTGCGGTAGGCAACAGTGGGATCAGTGGCCAGGCCCCATGTCCAGTGCCGGGCTCTACCACCCCATGCTCCCAGTCTCCCTCTTCCTCCCCCCATCACTCTACTAGATTCTAGATAGAGTGCTGGGAGGAGATGGTGGTCCCACCCTGGGGGGATTCAGAGCTGGGGGGTTGTGCGGCCGGGTGAGGTTGGAGGGAGAAGGGCCCAACCAGAGAGTGCAGAGGTGGGGGCTTCAAGTGGGCAGCAGAGCTGATGTCGAGAATCCACACCTGAGAGAAGCCACTGAAGTAGGACATAAACAGAATTGAAAAAAAAAGGTGAGCTTGCTCAGTTATACGGCCCTACCTAGTTCAGGCCCTGGCTATCTGTCTGACCGCCTTACTCCTGCCGTCCCAGTATGCTCCCTCTGTTCCTCCACTGAGGGCTTCTAGCAGTTCTGAGGAACAGGCTGAAAACCTCAGGTGATCATTCTTTCAAGGTGGCAGGCCTAGTCCTCTGGAACTCGCTCCCCAGATTTCTGAGGGAAGCCCCACTGGTGGAGGCATTTAAGAGGGGTTGGAAATCTCATATTTTTAAGAAAACATATTTTGAAAACTGACACCGATTTTAATTGTTACTTATTTATTACTATTTTAGTAATTAATTTATTGTATAATTTACACCCTGTATATTCTGTCTGTTTAACCTTGCTTGCTCTATATATCCTTTTGTATGGTGCCCAGAGCCCCTGGGATTAGGCACCATATAACTAAACATTTACTTATTTACTTATTAATTCCCAGCAGGCAGAGATGAAGGCTGGATGGATAGCGGGGGTCAGGAGGACAAGAACTGGCTGTGGGTGTGGTGGCACACAGCGTCATCTGCCCAGCCAGCGAAGTTATCTGCCTTGCAGTTCCCCAGCATACTGGACATGTCCTGCTGACATCAGGTATGCTCCCACACCTGATGTACCAATGTCTACCTCCCCTCCAGTTCCCTTGTGATTGCAGTCTCTGGCTCACTGACCCCCAGCTGTTGCCAGGGTCAGACTTTTGCTGAACGCTGCAGCCTACCCATCCTGGAGGAGGAGGAGGAGAGCAGTCCCCGGGATGCTTGATCCTCCTCACCCTGACCATCCCTCCAGGCTTGTTCCCAAAGCCGGGTCTTCTGCCTCACAAGTGGCAGTGCTACGAATTCTGCCAGTGGGCCAGCTCTCTAATATCAGTTATTGCCTAGGCAATTGCAGGTCACTGAAAGGACAAAACAGGAGAGGGAGTGACTCTGCAACACAGTGAGGTGTTAGCATGTTGGCCAAGTCTGGTTGTGTCACCACTCAGTTTAGGGTCTGCTCACAGCAGGATAGTGGCACTAAGTTGCAACAGGTCCTGAAGTTTAGGGGAAGTGGGAAATCCAATATTCCCAAATTTATTCGGAAACAAATGTAGAACTAGATATAGTAGGTATACCCTGCAAACCAGTTGAGCAACATCCACTCCAACTTCAGCCCGTCTGAATATATACAGTACATTCTGTATAAATAATAAAAGTGTTTCAAAAAAACAAAAAGAGCAAACCAACTCTCTACTTGAGGCAAACGTAACAAATTATTTTATCCTCATGCTGAAGAAGACAGTATAGTGCAGTGGTTTAAGGCTCTGAGCTGCACATCTGGAGACCTGGGTTTGAATCCCATAGCCCCCACTTGTATACTGTGTGACCCTGAACAAGTCACTTAACTTCTCTGTGCTCCCAGGTCACACCTGTAAACAAGCATTCAGCTTAGTGTGCCACTCCTGGTTAAACAATTGGAGAAAAAAAAAGAACACTCCAGCTAAATACTGGGCCCTATTTTCAGAAGATTTGCTCATGCATTGTGGAAGGGTTATGCACCACATTGGAAAATGTTCCTGAATACCACAAATAATGGACTATTCATTATTTAGAACTGAATAACATATCATCCCCACTATTCCTGTCTTTATATTTGGGAAAGTAAGAACAAATAAAGAAATTATTAAAAGTCTGTCCTCCTCCCTCAGGTGGCCAGAGCTGATCCCTGCTCAGCCCACCTCCTCGGTGGTCACCCCCACCCCATTCTCTCTGTTGCTCTGCAGAAAAAAATCTGAAGTAACAGCAGCTGGCTTGGGGTAGTTGGCACATTGCCAGCTTCCAATACCATCTTTATAAGATGACCCTCTCCCTAGCTTTACTTTCTTAAAGTCCTGTGTGAAACTAGTTGAGGGCAGTTTTTTTTTTACCCAGTGGTTTCCTGTTACCCGTGAGCATGCCATAACATTGTTTTTTAGCCTTCACTTACATTCTATTAAATCTTTTCAAGATTGTACCTCCATTGTTTCTCTGATTTTGCATGCTGGTGTCAGCAATTTTTGTTTTTGATTCATATACTTTTCGGTAGCACAGGGGTGACCTTTTTTACTTGCAGTTGATTCGATAGTCTGCCTAGTGTCACTGAATAACATGGACTGCTGTTCCCCCCCCTCCAAGCATACACTGCTGTCATTGATAGCACTAGTGGCAACCAGCAGGCATCAGGTTCGAGAGGGACCACTGATCTAGCATAGATATTTGCTACCGTTGCCCATCCCCCCCAAAAAAATATACAGATAGGGGTCGGGCTTCATGGCAGTTTTTGCCTTTAGGACACTGGGCAAGTCGGGCTGTGGGGTCATCTTCAAAAGACAGTTTATAGGGAGCTTGTACTGTTCCAGCTCCCTTTTAACAGCTGTTGTTCCTTTATACTTCTTGTTTCTAGAGCAGTGGAGGGATGGGGTGGGGTGGTGTGTGGGCAGCCAATGAATGGGATGATTGGTGACCATGGGTCTAGCCCGGCCACCTTGAGGGGAGAAAGGATTTTTTAGTCGTTTTGTTATTTTAGACATGAATAATGGATTCCCAAATATTTGGCTTTCCGAATAGGTATTTTCGGATTAAATTATTTGCATATCCCTATACTGTGTATGCTTGTACACATTGCACGTTTCAGTGGCATCACCTAAGTTCTGGTGGTTTCCGAGGAGACTGGGGACAGCCATTTTTCTGAAAATAAAATGTTTACAAATGTGGATGAGTAACCAGCTTGCACATGTGAGTCCTTTGAACACAGAGCCCTTATATTATGAAGATGTTGCAATACTAGAGTGCTGTAAAAGGTGCACTGTCAACCTATAGGAACTCAAAAAGGACATTTTAGAGGCATACTTCTATTAAAATAGTAAAGTCCCAGCCTCTTAAAATGCAAGTACACTTGAAATGAATCAACTTTAAAAACAGGATGATGTGAGATTTGATTGGGTGTTTCTACTTTCACTGTGAGTACTGAAGCTTTTGTAGAGACAGTGTTTATTCTCTACCACCATCAGACTTGTTTATTTCACTTTGTTGTGATAGCGGCACTGCTGAAAAAAAACTGCAGGTAGACTGTTTTACAGCAAAGGAGGAACCAGCAGTTTAACTTTCTGTAGCAGGGACACTTCTGCTGCTCTTTTTCCGAAGATACTGTATAGATTAGAAGTTGAATATGCACATAATATTTACCATGTTAATCTTTTCTACTGGTTTATTTTTTTAAATGCCATTTCAATGTGTAATTGTATTTCAAGTTGTCATTACCAAAAAGTTTAGATATATGTCACTGGACTTGATAGTCTTATCTTTCTGGTGCGTATGGGGGTAGTCTTCCCCTTGAAGAAGCCAGCAGGCAGGCCAGCCTTAGAGCTTCAATCACACTGATATGTTTTTGCATACTTGGTAATGTCACTTGATATGTGGTAAAAGGTGGCCAGTTCCCTGGAAGAAGTCACTGGGCAGGCCAGCCTTAGAGCTTCAATCACATCAATATGTTTTTTTGTTTTCTTGGTAATGTCACTTGATATGTGATAAAAAGTGGCCAGCTATCTTGTAACAATTTCCTCAGGTACACCCTGCTTAAGCCCAAGCCCAACAGATACATGAAAACTGAAATTATGAAAGGCACATTTGGACTCGGATGCACTGAATCATTTTGACATGACTAACTTGGCAATGCCAACAGTAAATAAGAAAAATAGATTTTTCATAGCAGCTTGATTTAGCATAACAAAAATTAATCAGTTGCTAGTTCACTTTGTTAGCATGGCATTTCTAGTGATATAATTCTGAAGTGACTGTTCTACTGAAAATGTGTGGATTTGGCCAGTAGTAGCACTGTCTCATTGGTGACGAACACATTAAATGTGTGTTGTGAATCTGAAACCATTCATGTCTTTCTCATCCAACAGGTGTCTGGACAGCCTACACTGATGTGACATATCTGTACATATATAAATCAACACTATTTTTACTGCATATTTTGTACAAATATTCACAGTAGCCATGTACTGTAGTTTGAATCCAATAGACTATTAAACATTTTGGTGGAATTTAACCGAACTCTTGTTTCCTACTGTCCTTGTCAGTGTCAGTGGTTTTATCCTTGGTGGTCACTGCTCTAGTCATTTTCTTCAGGTTGCACAATTCTTAACTGCATCACCGACTACCTGAAGGCTGGGGACCTGTTTTCAAAAGGATTTCTCATATTCTATGTCTATGGCAAAAACATTTTTTGAAACCCTTACACAATTATCTACATGAAAAGGTTGCTTTTTAAAATGTTATGCTTGCTAGAATGATGGCCAGATTCTCATCCTAAGTCCCAGATCTCAGTCAGAGCTAGCAGGAAGCTGAGCACAGTCCGGGGGGGGGGGGACTGTCCCTACTTAACAACCCGCTGGTACTCTAAAGGGACATGGCAACTGCCCATACTTGGCAACCCTCTGGTAGTCTAAAGGGATAGTAGTAAAAGTAGAAGTAGTGGTAGTAGTGAAATCTTTTTTTTGACAGGATAAAAGGATAGGGACACCCTGCAGCCCGGGACTCACTCTGACACTTATTAGGGTTTGGAGCAGAGTTGCAAAAGTAGAATGTGCTCTGCCCCAGTGCTCTGGTGTCGTGCAGTGGGTCCTATCTTAATCTAGTTCATCTCCCTGACTACGGCAGTTGTCTCTTTACGTGTCTGTCCCCTGGAATCTTGGAAATCATGAGGTTATCTAAGCAGTGAGTATCAGTGTCTAACACAAGGAACAACCTGCTGCAAAGGTAAAAGATTCTAAGAGACAGTAGGAACCATGACAGTGAATGAGATCTTGGTGATGTAAGGCAGAAAAACGTGGAAGCAGAGCAATAGCAAAATATTTTGGTCATGCACAGTTTATTCTTTTCCTAGTATTTTTTTTTTTAGTTCATACTCAGTTCTGTCACTGATAGGTAGCATTATCCCCTGGCCGCAGGATGATCTCATCACTGTTACTCTCTCAAAGTCTGCCCTGCCAATGTCTCCCAGTAGATGCTGTCTTTGGTAACTCCTTAGAAAAGGAACAATTATCACGCTGAGCTAGCAGAGTGCTATGCTACTCAAAAACTGAAGTTATACGAGTCACTTTTCAGTTATCACATTATACCTTAGACACAGTACGTTTTGTAAACATGACTCTTAACGTATCGGAACATTACAAAATTTATATAACTTGTACGTTTGCTTCTCCCCTTTCAGAAATTAGATTCTAAACCTAAATGATGCTCTGCTGGTTTGGAAACAAACAATAAAAATGAAAATCTGTTCAACACAAAATGAAGCATAATCTCCATGAAAACTGTATAACATCCTGTATTTTTAAAACATGCTATATAGTATTTATTGATTTTGGCCCAGATCAATTACAGTCTATGCATAGGGCAGAATGACCACAAAAATGCAACATACCTACAAAAGATCTGCTACAGCAATCCCCACTAGTTACTTCGTAAGGGAAAATATACACGGTTAAAAGCCTGGCATCAAAGTTATATATAGTCCAAAGAAGACAGTTTTAGTTAGTTAGTTAGTTAGCTAGTTATTGATATTTGGTGACTGGGTAAGCCCACTGGAACAAAAATCCCAGTTTCAGGGAGAACCCTGAATTAGTTACAGGTAGCAGTAAATAATAGATCCAAACATCAAGGAGCATTATACAAACATCAGTTACATAGGTGGGTACATAACTGGGTATAAATATTAAGGTGTTTCGTGCAAAAACAAGCTGTACAAAACCATTTAGTGCAAACTGTTGCAACAAGAAAACTATTTACAACATAATAATGTTACATACTGTAAGTCTTAGAGACTGTACTCACAAATTGGACTGTGAAATTAAAGAGCTAGTGTACTGCTTAAAACTACTATTAATTTTTAAAGCAGTCAACCATTAACTTTTCTGTCTGCGGTACTTTTTCTTTTCTCCTTCGGTTAATTAGAAGATTGTTTCCCCTTATGTTAGTAGGTGTGATGTGTGAGAACAGCATTCTCTGCCTGGCAGCTAACATATCTGTATTTACTCCCCCACTACATCATCAGCATTGTGACGTTACTGATTGTGACATCACTGCTACTTAGGAAGAGCCACTCAGTGGCTCCCCAGTCAGTCACCTGTGATGTCACTGTCAGTGAGCTCACAATGCTGATGATGTAGTTGGGAGGATAGAGATATATATGTCAGCTGCCAGGCTAAGAGCTGATCCACACACTCGGCACAATATTATCACATAGAAGACCTTCCAATGAAGAAAAAGGAAAGAAAAACTTCAGAAATAAAAAATAACAACTGATTACTTCTTTAAATTTGTATTATTTATCTGTCTACCTGTTTTGACTGCACTCCCTCTTTAAAGTACAATTTGAGAGCAGAGAATGAAAACAACTAAGAGAACAAAGCACTTTACGTCAGTATCATTGCTTACATCCAAGGCCTATGGAATTCAGCATTTCTGCAGCCCTGGAACTTTCCGCAGAATTTGCATCATGCTGCAGATTATAGATACTGCTACAGAATTTATTTGTTTCTGGTTAATTTTCATTCAGATATACAGTTTTTCCATAGTGCCCAGCCCTGTTCTCCATCTTATTTATCCTGAAGTCCCTCCTCTCTTCTCGGCATGTGATGTCATCGATGACATCCAATCATATTTTAACCAATAAGAGGACTGCAATCTGCCACATAAATGAATAAACCATGCCACAAAAAGCTAGGGGCCCTGTAGCAGAAATCAGGACAAAGTGCCACAGAACACTAGGGGCCCTTGCATGACAGCATTTAGATAATGTTGCAGTCATGGGACTTCCGGTTACATCACTGACCAGCATGGAAGCCTGAGAAAGAGTTCAGAGACTGTGGTGATTTAATCCTTTGTAATTCAGTGCTACTGCCCTCCAGAGTGACCTCAAAAAGCACTGAGTGTTAAGTATGAGTCAAACAGCAAAAATGAGGGGATGATTTATGGTGAAAGAGAGTACCAGAAGGAGAGCTAGAGCAGACCGCAACCCCAGCGCCTCTCCCTCCCGAGCCTTGGAGTCAGTAGCAGGTTTGGGCAGTAAGGAAGAAGAGACGACCTTGTGGCACAGCTCAAGAGATGGCAGAGTGACAGCTCATATAGTTAAAATGATCCAGAGAATCAATGCCAATGTCAAGGATATCAAACAAGATTTTAAACACCTGGAAAGGTGGACTACAGACCTGGAGACCGGAGCTGATGGACTGAGAGAGGACATGCTTAAACTAAGCTGCATGGTAGTATTTCTGGCAAAAAGAAAACAGGAGCTCACTGGGTGAGCTGAAGATGCTGAGTCGAGGGGTCGGAGGAAGACAATACACATATATGGCTTCCCAGAAGTAAGCGAGCAGAATGACCCTCCCGAATTCATCAGGTCCTGGCTGAGACAAGAGCTCCAAATCCCTGAGGCGGGACACCTGGAACCGGAGAGGGTGCACAGGACGTTAGGCCCCCAACCAAGAAATGATGCTTCCCCTTGGTCCATTTTGGTAAAATTCACAAGGTACCCATCAAAGAAATGATTTTAAGAAAAGCTTGGGCCAAGAGAGACTTAAACCTAAACGGCAAAAGGGTATTTGTAGACCAAGATTTCCCGCCTTCCATGATACAGAAACAGAAAAAGGTTTTGGCTGTCATCAAGCAACTGGACGACAAATAAAGCACAGCTCCGCTACCCTGCTGAACTCTTGATCCTCTAGCAGGAGGGGAACAAACACAATGAGACCTTAACCCAAGCTAGCAAGCCACTTTCCAAAGCAGGCACTGAGATTCCAGACTGCCAACACGAACTAACCAAGCAGACGTTACTTCAACTGCAGTGGTCCAAGACGGGCAAGAAAGGGCAGAAGAACAAGTTAAGAGGGTCAGGCAAACCCAACAAACAGTTGTGCAGAGACTTGGTTCATATCAGCAAAAGCCTGATCAAACAAGTAGACACTTGATCTTCTTGAGGACTCCCAAAAGAAGTTGATTGGAATAGCCACTGAGGAGGGCTGCTGAGGCCTAGAGAAAAATTCCTGTTCGAGAGTATCCTTTAACTTAAATGCCTTGGTTCCTTTATTAAAATGAAGGAATTCAGAGAAGAAAGACTTACGAGTACTGTTATGATCTATGCTTTCATTGTCTGTTATGGGTTAATTCAGCCCTGTTTAATGTTTAAGGTTTAAGATTTAAAACTTGATGTTGAGCACATTTACAGGGGGAAGAATTTTACTGCCGACTGGCTTAATCATGGTCCAGGATTGGTGCAGTTTGGGACCGGATGAAGGGCCAGAGATCTGACAGCTAGAAACGGGGAGGGGGGTTCTCTGTTTGGAGGAGCTATCCTCCCCATTGCACTGTACTTTACTTCTATGCATTTCAGTATATTTTTGCTCACCAATCAGGGAGGAAAGCAGAGTAATCATTTTTTTTTTTCCTCAATGCCAATTGTTGCCCCCGGGTTGGTAACTGGCAGAACTCTGCAGAAACAGGTGCCAGTAAATGGATGGGCCTCTCCCGAACAAGGGGGGGGGCTCCCAGAAGCTCTGAGCAAGCCTGAGGTTCCCTCCCCATGAGTACACCTCTGTGAAATAAAGAGACTTGCTTATTGGTGAGCAATACAACTGTTCACCAAGTATCAAAGCCCAGAATTTGGCGAATTTCCAATTATGGGGTATGAAAGACCTAAGCCAGGATGCTCACTGCTGCAAAAACAAATTTCTCATTTATAGTTCGAGCCGCAGTACCTGGAGGGGAATGTACCAGATTTAATTCCTGAAAGGGGGGGATCTCTCAGCAGGAGGTGGGAGAGGAGGGCTCCTGCCCATCCCTGAATTGAAACATGGAGTCACTGAAGGTCCGAGAAGCAGTCCAGCTCCCCAGCATCAAGCCTACATTCACTTAGAGGGGCTCAGCCGAGGCGCCTAGTGACACTTGTTCATCTCCTGGAGACCGTGCTCTCCCGCTGAGTCCACAAGGCAGATGAGGCAGGGAGCTGGTTTGCGCTCCAGGTCAGAAGGTGATACCTTCTGGTTCTATTCTATTTCTGTTGTTGAAAGGAAGAGACGGGTATTATGGTGTTGTTTTCTGTACATAGTTCTGGTTGTAGGGGAGGGGTTTGTTCTCAGTGGTGGGGTTGGGGATTATCTCAGCAAGACCTTACTGCATAGGAAGGGGTGTACTTTGGATGCAGCAAAACGATGGGTGACTTATCAGATAATTTACAGACCAGGCGGGCCCAGATGGAAGGCTCGACCGGGGAAGGGAAAGAAATACCTCAGACAAGTTTCAATCCCTGAATGTAAAGGGAATTAACACTCCCTGTAAGAAAACCTCAATTTTAAGAGACCTAGCCAGGTCCAGATGTGATGAAGAGTTGTTGCAGGAGACGCATCTCTCTGCCCTCGAGCACACGAAGCTGAGACACTCGTGACTGGGGGATGTTGTCGCCTCTTCACACCCGAATGCCAAAAAGGCAGGAGTGGCCATTTTAATAAGGAAGGGCCTTAATTTCACTAAGATTAACACCCATGCCGATTCTGAAGGGCAGATGGTTGTAGTTACAGGGAGGATAGCTGACAGGATCCTGCACATAATAAACATTTATGCCCCCACCCCAGCAATACCCAATTTTTTAGACAAGTCTTTGGCTATATGGCTACCCAAGAACAAGGGCAAATCATTTTTTTGGGGGGGGGACTGCAACTGCTTGGAAAACACAGCTTTGGACAGGTCAGGAATCCAGAAACCAGCTGACAAACTTGCAGTTAGGGTCCTCTCTAACCTAAGAATAGAAGCTGGCCTTGTGGACACATGGAGGGAACATTACCCCACCAGTAGAGATTATACCTCTTACGCCCATGCTCAAAAATCCTGTTCTCGATTGGATAGATTCTACACACAGAAATCATGGGCACATACAATTATAGATCAAGAAATCTACCTGGTTTGCCTATTGGACCATGTCAAATTGGTTTAGAGTTTGGGGTTAGGCCCTTCAAGCAGGACGACCTGGTGGCTAAATGCAGGACTGCTGAAGGAACAAGCCTTTGTTCTTAAAATTAAAGAAGCCATTTCTAACTATCTAGCAAAGAATATCAATACTACAAAGTTAAAATATCTATGGGATGGCTTGAAGGTGGTGGTAAGGGGAGAAGCCATTTCCTATGCAGCTTATAAAAAGAACGCGAGGGAACAGCAGCAAGAGAACTTAGAATTACAAAATTAAGGAGCTGGAGACAATACACAAAAGTGGAGAAGATGGCAATATCTTGGAGGAACTCCAGAAAGCTAGGGAGAAATTATGACAAGTCATAACTGGTAAAACTGAAAACTCACCCAGATTTATGGCTCAGAAATACTACGAAGGGGGACTAGAGCTGGCAGATTGCTAGCCTTTAGGCTATGAAAGCAGATGACACACAGGCATGTACCCATGGTAAGACATTCTGACCCTGTTAAGGAGGCAGTAACCAATCCCCAGAAAATAGTATACTGCTTCCAGCAGTTTTGCCAAAGGTTATACATCTCTGGGGGCTGTGACAAGCACGAGGAGAAAATTACATATTTTTTAGAAAAGTTAAATCTGTCTAGGCTTGCGGCCTCACAAGAATTGCTGTTGGACCACCCCTTTACACAAGAGGAGCTCCACATAGTAATCAAAGGCCTGAAACACAATAAATCCCCAGGCCATGATGAGTTCATTGACAAATACTACCAGAAATTCATGAAGGAGCTAGCCCCTCTTTAACTGCAGGTCTGTAATGTAACCCACGAGTCCCACGAAGTCCCGGATAATTGGGCTAAAGCCCTGATAATAGTCATACACAAGCCAGGTAAGGATGTGGCACTTTGTAGCAGCTACCGCTCCATTTCACTCTTAAATGTGGATGTTAAGATTTTTGCCAGAATGCTTGCCAATAAGCTTCAATCGGTAATCACGCAGTTGATCCACCCTGACCAGGTGGGCTTCATGCAAGGCAGACAACTCCATGATAATGTTAATAGACTGCTTACCATAATGTCCTTGACTCATAGAGGGATGGGAGAGCATATCTGCTGTAGTCATAACATTAGACGCTGAGAAGGCGTTTGACTGCCTGGAATGGCCTTATCTGGCGGCAGTCTTACAGAAGTTTGACTTTGGAGCTAGATTCAGAGCAGGGGTGGCAGCACTGTATAGTGGCCCGATGGCACTGGTCAATGAACGAGACATTATCACAACCCTTCACCATAGGGAGGGGAACAAGACAAGGCTGTCCCCTGTCACTCTTGCTCTTTGTGCTTAGCATGGAGCCCCTAGCTGAGGCGTTCAGGTCCTCCCCAACCATCAAAGGCATACAGCTGGGTTCGGTGGATAACCATATCTCGCTGTATGCTGATGACACCCTTTTGTATTTGGGAGATCCAGAGGTCTCTCTTCCTGAGGCACTGAAGTTACTTGCTGACTATGGTAGTTTTTCAGGCTTTAAAATCAATGAGACAAAGTCAGAGATCTTACTGGTTGGCCCAGGGACCTCAGTAAGAGTGAGATCTTTGACCAATCTTAAATGGGTGTCAGGGAGTTTCAGGTATCTAGGAGTCCACATTCCTCTGGACACTAGTAAGCTATACTGACTAAACCATCAGAGGCTGCTAGAGGAAATAAGGAAGGACTTCAAGAGATGGTCAGTTCTCCCTGTATCCATTACAGGCAGAGCTGAGGCAGTGAGAATGAACATCCTGCCAAGAAATTTATTTCAGTTTGATTCTATCCCCTTGAGTCCACCAAGGAAATTTTGGAATGATACCCATAGAATACTTCAGAAATTTATTTGGGCTGGAAGAAGGCCAAGGTTAAAATGGGCCATGCTTAGGGTAGATAAGGGCAAGGGAGGCCTGGGGATCCCAGATATTCGGGGCTACCATAGAGCAGCACAATTACACCTGGCGGCGCTCAAGTCACCTGGGGAGACCCCTTGCTGGGTAGCCATGCAGCAGGAGTTAATAGGGAGGAATGTTCTGGACTCCATCCTGTTTAGTGGGAAACATTCCGGGGCTGTAAATGCCCTCCTCACCCCTGGGCTTAAAAACATGATGAAAGTCTGGCAGGCTACATTAAAGGAATTTAAGCTTCAGGGGGCTATCCCCATGTTTGGGCAAATATCCAGTTCAGTGCACTTTGCCCCGGGAAGGGAAAATCCAGTGTTTAGAAGATGGAGGGGAGGGGGACTAGATACCTTCTCACAGGTTTTTGAAGGTAAAACACTAAAGAGTTTTACACAATTAAAGCAGGACTTCCACTTACATCAGACGGACTTCTATGGCTACTTACAACTGAGGCATTTCATACAGACTAAGGCCTGGAGAGGCTACACCCGCACTAACCCTGAATACCAGATACTGGAGTTCCTCCTGGGTATTGCACGGGGCACTTGCCCAAAATTACATTTGATATCCACCTCATACAAGTGGTGCAAGGGTGACCCAGATAGACACATGCAACAGATCCAGCAGAGATGGAAGAGGGAATTGAACATTGATGGGGAGGGTACCCTAATTAGATGGGATTTAGTTTGGGGCTTGGCACAAAGAACGATGGCCTCCCCCTCATGGAAAGAATTTAGGTGGCAGGTTCTGACAAGGTACTTTAGGAATCCTGAGATCACGAAACACTTTGGGGGACCTCCATCCGGGAAGTGTTGGAGAGGGTGTGACTTAATAAGGACCCATGAGCATATCTTTTGGAGTTGCCCCAAGATAAAGGAGTTTTGGAACTCAGTCTCCAATCAGATGGAAGATATACTACAGATACAGATTCCTAGAGACCCCGCTACTTACTCTTGGGGGGAGACCCACCCGGAGTTAGGGGACCCAAAGCTAAATATTTGCTCCCAATCCTAATTGCAGCAGCACAGAAAGCTGTAACTAAGCTATGCCTGACTGATACATCACCAACCGAAGAACAGTGGTTGGCAATCTATAATCAAATCAGAAGCATGGAGCTCCTTACAGCCAACCTGCGATTGCAGCCAGAATTATTTAAGGCTTGTTGGGTTGCCCTTTCTAGACTTTATGGGGAGGAAGGAAGGAATGAGTCACAATTATAGATATGTTGGTGAAGGAGACACTGGAGGGATAAACCGCCAATTAAAGAGGCAGGTACCCTTGAAACAACGTATTCCACAATTACTGTTTCTGTCACTGTACCCTATCATATTTAACTATTTATTGGTCTTATTATTTCACCATCTACCACTATACTATCCCTAAAGAACTGCATTACTATGAAAAGGAATAAGTTTTGCTGCAGGGAAAGGGGGGTTGGGAGGAGAGGGTTGTTTGTGTTAAATGTTGTCCGTCCCTTTTGAGCTTGTTGTCCATTGTTGTTTATTACGCACCTGTGCAGTGGTCAAGACAAGTCTCAAATTGTAGTTGATAACATCAATTTTTAGCCCACGAGGCCTGTTCGTCAATGGACTGTGATGACTATTGCATGAAAGTGTGTAACTGTTTGTAAAGTTTAAAAAAAAAAAAATTAAATTATAATTAAAAAGAAATGTTGCAGTCATAGATAAGCGAGCAAAAAGGACTAACAGTTTGTTTTTTTTATCAGTTATGGTCAGTTGGGTAGTTAAGGGCCCCACCACATCAAAACAGCACACCCAATCATCAGTACTTAGGATGGTTTTGACAATTGAGAAAATATGTTTAGTACACTGCAGACTTGTTGTGCAATTTTATTAGGCTAGGTATTTTATTTATTACGCTCCCTGCTAATAATGCAGTGCTTTTTACAGCTCAATGCCTGACAGACATAACAACACACCACAAATACAGCAAATATATGGTGAAAACAACAGCAAATGTAAAAAGCAGCAGCAGCATAAACAGACAAACTCCCATTGTAACACATTAGCTGACTGGGCCAAGGAAAGTTTTTTTTTTAATTTTATTTTTGAATTTTTGTTCGGGACCACAAACTGACTTGAAACTCATTTCCATGTGTGTCCCAGAAGCACAGGGCGGTTAAGTGAATTAAACAGAGTCACACAGTATGCAGCTGCAGGTTGTGGGATTCAAACCCAGCTGTTGTGGAGCTCCAGGTTCACAGGTTGCTTCTGTATCCTCTAGGCTAAACTGCATCAACTGGCTCTCATTAGCAGTCAATCTGATGGAGGTAGGAATGGAGTTTCAGAGGACAGGAGCTGCAACCCAGGATGCTCTGTCCCCTGCTGACCTCACATTTTAGTGGGGGATAATTAGAAGCTCCTTGTCCCTACAACAGAGAGCTCTCCCTGAGCGATGAGAGATTGGAAGCTTGCAGAGGTTGGATGGGTCTAATCCACTAAGGGCCTTAAAGCTAGCAATAATACATGTCAGGGTGAGCAGTACAAGAGCTTTTGGACCATTTGAAATGGCCATAGTTTTTCAGACTCCTGCAAAGGTTAGCAGAAGTATTAAGCTGAACACATACATACAGCCTAGCAGTCCACTAGACACTGACATCATAGTAGCTGTACAGTCAGACTCTAAAGCAGTTAACAGTCTGATAGAATGGTCTGACTTAAGGGACAGGGGTCACGATTGCAAGGTCTCCTTTCTGTTTTTTTATAAACTGTCCAATAACAGTTCCCATGGTCCTTGTCCCATGGTTCCAGCTGGCACCCCTTGGTGTCGTGGAGCCCAGGCCTCATTTGAGGTATGTAACCCCTAGATGGCGCTATCCCAGGGGCTACTACCCCCGCCTGATTTGCCACTAACAGGTTGAGGGGCCTGGATCCAATGGCGGGTGCCTCCACCCAGAGGTCAGGGTTTGCAATAGTTAAACTAACTTGGTCACAGCCCTCTGGGACACTGCAACCCCCCTTTCTTCCCACTAGTGGCCCACACAATATATCAGAATTACCTTCACAGTATACACTTACCCCCAGGTGTGGTCTCGCACTGGGACCTCCTGTGAAATGAGATACAGTGCAACAATCACAGTACAGTACTTTAACATAGACAAATACCTCAGACAGTATAACTTTGCTGAAACAAGCAGCTCTGATTTATTTAGGGGATATAACAAGGACAGGGGAAATCAGGTTAATTAGCTTATCACTCTAATAATTCTCATATGGCTCTGTGCACAGGCCTATCCCTATCAGTTACTGTCCCTGGGTACCCAAGCCCTAGTGGCTAGTCCAAACCGTGGCAGCTGGTAGGGCCCTTTCACACAGAGAAAAGGAGAATTAAACAGTCAGCAGTACAGTAATTCCATTTGGATTTAATGTGGCAATTCAACAGGGAGCGACCCTGAATTAGTACTCACGACCTCCAAATAAGATAGGGTCCTTCAATGTCAGCAGGGCTCACTTGAGGTACACAAACCTCTTCACACATCCATATAAAAGAAAGCACTATACCAGGCAGGCTGCATCTGTATCCCGATCGCAATTACTGCACAATACCCGGAGAACCACAGCAGATTCAGTTCCTGACAGACCGACTGCAATTTTCAGCAATTCTTCCAGTCTTCTACAGGGTGAGCCTGGTTTCTACTCTTCAGAGATCCTTTGATTCTTTTCACAGGACAGATTCAGTCCTAACAAGCTGTTACACAAGCTGCAGACCGGAACTCTGGGCCTTACACGTTTTTGATTAAAACTGCACACTGAAAAAGCACAGGGCTCCTTCCTTCTTCACTGCCAAAGCTCAACTGAAACTCCAACTGACAAAACCGGCACTTCCTTTGAGTTCCTCCCAGTTCTTGACTGGATTGGCTGTCACTCACAATAGACTGCTGCTGTTGGTCCAAAAGGTGCTGAAGTCTAAACTACATCTCCAGAGTCACTGCCCATACAATCCTCTTGTGGCTGGCTCAGATTATGAGTCCAAGTTCTGATTCGTCCAAGGCACCATTTTAGAGCTAGCTTACCCACACTGATTGGTCCAGTTCAGCAGTTCAAAACTAGAATGGGGAACTAGCAGACACAGTTCTGACTGCAAAAGAAAGCAGGTTAGACAAACTGTAATTTCATTATTACTCTAAATAATTTCTGGCAAACAGTTACATCTTTCAGATAGGTTCCTTTGCACTCTAGTGACTGCAAAAATGGAGTGAATTGGCAGCAGCTTGAGTGGTACTCAGAGAAGCACACAGTCCCCCATACAAACTAATTATGTCTGCAAGCAGACAGCTCTTAAAGAGACAGTACCAGAGGCTCTAAAAACACTCACTGATAAATGGCTTAAATGCCAAACACCATTCAGGCTTGGAGCATTCAAGCAAGCTCCTGGAAGTCTTTTGGGAACCCCCATTTGCAGAGGGGTTACAGGTAGAAATTACATTGCAACCATTTCCCCCAACCCGCTTATCTATCAATGGGGAACCATTGACATAGTCTCCCACATTGAGTGGACCCGCCTCCCTGCTTTTCTTTTAGCTTTTTATTTTCCCTTGTCATAAGGGAAGAAAATGTGCTGGGAAGGGTTTTTTGCTGAGTAGCTACTCTATCCTTTGGCAACTTAGAACACACTGTCAAACAGTGGCTCCCCTTTTTGGACAAGAGCCAGTACCCATTTGGTGTTCCTTTCACTAGATCCTAGCTAGGATACCAGAACGAGGAGAAATTCATAAGTGGGTGTGGACTGGGTATTTTTAAACCCTTAAAGTACATACCTGTTGGTTATGATGCCAAGTTACAGTTATCTGTTTTTTACTTACTTGTTGTAGTTATCAGTTATGGTTGTTGTGCCAGCCCACTGGCACAGCAGTAAGGCATCCGCTAGTGGTGCCGACATCCCGGGTTCAGTGATGGACTCAGGAGTCAGAGGGTCGGACACGGGAGAAGGACTGAGTGTCCTGCGGACTACTTTTCTTCTCTGCGAGGGGGGGTACCTGGTACTTTATGGGCCCCGGCAGAGGCTGGGGGTACCACTGCAGCTGGTACCATTACTTGGGGGGACAGGGCAGATGCTGGACATCATTACACATTCCCACCTCCAGGGATCCAACATTCCTGAGACAAAGCGGCCCCTGGGGCATGATGCCCTGCTCTGCAACCATCTCCACTGCCATCAGTGTCCATTGGGGGGAGTCCCACTCCTGTGGCCCCAACCCAGAGGGTAAGCTGGGGCTTTCCAACAGTGTCCATTGGGAGAGGGAGCCCACCCAGGGAAGTAAGCCTGGGCATTGGGGGATGGCAGGCAGGGCAGGGCTGACCTCTGAATGGAGGTTCAGAGGAGCCAGATAAAAAATAAAAAGTCATGGGTTGTTGTTTTTGTTGCAGGCATACCCCTCCCTCACCTAGCTAGGTCAGGTCACTCTTGTTGCCTTGGTTCCGATGGTTGACCTCAATATTGTCTCTTACAATGTAATGGGAATCAACAGCTCCATCAAGAGAGCACGCATTTTACAGGATTTACAGTGCAATAATACCACAATAGACTTCTTGCAGGAGACCCACCTGACTGCTCAGGAACACCTTAAATTATGTTGCAGTTGGGTAGGAGAGGCTTATGCCTTTCATTATGTGGCCCATCTGCATCATAGAGATGTTCTATACTGATACGTTACAGGCGCTCCCATGCGGGTGCTTCAGGTTGACATAGACCCAGAGGGAATGTTCTTTAGAATTCAAGGGGAATGCAGGGTATAAAGTTACATTTTGCTCAATATTTATGTGCCAAATGATGAAACTGAAAGTATATCTTTTGTAACTAAAGTAATAGGGAATACTGTGCTAGATTCCCCAAGTCTAAGTGATAGGCAAGACTTCAGTGCTGTCATGGATCCCTCGGTGGATCGGGCAGGCTTGGGTGGCTGAAGTGCATCCAGAACAGGAAAGGGTCTCTCGAAGCTTTGTTCAGAAATGGAACTGATAGGCGGGTGGCAATTCATCTACCTTAAGTCAAAGTCAAAGTCGACTTTATTTAAAAAGACGCCCAATCCCGAAGGCTCTGGGCGCCGCACAAAACCTATACAGTATGTCATACCGTGTACAAAAGGTTAAAATATCTTACACATAACTTAAACCCCAAAAGCCTGCACAAATAAAAAGGTCTTAAGACGACTCTTAAAGGCCTCTATAGTGGGGGCCTCTCTCTAAGGGCAGAGACTATACCTATCATGCCCCCCAGTATAATATGTGCTCCCGAACTATTTTCTATTATCTGCTAACTGGGTGTCCAAGTTAATTGGTTGCTTTGTAGTGTCTATTATGACCTCTGACATTGCCCCATGCAGATGCAGCTGGCCACCTCTCCGATGGCTACTGAAACACTATAAAGGCTGAACATCAGTCTACTAAATCAAGAAGAATTCCAAGAGGTGATGACCTCAATGGTGGAGTCCTTTCTCCACACTAACCATCCACAGGACCAAGGGGAGGGGATGTGCTTGGACACATTTAAAAGTTTTCCTTGAGGTGAGATCATAAAATATTCTTCTAGAGTGGAAAGAGAAAAAGAAAAAGCTAGACTGGACTTAGAAAATCCGATAGCAGATTTAGAATTTCATCACCAAGTGACATTAAATGTAGAAGTTAGAGCAGAGCTAGACCAACAGAGACGTAGACTAAACCAGTTACTAAATGCCAAAATAGGACAACTATGCTACACTAAACAGGAATATTTTGAACATGGTAACCAAGCCGACAAGCTTTTGGCATGGCCCAGGGGAGCTCACTTCTACCACCCACCCAGCCACAATTTCCCAAATCTTTGCTCAATTTTATTCCATCCCATACAAGACACAAAGACTAATGAATCATGTGGAGAAAGTGCAGGACTACCTCACCAAGCTACCTCCCCGAACTCTCAGGTGGATAGAGACAAACTCAATGCACCGATCCTACCCCATGAGGTAGTAGCAAAAATAAAACAGCTTAAAACGGCAAAGCGCCAGGGACCAGCAGATTCTCCTCAGGATTTTATGAGAAATTTACCCCCCAGTTAATAAAATTACTAATGGCTACTTTCAATGAGGTGATGGAGGGAGAGTGGAGTGTCTCCCCTTCTTGGAACATTGCACAGATGTCTGTGATGCTTAAACCTGACAAAGACCCCAAAAACTGCAACTCGTACCACCCTATTTCACTCCTACCAGTTGACTTAAAACTTTCTATGGGAATCTTAGCAGACTGTTTATAGCTTAGTATCTTCACTCCGGTGCATCCAGACTAGATAGGTTTCATCTTAGGACGATTCCTTCAAGATAACATCCAACGGTTTTTAAACATTATAACTACCCAATGAACCAGAGGATCCTTTCAACTAGCTATTGGTATTGACGCAGAGAAAACCTTTGACAGAGTGGATTGGGCTTTCTTAGCAGCCACTCTGGAAAGGTTTGCTCAGGGTCCCCAGTTCATCTCTGCAATAACTTCACTCTATAACACCTTAGAGGTGAGAGTGAAGGTGAATGGTTTCCTCTCTGAGCATATTTAATTAGGAAGGGGCACCTGATAGGGTTGTCCCTTATCCCCCACTTATTATTCACCCTGTCCCTTGAACCTTTAGCAATAGTAATTTGTAGCAATGTGGATATCAAGGGAGTCATGGCGGGAGGAACTGAGCACAAGTTGGCACTCTATGCAGACAATTTATTATTTTTTCTAGGCGACCTGCTGATGTCACTCCCACATTTGCTAAATGCTCTTAAATAATTTGGGGACCTGGCTGGGTACAAAATTAATTTTAACTAATTGGAAGCCATAATACTAAGTGGGAACCCCTCCTTGGAATTCAAAAATGCCTTCTCCTTTATGTGGGCCAAAAAAAACACCTTCTGTTATTTAGGTATATAAGTGTCTGTGGGCACCTCTCTTTTAGTAAGAATAATTACATAAAATTGCATAACACTCTACAGGAAGATTTTGCATGTTGGACCCTACTTCCCCTCACATTATATGGCCAAACCCAAACCATCTAAATGAACGTCCTTCCTCGCTTATTATTTTTATTTTAAACCTTGCCTATTCCTTTCACTTTAATATTTTATTGGTTTTGAAAAAGGAAGGAAACAATTACATAAATGCAAATCAACAGGTTACAGAAATACCCAATTCTATTGGGACAGGATGCATAAAGACAGCAAAAGTTTTATCTGGGCAGGGGAAGTGCCCCTGAATCCCAGAATGTACCTTACAAACTGCACGTGAGTTCAGAGGTCTAGCCCTACCCAAGTTGCACAACTAGTACTTAATGGTGCAAGACGCATATCCTTTTTACATGGGCGAAACAATGAGGGGAGTCAGGATGGTACCAAATTGAAGCCAATATGCTTCCCAGGTGGGCCTTGAGGATGCTTCCCACTAGTACACCCCCCCCTTCACATTTGGTCACAGGTACAAAATCCTTGGACAAAACACTTGCTCCATATATTAGTGTGACTCAGGAGGCTTACACATACTCCAAATACTATTGCATACCTCTCACTCATTGAGCACGAGGATTCTTTCCTTCCCCCTCAAGTGGACTCAGGGTATGCCTACTGGGAGTGCCATAAACTTACTACCTTTGCTCAATGTATAGACAGCACTGGTTGTCTACCTTTTGCCAGATTGGTGAACATTTGCTCCCTCCAAAGAGAAGATCATTTCATATACCTACAGCTCCAACACTTTATAATGTACCCAGACATAGTCCCTGGGGCTCCAGAGAGAATGCACAACATTAGAATCTTTTTGCTATGATGCCATTACCCTTAAAGACAAATTTCATTAGGTGTCTGAGCTGTATACACTTCTATCACATTAGGATGTGCCTTCCCTGGACAGTATCCGGACTAGCTGGGAACAAGAAAGTGGATCCCCGATAATCCAGGTTCAGTGGTCTCGACACCTCCAAAGTGGATGGAAGGTCACAACTTCCCTCTCCTGGTGAGAACCTGACTGGAAAATATTACTCCACTTTTTCAGGACACCTATGGTCACAAAGCATTTCCACTCCAGCTGCACGGATCACTGTTCTAGACAATGTGGAGGAGCTCAGGGAACACATTATCATATCTTTTGGGACTGTCCCAAACTCACCAGTTTCTGGAAGGATGTCCACTCAAAATCCAAAGAATTATAGTGGAAATTTTCCCTTTTACTTTTATTGAGTTGGTGCTGGAATTCCCAGCCTCGCTATCTCATAATAGCAACATCAGAAAGTTTGGTCAAATTTTGAAGGTGGCAGCAGTTAAATGCATCATCTTTAACTGAGTATCCCCTCTGCCTCCTTCTTTAGAACAATGGTGATCCAGAGTACCTGAAATAGAATGGATGGAAAGAATTGCTAGTACACTCCGACTAGAGACTGACAAGTTTGTAGAGCTGTGACTGTGGTGCTCTTGGCACCAACTGTTGACAGAAGACCACACCTAACAGCTCTAGAAGAGAGTATAGAGAGTGCCAGATGTTGGGTCTTTGACCAGTAATCAGTGTTTGACACGAAGGCAAGATCTGAGCTCTTCACCCCCGCATGCGGAGGAGTCAATGTCACCAAAGTAGCATTAGCTTAGTTCACAGGGCAAATGGTCATTGCAGGGTGGGAAGGTGGGGGTATGCCAACGTTTGGTTTTCAAATTACTTTTATTGGATGGTTATTCATCAAGCGTTAAAATATAGATACATGTTAACAGCATATCTACTGGATATTAAAACCTTAGAACTCAGGAGAACTTTCTGGGCAAGCCTAACACTCCCGAGTCCTTTTTTGAAGGGTACGTTTAAATAGCCATTGTTTACTTAGTTGCAGGTCTATTATTTGTATCAGTTTGCTTTCTTCTGCATAGGATCCTTTGACAACCTGTAGGAGTTGGGTGGCCTCTTAAAAGTATGATGGATCCTGGCAGCGGCACGTTGATATTCCAATTTGGACTCTGAAACTCAGCTGACTATTTGGGGTTTATACCTTCTACGGGACAGTAAACTTTTCTTTGTAATATCATAAGAATCTTCTTCCTATAGTTTAATATTCTGAAAACTGTAAATTTTGATGTGATGTTTTATACAATCAATAAAATTATACTGAGTTAAAAAAAGAAAGATGGAGAGCCTGAAGGGGTTTCATTTAGATTTTTTTCTGATCCCTGCTGTCCAGCACTTAGGCTGCCATCAGAAATCTTCTTGCTTCATCTTAGCCTGCCCACTTCTTGTTCTTCTGTGGCTCCCCCTTCCTCTGAAACAGTGAGGTAATCTAGCTGAGGGTGTAACCCTCCCCCCCCCCGTCCATCAGGATTTGTGTTGGGATAGTTTTTAACATTAGAAAATGGTCTCAGTAAATTAAACACAGATATAAATTCTGTGTTTAAAACATTCCACCCATGTGTGTTTAAAAGAGAGCCAAAATGGCCAGCGGAAAGGGGGGGGGATCACAGTATTCCTTTGAAGTTTGCTCCTCCCCACTTCCTTCCTCAATCGGAGTTTACTTTACTCTTTGAATTCTTTGGCAAGTATCAAAATGTTAGTACATCTTCCAATTTTAATTTTTTTTACCTAAAATTAGAATAATTTTGCTAATAGTTCAAAATACATGCATTTTTGTATTTATCTTAATTAAGTGCACATTCCAGGATTTTAATGATGCCCAGAAGAAGCAGGCCCCATAATATTATAAGCCACCTCTTATAGGATGCCCTCATGATTTTCACATTTTGTCCAATTTTATAGCGTGTTTCATACCAAAGGAACACAAAAGAGAAATTACAATAGAAGAATGAAGAACTGGTGGGTGTCCAATCATAACATACACAACAAAGCTGTGTTACCATCGAGGAGTTGAGATGGCATCATAGGGACCGCGAGAGAGAAGCTCAAGAGGTCCTAATGTCATCTCAACCCTGAGATGGGGAACAGTCCTTGTTGGTGTATGGTTGACCATGTATTATTGTATATGGTTTAAAAATTAGTTTTTTATTGAGCAAGTGACAACACATGCCTGGCTGCCAGCTTGCTTTCCCCCACCTGCCCACTCGCTCACTAGTCCGCCCACCACAAGCACAAACACAACAGTCAAACAAAAGTTTAAACAATTTAAAAATTAAACAGCCAATAACATTTTTTTAAAACGTACTGAGTGTCAGCATGGTCTGAGCAGCGCCAGGGCACATTCATTTGAAAAGCAGGGCACAACATAGAAACATAGAAGTTGACAGCAGATAAGGACCGCAAGGCCCATCCAGTCTGCCTATTTCTTTTTCTACCTTATGAATGTGCCATTGGCTTTTGCTCTGTCAATGGCCTATCTATTCATACTCATCTGTATTGCTCCCTTATGCCTATCCCATGCTTGTTTGAAGCCCTGCACTGTATTCATATCCACCACTTGTTCCATGCATCCACCATTCTTTCTGTGAAAAAGAACTTCCTCACATTACCCCTTAATCGGCCTCCCTCTAATCTCATGCTGTGTCCTCTTGTCCTGTTACTTTTCTTATATTGAAACATGTTAGACTCTTTCACCTTGTTAATGCCCTTAAGGTGTTTGAATGTTTCGGTCATATCACCTCTCTCCCTCCTTTGCTCTAGGGTATACATGTTGAGCTCCGTTAATCTGTCCTCATATGTTTTCTGATGCAGTCTCTGTACCATTTTGGTAGCCCTTCTCTGGCCTGCCTCCATTTGGTTAATGGCCTTGTGAAGGTGTGGCCTCCAGTACTGCACGCAGTACTCCAGATGGGGCTTAACCAGCGTCTTGTAAAGAGGGATTATTACCTTCCTCTTCTGAATTGTGATATCCCTACTAATACACCCCAACATCCCCCTAGCCTTACCTACTGCTTTAATGGTCGGCTTGGATGATTTCATGTCATTGGTGATAATGATGACTATGTCTTTCTTCCCTTGTGACTGCCAGCAACTCCCTTCCCAGTCTATAGGTGGCTTCAGGGTTTCTCTTCCCTATGTGCATGATCTTGCACTTCTTTGTGTTAAACCCCAGTTGCCACTCTTCTGACCATTTTGCTAGTTTATCCATATCTCTTCTCATTCTGCCCACCCCATCTGGATCATCTGCTCTGTTGCAGATCTTGGTGTCATCTGCAAACAGACAAACCTTACCGTCCAGTCCATCTGCAATGTCACTGATGAAGTTATTGAAGAGGACCGGCCCCAGGACTGATCCCTGAGGTACCCCACTTGTGACTTGCATCTCTTCTGACTGTATACCATTTACCACCACTCTCTGTTTTCTGCCCGTCAACTAGTTTGCCACCCAGTTGAGCAACTTCTGACCCACCCTGAACCTACCCAGCTTATTAATTAATCTTATATGTTGAACAGTATTGAAAGCTTTGTTGAAGTCAAGGTAGGTGTCATCAACTGCTCCCCCTTGGTCCACCACTCTGGTTACCCTTTCAAAGAAATCTATGAGCTTAGTTTGGCAGGACCTTCCTGTTGTAAACCCATGCTGTCTTGGATCCTGTGTCCCTATGGATTCCAGGTGTTGCACTATCCTTTCCTTAAGGAGTGCCTCCATAATCTTGCCCACTACTGAGGTAAGACTGACTGGTCTGTAGTTCCCTGCTGCCATTCTTGTGGAGTGGGATCACATGAGCCCTTCTCCAGTCTTCTGGGACTTCTCCTGTACTCAGAGACTCACTAAACAGTTTTGATAATGGCCCTGCTAGTTCAACCCTTAGCTCCTTTAGTACCCTGGGATGTATGCCATCAGGTCCCATTGCCTTGTCCACCCTGAGCTTATCGAGCTCCTGTAGGACCCTTTCTTTTTTGAAGGGACCAGTGCACACCTACCTCCCCCTGTGTCCATGGTGCTGAGCTGTGGGCCCTGCCCTACCTTCTCCTCAGTAAATACTGAGCAGAAGTATCTATTTAGGATAGATGCTTTAACATGGTCCTCCTCACATGCTCCCTTGTCCCCTTTGATCTTAGCAATACCCCTTCTGGACTTTCTCCTTTCAATAACATATCTATAGAAAGCCTTGTCACCTTCTTTTACTGTCTGTGCTAGTGTTTCCTCAGTTTGGGCCTTTGCCTGCCTTACTGCCTTCCCTGCTTCCCTTAGGAAAGTTTGGTATGCCTCCCTATCTTCATCCCGCTGCGTTCCCTTCTATTTCCTGAAGGCCAGCCTTTTGGCTCTGACTTTTTCTGCTACTGTTTTTGAGAACCAAAGTGGTTTCCTTCTTCTTTTGCACTTCCTTTTCTCTCTAACACATCGGGATGTTGCTTCAAGTATTGCATCCTTAATGCTTGCCCACTTTGCCTGTACCCCCTCACCTGTATTTCTTTTTGCCAGGGCTAGCTGAACTCTGTTGGCCATCTTATCAAAGTCAGCTCCTCTGAAGTCCCATATGTTTGCCTTGGAATGGGATGATTTAGTTCTAGTGGCCAAATTGAACCATACCATGTGATGGTCACTGGCCCCCAGGTGACCTTCTACCTGGAGATATGTGATCCTTTCCCTGTTAGTCAGTACTAGATCTAGGATAGCCCTGTCTCTTGTAGGTTGTTGTACCAGTTATGTGAGGCCCTCCCCCTGCAGGGAATCCACCATGTGTTTAGTTCTGGCAGATGTCCCTGCTGGTATTGACCAATCTGTATCTGGCATGTTGAAGTCTCCCATTATCAGAACCTCCCCTTTAGCTGTCATGTTTTGTATATCTTCTAACAGTACTGTGTCTATGTCCTCCCCCTGGTCTGGGGGCCTGTAGACAACCCCAGTTCTTATGGCTATCCCATTTCCTGTTTCCAGCGTGATCCACAGTTCTTCTAGCTCCTTATGTGTATTCTGAATTTCTGTAGCTTTGATATTTTCATTGACATAAAGGGCCTCTCCACCCCCCCTTTTTGCACCTCAGTCTCTTCTGAACAGTACATAGCCAGGTACTGAAGTCTCCCAAGTGTGGTTACTGGTAAACTACGTCTTACGAATGGCTACTATGTCCAGTTTAGCCTCTGTCACTATTGCCTGCAGGTCTGGGATCTTGTTTCCCAGACTGCGAGCATTTGTGTACATGATTTTCCATTGGCCAGATTTCGGTGTGTTAGTTGTTGGGTAAGGTCTGGCATTTCCCTTGTGTGTCATATGGGGAGCTGGACCTTTTTCCTTACCTGGTGATGCAAATGAACTACAAACATGCTGAACTCCTGCTTGACCACTAGCTGAGGGGGGGATGGGAGTTCTTCCCATTTGACGTATGGGGTGCTGCACCCCTCTCCCCATTTGCTAGTTTAAATATTCTGCAAAGACGTCAAACTTCTGCCCCAATGCACTGACTCCCTCCTTAGTCATATGCAGTCCATCAAATTTAAAGAACTTTCGCTCCCAAAACTATTGCCCGTTCCCTACAAATGTGTGTTCTTTTTCCTGGCACCAGCCCTTGAGCCACATGTTTAGCTCCCCTATCTCCCCTTCTCTGACCTTCCGTCCATCTGCCCCCCTCTCCCAGACTGGCAGGATCTCAGAGAAGGAGATGCCAGATGAAATGGATGATAGTTTGTCATCCAGCCTGGTCAGGTGTTCCTTGGTCTCCACAACTGACCGGCTGGAGAGATCATTAGTCCCTATGAGTACCAGGATGTCAATGTTTTCTCCTGCTTCCTGAATAATATTAGCAATGTGGTCAGTGACTTCCACAGTGATATACCTGGGCGACATCTGACCATTACCCCTGGTTGGAGATAGGTATCAACTCCCCAAATCATGGAGTCTCCTATGATCAAAAGTTTTTTGGATTTCCTTTTTGCTTTTTTTGTTTTGGTTCTTGTTTTGGGTGAGTTTTGTTGTACTAGCTCCTTTGCTACACTGTCCTGCTCTGCAGTGTCATCTGCCCCTTTGTTTGATTTCGGAGATAGAGGCAGACACCTGTTTGTAGTTTTTATATGGTTTGTGGAGATGATATGTTGGAGAGCACTGAGTGATGGGGCACCCGATTTGCCTGTACTAACCACCTGCCAACCTCCCAGACCAACTACCCTCTGCGGTCGAGGTGCTTCTGTTGGATGTTGGGGAAAATGGTGGGTGGTTCTTATAATATATTTCCTCTTGAGTGTGCAATTTGAGGTGTGCAATCTCTGCCCATGCTGCCTGGAGCTGAGTCCTTAGATCTCCAATGGTCCAGCATGTAGGACAGTGTCCTAAGTCCTGTAAAACTGCCCTTCTGAAAAGCGTTCTGCAGTACCTGCAGTTAATGATATCCATTCCAGATAAGTTGCTAGATTTATAACCTGGTCAGAATAATTAGAAGGAACAAAATGAAAGCAAAAGTTTGATTTTGTGTTTTGTTTGTTTGTTTTTGTATAACTTGTTAGAACAAGTAAAATTACTATTGTCCCTGTAAATTAGGTCACTGTGTGGATGCCCCTCTGATCCGCCCCTTCCTGCTTTTCTACAGGAAATGTCATGACTGTGCTACCCTATAAAGGGAGTGTAATGTGGAGCGGTTGGGGATGGGGGTGGGTAAGTGGCTGGGCCCTTCCCCTGCCGAAAAAGAACAACTACGGACTAAAGCAACAAGGCGGTAAGAGCAGAAACAATCAGACAGCAACAAATGCAGTAGGCCTGAAAGCTTATCCTAATGATAGATAAAACTGTAAAACCTGTAAGGCACCACCTGTAATAATTTTACAGAAGATATACCCTGTAAGAAACACTTTGCTACAGAGAAAAATAAAACAGTAACAGAAGATATACCTTGCAAAAAAACAATTTGAATCAGAAGATTACAGTAGTAATCTGTAAGCACACACCTGTAGGCACACCCTGTAATAATGCAGCAGAAGGTATACCCAGCAACTACAATTTGAATCAGAGAAAAATAAAGCAATAAAATCTTAGCAATAAACAGTAACAATCCCTGCAAGTACAAAATAAAAAATAACAACACACAGTAAATCTGCCTAGCCAAAAGAAGTCTTAATCCTTTTCCTTGCTTTGGTAAGGTTCTTTGCTCTGTCCTTTCAAGCAACCTAGAAGAAAAGAGCTTAGGTGAAGCTAGGTGCCTTGGCCAGCAAACCTAGTCTTCAACCTCCAAGATATCAACAGGGAGAACACAATAGGTACACGCTTCAGAGGTGGAAAGTTGTTGTAGTATCAATGTGACATTTGAATGATGCTACAAAAACTTTTCATGACCTTTGAACTGTCCTACAAAAAGAAAATGCTGTGTATGGATTTCCCATACACAACAAGGGGAACCATATACTCTCACAGATGTTGGGTGTAAGTTACAAAGAAGTTAATTGCAAGAGTCTACCAATAAAGGATGTTAAAATTACTACTGATACAACAAAAGTGATGGAAATAATTAGAACCCTCAAAAATATTAGAATACAATTTAAAGAAGGTATTCATGAAACGGAAGTATACTGCAAAAAAACATTATACAGAAGGCATCATACTCCGGGGGGGGGGGGACATGAAGTGTTGGAATTACAGCAGAAGGAATTACATAGTTCTGAAGTGAGCCACTTTACACTGCCTTAGCGTTTGAGTTTATATGGGGTCTAATTGGTGTACTTAAAAAATTGGTGTATATGACTTTAAGTGTGTTGTTTAAAAAATGAAGTATCACTATGGGTGGGACAGTCCCTGAAGATGCTTGTGTGAAACCGGTAGGAGTTGGTGGGGCTCTGCTGGCATTTCTCCAGTTTCATGCTTTTACATGTTTGAGGTTGGCACGCATTGGTATATAGATACATAGATAGTGTCGGCAGATAAGGGCCTATGGCCCACCCAGTCAGCCCATTTGAACGTATAAGTTCACTTTATGTTTTTCTAGAAGTCTGTTGCCCCTCACCCCTGACCTCCAGAATTCCTTTATGTCTATCCCATGCATTCTTAAATCCCATAATTGTTTCAGCCCCCACCACTTCCTCTGGCAGGGTGTTCCACTTGTCCACCACCCGTTCTGTGAAGGAATTCTTCCTCATGTTTCCTCTGAATCGTCCTCCCTCCAACTTCATCCCATGCCCTCTCGTCCTGGAACATCTTTTTTGCTTAAATATAGTGTATTCCTGCACCCTGTTCCTCCCTGTATGATACTTGTATGTCTCTTTCATATCCCCTCTCTCCCTCCTCTCCTCTAGGGAGTATATTCAAGTCCTTCAACCTGTCCTCATAGGATGTGATGCAGTCCATGTACCATCTTTGTTGCCCTCCTCTGAACCTTCTCTACCCTATGTCCTTACAGGTAAGGTCTCAGAACTGTACACTGTACCCAGGTGGGGCCTCACTAGTGTCTTGTATAGTGGAATTATGACCTCCCTTTTCCTGCTGGTGATGCCCCTGCTTATGCATCCCAGCATCCCATTTGCTTTACCTGCTGCCTTGTCACTGTTTCTACCTTGAGGTCATCAGAGATGATAACCCCAAGATCCCTTTCCTGCTTGGTGCATGCTATATCCTCACCCCAACTGATATAGTGTGCCAGGGGGTTTGTGCCCCATATGCATTATCTTGCACTTCTTTACATTGAATTTCAACTGCCAAACCTCTGACCATTCTTCAAGTTTCTGCAGGTCCCTTCTCATTCTGTCTACACCCTCTGGTGTGTCCACTCTGTTACAGAGCTTTGTGTCATCAGCAAACAGGGAAATTCAACCTTCTAGGTCCTGCGCAATGTCGCTGATGAAGATGTTGAATAGGACCGGTCCCAGCACTGATCCCTGTGGTACCCCACTGGTCACTCTTCCCTCTGTGGAGTGACAGCCATTTACCACCACCCTCCGCCCAGCCAGTTACCTACCCACCACACTACTGTCCTGCCCACACCCATATTCCCCAGTTTGTGTAATAGCCTTCTATGTGGCACAGTGTCAAAGGCCTTGCTGAAGTCCAGATAGGCCATGTCCACTGACCTCCCCTGATCCACCTCCCTAGTCATCCAGTCGAAAAATTCAACAAGGTTGGTCGGACATGACCTCCCCCTTGTGAAACTATGCTGCCTTGGTTCCTGTATTCCATTGACAACCAGATGTTCCACCAACCTCTCCTTCAGTAGTGCTTCCATGATCTTCCTCACTACCGAGGTTAGGCTGACTGGTCTGTAGTTCCCCGCTTCCTCTTTGTTCCCACTTTTGTATGAGGGAACTACATCTGCTGTCCTCCAGTCTTTGGGTACCTCTCCTGTTTCCAGGGATTGGCTAAACAGGATTGCCAGAGATTCAGCCACCCGCTTCTTAGTTCTTTAAGGACTCCGGGGTGCACCCCATCTGGCCCCATTGCTTTATCAACTCTTATTCCCTCTAGTTCCTTCTGGACCCTTTCTCGTGTAAAGGGACTTGTGTCCATTTCTGCATCATTCCCACCCCTTGTACTCCCTTCAGGCCAATTACCCTCCTCTTCCTCAGTAAAGACTGAACAGAAATACCCTTTTCAATAAGTCAGCTTTACTGTTGTCATCCTCCATGCGGCCCCCATCATCCCCCTTCAGTCTCACTATCTCTCCCTTTGCCTTTCTTTTTTCACTTGTGTACCTGTAAAAGGTTTTGTTCCCACTACCCACTGATTTTGCAATGTGCTCTTCTGTCTGAGCTTTTTCTTCCCTTACTGCCTCCCTTCCTCCCTTTGCTTCTCCTGGCACTTCTCCCTATCTCCTTCTGCCTGTGTCTTTTTGTATTGCCTGAATGCAATCTTTTTTGGCTTTCACTTCTCCGCTACCTCCTTGGAAAACCATAATGGCCTCCTCTTCCTTTTGCCCTTGCTAACCTGCTTAATGCATAACTCTGTTGCTCTTGTAATCCCCATTTTAAATACTGCCCACTATTTCTCAACCTCTGATTCCCACTCCATTCCCCTTAATGCCACTTTCAAGCATCTCCCCATTTTCCCAAAGTCTGCCCCCCTTAAATCCAGGATGCATGTTTTAGTGTGGTTTGGTTCTGCTCCTTCTGTGATTTCAAATCACAATGACTGGTGGTCACTGTTCCCCAGGTGCTCCCCCACTGTTACCCCATCACACTGTCCCTGTTTGTGAGCACGAGGTCCAGTATTGCCTTCTGTCGAGTTGGTTCCATGACCAGTTGCTTGAGGAGGGCACCTTGAAGGGTGTGAATTAAACATATTGTGTTTTTGCACACTATTGTTTTCAGGCAGTTTATTAATGGTGGGTAGTGCTGGAGTGCCGCTTTTGTTTGTACTTATAGGTCTCTGTCATGTCCCCTCTCACGCTTCTCTCTTCCAGGGTGTACATGTTGAGATCCCTCCATGTCTCCTCATACGGCCATTGGTGCAGCCTCTGCCTCAGTTTAGTTGCCCTCCTCTGGACTGCCTCCACCATATCTATGTACTGTCTGAGGTGCTGCCCCCAGAACTGGACACAATACTCCAGGTAGGGCCTCACCAGCAAGTAATATAGTGGCAACACCACCTCCCTCCTCCTGCTGGAGATACCTCTCCCAGTGCATCCCAGCATCCCACTGGCCCTACCCACTGCTTTGCCACACTGCCTTGCCACTTTGAAATCATCAGATAACCCCAAGGTCCCTTTCCTGCTTAGTGACTGTCAGTACCTCCCCCATCCTGTACTCATCTCGTGGGTTCCTATGCCTCGGTGCATGCGCTTGCATTTTTTTAAAATGAACCCCAACTTCCTTACTTTTTCTTGACCAGTCCTCAAGTTTCCAAAGATCCCTACACATATTCGCGACTCTCCTGAGTGTGCACCCTATTACAGATTTTGTTGTCATCTGCAAAAAGGCATACTTTCTCTTCCAGTTCTTCTGCAGTGTCAATTTATGAAGACATTGAGGATGACTGGTCCCAGTATTGAGCCCCGTGCGATACCTCACTGGTCACTTTATCATCATTTGAGTGAGTGCCATTAACCACCATCCTCTGTCTCCTATCCATTAACTAGTTTCTAACTCAATTCACTACTCTAGATCCCACCCCTAGGCTGCTCAATTTCTTTATCAGTTTCCTGTGAGGTACAGTATGGAAGACCTTGTTAATGTCCAGATAGGCGATGTCCACTGTACTTGACTGATCTATTTCCCTGGGTCACCCAATCGAAGAAATCAGTCAGATTCATCTGGCATGACCTCTCCCTAAAACCATACTGCCTGTGGTCTTGCTGCCCATTGGATTCAAGATACTCTACCAACCTTTCCATTAACGGGGTTTACACTAATTTCCCCACCACTGAGGCGAGACTGACTGGCATACGGTTGCTAGCTTCTTCCCTGCTGCCACTCTTATGTAGAGGGACCATGTTTGCCCTCCTTCAGTTCTCTGTAACCATTCCTGTTTCCACAGAGCTGTTGAGTAATACCATTTGTGGGGCAGCTAGCAATTCCCTGTGTTCCTTCAGTACCTTTGTGTGTATCCCATCTGGTCTATAGCCTTGTCCACTTTCAGAGCTGCAAGTCCCTTCAGGAGTCTTTCCTCTAGATATGGACTTGTGTCCACCTCCCTTCCACCACTGTGACGACTGAGCAGAAGCACCTGTTCAGGATGTCTGCCTTTTCTTGGTCCTCTTCTGTGCAGTACCTCCCTGACACCTACCTTATCCTTAGTATCCCTCCCCTTGCTTTCCTCTTCTCTCTTATGTACCTAAAGAAAGTTGTATCCCCTTTAGCTACCTCCTTGGCTTTCCTTTTCTCTTTGTGCCTTTGCTCCTTTCACTGCTTTGCCTGCTTCACTGATTTACTTGGTATACCTCCCAGTCTTCCTTCCTCGGTAATTTCTACCATCTCCTGAATGCCACCCATTTTTCCTTCACCACCTTGGCCTGTTCCCTAGAGAACCATAATGGTCTCTTTTTCCTGCTGCTTTTACTCACTTCCTTCATGCAGAGGGCTGGTTGCCTTACTCATGCTTTCTTGCTCTTCCCTACTGTATCTCTACCCCTTCCTGGCAAACACCCCTTCCCCAGTGCTTAATTTTTGCCAGGGCTTGCCAGGGCACAGTCCCGGCACCTCTTCCCAGAGAGTACTTTCATCTGCCCTTGCCCTTTAAATTATTGTGCACTGGGCTGGCAGTGGCACGCTGCAGGTCGCACGCTCAGCCACTCGTACCCACCTGTCAGTAGCCTTGGTAACCCAGCTCTCTCTCTCTCTCTCTCTCTCTCTCTCTCTCTCTCTCTCTTCTGTCTTCTGGAGTCAGTGCGATTTGTTGGTTTCTCCTACTGGCTGCTGCTGCCTGCTGCTGCTTCCCAAACGAGTCCCTTGCTACTTAAGTTGTTTGGGGGGGGGCCGCCTGTGAGTCTGCATGCACTACTGCACTTGCATCACAGTGAGTCACCATCATCATGGCATCACCTGACCAGACACTCTGTGGTCAGGTGGTCAGGGTGGAGGGTCGGACTGTTTCTGAGATGTCCATTGTCTCTGTGCTGCTGACTGAGTGCTGGGCTATAAAAGTTGTTGCTCTTGTAGTCTGTCTCTCAGGAGGCGGTTACAATATTGAATAAGAAAATAACTGTTTACTGGCTGGGGGAGACTTAAAGTAAACCGCGAAAAGGAAAAAGCTAAAAAAAAAAGGAAAAAACAAGCCAAGGGCCGCCGGGGAAACAGTGGGACAGAACAGGAGGGAGATCCCTGGATGGGGGAAGGGGGAAGGCAAGGGGCCGCTATGCCTGTAAACTAAAACAACAAAGCAAAAGAAAATCTAAGGTTTTTAGCCTAAAAGAAAGCAGAGGTTAGAGTAATGAGCTGTGAGCTTGGTACATCCAGCAGACAGACATGGGTTTGATTCCCACAACCTCTGCTTGCATACTGTGTGTCTCTGAGCAAGTCACTTAACCTCCCCAGAGCTCCCGGGTCGCCCCTGAAAACAGGCAACAGTGCCTAGTGGGCCTTTTCCAGTTGCTGCTTAACAAAGAATAAAATAAACAAATACTGTCTACACTAAAATAACAAAAAAAAAAAACTAAGGCTAAAGAAAGCAGAGAATAGAGTAACGAGCTGTGAGTGAGACTGGTACATCCAGCAGGCAGGCCTGGGTTTGATTCCTGGTTGCCAGCCAGAGTCTCCTACACCCCTGACTCCTAGGGAAAATAATATTTTTTTCCCTGAAATCAGAGGTAGGGAAGATGTAACAAAAGTGTGTTTTATCTTCAATAAAAGCCCCAAAACTCACCACTGAGCATCTAAACCCCCAGAGCTTCTGGAGGCTTAGTGGCCTCCAGGCCCCTGGCATTTGGGCCCTGGAACTTCTTTCTTTACAAATTAAGCACTGCAACCCCTACACACACACACACACACACTCATACATGAGGCAGTTTCTTTTTCTTTTAAATTCAACGTGCTTCATTGATTTTTCAGTATAAAACAAACAAGGACGACACAAACATTTATACTGAACATTACATACGTGCCCCCAGTATTTATTTTATTTATTTATTTATTGAGTCTCGGAATTACAATCCTTTGAGTCAGGGACTCATGTACAAAGGCTCCACATCAGAAAATACAAATTAAAGATATAAATGAGCACAGAGAACATATGGTACAAATAAAACAAAATAGAACTAGGTAACAAAAATAGTTAAGGGAAAAACTATAGGGTATGAGTAGACAAGCATTGTACGAGAGTGGGTTCAAGGTAAAACAGTTACAGTAGTAAACAACAGTGTGTAAGTCGGCTATTACAAGAATCAAATTACAATTACAATACTAGATAAACAAGGCTAATACAGCATGATGAGGTGAAAACAGAGCAGGAGGAGTACAATGCCAACCAGCAAATTTCAACCAACAAGCACAGAAAGCTAGCTAACAGTCTAAATGGACATAGTCATATTAAACATAAATTGTGGCAGTTAGCTTGGAAAGGGGGTTGGAGGATGGATGATTAAGTGCAATCACAGGTGCTACCAGCTAGGAAGTGCTGCTGTAGCTTAGATCTGAAGGGTCCTAACTTTTGCTCAGCAGTTACTGAGGCAGGTAGGCTGTTTAGCAGCACTGGAGCCCGGGACACAAAAGTAGTACAGTGCAGCCCGCTTAAGTGCACACCCTCGGGATATTTGAAAATTGTGCACTTAACTGGGCTGTGCATTTAACCGAACAATAGCTTTTCAGACATTCCAATGGGTTAGAAACGCTTTATTTAATTGGTGCTACAGTAATACATAGCGTATATGCAGTTCATAGTACAAGTTCTCTAAATGGTGCACATATGCAGTTTCTTACTTTATTCATGCTCCATATTGCTTCAGCGAACGTCACCAGGTCACCAGGTCTTGATTGCTCTGTAAGTGACAAAATCCACAGGGGTCATTCTGGTCGGTGGCATCAGAATCGGTCGCAGTGTTTCCGTGATCTCCTCTTCCGGGTTTGTGGTTCCCTTGGACGGATTGGCTGACATCCGACCCGCCTTCCCTTGTAGCATAAATACGGACACAGTAGAAACATTGATACCATAGTCCCTAGCAACATCGGACAGCTTGGCATCTGGCTGACCAAGTTTAAGTAAGGCAAGCTTCTGTTCAAGAAAGAACATTACTTTCTTTCTGTGATCATTGTAATGAGGAGTGAGTGAGTGAGTGAGTGAGTGAGTGAGTGAAGACTACTGTATTTGCAGCACACAATGTTTATTTAGTGCAAAAGTCAATTAGTTCTTAAGGTGGACATATAAAGGAGGAATAAAGAGGCTGTAGGATACTCTGGAGCAATATTTTATTTGGATGTGCACTTAGGAAGGTATAGGACATAAACACTAATAGGTTTTTCTCCCAAAAAATGTGCACTTAACCGAAATGTGCACTTATACAGTGTTCATTTAAGCAATCAAATTGACATGGGAAACATAGGGAAAAAATGGGATATTGAAAAAGTGTGCACTTAACCGGGATGTGCACTTATCTGATGTGCACTTCAGTTGGCTGCACTGTAGTAGTAGTAAAATCTTTATTTTTGTCAGGAAAGAATAACATACACCATTGGGACAAGTCCCATTTACAAGGTGCTCCTGAAAATCAACTTAATTAAAAGTTTCAGTTTCATAACATACACACTTACAACAAAGACAATAAAAACATCAAGACCACATGATCATAGGGCAAAAAATATAAAACATTTCATGTATACATAGGTAAATTGAGGAGTTAGTCATAACAACAGCATCTAGTGGTTAATTCTTGCCTCAGAGATGTTTTGAACTGATTTCTATTTTCATATAAATTGCTAGTTTGTAAAGTTAGTTCCTTCCAGTGTTTTACTGAGGAATATAAAAATGACACCTCTCCATATTTTGTTTGTGGTGTCCTAATATATAAATCTCTCATAGGTCCCTTTGCCCTAAGGGTATGTGTATAATTTAACCTTTGTATTCTACTAAATAAATAAGCAGGTTTACCCATCACCATGGTATTTCTCAGTTGGTTTACTGAGAATTTTTTTATCTTATTTCTAACTGTAATCCAGTATACTTCAATCAATATAGCAATGTGATGAGATCTACGATCCACTGATAATATGAATTGAGCCAGTTTATTATAAAGCACTTCCACTTTTTTTAATTTGTGTATTTATAGCAAGCCAATAGATGTGGTTTCTGTAATCAGCTATCGGGATTGACATTTGATTTCCTATTGTCTGTCTCATGGCATGATCATGCAATGTTTAGTCCATCTTAATGCACCTAATCTAGAACTAATGATTTTAACCAATATATCAATATGATTATTACATTTTAAATTACTATCTATCCAACGGCCTAGATATTTGTATTCAGTAATCTGTTGTAATAGTTATCCGGCTGTGGCATGAAAGCATGCTGGCCAAGGGATGTCCTGCAATGCGGGATGGAGAAGGAAGGTTTGAATGAGCTCCTCGTGTTTCAGGGGTTAGCAGCAAGTGTAAGGAGTGGCTGTGAGGAAGGAGGAGTGAGGCCAAGGGTGATGATCTTAACTAATAGACAGGATCAATCCCAAAATTGATAGGCAACACTCCCTTTAAGGTTTAGCCAGTCAGCATGCGAGTAGAGGTCACAGGTGTGGGTGAGTCCTAGTGTTCCAATTACCAGGCATCAGGCTTTGTTGAGAGCAACCTTTATTCTACTGAGGACAGTATCAGTGACAGAGCCATAGATAACTAGGCCATAGTCAATGATCGAAAGGATAGAACTTGTTACAGCCAGCTGCAGGGTGTTGGGTGCCATGCAGTGCCGACGCCTATAGAGCAACCCGATCCTGATGTTGACCGCTTTACAGACTAGGTTTACGTGCTCCGAAAATGACAGGGCGCTGTCAAGGGTCACCCCTAGGTATTTAAAGCTGCTGACTTGTTCCAGTGGCTGGTGGAGATTATTAAGGATACTGAGGAAAGATGTGTTGTGCTTATTTTGAGAACTAGCAAATACTATTACTATGTACTATTTACATTAAAGATATGACAGAAACTTTCTTGTTATAGTCAGATCTGTATGTCCGTATACATTTAAATTTAGCAACACTTAGTAGCAGAGAACTTGTATAGGTCTTGTTCCTAGATGCTGCTAATACAATGTTTCAAGGCTAAGTTATTTGATTCAATTTGTAGCTAGAGGCATGATGTACAGAGTGTACTGTTTGCCATATCTTCTTTCAGAAGTGTTGTGCCTATTATTAACACTCACCATCATTTTTCTATTTTAAGATTACATAACAATTCTGGATACCATTCACCATGCTTAACAGATTCTTGATCAAGCCAGTGTCTAAGAATAATTTTCACCAAGACTGTGATTACTGCCGAATGAGATCCCCTTTCTTTAACTTTTATATGTGAGGGTGGAGACATCCAGATCCTTTGCTTACTCACGCTCTTAGCTGCATTGCTTACAGAAACGGCACAATGGCCAAAATATCAACTAAAAGTTTTAAAGTGTGTGTATATATGATCTACAGTATGCATGTTTTATTAGACCTTATTGTTTCTCCTGTTTCTGGCAAAGCACAGAAAGGCAATTTTATTTTTATGGTGCCCAATCCCTGGGGATATGGGCGCCTTACAGACATAAAAACAGAATAAAAACATCAAAGCATCAAATCTTTACAGAATTAAAATCAACCACCAGATCCATAACAAATGATAAACAGATGAGCTTTCAATTTTCTTTTAAATGTGTCCACTGAGGGGACTCCTCTAACCTCAGAGTAGTGCATTCCATAATAGCAGGGCTGTGATCCTACAGCACAGTCCTCCAAAGATTTAAGCTGTGATCTCTGGATACAAAGGAGACCTGTCTCAGGAGACCAGAGATAATTGTTGGGAGCATATTGGACCAGGAGGTCATTTTAGGTAGCCCACACCCAGATCACGCAGAGCTTTGTAGGCCAACAAATATACCTTGAAGCTGATGGGCCACTGAACTGACAACCAATGCAGCTCACAGAGCATCGGCATGGACTACTCAGACAGGGAAGTCCCAGCAATAAACCAAGCTACCACATTCCACACACTACACTCGACCCTAAAACTATTACGAGCACTTTTAACATCGCTTTCACTGACCTTAGCAGTGTTCTCCGCTCTGACTTCTTCCAAGATGTGTCAACTCCCACCTCCCCAACTCCACCACCCATGCCTGTCACCCACCTTTCTACTTTAAAGCACTAAAGAAACATCAAGTCCGAAACTATGTTGCCAAAGCCATCAGCAAATCTAGAACAAGCAATGACACACTTGACCTCAAGTTACTGACCTTAATGCTTGACAGTGTACTTGGACCCCTCACCAAGATCTTTAATCTCTCTCTTTCTCTTAGCCAATTCCCAGACAAATGGAAAATGGCCACTGTTACACCGATTCACAAAAGTGGTGATAAGACTGACCATGCGAACTTCCACCCTATCTCCATTCTGCCTCCCCTATCGAAGGCACTGGAATGTATAGTAGCGGACCAACTTACCAAGCATCTGGACAATTATAATATTCTCTGTAAACAGCAACATGGCTTTAGAAAAGGTCATAGTACATCCTCTGCCTTACTCGAATTCACCGGCTCCATTCACAGCTCCTCGACAATGGACAACTAACTGGTGCTATTTTCATCGACCTGACCAAAGCCTTCGATACTGTCCACCACTCCCTCCTACTGAGCCAACTAAAAAATGCTGGTCTCTCCAATGATTCAATCTCTTGGTTCAAAAGCTGTCTTGAAAACCGCTCCCAGCATGTAAAAATCGGGGTTGTGCACTCTGATTCAAACCTGTCCTCTCTGGAGTCCCCCAGGGTTCAATACTGGGCCCCCTACTCTTCAGCCTGTTCCTTAACACCCTACCAGACTCCTGCACTGAATATAACACCCTGTATGCCGATGATGCAGTAATCCTTGCCACACACCAGGACCCAAAGAAACTGCAAGAAAATCTCCAACTCGGCTTCTCCTTGGTTGAGAATTGGTTCACAAAGCACAGACTGATACTTAATCAAAAAAAAAACAAAGGCCACGATCTTCAGCAGCTCCCATAATAAACATAAGCACGTCAAACTCTGTTATCACCAGACAAGGTGCCGCACTGGAACAGGTCAAAAACTTTAAATACCTCGGGATCACCCTTGACCCTCACCTCTCCTACACTGCCCACATCGACCATGTCACCACAGGTGCTAACTCCCGGCTAGGCCAGCTATTCCGTCATAGGAAACACCTGACACCCGAACTCCTCGCTGTCGCTGTCCAGAGCTCCATCATATCCATCATTGATTATGGCACTATCATTTATGGCTCTGCTACAACCACCGCACTCAAACGTGTATCCACCACCCTCAACAAGGCCTGTCGACTTGTCACTGGCTCCCAACACCTAACTCACACCTGTGATCTCTATTCTCACACTGGATGGTTGAATCTTGCCAATCAAATAAAACACCAAACTTGTATTACTACTAAGAAACTCTTGCTGGACCTTGCCCCCGCTGGAGTCTGTGCCCTCATACAACCGAGAATCCACACCCGCCATACCAGGGGATCGAAACCTCAGCTTCTGCAAATCCCGCATTGCCGCACAACACAAGGCCAAAGATCCTTTTCTTACTGGGCTGCTAGTTGATACAATGGTCTTCCCAGCAACATCTCATCCTCACTATCGCTCAGCACTTTTAAGACTCGGCTCCACCTAACACTCACTGCCTCCAACCTCTGTGACTGTTGTGGCTAAACATGTCTTTTGGTTCCATAGCTGAAGATGCCCTTTTGGATCCACATCTACTCCTGCACTTTGCCAGCACCCCCCAATCTTCACCTCCCTGCTGGCCCATGACAAATGCCACTCGGCTGCACTACCTCTGTTCTTACCCATCTTCCACCTCTCCTCTCTCTGTCTCCATCTCTCCTACCTCCCCTTTTCTCCCATCCACTTAGTCTCCCTGATTTCACCCTCCTCTTTTCCCTTTCCCCTTCCCAAAGTTTCACCTTATTGTTCTTTTTTCCTCTACAAGACTATGGGCTGGATATTCAAACTGCGCTATTTTGTGGTGCCAGCCCTTGCGCTGCACAAAATAGTTGTGCAGGGGTGTGGCCGGGGTGATATTCAAAGGAGTTGCACTATTGAGCAACTCCTTTGAATATCACCCCCCCAGCCACAGCCACTGTGCATGGCGCAGTGGAACTTGCGTCCACCGCAAGTGGTCAGAGGGAGCATTTAAGTTGCGTGTACGCAGTACCATTATGCCATGCGCAATTTCCCATATTCAAGAGTGACATGCAAATGGGGCCATAATTCATGCAAGGTGCGGGGCATTTGCATCTATTTATGGTCCCATTTGCATGTTAATAGTATGCAGGTGCTACCGATCCTGGCGACTTGCACCTGGCGCCCCGCCAGGCAGCAGCCATCGTGACCTTTGCCCTGCAGCCTGATCGCGGGCAAAGTGTAAAATCCCCACCCCTGACTGGCCCGATGCGTGGACAAAGCGTAAAATCCCCTCCCCGACTGGCCCGATCGCAAGCATAAGAAAAATAACCCCCACTAGCCTGATCGCGGCATAAGCTTAAATAAACCCCCACTAGCCCGATCGAGGCGGCACAGAGTCCAACCCCCAAGGACATATCCCTGGTGGTCCAGTGACCACTGCCCGATCGCTGGCTGCAAATGTTGCAACACCCCCAAGAACAGATCCCTGGTGGTCAAAATCTTAACCTCTCGAAGAGCAGATCCTTGGTGTTCCATTGGACTGCTAAGTTTATCGACGGGCTTGCAAAATGTTAACATTCCTCAGATTATATCCCTGGTGACCCAGTGTCCCCACTCCACCCACCACGAAGCCCCACCACTCGCCTTCTCTCCAGCAGCCGGCGGGCGGCAGCATCCCACCTGCCTGCCGCCACGCTCTCGACTGAGCGCATGTGGATGTTGAGAGCAAAGCTAATATATGAATTATATCAGACAGGTAGTCCAGATATGTGAATGAATTATTCACATATCTGGACTTTTGTACGGTATGGGCTGCACGCCATTGGCTCTTGCTCTGCACCATCGGGCGGCAGCCCCACGGGCAGTCAGTCGGCGAGCAGCGGGCAGCAGGCGTGGTGGGAAGCCGTCACCGCTGGCTGCCGGGTGGGTGGTGGGGTCGGGTGGTGGGGTGGGGACACCAGATCACCAGGATATGGTCTGGGGTGTTGCAATGATTTGCAGCCCGCGACGGGCTTAGTGGTCCAATGACCACCAGGGACATGTCCTTGGGGGAGGACTGTGCTGCCCGCGAATGGGCTGGTGGGGGCGATGAAGCTATGCCCACAATCGGGCTAGTGGGGTTATTTAACCCTATGCCCGCTGACCGGGCCAGTCGGGGTGGGGGATTTTAAACTTTTGCCCACGATCGGGCTGCGGGGGGCACAGGAGTAGGTTGAGGGCCAGCCAGGTGGCAGCTGCTGTGTTGCTCCTGCAGTGTGGCAGCTCACCTGTGGGTGGCCCCTCGACTTACTCCTTTTTCTTTGGCTCAAAGTTGTGCAGGCGCAGGTTGAGTTGTGCCTGCACAACTCTGCACAGCCCGCTGAATATTGGGCTGTGCAGTTTATGCATGGTTCCTCCCTCCAGTTCAGCATGCATTCATTTGCATTGCACTGTTGCTCAGCTTGACTTGGGGGGTGCAACTGCCTCCTGCTGAATATGGCAGAATGGCACAATTTCAGACTTGAGCTGGCGCAACCTTATTGCGCATGGCGCAACCCTTTTGAATATCCAGCCCATTGTGTTTTGTTTTTTTTTATTTTATCAACTGTTTTCTTTGCTTATGTTTGTCTCAATTGTACCAATGATGTGGAATCTTTGTAAAAGAGCCTCGGCTCAAAGGTATTTGTAATCCTAGAACAAATAAATAAAAATAAAAATAAATAAAATAAACACAAGCTGCAGGTGACACACAAGCCTTGTGGAGAGCTCTAATTAAGAGTGTTGCAGTAGTCCAATCTAGATGTGACAAAGGCATGCACCAGTGTCACCATGTCAGTGGGCACAAAAAAAGAAGAAGAAGAATCAGCATTTGTATAGCACTTTTCTTACACAGTGTATCCCAAAGCACTTTACGAGCAATGCTAGACTAGTAGTGAAGTGACTGAATGTGTGGTGGCAGCCATATTGCACATCATCACCCACACACAGCCTGGATAATTGCATGAACTGGTTTATGAGAAGGGGAATGTTGGCCAGGACTCCAGGAATGTTCTCTACTCTTTGCAAAGAGTGCCCTGGGTTCTTTTACTTCCATCTGGACATCCACCAGGATGGGCAGAAGGGACCTCGGTTTAACATCTCATCCAAAGGATGGCACACCTCAGCAGTACAGCATACCCAATACTGCATGCAGATGCCAGCAATTTTTAGGTGCAAGTCCAATCCCGGTGTGGGATGAGAACCCACGACCTTCTGGTCCAGATGCGGATGTGCTACCAACTGAGCCACACTGACACCTAGCAAAACAAGACGCAAAACAAAAAAACATCAGCACCACTTTATTACATTACAGTAGCTTTATTATTCAAAAAGATTAAAAAAAACCATACTGCCCGCAGTTTTGAGGTGTTGCAAGATACCCTGACCAGTTTCACAGTTCATGCATCAGCAGGGGGATTATGGTGCTGGTGTTTGTTTTTTCTGTTACTTTATACTGGGCACGCTCTCGCAGTGGAGCTGTTTTTGCTGTGGGAGCTCTCTATGGTTTACCCCAATTGGTGAACATGGGCTGAATCACTTTTTCTGCGAGAGACCACTCACGTGGATATGCCAATGTTTGGTGGGACTGTCTGCCGAGACATTTTCCACTCATAGTAGACAAGTGGACTAGATCAAAAACATTGTTCTCCAGATTCCACTACTACATGCTCATTATTTCATTATTATTTCTAAAGGTATAATCAAGCGATGTTTCGCAGGAGGAAAAAGCCACTGCAGTCAACAACTGACACCTAATGCTCTAGAGGCAGCTTGGAAGCCACAATGACCCCAGATTTTGTACCCTGAAATTGCAAACAAAAGTACACAAAGCAGGAGTGGGTGTATGCAGGCAGCAGCTTTTAAAACATATTGAAGCTTAGAGAGGTGGAAAATCATACAGGAAGCAGTGGTGCAGTTAGGAAAATAAAATCAGTAAACCAGAACCCTATGGTGCCTCTTTCTATCACCCCCCCCCCTTGTAGACATACACTTATTTGTTAGCCAGACCCCTTGCACACACCCTATTCCTTAGCTGCATGCATTTAGTAGTATGTTTAATTCAAACAGTGCACAACAATCATATTATAGCACCAGTAGTAGTGATATCAGAAAGAAGAAAAAACAAAATCAGTAGTCAGTAATTACAGTAAGGTGCAGGTAAAAAAGGACCAAAGCAACAGGAAGATGGCAATGGGGGAAAGGCACAGTTGGTGAGAGTAAAACATAAAGGCAATTATGGAAGCAGTACAATGTAATGGATGTAGAGCTGCAGTTTTCCGGGAGACTTTCTGGAGACTGAGGTGCTGCCCCTTCTACACCCTCCTCTCTGGGTTGGGGAGGAGGTCACTGGTCTCTGGGCTAAGTTGGCTAGGATCTGGAGGACCTCTTCCCCCACCCATGGGCTCCCAAGTTTAGCACTGTTGCCCCCTGAGGCTGCCTAGGAGAAGGAGGGTTGGCAGGATTGTGGTAGGTTCCAGGAAGGGGGTGGCAGATCAGGGGCACATTCCTCATCCGGTGCCACTATAAAATTCCTTCGCCGCTCTGATGGGACAGAACTGCCAGGAGGAGGCATCCATAGTAGTGGCAAAGTAGGATGTCAGGGTCCTTCATAGGGGAAGCCCGAGGTGGGAGGAAGAGGTCCACAGCAGATGAGGAAGCAACTTTGGGTGGGGTCTCAATTGTCAGGGGGAGTAGATCTGAGAACAGTAAGGAGTGGAAGAGGAAGGTAAGGTGCCTATCTGGGGCACTAGGTCAGAAGAACGCTGTCAATAACAGCGCCATCCATAATAGCGCTATATTAACAGCACTCTCCACTACAGCGGCAGAAAAGAATGCCACCACCCAACAAAGCACCAATGGTAGCGATCGCACACCACAGAGATGACTGCTACCATTCTAAAATCTATTTTTATGTGGGGGTCTTCACCCCCCACATCTCGGAGCCCAGCACCCCCCCCAAACTTAAGGATTCCAACTCTGAGGGGGAGTGGATCACAGAGAAAAAATGAAATTTTGTAAGTCTCACAACAAGGAAATAAAATCCTCAAGGGGAGACCAGGATTAGAACCCTGGTCTCTCAATCCGTGCTAACCAAGCTGCTGCCTTAACCCACTTTGCCACGGGGGAAGCTTAGCCAGCAAGTGCACTGTTCTTCCTATTCTCCATTGCCTCTATCCTGGTAGAATAGCAACAGGGGTAGCAGTAGCTAGTTGACGTTATTGTTCCCCCTATCACTATTCCTGCTCATGCGGTTTATACTGGAAGTGCTATTATAACTGGGTACCCTATCTGGCACCATGGCTCAGAGGGATGGGCAGAGTATCCTAAGGTTTGCTAGGGTGGCAGAGCAGGAGGCAGAGCTGGATGTCATTGTCCACCTAGGGACTAATGACCTAGCTATGGGCAGGGCTATGATTGTACAGGGAGAGTTCAGGGAAGTGGGGAAGAAAAGGAGGTGGGCCAAAAGGGAAGGAAGGGCGTTGCAGGCAGAGTGGAAGCAAGGTGTGGAAGGCCATGTGTACAAATGCCAGGAGTTTTGTAAATAAAATTCCAGACCTAGGAGCTATCATGGTGGAGGCAGACTTGGATATTGTGGATATTACTGAGTCATGGTGTACAGGCAACCACGACTGGTACATGGCCAAAGCAAGCTATACTCAGTTCAGGAAGGATAGAGTGGGGAGGAAGGGTGGTGCTGTATGTAACAGAGGGTATCAAAGTGACAGAAATGCAAGTGGGGGAGGATGGGTTGGAGGTACTGTGAGTCACCCTGGCAACAGCAGCTGGAGCCACTATTCATACTGAGGTGCTCTATAGACCTCCAGCATAGGAGAAGGGACTAGATAAGGAACTGGGGTAAGCCATCAGCACAATGCAACAAAAAGGGGAGGTGCTGAACTTCTGGTGACGTCAGCAAGCTTAATGGATGCCTAGATGAGAGCTCTGTTGCCTGGGTGCATAATCTAATCTAATCTGCGGTCCAGCTAACACTTTCTTAAAAACAAACTTTACTACAAGGACATCGGGATCCTACCTGATAATGGGACACACAAAGAAAAAAGCATTGGAGGGCTCACAGCCGCAGTGGGCGGGCAATCTGCAGCAGAAAAATCCATGCCTTAGCCCAGCTCCATCCCAGTCCTTGCTTACTGTGGGATCAGAAGAGGACGACTCTGGTTCTGGGTCGAGATCAGCGATGTCAAGAGCAGATAGCAGTAAACTAATAGAATTGCTCCATTAGATCAACAGCAAAGTTTTCAATATACAAAATGACTTTCATAAATTGGAAGCCCATTCCTCTTCTATTGAACATCAATTAGAAACAGTCCAAGGGGAGCACATGGCCTTTGGCAGGTCGCTGGCATATCTACACCACAGGGAATGGGCGATTACCATGAGAGATGAGGATGCAGAGGCCAGGGCCTGCAGGACCAATATCAAGATGTTTGGTATCCCTGAAGGTGCTGAACAAGAGGACACAGTTCAATTCATGGACTGTTGGCTAAAAAAAGAACTGGGTCTCGAAGAAGAGTTTGCACTAGACATCGAGAGAGCGCATAAAGCTGTAGCTCCTAAGCCGAAACAAAGAGCTCCGCCAAGATCAATAATTATGAAATTCCTTGAAATACACAGTTAAAGATCAGATTCTTAAACTGGCCTGGAAGAAACGTGACTTAAACCTCAATGGCAATAAGGTTTATGTAAACCAGGACTTTTCCCCCTATGATGATGGCCAGAAGGAAAAAAAAGTGCTCTACGTGGTGAAGCAGTATAGCCTAGAGGTTAGAGGAATGAGGTGTGAACAAGCTTGATACATCCAGCAGACCAGACCTGAGTTTGATTCTCACAACCTCCACTTGCATGCTGTGTGACTCTGAGCAAGTCACTTAACCACCCAGTGCTCCCAGGTCACCCTGAAAACAGGCACTTGTGCCTAGTGGACCTTACCCGGTTACCAAAGACTAAAAAGAAAAAAGCAGCTGAAGGATAGGGGGATGAAAGCTCAGCTGAGATACCCTGCAAAGCTGTGGGTAGAGACGAAAGATGGGATTAAATCCTTTGATACCTTACTGGATGCCGTCCCCTTTCTAGAGTCTTCAGGAGTCACCCTCCCAGATCTGAAAGAAGACAGGCCGAGAAAGACATAGAAGATCTCCTATGGTCAGTGGCTCCAGGTGGGAGAAGAACCAGTAGAGCAAGAGCGGATTCCCTCCTTCCCCTGCATGCGGACTTGTCTCGCTGGCTACAGAATAAGAAATAAACCTGATTAAGTAATCCTTACAGAAACCCTGTTATCTCTTAGAGTGAAGCACTGCCAAAGGGAAAAGTAGCTGGATCTCCTGGTTTATCCAAATCTGCCTGGTCGCAGGAACTTGTGAGGACAACTTAATTTGCAAACAAGGAACTATTAGTTCGGGCATGTGTTTTGAGTTGAACTTCTGGTTTTGTTACCGTACACCAGCCAGTTCAGTATTTCTTTCCCCCCATAATATTTGTACTGCGACAAAGTTCGGCATGTAACTTGATTGAAGCAGCAATGAAACTTGCAGAGGCAGTACCCTTGATCTCGCATTTTAAGAGACCTTACCTCATGCAAGTACTAAGGCTTCATTCCTTTCATTTTATTTGTGCTCGAGGCAACAGTGGAGGTAAGGAACCGGCCCAATGAGGCAGCTATAATTAGCAACTCAAGATCTTTTCTGGTTGGGACATTGGGGAGAGGGAAGGGGGGGGAAAGAAGATCAATACAGCTGAGTAACTCCTGTTGCCAATGGTTCCTAGTTCATTATTCTCCTTTTTAAGAACTAAATAACGCTGGTTGTATTCTGGGAACAACAACGGTTTGAGGGGTTGTCTGGCTGAACACCCTCCTCCACAACCTCCCTTCCTAGATTGTGTTCAGAACTTCAAGCTAAGTTTTACAGGGATTATGTTGCTGAAACCAGCCCAATCTGAGATATTTCAAGTGAGGGGCATTTACACTTATATTTTTGAATTTTTAAAATGTTTGATTGAATTTGTAGTGCTCGTGCATCACTTTGATACAGGTGGTATTTGTTCTTGTTCCAAGAAGCTCAAAGGTTATGTGGAGCTAGAAGACTCTGTAATCAGGCAGATTTACCTGTGAAGGTATTATTGGTTTACTCACTGGACCCTTTAAGCTATGGAGGGGATTGGAACTCCCAGTCACCCCAAATTTTGGGGGAAGGGGTCTCTAGCCCCTTTTTGCTGGTTCGAAACTATTATGTGCACCCGGGGCAGTCCTAGTTTGGGTGGCCTCACTGGGAAAACACAGAACCAAAAGAGGGAACAGGTGTGGTAGTTCCCGCGTAGGCAGGATCCCCACCCCCTTGCCCCAGGCATTGTGGGCATCTCCCTCTGGAGGATTTTACCTCCATCCTGCCCCAGTTGTGGTCAGGATTGTTAGTTTTTTAACTTTCTGCCGCCTTGGGGTATCTACCCCATTTATTAAGTGGTACTATGTTTGCAGCCCCTAGTTGAGTTGGAGATGCTTATTTTTGCCCAGCCTAGTTTGGTTTGCTGATTCAGGGCTTGGACATGTTGTTTCAATGTTTTTAATTTTTTTCTACCCTACCCATGCAGTTGACCAACAGTTTAGGAGGACAGATGAGAGGTCCCTGAATAGTAGAGAGCCTGAGGTATTGTGGTTGGTGGTCTGGTGGCCCCATCCTCTGTTAATAAAAAATGGCTAATTAAAAGATCTGTTCAATTAATGTCAAAGGCAATAATGGCCCCATTAAAAGAATGAGAATCCTGACAGAACTTAGAAAGAAAAAGTGTGATATAGTCTGCCTCTGGGAGTCAAGGCTGTCTGACGTGGAACATTTAAAACTACAGAGGTCTTGGGTGGGCTTGGTGCATGCAGACTCACACCCGCAGGCCAAAAGGGCCAGCTTGGTCATCTTGATCTGCCGTGGGTTGCCCCTCCAAATTCAAAAGTCACCACGGATGGTTCAGGAAGATTGGTGGATCTTTCAGGCTTGTTCAGTGGCAGACAGCTTCACATTATTTCAGTATATGCCACCACCCCTCCCACTGGTCTCCCTGAAGGTCAAGTGGTTTGTGTCAGAGATTGGAATTGTGTAGAAGTCCTAAGACTTGATAGGAATCCAGTTGCAATAGGGGGCCAGAGGGCTTGTTCTAGGTTACTGAGAACCTTGAGATCAGAGGGAGGCCTAGTGGACCCCTGGTGCCTACAAAACCCACAGAAGGCTGACTACACTATTTATTCAGTGGCCATGGGTTCATACTCCCAGTTGGACTGATTTTATACTCAAAAAAGTTTAGCTCATATTTTTAGATACATGGAAATCCATCCTGTGACTTTCTCCGATCATGCTATGATATCGTCGAGTCTTAGGTGGGAGACCACAAGAAGACCAGGACACTGGAGATTCGATCTGGGGCTCCTCCATGACAAACTATTTGTAGACTCCACTAAGGCAGGAATAAAAAATTATATTCAGGACAACCCCAAGGGAGAGACAGCCATAAAATACATTTGGGATGGCCTTAAGATCTTTGTCAGAGGGCACACAATTGCCCATTCGTCGTATAAGAATAAACAGTATCAGGCCTCTATCAAAAAGGCCTCTGAAAATGTGGCAACACTTGAGGCTGAACTTAAGAGTTCCAGGAAAAGGTGTTTGCTACTGAAACTTAAGGAAGTTAGAGAGGAATATAATAGGCTCATGCAGAGGCGAACTGAAAATGCCCTAAGATACACAGGACAAAAATATTATGAACGGGGGGAGAGAGAGGGTAGATTGCTAGCCCAACGTCTCAGAAAACAAGAGGCTGATAGATACATCCCCTCGATTAAGCCAATAGACCCAGCCTTATCATTGCGTACCCAACCCACAGAGATTGTTGCCAAGTTTCAAAGATTTGATAAAGACCTATATACAGTGGAACAGGAGCCGGGTCATGTCCTGCAAATCCAAGAATTCCTGGGCCAGGTGAACCTCCCAAAATTATCTGAAGAGCAAAGTAAAGGCTTAGAAATAGGTTTCTCTGAGGCAGAGATCAGTATGCTGATTAAATCCTTTAAAACGGGTAAGACATCCAGCCCAGACAGCTTCACATCTGAGTTTTATAAATGTTTTGTGGCTGAGCTTGTCCCCCTCCTCATCAGGGTTTTTAATGTAGCACAGGAACACAGGGTGACCCATGACTCTTGGGGTAGGCCTTGGTGATGGTTTTGCCAAAGCCGGAAAGGACCCATCTCTCTGTTCCAGCTATAGACCAATCTCCTTGTTAAACCAAGACGCGAAGATCTTTGCCAAAATTATTGGCTTATGCCTCCAGGGCATCATCCCCTTATTAGTCCATCCCAACCAAAGTGGATTTATTCCAGGAAGGTATATTCAGGATAACATTCGCCTTCTCTTGAATGCCTTCATCTCCCCTCCTTCTCCATTAGACAAGACCCTAAGAGCAGTGGTGTCTTTAGATGCAGAAAAGGCCTTTGATCGCCTGGACTGGGCTTATTTAGATCAGACCCTGGTCAAACTCGGGGTGGGAGAAATGTTCAGAGGCTGGATCAACAACCTTTATAGAGAGCCGAGGGCACAAGTGAGGGCAAACGGAGTCACCTCCTCACCATTTAGAATACCGAGGGGGACTAGACAAGGCTGCCCGGTCTCTCCCCTTTTATTTGCCCTAAGCATGGAACTCCTGGTGGTCGCCCTTAGACAATCTTTGCTTTTCAAAGGTATCAAAGTGGGTGAAACGGAACTAAGGGTTTCCTTACATGCTGATGACACCCCTCTGTATGTGTCAGATCCTGTCTCAGCCTTATCTAGGATCTTTAATCTTTTGAGGAGATTTGGGACAATTTCAGGATACAAGGTTAATTAATCCAAAACTGAGATTATCCCAATAGGCCAATCCCTGGGCTCACCCCTGCCAGATTTGGGACACATCAAATGGGTGAAGTCTGGGTTTAGATACCTTGGGGTGTGTATCCCGAGACAGCTGAACAAATTATACTCTACTAATCATTTCAGATTCCTCCAGGAGATCCAGTCAGACTGTGACTGTTGGAGGGAACTGCCCTTATCCCTCTCCGGGAGAATTGAAATCTTGAGAATGAATGTGCTCCCAAGGTTCCTTTTCCTTTTTGCTACTCTCCCACTTAGGCCCCCCAGATAATTCTGGAAACAATTGAAAACTACTCTCACCAAGTTCATTTGGAAGAGAAAGGTCCCTAGGGTTAGGTGGAAAGCTCTATCAACCCCCGAAGGGAGTGCTAGGTCTCCCAGACTTTCGCAAATACTATTGGGTGGCCCAGCTGCAGGTCCTAATTCCTCTAATTAGAGGAGAGAACTCCCTGGTGAGGGTGGATATTGAAACAAACTTACTGGAGCTGGGCAGCATGGGAAACTTACTAGTCCTTGACGAACGCAGGCTGGCCAGGGTTTCATTGGAAAACCCTCGGACTTCTATTTTGAAGCCTATATGGCGTGAGGTTTGCCGAGCCTTTCAACTCCCACTGAGTCTCCATTCTCAAACCCCTCTCCAGAGTTGTTTGGATTTCCTCCCTTATAAGTGGGATAACTCATTTAATCTCTGGGCCAGAAAAGGCTTGTTTAGGCTGGGCCAGCTTTACTCTGGAGAAGTCCTTAAATCATTTCAACAGCTTAAAACTGAGTTAAAGCTGCCACAAAAGGACTTTTTCCATTACCTCCAGTTGAGGTATTACTTAATTAAAGAAAATGTAGGTTCTCAAGTGACCAAGCCCCTTAACCCCTTGCAAAGCTGTCTGCTTGATCTGGCCCAGCAATCAGGGGCAGGTGGAAATATTTCTAAAGTGGTATCTGCCCTCTCTTCTCTAGAACCAGATCATATAAGCCATATTAAGGATCAGTGGGTGACATAGTCAGGGGTTAGGCTTGGTGACGCACAGTGGCAGGGGATCTGGAAAGGGGTACATCATACCACCTCTGCACCCCTTTGGAGGGAATTCAGATGGTGAGTTATCATCAGGTATTTTCGCTCACCGGTGGTGACCAGACATCTCAGTAAACATACATCAGACTTGTGTTGGAGAGTTTGCCAGGGCAGAGGAACAACCTTCCACATCTTTTGGGATTGCCCCTTAATCTCGGGTTTCTGGGGTCAATTGAGTGGGGAGATTGGGAAGATTTTTAACATATCCGGAAGATTTTTAACATATCCCCTTCACTGGATGCACAAAACTGGTTGTTTGGCTCTTCCTCCGCTCTCCCTAAAATCTAGATCTCAATGTTATTTATATTTTATCCTGGTTGCTGCAGCCCTCAAAGCCCTCACTCGATGTTGGTTAATTCCAAGGATTCCTTCCCTGGATGCTTGGTACTCCATCTGCTGTAGGATTCTGGAAATGGAGCGACTTAGTGCTAAACTTCAACTCCAGTTAGATAAATTTAAAAGCAGATCGCTGCCCTTTTTTCAGTATATAGCTTCCAGGGAAAATAAGGAGGTTTTGGAGGTGTTGGAGGAGCAAACCTGAACAGTCCCAATTTGTTTTTCTGGAATTGAGACCTTAACCTAGGGTGCTGTCAGATTCCCCCCATTTGCAAGAGTCTGGTATGGAATTAGAATGAACTAATAGCCGGGCTCTTGGCCCTCATCTCGGATGGTTGCAATCTAAATGGTCAACTCTCCTTATTCCCTTTTGTTTTCTCCCCTCTTTTTTAATGCCTGTGGTGGTTGTGTTTTTGTCTATTTATATTATTTTGAAATCAAATGGAAGTATGCTATGGCTTTAATGTATTCAACACCTATTTCTGTATTTCTTGTGTTGTCAATATAATTTCTGTCTGTTGTGTATTAACTGTTGTAAAACTATAAATAAAGTACAATTTCAAAAAAGGGGGGAGGTGCTACTGGTGGAGAATTTCAGTGTGCCAGTTGTAAATTGGAGCCTCCCAGCCGTGGCCTCAGCTAAAAGCAGGGACATCCTAGGCTCCCTGCGGGGGGGGGGGAGCATTTCTCAGGCAACTAGTCAGGCAGCCTACTGCACCCAGTGCTCACAAACAGGACAGTATTGCAGACATCAAGGTGGGAGACCACCCAGGGACCTGAGACCACTGTACAGTGTGGTTCAACATACGGATGGCAGCAGAAGGAAATGACACAAGGACAATGGTCCTGGACTTCAGTAGGGCAGATTTAAATAAAAATGAGTGAAAGCCTCAGAGGCGACCTAGCAGGGGGAGATGATCTGGGTGGGGTGAAGGAACAGTGGGTCAAGTTAAGGGATGGCATAGTGAAGGCAGCAGACCTCTGTGGAAAAGAAGTGAGCAAAAACGGGACAAAAGAGACCATTTTGTTTCTCAAGGGAAGTAGCTAAAAAGAATGAGGCTAAAGGGGTAGCATGAAGGGAGCACCAGAAAGCCAGCTTCTGAATGGGACACTTTCCATGAGGTCCCACATCGCAGCATGCTATATTTTAATTTTATATAGTGTTTTAGCTGAGCTACCTATTTTTTGAGCTACCTATTTTTTGTTGTTGTTCCTGGTTTCTGGACACCACAAGCTTTCAAATGAGACCAAATTTAAGCATGGGGTGCCAAAAGAACCAATTTTCTAAACCTTCAAAGCTGACCACGTCACAACCCACTCAGGTCAGAGGTACGAGCAACCAGGCAGGAAGCAGCCAACTTGAGTTATCGTCCGCGACTCCATGGCAAACTATTCTGGAGTCTATTAAAGTGATGGAATCAAAAATAGAAAAGATCCTAACCAGATTGGAGTCTCATGATGCAGCTATCAAAGACTTGCTCACTTCAGTTGCTGAGGCAGATTAAAAGAGTACCACCACTCAAGCGACCGTTCTGGTCCTAACTAAAAAGAATATGTCTCTGCGAGGCTGATTGGAGATGCTGCAAAATAAAACCAGGGCTGGCAATTTACCACTGGTGGGGGTTCCAAAGGGTGTAGAAAGCACCAATTTGCTTCACTACCTAAAAGGATGAATGGCTATCTTTTTTTTTTTTTAATTCAAGTTTATTGAAACTTCAGGCGTCTTTACTGTTACAGCATCTCATACATATTATCCATTTTAAGGCATCCATTTACATGCAATTACTAAAGGAATAATGCATGACAGGGTGTGTGTCGTGCTAGGATAACACCACGCTGGGGGGTTGGGCACGAGGCCGCAGGCCGTGCGTCCAATGCCCCAGGCGTGGCGTTATCCCAAACAACACACACCCTGGAGTGCATTATTCCTATTATACAATGGCTTGTTGTTATATATAAAATAAAAAACATAATTTTAAAGATGTTTTTATTACAGTGGGAAAATATTTTTGTTTCTTAAGAGGAGAAGCAAAAAAAGAGGAGAGCCACAGTGATGACAATAGACCTGTGGCATCGTGCTGGGATAACACCATGGGTCCAGCCCCAAACTGACCAATCGCAGTCCAAGATTCTTTCTTGTCATTGTATAATAGTGCTTAACTAACATTAGGTAGCTTAAAATCCACCTTGCAATCCAAAATAACACTCACAAATTTATTTAGCATGAGGACATTTTGCATAATAAAGATAATTTTAACTTTTTCCAGTTATTCAGTAGGGGGAGCTAGCCTTAAACTTTCTCCACTGGGGTTTCCCACTACTTCCAGAATCCAATACCCTTCCCTCTCTCAACTACCCTCTCCCTTCCTGAGCTTCACCCTCTTCCTCCCCTTCCCCCAATGATCCATCTTGTCCATCTATTAACATACAGAGGTGTTCTAGAGTTGAGCTTGTGTGTCAGTTCCTCCATTCTTTGGATCTCTTTGACTATCTCATACCATTGTCATAATGTAGGTGGGTCTGTTGAGAGCCAGCACCTTGTTACAGCTTTGTGGGTGGCTGCCACCAAGGCATTCCACAGATACACGTGTTCTTTGCTCCGCACCCCTTTTGGAGTCAGCCCCAGTATTAGATGCTTTGTGGTCAATTCTTCTGTTGGGGAGAAGACGTCTGTCAGAACCCCCTTGATTCCCAACCAGAATCTTGTTAACTTTGGGCATTTCCCTAGGATATGTAGGTGTCCAGCCTTCTCCTCACTGCACTCTCTCCAGCAGGCTGCTGTGTGTCCCCCGTCCCACTCATGTTTTACTGCTGGGGTAATAAAGAAGCATGTCCTAATTTTCCATTCTAATTCTTTCCACTTCTGGGAGTAGGTAGTTTTGTGAGTCTGCGTGAAGATGTGCTCCCACTCCTGTGGTGTAATCTGCTCCCCCAGTTCCCTTTACTACCTCTGTTTGAGGGGGTCTGAGTGCCTGTGTTCTTTCTCTTGAAGTGCTCCATATAGAGCCGAGATATGTCCCTTGTTTCTTTGGGAGCATAGGATTTGCCCATGATGACTCTCAGCTCAGATTGTTCAACCAGAGGCCCATAATGTCTTTGTAATTTTTGTACATGGGTCCTCAGCTGGAGGTATCTGAAGTGGTCTGAGTTTCTCAGTTGGAATTGTGCCTTAATATCCCTAAAGTCCCTTACTGTGTTCTTGTTCAACAGTTGCCCTAAGGTGGTAAAACCTAGCTTATTCCATTTTCTGAAGGTAAGGTCGAACCGTGCTGGTTCAAAGTCCCCATCCCAAGCGAACCATCATGAGGGCCAGACCTCTCCCCTCAGTTTATGTTTTGCCCATAGTCTATTTACTGCCCCCAAGGTATTCTTTACTGAGTACAGTAGTACCCTTTTGTCTCTAGTCAGTGGTTTTGGGGCAAAGACTCTGGCTTCCAGAGGTGTTCCATCCGTCGTCTCCTCCTCAATGGTTTTCCAAATAGCTTTATATACTGGTGTCCCCACAGGAGTGCATATTTTAATTGTGTTGCTAAGTAGTAATCTTCTAGATTTGGGACTGCCCTTCCCCCATATTTTTTGTTAGTTTGAAGCAATAAGTTTCTAATTCTTGTTTTTTTATTTGCCCAGATAAACTTCATTACCATTTTTTGCCAAGTCTTAAATTGCCCTGGATGTATTTTTAAAGGGAGACATTGGAAGAGGTACAAAAATCTAGGTAGGACATTCATAGATACAGATTCTATTCTAGAGTACAGAGGTAAGTTCAGTAATTCCCATTTTTTGAAATCCTGTTTAATTTGCATAAGGAGGGGGTCAAAGTTGTCCATAAATAAATTATTTTGATTTTTGGGGATGTATGTACCTAGATATTTTATTTTTGGGGAGTTCCATTTCAAGGGGAGTAGTTGAGTTATATTAGTAGAGGGAGCATAAAAGAATCTCAAAGTTTCCATTTTGTTTTTATTTACTGCATATCCCGAGAGCCTTCCAAACTTATTTAAAAGGTCCCATACTCTTGGCAGGGACTTCTCTGGGTTGGTTATATATAACAGCACATCATCTGCATATAATGATATTTTCTGTTCCTTCTTCCCCGCTAGCACCCCCTTAATATTCGGGTCTTCCCTAATTGCCTGTGCTAGAGGTTCAATATATAGTGCAAAGAGTAATGGGGACATCAGGGGGCAGCCTTGCCTAGTTCCTCTCCTCATTTCAAATCTCTGTGATATTCCCCCATTGACCCTAACACATGCCTGCAGAGCAGCATATAGTGATTTAATTGCCCCCCATGAAGACCCTCGGAAATCCCATCCTTTCCAAGACTGCAAACAGAAAGTTCCAGTTAACCCTGTCAAATGTCTTCTCAGTATCTAATCCGAGAAGACATGCAGGGGTATGATGTTTATTAATTAGGTCTACTATGTTTATTGTTCTTCTAACCCCTTCTTGGGCCTGTCTTCCCTCAATGAACCCCATTTGGTCTCATTTTATAATTTGGGTCAGGGGTGGGTTAATTCTGGATGCCAATATGGCCGTACAAATTTTGTAGTCTACATTTAATAATGAAATGGGCCTATAAGAGCTGCATTCTTTTGGGTCCTTTCCTTCCTTAGGTATCACTGTTATAGTAGTATAATTCCAGGACAGGGGAACAGGTTCACTCTCTAGCCATATCTGATTATAGACCTGTCGAAGGATCGGTATTGTTTCTGGGGCAAAAATCGTGCAAAACTCCCCACTGTATCCATCAGGTCTGGGGCATTTACCAGCTTTGAGTGTTTTGCTTATGGTGTTTATTTCAGATTCCAAAATTGGAGCCATCAGGGTCTGTGCTTGTAATTCTGTAATTTGTGGCAGCCCTTGTTCTCTAAAAATGTGGTTGTTTCTGCCACATGGGTCTCCTTTTCTGCTCTGATGAGTGTGTTATATGTTCCCATTTGTGTTGAAGTGTGCCTGATATGGGGTCTCTTATTCCTATTATGGTAGCTTTAGCTGCCCTCTGTCTTAATCAGTAGGCTAATTGTTTGGCTGCCTTAGCCCCCCATAGTAAGTCTGTTTCAAATAAAGTAATGCTTTTTCAGTTTCTGTATCATTTAGTTTCCATATTTTGTTTTTCATTTTTTTAATTTCGGAGTCTCTTCCCTTATCCCACTTTTGTTTCTGCTGTGCCTCCTGGAGCTTCAATTGTTCTAAATGATTCTCCATTTGTTTTTTCCTCTCTCTTTTCCTGTAGGTACCCAAGAAATCAGTTTCCCCCTGACCATGATTTTTATTGTGGCCCACAGGATCTGTGGGGTAATGTCTGGTTTGTCGTTGAGGTCTATCATCTGCTTAATGACTTCCCTGATTTCCCTCTTCACCCCCTCGTCTCTCAGCAAGCTTATGTTCAGCCTCCAGTTTGTGTTTTTTTAGGAAGTTGGAGGTACACCTCCAGATATATGGGCTGGTGATCTGACAAGGTAGATGTTCCAACCCACATTGAGGGGAAAAGGGAGATGTCTTTGCTGTTAACCAAATACATATTTAATCTGGAATACATTTTATGCCTGGGTGAATAGTATGTACATTCCTTGGCTGTTGGGTATTTTTCTCTCCAGACATCTGTTAACCCACAATCAATCAAAAGTCTTTTAAATTGGGCTGCCACTCTTCTTTCTATGGTGGGCATCCCTGAGGTGGAATCCAGTTTTCTATTAAGTACCAAATTCCAGTCCCCCCCCAGCCACCACCACCCCCTTGGCATTTTGTGCCAACAGCTGCATTAATTCCAAATAGAAGGTGTTCAGAGACCCCGGGGGGGCATACACATTGACCAAGGTGACCAGTGACTCTTGTACTTTACCCACCACTATTAAGTATCAAGCCCCGGGGTCCCCAACCACCTCCACCTCCTCAAAGGGAAGCTCTCCGGACTGTAGGATGACCACTCCTCTCTTTCATCCCTTTTCTAGGAAAGCCTGGTATAAATGGGGGAAGCTCTTGGTTTTAAGCTTCAGGGTTTCAGTAGGGGACAGGTGAGTCTCCTGCAAGAAATTTATTTCACATTTTTGATTCCGAAGAAATTTCTGAATTTGCTTTCTTTTAATGGGGTGATTAATCCCATTAATGTTATACGATAATATTTTGGTTTTAATTGTCACCATTTTTTATTCACTGTAAAAGTTTTGATTGGCTTTCTGGAGACTCCCCAATCCTCCCCAGCCCCCAGTTTTTCCCTTTCCCTGTCCTCCAAGATTATACTCTGTGATTCTTTGTTTTCTTAGATCATTGGCAAATTGCCTACTGTTTACAGTGTGAGCATGCTGTCTTTATTCATATAAAATGTTGGTATGCCTTCCTTGCTTCGTCACCATTTGAAGTTTCATCAATATCTCTAACTTCACATTAAACAAACATTTCCAACATTCTCCACTAGATGGGAGTGTAACTCTTTGTAACAAAACCTTCTGTTGTTCAACCCTGGTTAACTATATCTCTAATTTGAACTGTAACCTTAAACCAAACGCGTGGCTATGGAGCTCTATATGTCTCCCAGCCCTCCATCTCCATTCCTGATAATTGGAGGGGACACCCCTGTTCAAGAGGCTGTCTCCTTCCCAGTTGAAGCCAGTCTGGTAGACTCCCCTTTTTATGTTGGCTCGTGCTTGCATGCCAGCCAACATATTGCAGTAGTAGCAGATTTGGAGGTGCGGTCGCTGTGGGCGAATGCAGGGCACACACCAGTAGGTGCATCCCTCGTTCCCCAATAAGGCAGCTGCAGGCGCTGACACCAGCAACACATAAACTGGCCACCAGATCTAAGAAAAGGTCCGCTGCATTGAGAGCCAAGCTTGTCATGCAGCGGCGTGCCTTTCCTGGTGAAGCAGTTCAGTAAACATGGCGGCATTGACTGGCACCGTGCAGAGCGCCAACTTCAGGGGTGCCCAATCCCCCTGTCAGCATGCCCTGACCCACTTCATTTGCCGACAGGGGAGCCCACTCCCCGTCAGCATAATGCCCCTCCTCCCATTTCACATGTGCCAAAGGGTGCCCAATCCCTCTTGGCATCATGCACTCAACAGTTTTTTCTTTGCCGACGGGGGCAATCCCATCAGCTTTAGTCCCCCTTCCCAGTTTAGTTTGCTGGCAGAGGCCACTCACCGTCAGTATAATGTTGCCCATTTTGTTGTGTGCCAAGAGGGGTGCCCAATCTCCCTCGGCTCTTGTCCCCCCTTCGATTGGTATGTGCTGACAGGGTGCCCAATCCCCTGTCGGCTACAGCATCCCCCCCAAAAAAAACACTCGGGTGGCATGCTGGGAGCCCACCCCAGCATGCCAAATGCCCCTGTAAAAAAAAAAAAAGTCCTGCAATATTTTTTTTTATTTTAAAACCTGTAAATCAGAAAAAGGTCCCTCGCGGTCTGTCCTGCTCCCTTCCTCAACCCACACCCACCTCTGCGTACCCCACCTCCCCCACACACACACACCCTCACCACATACTTACCTCCGGAGCCCTGACGATTCGTGGACCAGGAACACGTCTGCACTCTTCAAAGCCGACTGCGAACTGAAGAAATACCGGTAAGCTGTATAATGGCATAAATAGGGCTTTTTCAACTTTGGTTGGGGGAATTATGGCACCACATTTTCAACATGGGGTTATTGGGACCCCTCCTCATGAATTCAGTCACTGTCATGGTGTTATTCGGTCCCAAAAGGTGATTTCGTGGTCACCGCGTGGGCAAATTTGGTGACAAAAATCAAAAAAATGGCTGTGTAGTTTCCATGCACGCTCGTAACTTCTAGAATTTGTGATATTTTCACTCCAGATTTTCAATATTGCCATTTTCCCACACCTCCTTATGAACAATACAGCTGTCATTTTACATATCCTGGCCAAAATGTGTATCAGTTTTTGGGACAGTTTAACAAAATGACAGTGACACTGTTCATGAGCAGAGGTCCTAAAATGCCTATGTTGAAAATCTGGTGATGAAAGCCCATAAAATGACTGTGTTACAAGCATGAGTTGGCGCAGTTTCCATGCACCCTTGTAACTTCGCAAATTTGCAATATTTTCATGCCAGATTTTCAACACTGCCATTTTTTCACACCTCCTTATGAACAGTATAGCTGTCATTTTTCTCATCCTGCCCAAAATGTGTTTTCGCACCTGTGGCGTTCAATAGCATGGTCGCTGTGGGAGATCAACTTTTGGGACAGATTAAGAAAATCACAGTGCCACTGTTCATGAGGGGAGGTCCCAAAATGCCTATGTTGAAAATATGGTTTAAAATCCCCAAAAAATAATTGGGTTCCGGACGTGCATTGCACAGTTTCTATGCATGCTCATGACTTCACCAATTTTTCATATTTTCGCTCCAGATTTTCAATGTTGCCATTTTTTTACACCTCCTCATGAACAATACAGTTGTCATTTTTCACATCCTTCCCAAAATGTGTTTACGTACCTGTGACACCAAATGGCACAGTCACTGTGCAAAATCACCTTTCAGCTAACAAACTGATACTGCCGCTCTTCATGAGGTGGGGTCACAAAAAGCCCATGTTGATAATTTGGAGTGAAAATACCAACACACGCCTATGGCGTTAGGGTTCAACTGTTACACCCACTTTGAGAGACTGACAGGTGTCAGGGTGTGACTTGGGATCATCAGCTGTAATGCTCCTGCCATTCCACTCCTCACCTTCACCCTGCAGCCACTGACAGACATCGAGGTGTGCCTTGGAGTGTTCAGCCACAAAGTTCACCCCATTCTCCTATACTGCACCCACCTCGGCATATTCCCTTATGGAATGGGGTAAGTATAACGGCCAAGGACCCCAAAGCACACCACGACACTTGTCAGTGTCTCCAGGGTAGAGTGAGGTAAAATGGCATGAGTGTTATAGCTGACAAAGGCACACCCCAGTGCCTGTCAGTCTCTGCAGGGTGGGTGTGGGGTTGGCATCAGTTCAATACTTCACTGCCACTCCTATTATGCATCTCTAACTCCTGCACTACCAATGCCAATGCCAATGAGACAACATTTGGCATTGACAAATGCTTGTTACATAGTGTGTTGTAGTTGTGTTGGGAAAATTCCCAACTGTTTATGTTCCAACTTCCATGGTCAGCATGGTATTCTTTTCCCATGCTAGGTAGTGTCTACTAGGATATTTAGCCCTGGTTGATGTATAGGGCAGTTTCATCTTTGGGGGAAATCACAGGGTCCTAGCCCTCCCCCATGGTAATAAACCAACGTCAGCAGTAGCACCAGCTCTGTAATCATGCTGTTACTTCATGTGCGTCAATTCCAAATCTGCCCGATATTTTAAAAAGTATTAAAGAGGGGGAACGAGTTTTGTAACATTAAGATTACTGATATTCCCATCACAAATTCTCCCCTCTATACTTGTGCATCCAGGAGTAGCCAGAGACATGTTGCATTTTAGTCGTGATTTCCTGGTAATACCCGGCCCTGTGTCTTCCCAAAATGGCAACAAAACCAGCATGCAGCTTCCTATGTTAACCCATAGTCCTCCGTTGTTTCCCCGTTCTCTGATACATTCTAATGGAGGCTGTCACAACCATTTATAGGATTGCTGCAGCGAACTTTTAGTTCTAAATATTACTGAATCAGTATACTTGAGTCCTTACAGTTAGTAGTCTTTCAGCGACAACAGTTAGTAGTCTTTCAGTGACATGTCCAGGTATCACTTTTATAGTGTGATCGGTGGGGGGGGAGAAGAGACCTCAGTCTCCCCCTCCTCAGGGTACATACCAGCCCCCACCCTCTTCACCCATCCCCTCTACAGGTCTTCCCCAGCCGGAGAACCCTGTTTTAGCACAGTACCTTATAGTGTTCCACAGAAAATACTTAGAGGAGTCCGCCGAAGTTGGGGGGGGGGTTCTTGCAGCCTTGCCTCTCATTCTGCCGATCCGCTCAGGGTGCTGAGTCTGTTGTCTTGGCCGTTGCTTCTTTTGGTTCTCTTGGAGAATTCCTCCTCTCCCTCGCCAGGATGGATTCAATCTGGATCAGCGAACTGTGTTGCCTAATCGTGCTGCAAATGTCAGCTCGCAGTGACTTAGGATGATTTTCAGATTTCTGGCGAGAAGCTATAGACCCTCCTCAAGACGCTGTCCATGCTGCACAAAGCAATTTTTTTTCCAGCCTCTCTTTAACCAGGTGTGGGACCAGATTCCCAGGCTCTCTAAAAATGGTGTTGCTGCCACCAGATCTTTGAAGACCCTAGTTCCTCTCTCTGCCTCGATCCGCAGCCTTGCCAGATATAGTACCTGAGCCCTCAGGCTCTTGGCCCATAGCTGTTTCATAATGGGCCAGAGTGCTTTTCAATTTTCCTGAACCATAGTGGTGTAGTCATTATCGATTGTCAAACGGTGTTCACCATACTTGATTTCTCTCGTTCTCCACGCACGTCTCAACAACTCCTCCTTGGTAGCATAAGATGTGAGTTTCGCTATGAAGGATTGTGGTCTGGCCCCAGGGTTCAGTGGCCTCTGTGCCAGGGAGCAGTGGCTCTGTCCATTGCCAGGTCAAAGTCGGGGGAAGTTTCAAGGCTTCCGTAGTGCCTTCTGTAGGAATATGATCGGACTTGTTGCGCCATCCTCAGCCCCTTCCAGGATACCATATATCCTGATGTTCTGATGATGACTTCTTCCTTCCAAGTTGTCTGTTTTGTTGGTGAGTTCTTGCTCTCTAGCCAGGAGGAAAAGCATCAGTCTATCGTGGCGATCAGCCTGCTCGGATACATTTGACAGGCCCACCTCAATCTCGTCTGCCCGATGTTCAATTTTGTTTATATCTTTCCACAGCTCCATGAGAGTGCTATCAATTTTTTTAACTGTTCTGGCCATTTGCAGAATCAAAGTTATTAATTGGGAGCATTCCTCTTCTTCCATGTGGTTCATTTCTGCTCTGGTCTTGTCTCCCGCCAGCTCGAACATCGGGCCCCGTTTCTCCTGCTGTAGCATGTTATTAAGCTTTTGTACCGGCATCTGAGAGTTCTTACTGATCAACCCTTTCAATTGGGTTGCTTTAGCTGGAGATGGCATTTCTTTTGTTCTAGGATGCTTTAGGATGATCTCTCAGGCAGTGAGGAGCTCAGGACTAAGCCACCATTTGGTTGCTGACGTCACCGGAAGTCTCGATGGCTGACTATCTTGAAGTGCCGGAGGGCTTTGACTGGTCCCAGTTATGAGGGGCCTACGACGTGAATCCACGTGTTCAGTCCAGTTCCCTTACCCAGCCATGGACTGTGTTACTTAGAACAATGGGCCAGGAGGTTAGACATCTCCTCCTGTCTGCTGCCCGGGCTGCATATCCGCTCCACATTCAAGATCAGGATATTAAATTATTTCCGGATCTCTCCTTCCAGATGAGAGCCTGAAAAAAACAGTTTCTCACAGTTCGACAGTGTCTTCGTGCATTGGGGGTGGTTCATTCCTTCCTTTTACCGGCTAGGCTATGTATAACATATGTATTTATTTAAAAGTTTTACCAGGAAGGCATACTGAGCAGACAACTGCTCGTTTCCAGATGCATCCGGGGGGGGCATGGGAGAAGGTACATTTGTACACAACAATTTATGCAAAAGTAAAACATGTACAGCAAATTTAAGTGATATAATAACATAATACAGCATATATATATAGCAATTACTAGGACACAGGATGCCCCACAGGAAGCTGCAGAGGTGACAGAAGAGCCTGGCAGCCCGGCCTAAACAGGCATGCAGGTGGCAGAACATAACTCAGTAGCAAGATGGTTAGGAGCAGGAACTGGTGGTGCAGAAGTGGGCTTTGAGGAGAGTGTTGAAATAGGATGGGGATGGGGTGTGGTGAATGGCAGAGGGGAGAGAATTCCACAGTTTAGGTAAGCGATAGAAGAAGGCAGCCTGGCCAGCAGAGGTGGACATGCATGGGACCGACAAGGAGAGGGAGTCATAGTGACTGAGGGAGTGGCAGGGAGGGTGAGAGGGGAAGGGTGTGGAAGAGAGATAAGAGGGCAGGGATTGTGTCTAGTATTTAGCAGTGAGACTAGCGCAGTGGGCCTGCCTTCTGTCCTGAAGGGATGGGAGGGACAGGGTTTGGTATAGGACACAGTGGTGGGTTCTGGGAGGAGTGTCAAGGGCGAAACAACAGAAGGAGTGGAAAAGAGTGTCCAGTCTGGTTAGGGAGGTTTAGGGAGCGGCACTGTAGACTACATCCCCATAGTCAAAAATAGGGAGAATCATTTTCTGTACTATTGCATGGCAGGCTGGCAGTGGGATGCACCCGCGGTTGTGATACAGGGCACCCAGTTTGGGGTGTAGTTTCTTGTGGATAGCCTTGATATGTACAGAAAAGTCAAGGTGCTGGTCAAGCCAGACCCTGAGGTATCTAAAGGAGGTGCAGACCTCCAGCATAGTCCCATCCAGGGTGCAGAAAGTGGGAAGGTGAAGGGAGCCGAGAGAGTCTCTGCCTTGTGCCAAAGATCATGGAGACTGTTTTCTTGGCATTCAGAAAAAGCTGATTTGTGCAAAACCAGAGCTGGACTTCCTCAAAGTCGTGCTGTAGTCTGGATGCCACATCAGCAGTAGAGGGGCAGATGTACACAGGACAGTGTCATCCGCATACATGTGGATGGAAGCATGTGGGTAGGCAGAGGGTAGGTTTGAAGAGGATGGAGAACAGCAGAGGGCCAAGGACACAGCCTTGAGGCACACCAGTGGTGATGGTGAGGGAGGAGGAGAGGGAGTTTCGATCCTGAAAGACTGAATTCTACCCACAAGGTAGGTGCGGAACCAGCTAGAGGCCTCGCTAGAGAGCCCTGCTAATGATAGCCTGGATAAAAGGAGAGGGTGTGAGACAATGTCGAAAGCATTTGCAAGGTTGACAAAAAATGGCAGAGGCGATGAGGCCCTGGTCCGTGCTGGTATGGATGATTCAGTGAGCCTTAGCACTGAGGTAGTGGTTGAGTGGGACTTCCTAAATCCAGACTGGTATGATGTGAAGAAGGAGGTGGATTCAAGGAAGGAGGACAGCTGGGAGAGTACAAGATGCTCCTGAAGTTTTGCCAGAATGGGGAGGAGAGAGATAGGGTGATACTTTCCAGGGGAGGGGGGTCACCACCTTTCAGGAGGGGGTTGACAGAGGCATGTTTCTATTCCAATGGGATAGAAGTGAGAGAGAAAGAGAGGTTGCAAAGAGAGGCAAGGGGAGAGGCAATGACAGGGGGCGGCCAGGAAAAGCATCTTGGAGTCCAGCCCGGAGGGACATTTCCCCTTGGAGGGATTTAGTGCAATAAGGGCATTATATACTTCTGCTGGGGTAACGTGGTGGCAGGAGAAAGAGTTGTGAGGGGCTTGGTTAGGTTGTGGTGGGGTTGGGGGGGCTTGGCCGGGGGAGTCTGGGAGGAGAGATGACAGGAGTGAGGAAGTACAAGAAGTAAAGAAGGAGTTAAACTCAGTTGCCACTGCGAGATGGTCGGTTAAAGTGTTACTGCCAGCATTAAGGGTGGGGGTAGGGGGCTGGGATGGGGGGTAGAAGAGGGATTTTACCACCTTCCAGAATTTGGACAGGTGATTTATGTTAGTAAGGAAGATGGATTTAAAATAATCTGCCTTAGCCAGTCAGATTGCTCTAGTACAGGCATGTCTAAAAGTGTGGTAATTCTGGTAATCCATAGCGGAGCCGGTGGCCTTGTGGGTCTTCCATGTTGGTCCCTGGCCCGAAGGCTGGCCATGAGGTCAGCGGTGATCTAGGGTAGGTGAGAGCCCACTACCTGGATCCTTCTTAGTGGGGAACAGGTATCGAAAACCGAAAGGAACTTGGAATTGGAATAGGCTAATGCAGAGCTGATAGAGGTGGCATGGGGGATGAACAACCAGTTGGTGTTTGTCAAATCATTCAGGAGGGGAGCCAGAGCGAGTGATCTGTAAGACCGAACCAACAGAGTTTTGGGGGGAAGGGGTCTGGGCCCGTGAATTTTCCAGACTGCGTAAATTAGATGATGGTCATTTAAGGAGCCTGGTAGAAGGCCTGCAGTGATTATTCAATGTGGGTGTGAGGTGAGAGCCCAATCTAACAGAGAGTGATTTTGTGTTTTGGTTCACTAATCAACTGAGCCAGGTTGACAGAGGCTATGTCGTTTTGCATTTTAGAGTCAAAGCCACCTACGACATGGAGCTCACCACCAGATGCGTGTGAATGTAGGGTTGCTAGGAGGTCAGTAATAGTGGCCATGGGGGAGCTGGGGCAACAATATGTGCCGGCTATAAAAATGGGAATGGAGTGGGAGGGAGATTTGAACCAACAAGGATTCAATAGACTGTGGGAGAGGTAATGTAGATACAGGGAAGAACTGGAAGGAGGAGGAGCTGTGCATGGCAATACTGCCGCCTTTTTTATTTCTGGGATGGTCAATGTGGGTGACAGAGTAGCCTGGGATGGAGATACAGGCATCGTGGATATACGGCTTTAACCATGTCTCGGTTATGATCAGGATATCAGGGTTGAGGGATAAGACAATAGGTTGAAGTAACTTAAGGAGGAATGTTGTGACAGTTTTCCAACCCAAAGGATGCAGGCTGGTGTTCGAAATGTACTGAGGCTGAATTTGCAGCAAGATCTTCTGTGGATCCTACAGAGGGGGAATTGGACCAAGAGAGCTATTTGATGGGATTGTATGCCAACTGCAAGTTTTTACCTGATAGACTTCTAGTTATATTACTGGGCTATGAGTATTACGTTTTGGATAATACTAGAAGGGGGGATTCCTCCTTATCTGGCTACATTTGGGGGTTTAGTGGGGTACTGGTAATCGGGTGTCTGATGTTAGTTGAGGCCTTAGCAGTAAGCCCAGGGTTAATGTTTGTTCTAAAGCCTGTACAGTAAAACCCCAGTTATCCGAACCTCAGTTATCCGAAACGCTCAGTTATCCGAAACTGTGGTGCATCTCCCAGCTTAATAGACTTAAATGTAAAGTTCCCTCACTTATCTGAAACCCCATTTATCCAAACAATTTTATTGTCCCCCAGCACATTCGGATAAATGAGGTTATACTGTACTTCTTTATTGGGGTTTGCCACCTGAATACCTACTGCCCCCTCGATGATTTTACTTATCTCCAGTAAATATGTGCCTTTTTTGTGGGGGGATGGTTTCACATTGTTTATTTCCTGTGTGGCTCACTATCCTATCCACTGTGTGTTATTTCTGATGTGCTATATATGGGGGATCTCATGGAAGTTTATTTTCTCCCTGTATATGATGCTGTGTTTTAGGGTTATAGCACTCCAGTTAGTGCATTAAGTTTACCTTTTAATTCTACCTAATGGACATTACCATGGCCATTGAAGTGGCTGGTATTATATGGGACATTTCTTTATTGAACTATTAATTACTTTTGTTTAGATCCCCCGACTCCTACTGTACCTGACTGCATAATTTTCTTAATTGTGTTCTTTGTCCATTAATTCTTATGCTGGCATTTTGTTGCCATTGTGCATGTGGATATTCAGCATGAGATTGTTATCTGTATTAGTAAACAGCAATAAACAGAAAGTTCAAAAAAAATGGTAGCATTCAGAAGGAAAAAAGAGACGCAGAGGGAAGAGGATAGGGAGGTGTACCAGAAGAAACAGAGGGAAGCAGGGAAAATGGTGAGAAGCACAAAGACACAAACTGAGGAAAAGACACTCAAATGGGTAAGTAAAGGGGATAAGACTGTGCAGAGGATGATAAGGAGAAAGCAAACATCCTGAACAGATACTTCTGTTCAGTCTTCACAATGAAAGTGGAATGGGATGGAAAACAAAAGCAACAGGAACACTGGGGGGAGAGAAATAGATGCAAGTCCATTTACAGAGGAGAGAATCCTGAAAGGACTTGCAAATATGAAAGTGGTCAAAGCTATGGGGCCAGACGAAGTACACCCAAGGGTGTTAAGGCAGCTCAGGGAGGTACTGGCTGCACCTCTAACAGCCATATTCAATACATTGGAAACAGGAGTGGTTTCAGAGGCCTGGAGGAAGGCAGGTGTAGTCAGTAGGGAGGAGACTGGCAACTATAGGCTGGTCATTCTGACATCAGTGATGGGGAAGTTATTTGCTGCGAAAAGAAAAGAGTGCGGAGTAGAAGCAGTAGCAATGAGGAGGCTAGCAACTACAGGCCGGTCAGTCTGACATCAGTGATGGGGAACTTAATGGAGTCACTCTGGAAGGAAAGGATTGTGTGATATCTTGAATCAAGTTGGTTATAAGACCTGAGGCAGCATGGATTCACACAGGACATGGGGGAGGTCATATTAGACGAACCTGACAGATTTCTTCAACTGGGTGACCACAAAAATAGATCAGGATGGGGTGGTGGACATGACCTACTTAGACTTCAGCATGGCTTTCAATACCATACTACACAGGAGGCTCATAAGGAAACTGGACAGTTTGGGGTCGGTCCTAAGGTGTAAACTGGGTATGAATTTGGTTAATGGATAGGTGACAGAGGGTGGTAGTAAATGGAACTCACTTGGGGGATGGGTAAATGAACAGTGTAGCACCTCAGGGAGCAGTACTAGGACCAGTCCTCTCTAATGTCTTTATAAGTGATACTGCTGAAAGGAAGGGAAGGCATGACTCTTTCCAGATTACAGCAAAATCTGCAATAAGGTGGACACTCCAGAGGGGGTGGGAAGATGGTGCAGTGACCTGAAAAAACTTGAGGAGTGGTCAAGGGTATGGCAGCTGGGTTTCAATATGAAAACATGCAAAATCATGCACCTAGGGCACAGGAACCCAGAGGCAGAGTATAACATGGAGGAACTAAAAGCAAAAACCTCCACCGCACAAACTGCAAATTGCAGACTGCTGCAGTTTCCAAAATAGTATACCATTAGCAAACAAAAAGCTGCACGCAGTAAATAACAAAAGCTGCAAATGTTTCAAGCTGTGAACCAGTGGTTTATTCAAGTGAGAACATTGGAGAGTAGGCACTAAACAACCTGGCACTTTAAACTAGGATGGTTCTTCCTCAGGAAGCGGAGTCAGGCAAGCAAGATGTTTATACAGAGTCATTAAAAGCACTCAAAAATGGGCTTAAGATTTCCTGGACTCTGACTGGTTGAAAACCATGCCAAGGGGGTATATTAAGTGCCAGTTGAAACCAGGAAACAAAAAGCGCCAACCCAATGTGGCACTGCACAATAGAAATTACTTTGCCCAACTCCAACCCAAATGGCAGCCATTTTTCTCCCTCGCTCAACAAGTGACCTCCCCAATTCTGATCAGTAAAAACTGAGTCCCACTCACTTTCCCTGATGTCAATGAATTACACATAGTCAGAATATCCACAAAATACTTTGTGCTGTTTATAAGCATATTATAAAGCTACAGTTTTTTAATTAAACCGGCAACTACAAGAAGCACACGATACATTTGCTGTCGGCCCACCCTGCTCCTACCCTGCTCCCCACCGTCCAACCCTGCGTCTTTCCTCAATGAAATCATTAAGCTTACACACACACACACACACACAATAAACCATAGAGACAAAGCTGCCTCTATGATTTCCTCAGTTCAACTCACAGCTGATTTTTAGTCCAAGTGCTAACATCCTATTTCAAAATTCCACTGTCACAAACTGCACTTTTCAGGTCAGATACTGACTGTGGAACTGTAACAACAGCCATGTAGGAAAAACAAAAAAGCAAACAAAAGTACTGTGTATCTGTACTATATATTATATATGTGTATGTATGTGAGTGTGAGTGTGTGTGTGTGTGTGTGTGTGTGTGTATACATTTTTTTTTTCTTGGCAAAAATCTTTGTTAATGCATCAGTTAGGGTTCCAATGACAAAAGTTTGGAAATGTGGTGTTATGGTTTCAAACGCTAATGTCCCACCCCCACCCTGCACACAGCAACAGGCGTGGGGGTGTGCCTTGGGGTTGTCAGCCCTAATGCACAACCCATTCCATGAGTAAATAAGCTGAGATAGGTACAGTATAGGAGAATGGGGTGAGCGTTAGGACTGACAACCCCACAGCACCCCCTCCTCACGCTTGTTGCTGAGTGCAGGGTGGGGGTGGGGTGTTAGGGTTGAAAACCCTAACACCACATTTCCAAACTTAAGTCGCTGGAACCCTAACTGATGCATTAACAAAGTTTTTTGCCAAAACTTTACTTACTTTTTGAGATAGTATAATCGTAGCCTTGTTTGCTTATGGGAGTGCAGTGCTCTCTGGGCCCTGTGCTCTTATCCATCCATAATTTTTGAGAGATTGAAATTGTATTCTTATTTCCTTGTGCTCCCATCAGTCCAAAATCATATACATATCTGCATGTCCCTCTGTAATTCTGGAGATAGTGTAGTGGTATCCTTATTTGCCTCTTGGCCTTGTGCTCCCATCACATACTGTGTGGCACCAAAGAAACACCTCATATTGCAATATTATCCAATAAAAAAGACAGCAAAATCTGAAACCTTTCTAACTGAACACCGCATAAATATATTTTTAAGAAGTCAGCAAAAGGCACATCCGTGGGGCAAGCCCTTTTCACTCTGAAAATTTCACAGAAAAATTGCAAACTGTTTCTTCACAGCAGAGTGGTAAACAAATGACTACATACACTTCACATTACAATATTATCCTATGGAAAATTAAGGAAAATTTAAACTCACAGAACTTGCAATGTAATTTTTTTCACCAAACCAGCAAATGGCACATATGTGGGCAAAGCCCTTCATACACTGAGAACTTCAGGCCCAAATCCCAAACCACTATTTAACTGTGAAGTGACAAAGAAAATGCTGTCTAAAAATCCTCTTTCACGAATTGTGAAAAATTATCCTTTTTTCATGCTTCCTTTATCGCAACTTGCGGTACAGAATCAGTCCTTTTCCACAAATAACGAAAAAAGGATCCTTTTTCATGAAATGCTTTTTCACAGTTTGTGACAAAGGATTTTGCCACTTTAAAAAAACATGTTTCCAGGCACAGAATAAAACAACTGACCCCAGAATCAATGTCTATGGGTCCCAATTAGGTAAAGACAACTGCTGCCACATTCCAAATCCAGGTATTCTTTGAGTTTTTTAAGTTTTTGCCACCACTAACTGAAAACAAGATGGCGGAAGCATGCCAAAGGATTCTGCATTTGTGGCACAGGATTCTGTGATTGCACAAAGGATTACACATTTGCAGTAAAGAATCCTTTGTCGAGCGGGACATCTATCTGGTCCCATAGGAAATAATGGGAAATTTTGAAATTTAATAATTTTTCACCAAACCTTCAAAAGGCACCACTGTGATCAAGACCTATATACTCTATACATTTTAGACCACAAATTCCACAACAGTTTCACGCAGTAGCGTGACAAAGAATTTTAACAAAAATAGTAAATTTCACACTTTTGACTCCCCGTATCGCTAGACCCACACATCCCACTAAAACAAACCTTGCCACATCAAGAGATCTATGGTACCTGACAGTGAGTGCAAAATTTCATGTAAATCACTTTAACAGTTGTGAAGTTATTAAAGTGCAAAATTTTGAATTTAACATAGAAGTGACTGCTCAACCCTAACTATACAGGTGCAACTGTGCCAGTATAATACATATATAGTATATCTATATATATATAAATATATATATATTGTATATGTATTATACTGGCATAGACAGTGTGTGTATATATATATATATATATATATATATATATATCTTCATAATTAACTGTATTTAATGCATCAGTTAGGGTTAAAGCAACAAAAGTGAGGAAATTAAACATTAGGGTTGAGCCCCATCCCCCCCCACACAACCCACACACCCATCCTCCACAGACTGACAGACACCAGGGTGTGCCATGGGGTCATCAGGCCCCACTCTCACCCCATTCCATATGTAAGCAGGTTGGCATGCTACAGTAAAGGAGAATGGGGTGATAGTTAGGTCTCATGACCCCATGGTACAACCTGGCATTTGTCAGTCTGTGAAGGATGAGTGTGTGGGTTGTGTGGGGGGGTTAGGGGCTCAACTCTAACATTTCATTTCCTCACTTTTGTCGCTTTAACCCTAACTGATGCATTAAATGCAGTTTTTTGCCATGAATTTCCTTACTTTTTGGAAAAGTATAATATAACTAGTAAAATACGGGCCCGCACTCCCACAAACTTGCCCATTACTGCATAATAATATGCATCTGTAAGGCCCATGCTCCCACTGATGCATAGCTATACAGTAGCCCTATGTGGCTTGGAACCATTCTAACACAAATGTGACAATATCTCAATAACCATGCAACCTACAAAAAAAATTCCACTGCAGGCTTCCTCTATGGTTTAAAATCTTGTTCCAGCAGCATAGATGCTACCAGTAGCGAAAACTCTGTACCTTGCTTTGTTTTCGAGATACCTGTGCCAAAAGGCGTGACAGACTACACAATGTAATCCTATGGGGAAAATGTCAACTTCATCATGGCATATCTATGCAACCACTTAATTCCCCAACACCAAACAGCATAATTCACCCCAGTAGGGCATCCCCTCAACATCCTGTAAATTTCAAGTAAAAAAAGAAACTGTTAATAAGCTATGCAATTGTAAAGTTTTTACATCTTTAAAAATGTTTAAGTCGTGACATCTTAGGCCATGAGATAAATCCTAGTTTACAGCCTAAGAAAATCCTAATCCATGAGGGGACATCTAGTCACGCCAATCTGGGCCATCTGGTCGTCCCCAGGGACATCTGGTTATGAAATTCTGGCTATCTGGTCATCCCCTCATGAAAGAAGCTCGCGGACTAGGATCATCTTGTGGACCAGGATTTTGCAAGTTCGCAAAAGAAGATCGTTAGTGAGTCACGAAAGAAGAATCTTTTATTTTAAAAACCTATTTTTGGAGAGAAATGAAGCAAACCAAAGGCACGGTTTTGTAGAGGGGGTCACCCTGAACAAAACCCATGCCTCATTTGGGTCAAAAGTCACCTGTGGAGAAAGCTACAACATTTAGTTTGGCTGGAAAACTGAAATCAAGATGGTGGCTCATGAACTAAAAATATTTCTGATAGACTAGGATTTTCTTTTATTAGGTAGCAAAATCCTTGACTGTGATACAATTCCTAGATCGCAAGGTATATTTATGCATTTTTGAGTGAACTGAGCATGCTCAGAACTCAAAAATTAAAAATGTAATAACTTTCAAATGGATTAATATGTTTTTACCAAACCAATGCTGGATTGTTCCTTGACCCAAACTCTTTCTATATTCCAAATTTCAGACCAAAAGACTACATAGTGTGACCACAGCGCCATGGGCAAAAAATGCATCAAAACTGGCGAAAAGTGCATTTTTTGGCATTTCACTGCGCGGAAACCATATGTCTGACTGAAATGCAACTTGGTAAATCAAGAGCTCTACCATACCAGACCACACATGCCAAATTTCATGCAAATCTGTTGAACAGTTGCAAAGTTATTAACATGCAAAATTTGAGGTTTAACATTAAAGTGCCTACTCAACCTTAACTTGAGCGTCACTGCCCCTATATATATATATATATATATATATATATATATATATATATATATATATATATATACTGGCATATATATATATATATATATATATATATATACACACACATATGAAAACATTAACTAAATGACCACGCTGACTCCTGGTAATGTTTCCAGCAAAGGAACTACTTTACAAGAATAGTAACTTTTTAACTGATTTTTCCTTCCTTCTTTATTCATTTATTTAAAAAAAAATGTTAAATATGCTTCACAACAATGTCACCAGTAACCCATTTTTTAAGGACAATATTACCCTTAAGGGTGGGCGATATGGGCTTTACGAGACCTCTCAGGGCCTCATTATGCCCCTGGGTGGTCCAGTATGGCCCAATACACCCAACTATTAAGTAGTATTGCTTGCATGACCCTTCACAAAACTTCAAAACAGTGCCAGATGAAACCAACATACAATAATACAACTTACTTGGTGGTTAAGTGAAACAACATACATAGCCCCATATTAAACATATACATCAAAAAAGCAGTATTTAAAAAAAGTAAGTTACAATGAATATCTAAAGTATCCTCAAATAGGTTATAAGGAGACAATAAGCTATTAGAAAAACAATAATGTAAATAAACTGTAGTCAATTAAGTCAATTATATTAAAATAGAAAGACTGTGTGCTGTTGCTGTTTGCCGGCTGTCTAAAGCTGAAGGGTAAAGCCTTGAGTGCTGAGAATGCGATAGCTTGAGCTCGTGAGGCTTTAGTGTTTAGACTGAGTAATTCATAAATTGCAAAAATCACCTAGTGCTTTGCATTGCTTTTTAATCATTAAAGTTCAACGTTCAAAAAAGGAGGTTGAAAGACTAATGATTTTGATCCAAGGACAAGGATATAATTATTATTTTTGTTCTTTTTTATGTTTTGTTTATGAACATTTTAGCTCCATTGCTTTCTGTATTTTTGTATCTTTGCTATTTTATTTTTTTGTGGGTGTGTATATGTATGTTTATGTGTTTATGTGCAACTAATCGAGTTTCATACAACATTCGATTATTTAGCAACTTTAATCAGTCATTTATTTGGTGTTTGTAGTTTAAATATTTTACTTCGCATCAGCAGTTAACAGTTAATTGTTTAATTGACTCATTATAGGTACCTGTCTGATTCTAACTAGTGTGAGGTTTTATATCAGGCAGCTTCTGTCTGTGTCTCTGCACCTGATTCCTTAATTAGGTTATAAATTGACTCCTGCTTTGTGAAAATTTATCTTAATTAGGCACGCGTTTCCATTAATTAGGCACGTGTTTTTCTGGGTATATTTGGTGTTGGTCTCTTAGGTGAGCAGAGATCTTTTTCAGTTGGCAGCAAGCTGTTGTATGGTTCATTTCCTTTATTTGTTTTTCCCATTTGCTTCTCCAGTATAGCTCATAAGCCGAGGTTTCTTTCCTTTATTAGTCTGCTTTATTTCTACTGTTCTAGCTACCGTTATTTCTTGTTGTAATAACTTTTTAACAAGAAATCCATCCGTATTGTTTTGAAGCAGAGCTGAAGGATTGCTGACATGGGTCTTCAGCGTGCTGGATCCTCGAGTGTCTTTTGGGCATTGCATTTGAATCTGGGAGATCTGTGGAAATATATTCTGGTGTTTTTGTGTTTTGTAAGTCTATATAAGGTATTGTAATCCTAGATTGAAATAAATAAATAAATAAAAAATAAATATATTCCTACATTTTTATATGGATTGTATTTAACTGATGATTTGAAATTTAGATTATTTCCAGACTACAGTCCTTTTTAATCTAATACAAAAATTGTGTGTGGCATTTTGCTATGGTTTAGTTGACTGATTAATTATTTGTTGCGCTTGGTACTTCATTTTTATACTACGTATATAGTTTAATATCTATGTGCTGTTGCTCTATATGTATGTGACATTATATTGTGTTATAAAGGGTATAATTTTATATTTTAAAATCCTTTTCTGCTTTCTACTTTAGTGGGCAGTGAGGGAAGCAGCGACATAGCAACTTACAAAGTTGGTCAATAGCAAGACTTTATGGCCTGGCCGTCCTGCACCAACAGTTATAGCTACTTTTTTGGTGGTTCCATTTGAAGGGCTTACACGAAGACCTGATTTTGTTTTTGAACTATTTATACATCTGGATATTTGGACACCTGTGTTTTGAGCTGTGAACCGCTTTCTCTTGTGGACTTCCTGGACTTAATTCCGGCTGCTTATATATTAATACTGATTGTGTGTGTGTGGTGGGTTTTTTTTGTGTGTATTATCAGTATTATAAGTTAGTATCTAATTCAGTCGACTCTAAGTGACTATCTGATAATGACAAAATAAATTAAAACCTATAGTAAGAAAAAGCCTATTAAATCAGCTAAAATGGGTAATATAACAAAATTGTCAAAAAAAGGGCTAAAGAATACTCGTCTGCCTGATATTTCTAAAATAACGCACTTTATAAGACCTGCTTCAGATCAGATAGAATTAAGAGGTAATAAGATAGTAAACAGAGGTTTTGTCCCCAGGTCTACGTCATCCTCTGATCTTAGTTTAAGGAGCAGAGAGACCAGTTTCAGTGAGCACCCTTTACTAGAAGAAATCAGAAACTTTGAAGAATGTGACTTTCCAAAAAGTATAGAGAATTTGATGCTTCCTAAGTTTGGTCCTGAGCTCTCTTATTCAGATATAATACCGTAGGAAAATTTAACTGGAGAAGAACTCGGGAAAGAGAAAAGTATATATGCATTGAGGGAAAAATCAGTTAAAATAATAGTTAACAAGGAAAAGCCAGGGTCAAGAGGAAATAAGAGAATGGTACAAAATGTTTTAACAGTTAATAAAAATACTGTTATTAATGAGAACATTGATTTGGACATGAAGTGTAGAAACTGTGATTATGATTCTAGTCCCAATGATAATAATGGTAATGTTCAGGATGTATTTGTGTTATCACCAGAAGCTGTGGATATTTACTAAAATATTTCTGAAGGTGGCCTTAATATAGTCATGAATGTGAAAGTGGATCTTTTTTGAGAGATTTTAATTCTTTTATCATGCCATATATAAAACAAGAGCATAAAGACACTTTAATGAACCCAAGAAATAAAGTAGGATATAAGGGTTCTGATATGAATTTCCCTTTTTTGGATAAACTATCTTATGAAGTTGGGACTCAGACAGTAAGTAATAGTAATCCACTAAGTCAAGCGAGGGATAGTGATCTCAATATTATGCTTAACGAAATTAAAAAAGAAATCTGGTTTGGTAATATACAGCTTGTGAAGATGAGTTCTATGATGAAATCACTGGTGGATTACTTTGTGAAACCCCTTTTTAGGCAAGAAAAAATAACCCCTACTATGGAAAAAAATAGTGTTATGAAGGATGACCAAAACATGGGCAGTGGGAGAAATATGGCTGTTGTTTCAAAAAGAAAAAAAAAAGGATAAAAAAAGGAATATTGTAACTCAGGATGAAAAAAAAGGGGACAAAAAGATAATCGAAAACCCAAATCTGAAATCAGTAAAAACCATAACAACAGAGATTGCCAATAAGGAGGTCAAAAAAATCGATCTACTAATTCAAGATTTAAAACAGTGAAAACAGCAGTTAGGAAAGAATTATAAATTACAAAGTGGCTATCAAATACCATCTGAAAGGACTGTTGTAAGGAACCTGAAAGAAAAACCTGCAGGTAAAGGTAATTTGAAAGTGACAGAAAGATGTAGTCATGTGGTGGAACAGCCTTCTGTACAGAATAATGTTACTTCTAATAAGAATAAGAGAAAAAATGTAAACATGGCTAAAAGTATTACTGAAGTAAAGTGGAAAGATAGGTTAATTAGGGAGGGTGTTATGCTACCCACTTTGTTTTTTAATGGTGTCCCAAAGGAAAGAAATGAAAACCCCTATACCCTGAAATTAACAATCTATAATTTATTAAAAGGGTTTATGGGCCACAAATTTGGTTGGCAGGATATTGTCTCTGTGTACAGGTACAAATCAAACCCTTATAAGGGATGGATCTGTCTTGTATTAAAAAAAGCTGATCTAAGACTAGATATGCTGAAAGAAAAAGTTAATCTTCAGGAAATAGGAATAGATTTGGATGCCACAATTGGAGAAGAGTTGCAGATCAACGTACTCAAAGGGAAAAAAAGTATAAATTCGAGATTATTAGGTAAGAGTAAAGAAAATAAAGCATGTAAACAAGCAAGAATCACGGCCTATATGAAACCATCTGAAAATGAAATTAGCCTAGAGGGAGACTCTGAATTTCCAATTTATATTAGTGGGAGAAAGAAATTAGGGCACAGAATCAATAATAGTGTAATTTTGGAATTGGATTCTAGTTTTAGTGCAGATTTCTCAAAAATGGATAACACAGCCACATTAAATTATTCTCAGGCGAGTACTCTGAATTTAGATGATAGTAACAACTGATTTAGTAATTTGGACTCTGAAAGTCATCCATCCATGTTTTCATGGAATGTGGTGGGATTAAGATCTAAAATAGAGGATAAGTGTGTTCTGGAATGGATAACCCAATTCCCAATTTTATTATTCCAGGAAACCTGGATGGTTAGACCTGATGAGTTTTTATTGGATGGTTATAATATGTGGCATGTTCCTGCCACCCGGCAAAGTAGATTTGGTAGGAGTAAGGGTGGTTTGGTTACTTTTATTCACAACTCACTTGTTCTAAGTTGTATTGAATCTAGCATGTACAGTGATTCTTTTATGTATTTAATTCTGAAGTTTGGGTTTAAGTGTATTGCTTTGTTTAATATTTATATAAACCCTAATATAAAGCAGAAGGACTATCGGTTTATTTTGGATAATCTACGGAATGTTATTGATTCTATTAGAGTTCGCTGTCCAGACATTGAATTTATTTTGGCAGGGGACTTTAATGCATGCACAGGAAACTTGATAGAAGAAAGTAAAAATGAATGGGGTTTGGATGATACTTTTAATATCCCAATAAGGCATTCGAAAGATAAAATGGTTACGAGCAATGGTAAGCTGTTGATATAGTTCTTAGGAAAAAATAATCTAAGAGTATTAAATGGGCGTGTAAGAAAGGACTGGGAGGGGGAAATTACATTTCCTTCAGCCAAAGGGGGCAGCGTAATAGATTATTTTATAATAGATGTTTTCCTATACCATATGATAGATTTTATTAAAATACACAGAGTCTGGGATAGTGACCATTTTCCTGTGGAATGCAAAAGTAAGATAACTGATTTAACATTTAATAGAATTATGAAAAGTGAGATGGAAATAAATCAGACTATGTCTATAAAATATAGTAAAAAAATTATTTGGAACAAGTATACCAAATTGACAGTTGATAGAGTTATAGATGGTAATCAGTGTCTGAAAACCTTATTTGATCAGAACAAGGAAATTAACCATGAAAGTGAGATGAACTGTGACAATTTGATAACATTTTTTGATCAGTTCATGGCAAATTGTAGTGATCAACTTTGTAAGGTAAAGTGTCCATCATTTAAAGGTAATAGTGGTGCAGATAAACCCTGGTTTGATAATGACTGTAGAAAAATAAGGAAAGAAATAAGGAAAGTTGGGAAACTAAGGCAGAAATGTTCAATTCCTATGGTTTATTTTGTGCCCTGCAAAATTTGAAAAAAGAATCTAAGAAGCTATTAGTTTACAAAGAAAGACTATATAAATTAGATTTATTGTCACAATTACAAAATTCCATTTGGACAAAAGATACAAAATTATTTTGGACACTTGTTGCTTTCAGCTGTGATGAAAAGAATGTGAGATATAATTTATATGGCTTTATACCTGGAAACACATGGGTCCAATATTTTGAGAGTGTCTATAATAGTAGTTTGAGTACTGAGAATGTAGAAGACTGTGATCAATTAGAAAATAAGCTTGATTGTTCTTTTGTTTTTTCAATATTGGAAGTTAGATTAGCCATTCTAAATCCAAAAAGGAACAAGGCAGCTGGCCATGATGGTCTTTCAGCAGAAATTTTCCTCCATAAACCTGAAGAGTGGGCTAAGCTGCTGACTTTAATTTTCAATATTATAAGCCAATGCTTGATATTACTGGATGGTTGGAACCAAGGTATAATAATACCTCTATTAAAAAAAGGAGACAAACAAGACCCTAGGAATTATAGACCAATTACACTTTTATCGATTGTACAAAAAATTTATACCAGATTAATTTTAAATAGATCAGATAATTGGAATGCTGAAAATAAACTAATATCCAAATGGCAATATGGTTTTCAAAAACAGTGTGGTACCTTGGATTTAATTTTTATGTTGAATTATATCATAGACATTTATGTGGAAGTTAAGAGAACTGCATTATATTTATGTTTTATTGACATAAAAGCTGCATTTGATTCCATTAATAGACCTACTCTTTGGGATACTCTAAAGAAAATGCATACTGATCCACACTTATTGGGCATCTTAAAAATGTTACATCATAATACTACTGTAAGGATACGTTATACTAGGGATGGAGCTCTATCTGATCAGACAAAAATCTCTAAGGGTGTAAAACAAGGGTGTCTGTTAGCCCCAACTTTATTTAATTTATATATTGAATTCTTGTTTTCTGGACTAAAGAATGTCTACACTTTTGTGCCCAGGGTTGATAATGAAGATGTAAAGCTGTTATTGTATGCAGATGATGCTATTATTTTATCAAGAACACTTTTAGGCCTGAAAAGAGGCATTGCTAGTATAATGTCATCCTTAAAGGAGTTGGATCTTGAATTGAATATTAGGAAGACCAAGATTATGGTAGTAGGTAGAACATATGATAAGAGAAAGCATGGAATATAAATGGTGTTAACCTTGATGTAGTTCAGTCATATAAATATTTAGGAGTAACATTTGAGAAAAATCATGCCTGGTCCGCTCATTTGAGGGAAATTAAAAATAACTCCTATAAAACTACAAGTGCCATTTTGGCATTTGCAAACAAATTTGTTGGAAATAGTTTTAAATCTTTATTATCAACCTTTGAGGCAAAAACAATCTGTCAACTGTTATATGGTGGGGAAATTTGGGGAACTTCCCTTGATAAATATGATAATATTGAAGCTGCTCAGAATAGATTTTTTAAACTTGTGTTGAATTTGCCGAGAGATTGTCCATCTGCATTTTTACGCTTAGAATCTGGTATATTGCCACTAAAGGAAAGATTGCTAATTAAAGCAATTACATTTTGGGGTAAAGTACAAGGCATGAATGAGGAAAGGTTATCCAAACTTTGTTGGAATGATTTTATTAATTGTTTACAAACACAAAATGTTAAGAATGTTTGGTTCTCAAGATTAAATGACAAAATCAAAGCAGTAGGTCTAGAAGGCCTCATCTATCCAACAGTGGAATATAATGTTACACAATATATAGATAATGCCGTGTTAAGATTAAAAGATATAACTATTGCTAACGATCTCAAATCAATACATGACATTGACAAATTTGGTGTTTATTCATCACTTAAACAACAGTGGGGTATGGAGCCCCATCTAATGTTCTGTGAAAAGGCTTTGCATAGAAATGTTTTATGTAAATTAAGAATGGATATGTTAGGCTTAGATACAACTTCTGTTAAACAAAATTATGTTGAGTTTAAGAAATGTGATTGTAATGATAAGTCACTCCCTAGAATGCTTCACGTTATGTATAAATGTCATAACTGGGAGAAAGAGAAAAAGAGATGGCTGTCTCCAGTTTTTGTATCAGTATCAGGAATTTTCAGGACTTCCTTTGTCGCTCAGAAAGAAATTTAAACTTAGAGAAAGTAAATGTAATGTTTGGTATTGCAAAATTTTTATTGGCGTGTGGAATTTGTATTTCTTAAGTTATGTATGTGTATTGGTGATTTATGTAATTTTAGATGGAATGTTATAAATCTCTTGGATTTTATACATTTATTGTGTCAATAATAAACTTGAAACTTGTAGTCAATTAAGTAGCCAAAGTGGCTATTAATAATAAATATCCTTAAGCATGAAAGTGGCTTCCTTGATCTCTAACCTGAAAGCAGCAATGGAAAAAGAATAACTTAAAATAGCCAATTAATTTAATTAGCAAGGAACACATGTGACACCAATCACTGAATACCAAAGAATGTTTTAAATCACTCTAAAAATGGGATAATATCCCAGTTGTCATTTAAGCTAACTGGGTTTAAGTCTCCCACAACATAAATCAGTCAACTTTCTCTCTAGAGAAGTCATTTCAAGTAGTCAACCCTTCTAGGATTTATAGCAATCTGATCAATTCCCATAATGTTGAAAGTATATACTGTAAGTTGCCACCATGTCATCTACACCAAAGTACTCCCACTGCAGTTCCACACTTCCAGAACTTAATGGAATAAATATGTTCCTGCATGTTCTTATAATTTATTGTCTCCATATAACCTTTTTGACAATACTTTAAATATTTTTTATAACTTACTCTTTTGAATATTACTTTTTATATATGTTTAATATGGGGCAATGTATATTGTTTCACTTAATCACCTAGTAAGTTGTATCATGTAGGTTTCATGTAGTATGGTTTTGATGTTTTGTGTGGGGTTATGTGCCTTTAATGACTCTGTATAATGTAAACACCATGCTGACCTTATCCCAACCCCCAAGGAAGAACCATCATGGTTTGAAGCTCGGGGGTGTTTGGTGCTTTCTCTCTAACGTTGTTACTCCAATAAACCACTAGTTCAGAGCTTTATATGTTTTCAGCCTTTATTGCTTACTGTGCACAACTTTTTCTTTCCTAACAGTGTGCTATTTTGGAAGATGCAGCAGTCTGCACTTTGGTGTTTGGCTATTGGTTGACTAGATTTGTTTGTTTATTAGTTTCTCCAGGAACGTGGACTGGATGCAAAGACCTTTTTTCAACCATGCCCGGGGTAACAGGTACAGAGGGTTCAGGCATTACCAAAGTACAAAACACATTAAATTACATAACTTTGAATCAGGAGAGAACAATACATGGAGTGCGACACTACGTCTAACTTATATCCAATACAATTACATTTAAAGACACACAATACATAACAGCAAATTGTTAAAATTGAAACCTTCTTTAAGAAACATATTTCATTATGTAACCCCATAACACCTACAGCTAGAGGCTCTTTCTAAATAAATATCTAGTGTTCTCCTAAAACCGCTTCTTTTGCTGTTAATATCCATATCCATTTGTGATGTTATTGATCAGTTTTGGACCATACGTACAGTAGTTATTGAACAGTCTGCTGTTTTTGTATTTATCTTTTGTTCTGAAAATAATCTAGTTGAAGTGGCTCTCAGCATTCTTGTTTTAATCATGTGCTGGAAGCACCTCAACAAGACAGAGTGTGAGTTTGTAATAACTTATGCAGGAACATATGTACTACTTTAGTAATTCTCTATTTTGATGGTAAAGTCCCAAATAAATGATACAAATTACATTGGTGTTCCCTTTTACAGTATTTGAACAACCAGCAAACCTCATGATGTTATTAAAGGTTACTGTATATTTCTGAAGCAGAGTCTCTGGAGCATTTACTAACAAAATACTATTGTATTCTAATGCTGGTAGCCAGACCTGATTTGTTATAACTTGTCTTGCCTGTGTTGTTAGGCAATTTTTATTTCTGTACAAAAAGCCCAATTTATTATTTATTTTATGTATTACCTTTGATACATGTTCATTTAGAGTTAAGTGACTGCCCAGGTTAACTTCAAGGTAATTAAATACTGTACATGCACTTGTTCCAATTTGACACCATTTTTACCTATAATAGTTAGAGTATTTCCTTCTAACCTGTGTGTTAAACTAAATAACATCTTAACTGGGTTTTATTTGCTTAATAAAATTTTATTTTGAGTAAACCACTTTTGTAATTCCCAGTATATGGGCTGAAGTTTTGCTTCTAGGTCTACTCTGTTCTCTGCTCCACAGTAAATCACTGTATCATCAGCATACATAGTAACCAATGCACCAGTACAAATGGTTGGTAAAATCATTTATAAAAACAGAAAACAGAAGGGGACCTAGAACTGACCCCTGTGGTACCCCTGTGTGAATACATCTCAAGACTGATGTTTCAGAACCAATCTTAACTTATTGTCTTCTGTCTAACAGGTAATGTTCAAACCAAGCAATAGCATGCACCCCCACACCTAGTTGTTTTAACTTGGATACCAGAGTAGGGTGGTCCCCCAAGTCGAAGGCCTTGGTCAGGTCAATAAAAATCCCACCTGTAAGTAGGTCTTTGTCCATATTATCAAAGATGTCACAAGTTAACCTGACCAAGGCCGTCAACATGCTCTACCCCCTTCTGAACCCATTCTGGTTCTCACATAACTGTTTCTCTAAGTACTCAGTTAACTGTTTTGTGACAATTTTCCCCAACATTTCTGTGAGTGATGGCAATACAGATACTGGTCTGTAATTAGTTACCTGTTGCTAATCTCCTGATTCAAAAATGGATGTAATTATTGCAGTTTTCCACAAATCAGGAATTTTATTTGTATGTAGTGAAAGATTAAACAAATAAGTAACTGGTTTGCACAAGTATTTAGTTTTAGTAATTTTAAGAGTAACTCATCAGCACCAGGGCCTTTATTCTCATTTAGTGCAGCTAATAAATCATAAACTTCATTTTTGCGAATTTTCATAAAAGCAAATGTTTGTTTTCATTCTGGGTTAGTATTGGTTCACCAGTATAATTGTTTTTATCAACAGAGTATAGATTTTGAAAATTTAAATTTATTAAATTCTTATATTGACTTATATCCGTAAAAAATTCATTAAAAGCATTTGACACTGTCTGATCATTATCCATTAGTGTAACCAATGATGACTTTATTTATCTCACCAGCATTCTTAGTTGTGTATATATCCTTGAACGAATCCCACATTTTAGGGGGATTCAACAAGTGCTTTAGCTGTTCCTCTTTACAGTAATTTTGCTTTGTTTCTTTTAATCTCTGCTTTACAAGTATTTCTACTATTTTGATAGTTATTTAAATCATTTTTGGTACTTTTTTTTATATTGTTTCTATAGTATATGTCTAGTTTTAAATAAGTCTAACAGTTTTTGTGTCAACCACAGTGTATATTTTATTTTTAACCTGTACTTTTTTATTCACGATGTTACTCGGGTGGTAAACTTCAGGGGGTGGACTTTGGGAGGATGCAGGAAGTACTGAAAGGAAAACTGGAGGGAATAAGGCAGGAGATGGACATGGAGCAGAAATGGGATATTATTAAACAGGGGGTTACAGAGGCAACAGAAGCCTGCACCATGGCACAGAGTAAGAGGAGCAAAGCAAGAAAACCATGCTAGTTGAACATTGAGGTTGTGGAGGTGGTGAGGGCAAAATGAGTGGTGCACCAGAGGTTTAGGAGGATGGGGAAGGAAGTGGACAGGGAGGAATATGCAAGATGGTCCAGGGAGGTGACTAGAAAAGTGAGAGAAGCCAAGGCCCCGAGGAGCTGAGATTAGTAGAGGGAATTAATGGGGGGGAGAAAGACTTTTCAGATACATCAGGGAGAAAAGAAAGTGCAAGGAGACAATAGAGGTGATAAAAATGGGTGGGGAGTGGACAGAAAAGGGGGAGGAGCAGGCAGAAGCACTGAATGAATACTTTTGCTCAGTGTTCATGGAATAAAGAGTGGGACTGCTACCAGCATGGGCTGGGAGGGTGGGTACAGGGGGAGAGGAGGTGACAGATGGAAGAACTGAGGCAAGTAGAATCCTAGAGGGACTGAGGGCACTGAAGGTAGACAAGGCGCCAGGTCCAGATGGTATCCACCCCAAGGTGCTGAGAGAGATGGCTGAGGTGTTGGCTGAGCCGCTGGCAGATCTGTACAGCACCTCACTGGAGTTGGGTTGTGTGCCACTGGACTGGAGGATGGCACATATAGTACCATTACACAAGAGTGGGCCAAGGTATGAACCGGATAATTAACGACCGGTAAGTCTCACCTCCATAGTATGCAAACTCATAGAAACAATACTAAAGGAAAGTCTGGTGTTGTACCTGGAGGACAATGGCCTCCAGGATGTGAGGCAGCATGGGTTTGTTTCAGGGAAGTCTTGTCAAACCAACCTCATACAATATTATGACTGGGTGACAGGTGAGCTGGATAAGGGTCACGCAGTGGATGCTCTTTACTTGGACTTCAGCAAGGCCTTCAATTCTGTGCCTCATGGGTGGCTTGGGTAGAAGCTAACTGGTGTAAGGGTAGGGGCAAAAATTATGAACTGGATTACAAGCTAGCTGAGTGGCAGGCTGCAATGAGTGGTGGTGAGAAGGGAGCTCTCAACTTCAAGGCTAGTGATGAGTGAGGTGCCACATGGCTCTGTGTTGGGGCCAGTATTGTTTGGGCTCTTCATATCAGACATTGCACACAGGGTGGTGAGCAAGGTAAGGCTGTTCACTGATGGCACCAAAATCAGAGCAGTGGTGGATGGAGAAGAGGGATGGAAGCAGCTGCAGGGGGACATATGCAAGCTAGAGGAGTTGTCAGAGAGGTGGCAGCTGGGGTTCAATGCAAAGAAGTGTAAGGTTATGCACTTTGGGGTGAAGAACCCAAGGAGAGAATACTGGCTGGGGGGGGTTAAGCTGGGAATCATTGAGGAGAGAAGGACCTAGGGTTAATGATGACAGGGACCATGAACAACACTGTCCAGAGCAGGAAAGTGGTTGCAAAAGCAAACAAAATGCTAGGGTGCACAGTGAGGGGTTTTTCATCCAGGTGAAGAGAGGTGATCTTGCCCATCTACAGGTCACTGGTAAGGCAGCACTTAGAGTATTGTGTGCAGTTTTGGATCCCATACCTAAAGCGTGATATCAGGCTACTGGAGGGGGTGCAGAGGAGGGCAACAAAGATGATATGTGGAATGGAGGGGAGAGACTATAACAGCAGGCTGGGAGACCTGAATATGTACACCCTGGAGGATAGAAGGGACAGGGGGACATGATAGAGACATTCAAGTATCTGAGTGGAATCAATAAGGACGGGGCAGATGGGATCTTTAAGTTAAGGAGGGGGAGGGTCTCCAGGGGGCATGGGCTAAGAACAGAGGGGGGAAGATTTAGGTAGGAAATGAGGAGATACTATTTCACAGAGAGGGTGGTAGCAAAATGGAACATCCTACCAGAATGGGTGGTATCATGTAAATCTGTGAACAGCTTGAAAAGGGGATGGGACAGGGAACAGGGGAGAGTGAAGGTGGGGGTGGCAGTGGGATGACAAATGGGAGGGGGTTGGGCAGCTGCAAACTAGGGGTGTTGGCTGCACACTCAAGCAGACTTAGATAGACCAGGGGGTCTGTTTCTGCTGGCACATTTGTATGTTCGCATGTATGTTCATATGTTAAGAATTTGTACAGTAAAATAACTAGTTGCTTCATTTATTTCTTTAAGATTATATAACAGGGACCAATCAATATTACTCACCTCCCTGTTAATTACATCATCAGTTAGCTTTTTATAAGATTGAATCTCCCTAACTTGAATTTCTTTAAGTACAGATTTGATTGTTTTCCTTATCATAAACGTAGGGCAATGGTCAAAAATGGTGTCTCTTAGAATACCTAAAGCCTTAACAAAATCTAGCCTGTTCATCAAAATTCAATCAATTTAAGTTCCCCCACCCTCTTTTTTGTAATTAATCCTTGTCAGTGAGTTTATAATTTGATCATACCTTTTACCTGTAATTAAATTCCTTATTTTATCTGTTTGTTTTAAGCTTGACCGATTTAGATTAAAATCTCCCAATCTGATATGTTCCTTATTTTTGTTTAAAATCAGTAATTCTTCTAAAATTTCGATATCAGTCTTAACAGTTTTTGGTGGTAAGTATACACAGGTGAGATAAATTTGTGAACCTTGATCTCCACCCAGTGTCCATTTTATTGTTACATAATAATAAAAAAAAAATCCGCTTAATTATAATTACCTGCTTTAATTAATTCAGAGTTAAAGATGTCCCTAATATAAATTAACATTGTACCTGTTCTTCCTTTCAGTCTATCATTTCTGTAAATTTTATAACCACCCAGACCTATGCTGTCATTTCCAACAATTTTCTTTAACCAAGTTTCACTTAATGTTAGTATGTCAATTTATTCACACTCAGTCCATAACTTCAGCTCGTCAACATGTTTCATCAAGCTCCTTGTGTTTAGTAACTGATCTTTATACCTTTTAGACTAGGCAGCTCAGGTGTAAATGTTAAAGGTTCAGGCCCTGGGTCTCTCTCAACAACACCCCCCAAGCAAAATTAAGGATATATAAACCATTGACTTTTGAACTAACCAATATTTTTGAAGCAGTTTTAAATGCTTGTCATCCATAATACTGTGATTAATCTTAATGTTAGTATAACAAGATGTGAAACTTATGTGGTCTTGTACAATCCAACAATGATGTAAAAACAAACAGTTTATAAATATATTTCCGATGTTTAAAATACATAAAAATATTTCTCTGGGTGCCTATGTCACTCCCTTCTGTATTTGTAAAATTCTGGAACATCCAGAGAATTCTACTTGAAATTAGTAAGTACATACACATTTTTGCTGCAAAACCTGCCATTTTCCTAGACATCCCTACTCCAATATATAACAAACTTTTCTATTATAGTTGTGATAAATAACAGCCTTCCTAATTTCAAGTTTAAAAGTATAATTTACTATGTACCCCATTCCCTAAACTTGCATAGAAGTCCAAACACAAGATTGTTTAAGCTTGTTTGCCAAACCAGTGCAACTGCAAGTGTTTTTAGTATATCCAGATAAAACTAAACTAACAAATATTTAAGAACTCTGTTTAGTAGTGCAAACTAGTAATTGAGCAGCAAACTAAAATTAAATTAATAAGGCACTCCAGCACCTAACTAGAAAATTTCCTCAAACTGAGGTAAAAAGTAGCAAGTATTAAAGCATATAAAAATGGGAAATTTAATGTTTAGGTTTACTAGAGTGTCAAAAGGTGGTAAAATCTTTATCTGTTATCCCTCTTTTCTTCTAGGGGACTCACACTCGTGCTTTCGCACGTGCTCAGTGAACAATGAGGGATTGTAAAGATGGTGGCCCTGCCTCTCTTGCACTGCTACTGGCTGCCAGCTCACCTGCACACCAGTATGCATAGTCAATGATCTAGCAAATAATGAATTAAACTGCTGGTTATGTGGGTCCCTCAGTGCAGTCTCTTTGCCAGTGCAGTTGCAGATGTCCTGAAAATGGGCATTCCGTCTGCTCAGTGAGTGATATGGAATTGTAAAGATGGTGGCCCCACCTCCCTTGTGCTGCTACTGGCTGCCGGCTCACCCACACACCAGCACGCACAGTCAATGAACTAGCAAATGATGAATTCAACTGCCGGTTACTTGGGTTCTTCAGTGCAGTCTCTTGGTCGGTGCAGCTGTAGATGTCCTGAAAACAGGTGTTCCAATGGCATTATTTCTATTTCAATAAATGCCATTGGAAAATGACACAAAGAAATCGAGGCAAACAATCAGGGCAAGATCAAAAAAAACAAGTACTCACTCCAGTCTGAGAAACACATAGCTTGCACTTGAGGCCTGAATACTGAAATAGCAGTCAGCAAATTTAAATGCAAACTACTGAAAAACCACACCAGTAATTGCAAAAATAGTTGCCAAAGTAATTTAATTGCCAAAAGTTGCTGCATACAAAAAAGAGCACAGTGGCACTGTACCCTGATACTTCGCATCCTAACATGTGACACTTCATCAGGGCCTTTTTATTTTTATTTTATTTAGTTTTTGGTAACTAGGTAGGGTGTTCTATGCAGATAAGTTGCCTATTTTCAGGCATGACCCGGGAGGTTACAATAGCACAAGATACACAATTAACAATGCAGTTACAGACAGGATATCAAAAAGCAAACAGCGTACAATCGAAGGAGTACAATAAATGAGTCTCAGTATGGGTAACAAATACATGAAAGACATTGTACAAGTCATACAAGTCATAAAGCAAAGTACAGTTAAAGAGTACAATATCACCAGATAAGATACAGGTCCAGGAGACCAAGAGTTTTCTTAAATATTACATTCTTAAAGTGACATACCAAGTTTGAAGCTTTTGATTAAGCCTGGCTGATTACGTTACCTCAGACAACAAAAATGTGCTACCACAATATTAAAAAAAATGCATAGTGGTTTAAAACATCTAGCACTACATAAAGCCTGTCTGGAAGCAAATTCATAAAACTAGAAGAGTAATGAAAGCCCATTCATAGAAAAAATAAGAACAATGGGAGATATTTAACACTGGGGTGAATATACATCTTATAATATGTAAACGACATCAAATAGGGAGGGATAGGGAGAAGGGCAGGAGTAAATGGAGAAAAAGACACAGGCAGCAAGGACAGGGATGAGCAAAAAAGAAATAAAGCCATAAAAAAATAGAGGGTAATGAGTACCAATGCCCGTAGTCTAGGTAAAAAGCTCCCCGAAATGGTGGCCTTGATGGAAGAGGGATGCCTGGATATTGTGGCAATCACAGAAACATGGTACACAGAGAACCATGACTGGAATGTCAACATACCAGGGTACACAATCTACAGGAGGGACAGGGAAGGAAGAAAAGGAGGAGGAGTAGCTCTCTATGTAAGGGAAGGGATCAAAGCAACAGAAGTAAAGGGTAAACAAAGAGGAGAGGAGGCACTGTGGGTCACCCTGGAAATGGGAAATGGCACCACAATCTGCACAGGGGTTGTATACAGACCCCCATCTCAGGGGGAAGAAATGGACAAGGAAATGACAGAATGATTAGGATGGCAGAGAAAGGGGAGATATTGCTGATGGGGGACCTGAATATGCCAGATGTTAACTGGAGCACCTTTGCTGCAGCCACATCCAAGAGCAGGGCAATTCTCGATGCCCTACAAAGGGCATGCATCAGACAGCTAGTTTTGGAACCCACTCAGGAGGGAGCAATCTTAGACCTCATACTCTCAAATGGGGACGGAGAGAGGATTTCCAATCTTGAAGTGGGTAGCCATCTGGGAACAAGCTACTACCAAACAGTGTGGTTCACGGTAAACTTAGCTGTAGAGTCAAGCCATACAAAAGTGAAGGTACTGGACTTCAGGAGGGCTGATTTTGTCAAAATGGGAGAGTGCCTCAGAAAAGCACTAGCAAACACGCAAGAAGGCGGGGTGGAGCAACAGTGGGGAAACATCGAAACCACCATCACAGAGGCAACAAGCCTTTGTGTAAAGCAAATAAACAAATCAAAACAAAAAAAAAACACTATGGTTCTCAAAAGAAGTGGCAGGGAAGGTTAGGGAGAAAAGGATAGCATTCAGGAAGTATAAGGAAACACAGAAGGAGTAGGACAGAGAACTGTACCAGTTAAAGCAGAAGGAAGTGGGGAAGACAGTCAAAATAGCAAAGGCTCAAACTGAGGAAAAGATAGCCAACTTGGTTAAGAAGGGGAATAAAATATTTTATAGGTAAATTAGGGAGCAAAGAAAGACTAAGGCAGGGATACTGAGGCTGAATAAAGAGGAAGTTTTTGGGCAGGGAGTGACAGTGAAAAAGCAGAGATACTGAACAAATACTTCTGCTCAGTATTCACAATGGAAAAGCAGGGGGAGATACCTAATCCAGTCAATAGAAGCACTCTGGATAGGGGGGTTGATATTAGTCCTTCCACAGAAGAAAGGGTTCTGAAAGAACTCTTAAAACTGAAGGTGGATAAAGCAATGGGGCCTGATGGAATTCAACCCAGAATTCTAAAAGAACTAAGGGAAGAACTAGTAACACCAAGGACTACCCTTTTTAATAAATCATGGGAGGTTGGTATGGTACCTGAGGACTGGAGGAGGGCAGATGTGATTCCCCTTCACAAAAGTGGGAGCAAGACAGAGGCAGGAAACTAAAGACCTGTCAGTTTGACCTCAGTGGTAAGGAAAATAATGGAATCACTTCTGAAGGAAAGAACTGTTGAGTACCTAGAGGCCAGTGGGGCACAGGACCCAAGGCAGCATGTATTCACAGCAGGAAGGTCATGTCAGACAAATCTAATTGATTTCTTTGACTGGGTGTCCAAAGTAGTAGACCAGAGAGGGGCTGTGGACATGGCTTACCTAGACTTTAGCAAGGCATTTGACACAGTCCCACATAAAAGATTAATAAACAAATTAGCCAGCCTGGGAGTGAGTCCCAGGGTGGTAGCCTGGGTAAAACACTGGCTGGACAACAGGACACAAAGGGTAATAGTAAATGGAGTCCACAGTGAAGAAAGAGGGGTTACTAGTGGGGTACTGGAGGGTTCAGTACTGGGGCAGGTCCTTTTTAATGTCTTTATAAGTGACATTGCAGAGGGACTGGAAGGAAAAGTATGTCTCTTTGCAAATGACACAAAGATCTGCAACAGGGTTGATATGCAAGGTGGGGTGGAAAGGATGAAAAGGGACTTGGCAAGGTTGGAGGAATGGTCAAATGTATGGCAGCTTAGATTCAATGCAAAGAAGTGCAACGTTATGCACCTGGGAAACAAAAACCCAGCAGAAAAGCACACAATGGGGGGTGAGATACTGACAACAACAAAAAAGGAAAGGGACCTGGGGGTAGTCATATCAGATGACCTAAAGGTGGGCCAGCAAGGTAAGAAGGCAGTAAGGAGGGCTGGGGGGATACTGGGCTGCATAGGGAGAGGCATCACCGGTAGAAAACAGGAAGTTGTTGGCCCTCTGTACAGACAGTTGGTAACACCACATCTGAGTACTGTGTACACTCTGGAGACTCCATCTCTGCAAAAGACAGACAGGGTGGAGGCTATCCAGAGGAGGGCAACAAATGGTGCAGGGTCTGTACCAGAAGACATGTGAAGAAAGACTGAAAGCTTAAGATATAGCCTCGAGGAAAGGGGGACACTAATAGAAACTTTCAAATACCTCAAGGAATCAACAATGTCCAAGAGGGTAGCATCTTTCAGAAAAAGAGATGTGCAAGAACAAGGGCTCAATTTGAAGATGGGGGCATCTCAGAGGTAATGGTGAGGGATTTCTTCACAGAGATGTTGTAAGATGCATGGAACAGCCTTCCTGAGGAGGTTGTAGAGTCAAAAACAGTGGGGGAATTCAAGAATGCATGGGACAGACATAAGGCAATTCTAGTGGGGGGTAGGATGAAGTAGGCTGTTGGTTAACTAGGATCTGCAGCTTATCCATTAGGTAGGGAAATGGGCAGACTAGGTGGGCCAAGCGGTCCTTATCTGCCATCAAATTCTATGTTTCTAAAGTAAGATATCCAGTGCATAATATATACAAAAGGTGGATGAAAATGCAATTGTGAGGGAGGGAAGGGGAATAAAAAGGGCAAAAGGGGGTGGGGAGTTTTCAAATAATTCAGCCATAAGTATAGGGTGCATAATAAGAAGAACTTGTGATTACACAATGAAGGTCTGGGGATAGCAGAAGGCAGCCATAAATAACAGGAACGTAGTATAAGAAGGAAATAATTATGTCAGTGGGGGAAAGGTAAAAGAAGAAAGGGCAAAAGAAAAAAGATTGCATTAGTACATAAAGGGGCAAAACCTGAGATACAGTAGTATAATAATTCATCAAAACAGTCCAGTAAACAATTGAAGCAAAGAAACACATCTCAAAAAGGGGGACTATGTCTAATGTATTTAAGTCCATAAAATATAAGGGCTTGAAGACTGCATATCCATCTCACCTATTATGAGAGGACCAGGTCTATAAAAAGGAGACCAGATCTGTTACATCATTAAGTCCAAGGGGTATGAGGGCTTGGAGACTGTATAGCCACCTCACCCGATGTTGGAGGATGATTTTAGTTTGATCACCTTTTCTCGGTGGTGGTGGTATGTGGTCAGTGCCCATGAATTTCAGTCCTGTTGCTATACCATTGTAATGAGATGTAAAATGTGACCCCAGTGGGGTATCTGGTAGCACTCTAGTGGTAGACTGTACATGTTCTTGGATACAGGTTTTTAGTTGGTGTATTGTATGGCCAACGTACAGCTGGGGACATGGGCATATACTGTACAAGAAAGATAATATTACAATTTGATGAAGTGCCTCACTCCCACAGTTATACCAACTGTTGGATGTCTGAACAGGTTTCTAGTAATAACGTGCCAGTACTCATTACATCTGCCACACTTGTGGCACCCCATGGGTGAAGGTGGTAGCCAGTTAATATATGATGGAGTTGTTTTTTTCTATTTTTTTTGTAAAAACTGTGAGTGACTGTTATGTTTTTGCCTTTTTTATATGAAACTCTTGGGGGGGTTGCAGGAGGCAAAGTTTCAAGTCACTGTTGGCTTGCAATAAGTGCCAGTTTTTGTTTACGACGTTGACAATTTTTGGTGCCAATCGGTTATATTCCAGTAACAAATTAATGTTTTGGTACTGGTCATTGGTGTTGTGCCATTCTGGTGTAAGTAAGGATTTACAGTCTACATTTCTGGCACGATTGCAAACTTTAGCAAGGAGGGCTGTAGAGTAACCCCTTTCAGAAAATCTTTCAAGTTCTGCAGATTGAATGTCATACATTTCAATCATGGAACAGTTTCAGCAAATCCACTGAGACTGATCATATGGGATACCATTTTTTTTTAAAACTTTATTTAAAAAGATTTTTTTCCTTTTTTATAAAGAACAATACATACATGAAACAATACAAACAAACACACAAAGCCACTTAGTACATTTGATCTTACCATATAACTACAGTCTGGTACACAATAAGTTAGTCTGGATATTCCATATGATTAAAACATTTGGGTGACATTTAAATTCCAAAGCCTGAAATTAATCATCAAGAAACTGTAGGACAGTAGGTATATGCTCAAAATGTGGCAGGTTATAAAAAGTAAAATATTTGCATTATTGTTGGAGGGATTGATTTTATTAATATCCCAATGGGGGTTCCTCCTTAAAAAAAATGATTATAAGTCTTCTGTGAGACTGTGGGGAATAGAACCATGGTCTATATGCCCAGCAACCATCACCCAGACAGGACACCCCTGTCCCGGTGTTATCAACTTAAGGGATGAAGTCAGGTCTTTGTGCACTAATATACAGAACCCATCACTGCCACAAAAGCTCAAATTGAGTTTGTCTCCTATTCAAGACTGCTGTCAGAGCCTCCATTCTATAGAGTGCAATCATTATGTCATGCCAATGATGTATTGTGATTCTGTGTTTGGATAGACACTTTTTTGTGATGGCTTTCTGGGCTGTCAGGAGAGTAATCTTAATTAATTTACCTGTAAGGGGGTCTCTATGGTCTTTCCGGAGATCCAGGAAAAGGTAAAGCATGGAGATCAGGAGGAGATCAGGTCCAAAAATAGAGTGGAGGGCTCCCTGCAGGTCCTGAAAAAAGGAAGGCAAAGCAGGATATCCCCACATTACATGCATTAAAGCTGCAAGGGAAACCCCACATTTGTGCCAGCAGGCTGGGGACCTGTCCCTTTGAAGTTGTGCTTGTACTGCAGGAGTTCTAAAATACCTAATAAACATATTCCAGGAAAATTCTTTCCAACTCACTACGGACAAACCCCATTGGACCCTTCCCAAGGCCCTGTCCCATGTGTCATCTGGTATGGGTACTCCTAGGTCCTGTGTCCATGCCTGTCTGATTGTCTGAGGAGTGTCCCCCTGCCAAGTGAGGAGGGCCCTGTATAAATATGAAATTATGTGGGATGACAGTGCCTTACCCTCCACCGCAGCTTTCATTAAATCAGCCAACTGTGGGGGAAGGGTCCTCTCCCCTGTTTTCCGGGGGAAGGAACCTGATGTAGTCCCTATCTGAACCTATCCTGCTACCAAATTCCCTATTTTTCCACCGGGTCTGGGAATGCCAGGATTTCATTGCCATTTAAAAAATGCCATACCAAGTGTAGGCCTCTACTCTCCCGATACCGGAAGCCCAGATCCAACCTCGCCGGCACAAATGAGTCCAGATATGGGATCAAGGACAGGCGGACACGCCATCTTCTAAATCTCCTGTCATCCAGTACCCCATACCAAGCCCATAGTGAGGGAACCGTGTATGGATTTCTCTCTCTTTGAGGGGAGCAAGTATCCCTCTTTGTTAGGAGAATCTAGTTTAAGTTTACAAGATCCTCCTCTCTACACACCAGGGTTTTCCATTTTGCTATATAATTTGTATTTAACCAATAAAAAACTGTCCTCAACTGAGCTGCTTAATGATATATCTTCAGGTTAGGGAGAGATAATCCTCCCTTCTGTTTAGGCATTTGGAGAACTGATAGTCTGACCTTCGGCCTGGAGGATCCCATATGAACTGAGCTATTTTTTCTATTTAGGACAGAGAAATAATTCTCCGGTAAATGAATAGTAATGTTTCGGGATAAATATAAAAACCTGGGGAGCAATACCGTTCTGACAGTTTCCACCTGCTGCAGAAGAGGGAGCGGGACCATAGCCCATCTCTCGAGGTCTGTCTTTAATTCTTCTAGGATGGGCAGGAGGTTAAGAGACAACAACTGAGAGCTGTCTAGGCCCAGATAGACTCCAAGATATTTTAAGCTTTTTAAGTTCCATTTGAAAGGAAAAATTTTCCTTATTGTTTCAGAGGGATCATAATGTAATTGTAAGACTTCTGTTTTGGCTGTGTTTATTTCATAGGCCGCTAAAGAGCTAAATTCCTCCAGACAGTTCCAGAGAGGACCCAGAGATTGTTCTGGGTCTCTGAGATATATTAGGAGGTTGTCTGCATACAAAGCAAGCTTATGGGTTTCTCCCCCCACCACTATACTCTCCACCTCTGCCCTCTGTCTCATGGCCTGCACCAGAGGTTCTAGATGTAAGGCGAAGAGAAGCGGTGACAGGGGGCAACCCCCATCTCATGCCCCAGAATAGGGAGATAGGTGCAGAGATACCACCATTCATCTTAATGTAAGCTCTGGGTCTGGTGCAAATATAGTTTATTAGCCTACAGAATGAATCTGAGAATCCAAAGCTCCCAAGTGTAGCCCTCAGAAAGCACCATGCCACCCAGTTGAAGGTCTTCTCCGCATCCAAACTCAGCAGCAGAAATGGGAACCCCAACCGGGCAGCATGGTGCAAGAGGTACAGGGTTCTTTTTATATTGTCTTGAGATTGTCTTCCCGGGACAAAGCCCGTCTGATCATAATCAATCGGTCGTGGGAGAATCGACTCCAAGCACTTGGCTAATATTGTTGCATACAGTTTGTAGTCAATATTTAAGATCGATATGGGTCGATATACTGCATAGTGGGTGGCATCCCGCCCAGGTTTTGGAATGCTGGAGATGACAGCATAATTCCAGGACTCTGGTATTGTCTCTCCTGTTTGTGCTGCTCTACAGACCTCCAGCAGGGGTCGATCAATTTCCTCCTTAAAAAGTTTAAAAAACTCTGCCGTATACCCATCCGGGCCAGGGAATTTGCTGGTCTTCAGGTTCCAGATCGAAGTTTCTACAGTATTTTGATATGAGTTACAGGGTTGTCCACAGATTGTCGGAGCTCCTGTGTGAGCCTTGGAAGATTTAATTTAGCCAAGAATGCCTCAGCCTGGTGACCACCCTGCAACTGCTCTGGGGTATATAAACTCTGATAGAACGCCCTAAAGGTATCTAAAATTTGTTCAGGGGTTCTCACCAACCGCCCACTCACTGGGTCCCTAATCTGGGTAATAGAGGCCTGTGAGGTCTGTTGCCTCAGTCTGTGAGCCAGCAATTGAGTTGCCCTTGGCCCATTCTCATAGTATCTCTGACGGAGACATTGGAGGGCCTGTTCTGTTTTGATATCCAATAGGCTTTGGATTTGTTGTTTCATGGCCTGCAGTAAAGGGTATACTGCCCCATCCCCAGTTGCATGCTGCATTTGGAGTTCATGGAGTTGCTGCTGCAGCTTCTCCATCTCAAGGTTTTGTTGCCTTTTCTGATGGGCTGCGTACTTAATAATGTCCCCCCTTAGCACAGATTTTACAGTATCCCACAGGGTGGCTCTGGAAATTTCTGGGGAGTCATTCTCTTGCAATATCTGGGGTATTCTGGACTTAACCATATCCGTAAAATCTTTCAGATTCAACAGATAATTATTAAATTTCAAGAGAGTTCGACCTCTCCAATCTGCAATCCAGCTTTAGTGTTAGCTGGGAGTGGTTGGAGAGGACTGAGGGGTTGCAGCACTCCTTGACCTGATGTTAGTGCTCCTTAAAGATCAAGAAATAATCAATTCAGGCATAAGAGCCATGCGGGGAATGAGGTATCTCATACTCCTGGGGTGCAGTACCCTCAGGCATCAGCCCAGAATGCCCCCTTAAGGTAGTCTCTGAGAGCATTAAGTGCTGCTGATCGCCTCATAGATCTGGTATTGGTAGTATCTATCTGTTCCAAGGCTCGACTGAGGTCCCCACCACCACAAGAGTTCCTGATTAATATTCAGTGATTTTTTGAAGTAAAGAACATATCACTGGGGCAGGGGAACCCGGAGGAATGTAGACAGAGGCTAATGTGATCGGGGAACCCTCCAGATGACCTTTCAGAATTGCCAGGCAGCCCTCAGGGTCCTCATAGGAGGCAGATGACTGGAACTAGGTGCCTCAGGAGACCAATATTGCAGTGCCCCTTCTCTTCCCCTTTCTGTGTGACGAAGCCACCACCTGGGTGAAGCCGAACTTCCCCAATTTTAAGTGTTCTGCTTTATTTAAGTGCGCCTCTTGCAGAAAAATGAAAGCCGGTCTCTGCTTTTTAAGAGCAGAAAGCACTCTGTGCCTTTTAACAGGGCTGTTCAGCCCATTAACATTGTGAGAAATCACTGCAAGACTTTGTCTATTCTCCATTAAAATTTGGGGGTGGGGTTTTGGGCTGAGATTTCCCTAGAGTTTTTATTATCTCTACCTCTCTGTCCCATCCTTTGTCAACCTGAGGGTCTGCATGTCCCACTCTCAGTCCCCCCATCAGGGGAACTCCTTTATCCCTCTCGTCCCCTATCAAGTACCAGCATGCAAATATCAGGCAGAACATATCCACTGAAGAGGCATTATACATAGAAATAGTTAAGAGAAGCAGTAACAACAACCAACAAGTAGTTGACAACACATTAGCTTGCAAACCTTGCAGAGGAGGTCCAAAATCTAACAGCGACCTGCCTCCGCTTCTAAAACTATTTACACTGTGACCCCCAAGGTAGGGGAACAATCGAAAGTGTTCCCTGAGAGCCTGAGTGGGTTTATGCACTCGGGTAGGAGGGAAAGGAGCCCTTGTGTTGGCTCAGCCCTCCTGGACCTGTAAAAAAACGGATCCTGGCCAGGTGGTATGGCCTAACAGCGTCATCCATTTCAAATGGGGAGCCCATGCTGAAGGCTTGCAGCACCAGATTGCAACTCTGCCCTCAGACTCGTGGAGGGAGGTCCCTCTTTGTGCAACCCAAAATAGTGTCTGGGATATTAGCTCAACCCATAGACAAATTAACCACCAAAAAAAACAGAGTCTAGGAAAGCTCTTTCATCCCCCCCATGCCAATATCTTATAATGTACACATGTGATCCATATATAACATGTTCTGTAGAATAGGCCCTCTTGAAGTGTATGCTTATAGTGTACCACTATATACAACCATTTTTCTTTTCTCTTTTTTCTTTTCCCTTCTCTAATTTCTTCCCATCCCCCTTCCCTTAAACTCAGACTGTAAGGACTCATATTGTAACAATTATTTAATGTAAACCAAGTCAAGTCTGGAGGTGAGAGCTCTTAATTCGTCTTGACTAAAAAAGGGGGGGGGTTGAGAAGCAGACATCACATTCTTCTTAAGAGATAAAGGAGCAGGTTTAGGGATCTATACAAGAGCTCAACTGTGAAGTTGTCCAGTGTCTTTATGGGACCATTTACCATAAGTCAGGAAGAAATGATGAGTGTTGTAGGATCCGCTTATGAAGCTTAGAGTCCCTCATTCTGCTCCCAGTAAGCAGATGGAGAAACCCCCCACAGTGGTATAGGCACAGCAGGGAAAGAACAGTTAAATTACTCACTGTAGCTGCGATATCCTTTAGGTGTCCCCAAATCCTAGAGCCACTCGTTGCTCTGCTTGTGTGGCACGCGAAAACCCTTGTAGCATTTTGATGTCCTGCAGGGTTGCTGGAGCTGATCCTGCTTTTCTTGGATTGTGTTGGGCTGCTGATTGCCAGGCAGGTCACAGATTGGAGGCCTGGTGTTTCCAACTCTCATCTACCGGTAAGGAGTGCCTTTTTCTCTCAAATTCCTTAATCACTTCCTCTACTGTGTGCTAGAGCTCCAATCCTGTGCACCAATGCACTTGCAATTGAGAGGGATAGGGAGTCTGGAACTTCACCCCCAAGGCACGGAGGCCACGTGTTGTTGTTATATAGATGGAGGATAGTCCAGGTTAAAAAGAAGTCGGGCCCCATTATATTCAACTCTTTTGTGTTGCCAAGCCATATGCAAGACCAGCTTCTTGTCCTTGAAACTAGAAAATTTAGCCACTATTGATCAGGGTCTGGCTGTTTCAGAGGTCGGCTTAGGCTCAGGAGCCCTGTGTGTCTGCTCAATTTTAAACATGAGGATCGGTGGCAGGTCTAGAACATGTCGTAGCAGATCCGAGAGGAACTCAGTCATGTCTCATGTCTCGGCGTCTTCAGGAAGGCCGTAAATTCTTAAATTGTCCCTGTGGGAGGGTGCCTCAAGATCTAAGCACTTTGCTGCCAGCTACTCTTGGTGTTGTACAAGAGAATTGACCACCTGGGAGAGGTGTATAATATCATCCTCAGCAGTCGAGATTCTTTCCTCTGTGGATCCCACTCTTTTCTCCAGGCTCAGAAGATTGGTATGTAACTTGATAAATTCTTGCTTGGATTCCGAGAGAAATTGTTTCATTTCGGATAGAAGAGTCTTAAAGTGTGAGCGGGACAGAGACTCTAACTCTGTTTCTGTATCTCTGTCCGCCATACTCACGGAAGAATCTCTGCCACTAGACGTCGAGCTTGCGGGGCTCAATCCTCGCTGATCCTTCCTTGTTCTCATCTGTTTGGACCTGTATCGTCTATTAGGTTTGCCTCCACTATTCACTATAGTTATTTCCTGGAATATTGCTAAGCTTTGTTTTGTGTGGAGCAGGTTTTGGCGTGGAAGATGGGGGAGCCCTGTGTTTAGGCAGCCATTAAGCCGATGACATCACCAGAAGTCAGGGATACCATGTTTTAAATATGTAGGGTGAGCACTTTGTGCCATAAGGAGAATGTTGCCTCCTGTTTTTTTATGAAATGTTTTTGACTGAACAATACACCTAGGTATAGCTTCAAAAGTTATGTCTGGAAAATCAGTCCCTGAAGTGTGTATTGTTGATGTGAAGTGTCATGGAGGCACAGGTCAGGAAGCATAGGAAAACCAGGAGCAGTTTCACAATTCTCAAATAGCATTTTAATTTTTCCAATAACAGTAAAATAAAAAATACATTTTTCAGTATACAGTATTTACAAAGGCAGTACAAACAGAGAAAACTAAGCCCTTCTGAGAGTATCTCTTAATTCCAAGTTTCAGTCTCTTAGGCCCTGTTCACACTAGGGACCATTTATAAAACGTTACTAAAAACGTTTTATAAATCCGTCCATAGCACGGTTGTCGGAGCGTTCACACTAAATTCAGACAACCATGCCAGGTGGAAGAGGTTCCCAGGCATGACTGCGGCACCAGCTCAAAGCATTATGGGTTCCGGTTGGTGCCGCAGTGCATGATGGGATACCCGCGAACACACACCAAAACCAATCGGGACAAAAATATATGGGCAGAATCGAGGATTCTTCCACTGCACAGCAGTGCCTGTAATGTATCATTTTTTTTAATTCTGTGGTTGACTAAATGGAGTTTCTCGCCGGAGGGGTTGCCTTAACTCATGTTACAGCATGGTTTGCATACACACTGCTGTTAACATGAATTAAAGCAACGGTGTTTAGCTAAAACCGTGCTAAGGACCACCTCTTAGCAGGGTTTTAGCATGGTTTTAGAACATGATTGTAACATGGTTTTAATTGTGTTACAGTGTGAATGCAAACTATGTTCTGGGACCTTAAAATAGTTTAAGGCAGTTAAACCATTTTAAGCTTCCTAGTGTGAACAGGGCCCTAGTCTCTCACTCTCCTTGTCTCACTAGCAAAAGCATTGCTTCTCTTTTTATAAGTCTTTGCCTGGGAACCTCGTTAAGAGACGTTCTGCTTCTCACAGAATGTTCTGGTAAGTTTCATTCCTTGCAGGTGCAACAAAAAGAACATGGTGACCCAGAACTGACCTGTTCTTTACAGTTCTGCAAAAGGCTTAAAAAATGCATCTCAGGTTAACTCCTTGAGTTCCAAATAGTGTTTTACAATCATTTCAACATTATAACTATATACAGTTTTAAACAAAGAGATCCCAGTATCAGTAACATTTCCACATGAAGAGTCACACATATTTTTTATATCCGCCGAAATGCAAGGGGAAGAAAAGACGGAACAGCAAGGGAAGGCAAAGCGATACCGAGAGGTGGAGAATTGAGAAACCGTCAGAGTGATCAGTTCATAGGTTTCACAAGAAAATTTGGTTCTGCAACCAGACAGACAAGAGACAGAAAAGGAGCAGAATGAACAGATACTTGCGTTTAAACTCTTTCTGCATGATAAATGGGGTAGAGCCTTATTCAACCCTGTCACATGAAGCTAATACCTATATTTTTGTTGTTTGAACAATGAACAAATTCTTGTGCTGATACAGAGTCTCCCTGCCATACGACCAGGATGTCATCAATTTATCTGCCCCAGATATTTTTTGGGGGGCAGATATGGGTTACAGTCATGGTTATACACCATGGCCATCTGCCACAACTCATAAATAGGTTGGCATAGGAAGCAGCCATGGTGGTCCCCATGCTCATACTCTTCACTTGCTGATAAAACTTTCCATTGAATAGAAGGTAATTTGAAGTCAAGATGAAATGTACAGCCTGTAAAATAAAGTCCAATGGAAAACGAGATGCCACATCAGAAGTAGTAAGCTAATGCTTTAAGGCTAGAAGGCTGAGATCATGTCTTATCAAGGTATATAATGATGTAACATCTATCATAATCCAAATAAATGCATTAGACCAAACCAACCCTTCAATTTTTTATGAAATGTCCATAGAGTCTCTACCACATAACGGCAATGTAGAAACAAGCTGTTGCAGAAAATAATCTACAAAAACTGTTACTTTCTCAGTAGTAGAGCCCTATCCAGACACTATTGGATGGCCTGGGGGAGGTTGATTGATCTGTCCCCTTTATATACTAATGCAATCTTTTTTTTTTCTTTTTTCACAATCCACATAATTATTTACTTTTTCATGGTATGCAACTATAATTTATGGCTGCATTCTGTAATGCCCCTCCCCCAAACCTTCACCTTGTAAAGTTCCTCTTATTGTGTGCCTTATACTTATGCCTGCATTATTTAAAAACATCCCAATCTCCCTCCCATTCCTTGTTTTTCTTTTCTTCTTCCTTCCCTCACATTTGCCTTTTCATCCACCTTTTGCACATATTACACACTGGATATCTTTCTTCGATATATTTTACATGTTATAAGATATACTGTATAGCAGATTATATTAGCTTTCCGTTTATATTAACTCTCGTAGCTGAAAGCAAAGAACCGCTAATATAAACAGACTGCTAATATAATCTGCCATGCTAACTGTACTCCAGTAGTAAGCACTGAGCACTAATTATATAAGGCACTAATATGTACAACTGGAGTCATCACGCTAGATATATCAGGCACTAATATTAACTGCTATACAGTATTTTCACTCTAGTGTTAAATATCTTCCATTGCTCTTATTTTTTCTATGAATGAGCTTTCATTCCTTTCTTTTGAATTTGCGTCCAGACAGGCTCTATGTAGTATTAGATGTTTTAATCGACTGTGGGCTTTTTTGTACATCATGGTAGCGAATTTTTGTTGTCTGAGCTGACATAATCAGCCAGGTTTAATGATGAGCTTTAAACTTGGTATGTCACTATAATAATGTAATTTTTAAGAAAGTTCTTGCTCTCCTGCTCTGTCCTCTGATGAAGTATAATGTGTTAGGATGTGACGTGCCAAGGTACAGCTCCACTGTGCTCCTTTTTGTATGTTGCAACTTTTGGCAATTATTTTTGCAGTGCTTTTTCTTTTTCTTTGTACCTTGCATGTAAATTTTCTGGCTGCTATTTCAGTATTTGCACCTCAAGTTCAGCCTATGTGTTTCTCAGATTGGAGTGAGTGCTTGTTTTTTTTTTTCTTGCCCCAGTTGTTTATCTACCCCAATCTCTGTCTTGTATTCAAAACTACCAGATTGTCTGGTCCTTCCAGTCTTAATGGTCTACTTAAGTTCAAGGCTCCCATACATGCACTGCGGTCGTCAGCCAACCACACCCTGGAAGTACCTAGTTCAAAATCCTGTGCAGAAGACAGGTCATTCACCCTCTCAGCGCCTCTACTATGGAACAGCATGCCTTCTGATGTGACCAATTGCTCCACCCTGAACACATTCAAAACTTCATTGAAATCCCACATATATGTTGCCTGCAAATGCAACTGTTGATGCCTTCAAAGAATGCCCTGGGACCCTTAATGTCCCCCATCTAGGGTCTCCCTTCAGCTTATCAGTCAAAAAAACAGGCTACTTATTACTGTATATGTACTCAGCCTTAGCTAACTATCCATTTGTGTATTATATTTCTTAGTTATAAGCACTGTCACCTAACATTTGTATATATGCTACCTTGTCTCATCTATGTCCTTGTGTGTAATGTTCACTGTATGTAACCTGATGCCATTGACTTGAATGTAAATTGCTGTCAACCTGATGAATGTAATTAACCCTGGATTGCCCCTGAAAAAGGGACACTGTTGTCTCAGTGGGCTTACATGGTTAACAAATTTCAATAAATGAATAAATAAATCTTGATTTTTTTTGTCAGTTTCCAACTGCGTTTATTGAAATATAGTCCAACCAATAGCCCCTGCTTATTACAGGGGAATGAGTAGTCATGAAGGAACGGACTTGGGTCAGAGGCACTGCACAAACATGTAAATGAATCAAGTCAAGGGAACAAGAGGGGGTTGGAGAGAATGGCAACGGCAATCAAACACCAAGGGGGAGCAGGAGACATATTTTCTGAAGACTTTGGACCTAGCATTGATCAGCAAGAACTGCTTAAAGGAACAATTCCAATGTCTGAAGAAACTTAAAATAAATGAGACTATTCTGTATTACAACTTCATTAGTTTGAAAAAAATAAAGTGAGAAACAGTGGATCCCAAGGGCCTTTGGATATATGAGGACCATCGGGTGGATTCCATAGAGACATTTATTGTACAAAGTGGGAGAAAGCTTGAGACATCTTGGGACCAGATATTCAAAAGTGTACACAGGTGCAATGTTTGTGCTGCAACATCGTTTGTACCTGCACTAGTCCCACAGCTTGCTATATTGAGATGTATGGCACCAGCGCTATGCCCTACAGGGTGGATTGTGTGCCAAGCAAATGACAGACAGGTGCACAGTGCAGTGCACCAGTGCAGCACTGAATATAGCACAGCCATGAAAGGGTCTCACAGTGGTGCAGCCCTGTCCAGGATACCAGGTGCACAGCTGCACACTGGGGGTGGCTGTGGGTGGGCAGAAAGGGCACTAAGGACTGACACACAACACAGTTGCTTCAGTCACAAAACATAAACATTAATCGCAGCAAAAGGCAACAGGCCATATAAACAGGACATGTAAAAGGGGAAGGTAAACAGGGAGTGGGAAGGAAACGGGGTGAAAAAAATCTAGCAGGGGTGTGACCAGAACTGGAACACCTGTGCCACAGGTATACTTAAGATGCTGGTGGCAGAGGTGCTAGTGGCTGCGCTTGTTGTTGGCACTGGGCCACTGCCAGCTCCTGGACAGCCTCAGTGATGCTGTCTCCTGCCTGAGGATCAGGCACTGCTGCTCCACCAGTTAGTGCAACAGGTCATCCCACCCCTCATGTGTCTCAGGCTACCAGCAATGGCTGGGACTCCTCTGGACACTTATGGACAGAAAATCAATGAACTCAGCCAGCCGTGCACACAGGACAGGGCATGCGGGTGTTGCCTAATGTATGTGGCAAAGGTACACCCAGCCAGCACATGCACCACCATGCCACACAGGGATGTTTGGTGTCTGACATCCACAATGGATTGGGTGTGGAATAGCAGGGACAGCACTGTGAGTCCATACACTGGAGGGGTACACATGTAATGGCCTCACCATGCAGCACTAGAGCAGGCCTGCCATGGCATGGACACACACCTTCAGAGGGCATAACAGAGGTATGCTTGTAGCACATGCATCAGCAGCACCATGCCAGAGGCTGACAATCAGTGTCGTGTCCTAAGTGGCAGAGAGGGGTGCCCACACAACCCACAACTGCTGACCAGTCAACCAGTGGACAGGCAAACCCTGGTGTGCAGGACACAGACATCCAGACTCCTCTCCTGAGACAGGGCACAGGCACATACATGTTGCACACAACACAGCTGAACATGGCAGGGACTAGCAGGCAGCACGGTGTGCAGCAACCATGGCACAAATGACTGCAGTGGTGGTGTATGTGGCAGGGTGATCGACACACTATGCCCCAGTCACCATACTACCAATGTATGCTGTGGTGTAACCTGGGTATGTCTGATGCCTCTGCAGGCATCGGTACACCTTACATAGAGTGTGGCCTGGGTTGGACTGGGTCACCAGAATACCCGGACATGTCCAGGTGGGCCCCCCTCTGGTGGCTAGTTGGCCACCCTATATACTCTGACGCTCACTGCATGTAACAGCCATACGCTACCTAACTGAAGCTGATGGGCCACTCTGGGTAATATTACAGTGCCACCACAGCACCATGGTAGCACAGTGACACTGCCCAGTCATATGACTGTGTCACCTTGGCCCCGCCTCCCCCCACCACTGCTTGCCTGTAGGCACTATCCAGGTGGGCCCCCTGTACCCTTGTCAGATCATGGTATGTCCCCCAAGATAATGCCTGCATAGGTCACTGGCTTCATGGCTCCATCACATCTGATTAGATGGCTGACCTGCCCATATACAGTGGAGTCACCATATCCTAGTTGGCACTGTGTTGGGTAGCTATTGCTGCAGCTGTTTCCTGATGCACTCACACATGGTCCCTTACATGCACCACCCACTGATGGCCCCACTGTTGTCCACCCTTTGCCAGTACTGCAGGCCAGCTGTGAGCCACTGAGGCATGCCACGCACTGCATGTGGCACTGCATATGCCAGCAGTGCAAGGGAACTTCCACGATGGCTGCCCAAGGCACACAGTTGGTCATGGTAGTGTACCAACACCACACTGACAGATGCCTGCCCCCTGCTGACAGTCAGCACACACCATCCCAGCCACAGGGAGTGATGGGCCTGTCCAACTGTGAGGAGGCACACCCAGGGCTGTCCGTACTGTCACCACCCCCCATGGCAGCTGTTCAGCGGCACACGTTGCTCACATCTGCATGGTGTGGGCCATGGCATGGCATGGCAGACAGACACAGGGGAGTATGCCAGCAGCACATATATGCACCGTGGTAGAGTACATACAACATGACACAGCCCTTTGGCACTGTTGGCCAACCACCCCATGTGCAGGGTGAGTGCCCACCACCAGAATCCCTGAGGTGATGCCCCCAGAGGCATCATCCAGCACGTGGGTGTCATGTGGTGCTGTGTTGTGTGGGATTATAACTTATGTGGATTTAATGACTCTGTATAAAGTAAACACCTTGCTGGCTTGACCCCGCCCCTGAAGAAGAACCGTCCTGATTCAAAGTGCCAGGATGTCTAGTACCTACTTTACAACATTGTTCTCACTGCAATAAACCTCTAGTTCACAGCTTTAAACTTTAGCAGTTTTTGTTACTTACTGTGTGTGGATTTTTCCTTGCTAATTGCATAACATGGGAGAAGAGGTACTGACAGTCACCAATCAGGAAAGGGACCTTGGAATAATCATATCTGATGACTGCAAGGTGGCAAGGCACTGTGACAAGGCAGCTGGTAGGGCCAGTGGGATGATGGGGTGCACAGGGAGGGGTATCACTAGCAGAAGGAGGGAGGTGGTGTTACCACTGTACAGACCATTGGTGAGACCCTACCTGGAGTATTGTGTCCAGTTGTGGAGACCACATCTCAGAAAGGACATAGGGTGGAAGCTGTCAGGAGGAGGACAACTAAAATGGTGTAGGGGTTGCATCAGAAGCCCTATGAGGAGAGACTAAGGGATCTCAAGATGTACAAACTGGAAGAAAAGAGGGAGGAGGGGACCTGAAGGTAGCAAAGCAGTGTGACAATGCTGTGGGGAAGGCTAATAGAATGCTGGGGTGCATAGGGAAGGGTATCAAAAGTAGAAAGAGGGATGTAGTGTTACCCCTGTACAGATTGATGGTGAGGCCCCACCTGGAATACTGTGTCCAGTACTGGAGGCCCCATCTCCGAAAGGACATAGATCAAGTGGAGGCAGTATAGAGAAAGGCAACCAAAATGGTAAATGGCCTGCATCAGAAGCCCTACGAGGAAAGACTCAAGGAATTAAATCTGTATTCCTTAGAGGAAAAGAGGAAAAGGAGAGACATGATAGAAATGTTCAAATACCTCAGAGTTATCAATAAGGTACAGGAGGGGGCATCTTGTGTAGAATGAGATCTCAAGGACAAGAGGGCATGAAATGAAGCTGGAAAAGGGAAGACCTAGAGGGAATATAAGGAAATACTTCTTCACAGAAAAGGTGATGGACGTCTGGAACAGCCTCCCAGCAGAGGTGGAGGATACAGAAACAGTTGCAGGATTCAAACAAGCATGGCATAACTAGAGAGACCTTAGTAATAGGGCTGGGGAGGTAATGCTGGAGATGAATTAGGGTCTATGGTAGCACAGTAAGGTAGGGATTTTAGAGCAGACTAGGTGGGCCAAGAGGTCCTTTTCCATCAATAACTTAAATGTTTCTATGTGGTCAGGGCTCAGAATGACGCCCCTTCTGTAATAAACTTATAAGCTGTGGTTGAGAAGAGGGGGAGAGGAGGAGGGCATTAATAAGGGTTTCAGCACTTGTAGATCAAGGTACAGTAACCCCTCGCTATTACAAACCCCGTTACAATGAAAGCTTGGCTATTATGAAATGCAGGTCATGGCTCCCATTTTCACAGCAGCATCTAGCAGTTCATAGAACAGTACAGAATTCATTATTATTTCACATTGGCATTGCCTACTTGGCCAATCTCTCTCCCAATCTCTCTCCCACTCTGCCAAATAGAGTGCTTCCACTCACAATATCTTGTCCCTACGAGATTTATTGTGTCTCCATATACTGTAGCTCATACTGTATTAAACAACAAAGACGTCGCTCCACACTGACTGTCTGTGCCTGGCTACAAAGAGTACAAATAGAACAAACAATGCCTGCACCAGACTTCAGTATTCATGTACTGTTTTATTTCATTCATTAAAAACAGGGAGCTAGTGTTGGACAGTTCAGTTGTGGTTTCCTTTGCAGTTCACACTGTGACTGTCTGCGAACTGAGGGAGAGAGCGAGAACAAAAAGGATGTCAGAGGCACATTGAAGAGGAGTGAGAAGTGCAACATGAAACAGCAACACCATTTGATGAGGCATCTATTTTATTTACTGTTGCTGTCACTGTGAGCTGACAAGGAGAGACTGGGAGAAAGAGCTGAAACAGAGGTGCGTTGAAGTGCTTTTTTCACAGGATGCAGACTGCGAAAGGCTAGGTGCAGCTTGTGAAGTGAGCAAGTGGGTGAGCACAAAAACACTAAAAACACCCTAAAAGTAAATTTAGTTGCTTGTTTCTAACTCTCCCATCCCTGAAGCACCTAGGCAAACCTCGCCTGCAACTGTGCACTTAACACTGAGCAACCCCCCCTCGAAGCCCTGAGCCACCAGCATGTCCCGTAATAGCGTCTCTCGCTCATTGTTTAAATTGACACGACGCTCGCAAGTGGCCAGACTGTCTGAAATTCACTAGGACCTGCCTGCTACTTGTCATCTCCCAGAAGAAGATTTCCCCAGAATTCAGCAACCAGAGGTCTGCATTGTGTGAGAGACTGCTTAAATATTTAAATCTACCTTGGTTCTGTGCTTTATTAACATCAGGGGGCTCAGGGAGGTGATTGAAGACGTCTGAGAAGGTGGGGATCTCATTGTTTAAATTGCCACACTGCTCGCAAGCATAAGCATTATGAGTGGCGCGAGTGCCACTCCTAAAAAGAAAAAGTGTTTGAAAGAGGTGCAAATTTGAAACAGGCAGGATAAGTAAAAGAAGGTTTGTAAGTATGAAGTGAAACGGACTAATTTTTGTACAAGCAAATAAGATGAATCCAGTTTTAAATATGTATACACAGATACTGATGTTATCTGTGTTTGTGCTTTGTTTTATGGGTTATATTACCTCAGTACAAGACAAGGCAAAAACAAATGTGTTTTATTGGCCAGTATTAAAACAGGGTAATGTACAACATTTTAAGCAAAGGAATGTGTCTACTAAGATGTGGAAACAGTGTGACCAATATAGCAGGGTAAAAATGGGAAATCCTTGTGAATTGCATAAACATCTACAGGGAAATCAGAGTATAATAATGACATGTTAATTAATTATAGGGGGTGACGTAGAATTAAATCTGGATCCAAAAAATTAGAGTATTAAGGTGCTCCATGATAATGCACGTAGTTTGAGATCAAAGTTGGATGTATTAAATGTGTTAGTAAATGAGCAGGCCCCAGATGTTTTGGGCCTGACAGAAACATGGCTTACATCTTCAATGGATGAAAGGGATTTTAATTTGCCCAGTTACACATTGTTTCGTTCTGACAGGGCCAAAGGGGGGGGGAGTGATGCTGTATCTTAGAAATACCTTGGGTCATATGGAAGTAATTATGAGGGGATCAGAAAATAACATTGAATATCTGGGTGTTATAGTTAGTTCATTGAAGACAGTTTTTTCTGTCATGTATTCCCCACCAAAAACTAAAATAGAAAATATAGAGAAGAAGAAGACGAAGAATCAACATTTACATAGCGCTTTTCATACACAGTATCCCAAAGCACTTTACAAGCAATGCTAGACTGGTAGTGAAGTGACTGAATATGTGGTGGTGGCCATATCGCACATCATCACCCACACACAGCCTGGATAATTGCATGACCCGGTTTATGGGAAGGGGAATGTTGGCCAGGACACCGGGAATGTTCCCTGCTAGTTACAAAGAGTACCTTGGGTTCTTTTACTTCCATCTGTACGCCCACCAGGACAACACCAGGATGGGCAGAAGGGACCTCGTTTTAATGTCTCATCCGAAGGACAGCACACCCCAGCAGTACAGCACCCCCCAATACTGCACTCGGATGCCAGTGATTTTTAGGTGCAAGTCTATCCCGGTGTGGGATGAGAACCCACAACCTTCTGGTCCAGAGGCAGATGTGCTACCAACTGAGCCACGCTGACACTAGAGGGTGTAATAAATAAAATATATGACACCCTGGGGGATAAATTATTGGTGTTAATTGGGGACTTCAATTGTAATTGGTTGGGACCTCGTGGTAATCAATTAAGTGAAGCTGTATCAATCCTTGGAGTTACCCAACATATAAACACCCCCACGAGATATACTAAAACTACCAAAAAAGGAACTATTTTGGATCTCTTTTTCACCTCTTCTTGTACGGCATTGGAAAATATAGGAGTTCTTCCTCCCTATATGGGGGACCACAATCCAATATTGGGCACTATTTTAGTTTCACAAATACAGAGATTGTTTGATCACACAAATTACATGAGGATTAGAGATTTAAGAGCATTCTCTGAACATAAATTTTTAGTAGATATAGGTTGGGAAAGATGGGACAGATGTTTACTTATACCAAACTTGGATATGTCAGTACAATACTTCACAGATACTTTTAATAGAATATGTGATTTTCATGCCCCAAAGCAAAATAAGAGGGTTAAACAAACTAGACTCCCTTGGATAAATGACAGAGTGCCGAAGTCTTTAAGGATTAAAAATAGACTTTGGAGATGGGTCAAAGAATAGAAACTGATGTAAACAGTTAATAAGAGGCAAAAGCCTCTTATTATAAAAACAAAATACATGGAGATAATAATCCCAGGAAATTTTGGCAAAATATTAATAGTTTACTGGATCCAGGGAAAAAGGATTTGACAAAAAATTGGTTGTGGAAGTACCAAGACATCAGATAGATGATTCTTATGAAGTAGCGAAATTATTAAATAACTATTTCATAGATTTACCAGGTTTGATGTAGACGTAAGTAAGCTAGGATTAGATAGGGAAAAAATTGGAAATAATAAAAACATATATCCCCCTTTTAGATTTAAACTATTGAGTGTAACTGAAGTTTGTAAAGGCCTGAGAAGTTTGAATATTCACAAATCTGTTGGAAGTGATGGTATAGAGGGAAGGTTTTTGAGATTAGCTGCTTGTCAAATTGACCCAGTTATAACTCAGTTATTTAATTGGAGTCTTCAAAAAGGTATCTTTCAACAAAGTTGGAGAGAAAGTAAAGTGATTCCTATCTTTAAGGGTGGGGTAAAATTGGAAATCAATAACTATAGACCAATAGCTCTTTTATCTATAGCGTCCAAATGTTTGGAATGACATGTCCATACACAAATTATGGAATATTTGGATAAATATAAAATAATTACACCATTTCAATCAGGATTTCGTAAGGCCCATTCAACTACTACAGCTCTTGTAGAATTTAATAATTTGATTAACACATCTTTACATTCCGGTTTGGAAACAGCAGCAATTTTTGTAGACTTATCGAAGGCCTTTGACCTGGTGAACCACTCCCTCCTGCTGCAAATTTCAGAAGACATGGGCATTACAGATGGACCTCAGCAATGGTTACAGTCTTACCTTGAGGAGTGTACCCAGAGAGTTGTGGTTTCAGGATGTTTGTCACCTATTAGATCTATAAATAGAGGTGTACATCAGGGGTCCATATTATGACCCCTGTTATTTATATTGTTTAACAATAATTTGACCCAAGTAATAAGAAATTCCCAGGTTAGACTTTATGCTGATGATACTGCCCTTATTGCATCAGGTATTGATATTCAAGAACTGCAATACAATCTGCAGACTGATTTTGATAGCATGAGGGAGTGGTTCGCCAGGTCAGACCTGATCATGAATACAAAGAAAACTAAGTTGATGCATTTTGTTTCTAAAAATATAGGGAAAGTTAAAATAAAAATAGATAGTAATGAAATATTAGAGCAGGTAGACCAATATTGCTATTTGGGAATTGTTTTTGATGCCCGAATGTCATTTCATGTTCATGTAAATTCATTAATAGACAGGGTAAATAGAAGGATAGGAGCTTTACATAGAACAACAAAATGTTTGGGAAAGAATGTTCAAAAAACTGTGTCAGAGCAATAGATTATGCCTGTGTTAACCTATGGTGACATTGTATACCGTACAGTAAATAAACAATTAATCAAAAAATTAGATAGAGTACAGTATAAATTGGCAAGATATGTACTACAGAGTAATTTTAGAACTCATCACTGTGTATTATTGTCCAATTTGAAATGGCAATCTTTGGACGCCAACTGTGTTAGATCATGGCAAAAATTAATATACAAATACCATGTGTATTTTCCAGACCATTATATAAACATTGCATTATTTGGTAAACAAAGGATTACTGATAGATTTACAAGGACTGTTCATGTAGAGAAAATTTATACCCTTAAAATTCAGAATAGACATTGGAGCGAATATTAGTTTATCAGGCAATAAAATACTGGAACAGCTTGCCATATATAGTTCATACCTCACCCTCATTAGATATTTTTATCCAGAGGATAAATGAAATACATCAATCTATGTGTACATGTAAATAATTGGTAGCATTTTAGTACTTGGAAGTAGAATAACATATTATAAAATGTTTTAACAAAGTATGTTGTTAATTAGTTATTGGGTTGTGTATTTGTTTTGTAGTGCTTGTTAAGGTGTTTAAATATATGTGATTTTCTGTTACAAACAGGACTGTCTTGTAAACTGTTTTTTTTTTTTACCTAAATGACATCACCCTGTATAAAAATAAAAGGTTTTACTACTACTACTACTATAACGAACAGTGGACATGGCTCCCAAAGCATTGGTTATAGTTAGGGATTACCGTAGTGACAATCTAAGCAATATACACATATATATATGGACAAGTAAATGTGGAATTCAGGGATTTAGGAGGATGCCAAGAGTTCTAACAAATGGGTTCAATAAAAGGATGGAGTCAAGGAGGCAGATGAAGGAAGTTGAACTGTGCTGGTGGTTACTTTTGTTTTTGTTAAGTGCACTTCTTGCACCCTTCGCTGACCAGCCCCCATCAGTCCAAAGCCCTGCACACAGCCCCATCACCCACCTTCTCTGGGACTTACCTCGACTCTAGCACCCTGGCTTGCCCCCCAGGAAGAGGCTGCCAGGGGTCTCCCATTCCCCCTGATGGAAACTGGGTAGGTATGGTAAGTAAGCGCTACAATCGAAAGTGTGAGGCCTGCATTGTGGGGTGGACATCCTTCTACAGTGGTTGGGTGTGGTCTTCCCCTGTTCATAACTCAGGAGGTGTGGGGTGCAATGATGTTGTGGCATGCATGGCAATGTCTGCTCATCTCTGCTATCTTGTGAGTGACAACTATCAGACCCACAATTTCCACAAGGGGCTAGTCGCGTACTGGTCATTGTCCCATCCTCTCCCTCTGGAGGAGGAGAGCAGTCTTTGGGACACTCAGTTCTCTGCCCCCTGGCTGACCCTCCGACACCTGGGGCTCACTTCTGAAGCCGGGTCACTGGTGTCATGAGCAGTGGCTCTACCGCTACACCAGCAGGCTGGCACACATTTGGTTACTTTTGACTGAGGGGTACAATTTCAGTTTTGGAGAGATTAAGCTAGAGGAAACTGAAACAGAATAAGGAGTGAATGTGGTGGAGTCAGGACAGCATCAGAGAAGGAGTTGAAGGAGATGCAGTATAGTTTGTTAGCAGATTAGAAAAGTACACATAAGGTTAGTTACAGTTAAACAGGAAAGTGGTGCGCTCAGGTATGGTGGTGCTATCTGAAAGATGCCAGCTGCAATATTCACAAAAGAAAACGTCAGCACTCACTGTAGATTTTTCAAGATACTCAGTCATGGTTTATCAGGAGGTGCCTTCATAAAAATCAAATCCTTGCATCTTCAACTTCTTCGAAGGGCCTCTAGGGCTGATTCTAGAAGGCCCACTGAAGGGTTGAAGTGCAAGGCTGATTTTTGTGAGACACCTGCTCTTATTAAAACATGCACTGAGCATCTTGAAAAATCTACAGTGAGTGCTGTCTTTTTCCTTTGTACACATAAGGTTAACCTCGGAGAGGCAAACATGGGGGAAGAGGTAGATTAAGAATCAGATAGGGTCAAAGAGAGAACCTAAAAGAACATCATAAAGAAGCCAAGGCAGAAGAAGAACCCCCACTAGAGTGGAAGTGTAATTATAACAAAGGAATACAAGAGACCCCAGTACAGCTTTCAAGAGAGTTGAGAAGGATGAAAATGGACAAGGCACCTTCATCAAAAGTGAAGACCCTTTTCCACTTAAACAGTGGCAGCATATGCGCTGCAACAAAAGCAAAAGAAGAATTTATTTTTTATTTGAAATTTGTTGACCAGGTAAGAACCCAAGAGCATAGATGCACGTTTTGAAGGGGGACACTTACAACAGTACAAATAATAAAATATAATACAAGCAAAATAAAATTAAACAAAACTACAATATAAGTTAACAATATTGCAAAGTAGTGGGATTGAAGGTACTTCAAGGGAAAAAGATGATCGGTGAGAGAGGGACATTTGGATAGAAGGGAAAAACAGCTTTCCCATTGATTCAGCTTTCTGCTGCCTTGCTTGCCATCACAGTCTTCCCTGCTCAGTAAGTTCCCAAGGGTCAGTTTGCAAGGTACTCTTGCTGCCACTGAAAAAGCAGTTTACTGGGGCTGCTCGATAGTGCAGCGGGTGTTACATCATACTCTCGTGCTGGCAACCTGGGTTTGGGAGTGAACTCGGAAGCTGGGCAACTGAGATGGCTAGTATAGCATTGCGGTACAGCAACGTATCCAGCTAGGGAGAGTTGGTGCCTCAATTCTGCCACAGCAGCAACTTTTGTTTTGTGCCAGGGAACATGCTTCCTCACAGGGACATCACTGAATATATGGCTCGTAGGGTTGCTGCCCAGTACTGGGAAGGGGTTTGGGGACTGGGGGGGAAACTACGGTTGCTTGGAATCCACAAAATGGAACCGGATTCATCAGATTACAATCCAATTTTCAGATCTTGATTTTCAGAATTGTAGACTGAAAATTCTAATTCCTAAACTACATCCTAAAATCTACTTTTACATAGAAATTTAGGATTTAGAATTCCAAATCTGAATCCGATTCCAATTTTGAGATCCTTTTAGGATATGAACAGAAATTGGATTATGAATCAGAATTTCCTGAAATCCTAAACAGTTCAAATGGATTGGAATTTGCCAATTACGAGTATCCCTAGTGGGAACCAAGAAAAAGCCCATAGTGCCTGTACAGTATGATGGCTGCTGGCACTCTTGGGCCCCACAATGTATGGATCTCCACTGGCCTCGACAGAGGCTGGGAGCATAGAAACATAGAAACATAGAAGTTGACGGCAGATAAGGACCGCAAGGCCCATCCAGTCTGCCCATTTCTTTTTCTACCTTATAAATGTGCCATCAGCCTTTGCTCTGTCAGTGACCTATCTATTCATAGTCATTTGTATTGCTCCCTTATGCCTATCCCATGCCTGTTTGAAGCCCTGCACTGTATTCATAGCCACCACTTCTTGTGGTAAGCCATTCCATGCATCCACCACCCTTTCTGTGAAAAAGAATTTCCTCACATTCCCCCTTAATCGGCCTCCCTCTAATCTCATGCTGTGTCCTCTTGTCCTGCTATTTTCTTATATTTAAACATGTTAGACTCTTTCACCTTGTTTATGCCCTTAAGGTGTTTGAATGCCTCGATCATATCACCTCTCCCTCCTTTGCTCAAGGGTATACATGTTGAGCTCCGTTAATCTGTCCTCATATGTCTTCTGATGCAGTCCCTGCACCATTTTGGTTGCCCTCTCTGGACTGCCTCAATTTGGTTAATGTCCTGTGAAGGTGTGGCCTCCAATACTGCACGCAGTACTCCAGATGGGGCCTAACCAATGTCTTGTACAGAGGGATTATTACCTCCCTCTCATACCTCCTAGATACCCCTACTAATACACCCTAACACCCCCCAGCCTTACCTACTGCTTTAGAGGTCTGCTTGGATGATTTTAGGTCATCAGTGATGATGATGCCCAAGTCTCTTTCTTCATTTGTGACTGCTAGCAACTCCCCACCCAGCCTATAAGTGGCTTCAGGGTTTCTCTTCCCTATGTGCATGATTTTGCACTTCTTTGCATTAAATCCCAGTTACCACTCTTCTGACCATTCTGCTAGTTTATCCAGATCTCTTCTCATTCTGCCCACCCCATCTGGCTCATCTACTCTGTTGCAGATCTTGGTGTCATCTGCAAACAGACAAGCCTTATCCTCTAGTCCATCTGCAAGGTCACTAATGAAGATGTTGAATAGGACTGGCCCCAGGACTGATCCCTGAGGTACCCCACTTGTGACTTGCATCTCTTCTGACTGTATACCATTTACCACCACTCTCTGTTTTCTGCCAGTCAACCAGTTTGCCACCCAGTTGACCAACTTCTGACCCACCCGAGCCTACCCAGCTTATTTATCAATCTTCTATGTGGAACAGTGTCAAAAGCTTTGCTGAAGTCAAGGTAGGCGACATCAACTGCTCCCCCTTGGTCCACCACTCTGGTTACCCAGTCAAAGAAATCTATGAGATTAGTTTGACAGGACCTTCCTTTTGTAAACCCATGCTGTCTTGGATCCTGTGCCCCTATGGATTCCAGGTGTTGCACTATCCTTTCCTTAAGGAGTGCCTCCATAATCTTGCCCACTACTGAGGTAAGACTGACCGGTCTGTAGTTCCCCGCCTCCTCCCTGGTTACCATGGAAACTGTAAACAGTGTAGCATCCTACCCCACCTTAAAGTGACAAGTACATTATATGTGTAACCAGTGCAAATGTCGTGATACAGACAAGTTTTAAGTTCTCATTTCAAATGGATATGTGGATTCAAAGTAGTTTCAATCATGACCACATGTTACTGTATGCTGTTCTTGTATTCTAATTCTCCATTTTTGATTCATTTAAAAGGAAAGATTAATGTAAAGGTCTTGCATGACCAAAACATATTTATTTGAAATGAGAACTTAAAACTTGTTTGTATCACGACATTTTCACTGGTTACACATATAATGCATTTGTCACTTTAAGGTGAGGTAGGATGCTGCAGTGTTTACAGTTTCTATGGTAACTACTGACTATTTAACTAGCAGTGTTCAGTGCAATAGCCACACCCCTGAAGAAGACCTGACTGGTCGAAGCGCGGGGGTGGAGGGTTGACGAGGTGCTAAATGATACACTCACTGTTTCCCTGTTTATTTGAATGAAGAATGTAATTTACTTGCTACAGTATGTTTGCACTCTACTTGGAATAGCAATTAATGTGTAGCACTTTACTCACACTGTATAAAGGCAGCCAAGAGCTGATGTCATCATTTATATTCTGTTAGTCGTAGTGGCATAGCCACCTGGCTTCTGTAAAAGTGGCAGTGTTTGGAATAAGTTTTACCTGCACCTTATGCTCCAGAATAAACTACTGGCTTGATAGTCTTTATACATACATTTGGAATATGTTTACTTTTATTTTAAAATATACCAAGCTGTATAAGAAACTGTGACACCAATACTCTCACCAGCAATTGGAGTGTGGCAAATACTTTGCTCTGGAGTCAGTGTATGTGCGAAGAGCATTAGCCATCCTGAATTTGACAGCACTGTCCCATTTGCTTTAACCTTAACAGTTCACACCGGTAGCCTATTTTGTGGAAGCCACCAAGGAATTCCCAGCCTCTACCCCCCCCCCCACACACACACACACTCACTTTCAGTTTCAATGATGGTCCATGAAGATGTCAGACTTCAGCCCTGGCATGCTTGTTCCCTCCTTGTGAGATGACGACTGTCGCCCGAGAATAACCTTCTGTTCCAGAAGTTACTCTGATCTCCCACACAACCACACCTGTACTTCTGACACCAGCTATTCAACCAGGCACTGAATGCCTGTTTACCCCTGCCTCACTCTATTTTCCCAACTCCTCCCCCTGCCCCACACAGGCAGCAGCTTTGAGAAGGCTAGTGAGTAGCTGTGGCAGAATTTGGAAGTTCTGACCCTTACTAAATAAGAAACAGAACATGGGGGGAGGGTTTGATTAGTTCTGATTGTTTATAAATATATTAATAAATGAGATCAAATGCGTAAAAGGGGCCATACTCAAATATTTAACACAGAGGCCCAAACAGAATCATATAATTCATTAGCTGTATGAAGAGTAAAGTAAAACTGCTAAAGCAATGCAATCAGTAGCTCCTTCATGGCTGGCCTCCCTTGGTGGCATATGTGTTTGGGCCAGTGAGTGTGCTGGGAGAGACAGACACAGATGCAAACAGCTGATTTCATATCTACCACCATCCAATACCAGGCAGTTAGGATATGTTTTATTAATGCTTGGTGGGCGTACATTATGATGGATGTTCCAGAGCAGACCAAGCCAAAAAATGGCTAATGAATGATTAAATGAGCAGCAGTAAGAGCCCAACCACCCTACCTATGTGATGCAGCTGCATTACATGTCCCAGTGTACTGTGGTATGGTATACTACCAGTTCCAACAGGCGATAATGTTTTCCATTACTGCTTCTACTCAGCAACATCTTTTAAACAAGAAGTGAACAATATCTTCTTACTGACCACCACGCAGGCAGCAACTTCAGTCAAGTGTAACGCAGTCAATAATAAAATAAACAGTTTTCCACTGCTGTGTGTGCACCTGATGACACACAATGATAATACATCCTTCCTGGTTCCAAGAAACAATTGCTGCCAGTGCTAAGTGAGTTAAAGAGCAGCTGACACGCTTTTGTGCTCCAGGCAGGCATCTCACGCCATGTAATTGTCTGTCCTAGGAGCTTTTTCAGCCATAAATCAGTATTTTCTGTCCAGTGGTTGTAAAGTAAGTTTACTCGTAAAGCCTGACTCATAACTTCCTGGTACGAGCCAAGCAGCCTCTGGGCACTGCAGTCTTGGCCCTAAGGTGCTCTATGAAGAGTGTAATGGAATCAGCGGGGGCTAAATTTACTAAGATTATCTTTGCTGGAATGTATACATATATGGGGCTAATACAAATGTATTGGCCCCACACATGTATGCATTCCAGCAAAAATAATCTTAGTTCATTTAGGCAGCCCCCCCCCAGTTCCATTACACTCTCCATATAGCACTTGCAGCCCTGTTCCCTACTTTGCATCATAATGATGCTGTTTTTTAAGGGAGGTTCTGTTGCTTGGCTCATACCAGGAAGTTACAAGCCGGGCCTTACAAGCAAAATTATTTTAAAACCACTGGGCTGAAAATATTGATTTATGAAAAAGCTCCTAGGGCAGGCAACTACACAGTATGAACTGCCTGCCTGGAGCATGTCAGCAGCTCTTTAAGTATATATTATAAAATATAATCTCAGTGTAGACAGTTACTATAACTGAGGTGTAGTATTACATCATACTACAAACAATGATTGAATGAATTTATTTATTTATTTAGTTAGTTAGTTATTTACGAGTTTAACCAGGAAGGCATACTGAGCAGCGCTGCTCGATTCCAGATGCGACCCGGGGGACAAGACCCAAGACAATAGTACAAATCACAAGGTACAGTAGTTAAACAACACAATGTTGGCCATCCACCGTACAGACAATCGGCATATAGATACAAGAAACATTACAGAGAAACACATCTGAGAGCACAAAAATACAATTATATAGTTGGCACTAGCTAAAGCAAGAGCAGCTGGAGGAGAAGTGGGTGCTGAGTAGGACATTGAGGTGGCTGGGGTTGGGTGAGTGTCTTATATCAGCTGGCAGGGTGTTCCATAGCTGGGGGATACAAAATTTGAAAGCTGCCTGTCCTTTGGTTGTGCACATGAAGGGGAAGTGGAAGAGCCTGGGGTCTGTGCTTCTGAGGGAGTAAGCAGGGGGAGGTTGTGGGGAGAGGATAGTGGCCAGGTGGGGGAAAGGGAATGGGACCAAAATCTGGCTGCGGACCTAGCACAGTGGGTTAGTCTGTGGTCTTGGAGGGATGGCAGGGCTAGGGAGCTATATAAGGTGCAGTGGTGGGTTGTTTGTGGGCAGTCGAGGATAAAGCGACAAAAAGAGTGGAAAAGGGTGTCAAGGCTGGCCAAGGTGGAGGAGGGAGCGATAGAATAGACTATGTCACCATAGTCGAGTATTGGGAGGATCATCTTTTGAACAATAGCTTTCCTGGCAGGAGAGGGGAGGCAGCTTTTGTTCCTGTATAGGGCGCCGAGTTTAGGGAGTAGTTTCTTGTGTGTGAAATTAATATGAGTGGCAAAATCAAGGTGCGGATTGAGCCAGACGCCCAAGTATCTGAAGCTGGTACATTGTTCCAGTAGGGTCCCGTCCAGGGTTTTGAAAGTGGGGGCAGGGGGCTTGGAGGGAGAGTCTTTGCTGTGAGCCAAAGGTTAGCGACATAGTTTTCTTAGGGTTTAGGAATAGTTGGTTTGACCGGAACCATTCCTGGATGGAGTTGAAATCTTGCTGTAGTAGATTGGCCACCTTGCTTGTGGTGGGGCCCGTGGCATACAGTACTGTGTCGTCCGCATACATTTGTATGGATGAGTAACGACAGGCCGATGGGAGGTCGTATAAGAATATGGAGAAGAGCAGTGGTCCCAAGACTGATCCTTGGGGGATGCCTGCAGTAACTGGTAGAGGGTTAGAGATGTGTGAGGCAACTTTTACAGCCTGGTGACTGCCCACCAGGTAGTCATGGAACCATGTGGTGGCTGGTTTGGAGAGACCGGCTTCTTTTAGTTTAGAAAGGAGCAGAGTATGGGAGACGGTGTCGAAAACCTTGGCTAAGTCTATAAAGATGGCAGAGGTGATGTGGCCTTTGTCCATGCTGGTGAGTATGTCATCAGTGATTCTTAGCAGGGAGGTGATAGTTAAGTGTGATTTGCAAAAACCGGATTGGTATGGAGTGAAGAAGGAGGAGGAGGCGTCCAGATAGGGAGAGAGTTGGGCGAGGACAAGACGTTCTTGTAGTTTTGCCAGAATCAGGAGTAGGGAGATGGGGCGATAGTTACCTGAGGAGGAGGGGTCACCCCCTTTAGGGAGGGGTATGATAGTAGCCTGTTTCCATTCAGTGGATAATTTGCCCAGCGATAAGCAGAGGTTGAATAGCGTGGCTAGTAGGGCGGCTATGGCTGGTGCGGACAAATATAACATATTGACATCCTGGAAAGTAGGGCATTTACCTTTGTTGGGATTTAGGGAGTGTAGGGATTTGAGTACTTCGGCCAGGGACACAGGGCGGAAGGAGAACTGTATGGTTGGTGGGAGTGCTATTGGTGGGAGAAGGGGACCTGGAGTGGGTGGATGCTGGAGGGCCAATAGAAGCAAGTCAGTACAGCTGGAGAAGTAGGTATTGAAAGCAGCGGCAACCTCGCAGGGATCAGTGATGTAGGTGCCCTGAACTGACAGTGTCGGAGGTGGAGGCTGGTTGGGGGGGGAGAAAAGGCATTTGAACGATTTCCAGAAGTTTGTCGGGTGGTTAAGGTTTGCGCTAAAAGGCGATAGAAAATAGTTATTTTTTTGCCTGGCGAATGAGGTTAGTGCAGGAGTTGCGGAGGGCTCTGTAGGTTTGGAAGGATGCCTGGGTGCCCAGTTTCTTGTATGCTTTCCATGCGTGGTCCCTGGAGTGGCATTTGCTGATGATGTCAGCAGTGATCCAGGGAAGGTGGGCACCTCTGACCCTTTTTGTGTGCAGGGGGGCATGTTTGTCCCAAACTTTAAGAAATTTGGCCTTGAATGTTTCGAGTGCGACATCAATAGATGTGGCCGCTGGGATGAAGGACCAGTCTACTTGTCCTAGGTCTTGCATGAGCGATGCTAGGTCCAGGGAATTATATGACCTTGTGTGCAGTGTCTTTGGGGAGGGAGCGGTGGGCCTGTGCACTTTTCTGATGAGGAAAATCATGTGGTGGTCACTTAGGGAGTCTGGGAGCAGGCCCGTGCGTAAGATCCTGTGGGGGTGGCAGGAGAGGGCCCAGTCCAGGAGTGAATGATTTTGCATTTTGTGGTTTAGCCAGGTGGGGTCTACAATCAGTTGTGTGAGATTTAGAGCCTCGATCTTGGTCTTAAGGTGGGCCTTATCTATGGCTAGCCAGTTGTGGTTAAAGTTTGCCGGTGGCATGAAGCTCGCCTCCTGTGGCTAAGGACTTTACCGTGTCCAGGTGAGCTAGGATGTCAGGTAGGGTGGTGCCGGGAGGGCAGTAGGTACCTGCAACATACACAGGAGTGGTACACGGGAGTGAGAGTTTGATTAGGAGAGAGTCGATGTGGGCTGGAAGTGAGGGGATTTGCACCATGGTAAACTGCAGTTTAGTGGAGATGTACATAGCTGTTCCACCGCCTCTCTTTTTCCCTTGTCTATCGTGTTTGATGATTGTGTAGCCAGGTATGGATACTTCAGCATCGGTGTGATGGGGCTTTAGCGAGGTTTCGGATATGATCAGGATGTCAGGGTGATGGGATAGGGAAATTGGTTGCAGCACAGTTATTTTGTTTAGTAAGCTGCAGGTGTTGAGGTGCAGGAGCCTGAGACCTTTAGGGAATGAAAACGGGGTGTGGGCATTTGGGGTGGTGGGTCCAGGGTTTGCCTCAATATCCCCGGCCAGGAGGAGTAGCAGTATAATAAGCTGTTTGGATTTATGCCAGAGGTATTTTGGCCAGGTGGTAGGGGTGTGATCTGAGGCTGCGGGCAGTGGGCGGCCGAGGGCTGGGATGTGGAGAGCAGTATGACCAGGGAGAAAGGAGTGGGACAGGATGGTGGCGCTAATGGCCCAGTTGTGTACTTTAGCATGGGCTTGCAGTTGATGAGCGTTAGCATAGTAGGGCTGGGGGATGAGGCAGGGGGTCATACAGGGGCGGTTCCCTGTTTGGGAGGTCTGCAGGGGGAAGGGATGTCAGTGGGGCAAGTGAGAAGAGTAGCAGGGGTAGAACAGGCAGCATAATTGGCAGAAAAGAGTGGTGAAATGCTATATCTGAGGTGTAGTGGCCACTAGTGGTAGCAGCTGATAAGCTGCAAATGGGAGAGTGGGCTGATAGGTTTTCAAAGTCACGTGAGTGAGCACTATAAATCAAGGAGCTCACCAAGGGCAGTGGTGGGGCCAAAAACACATGCACCGAGTTCCGCTGCATCCGTACCTGAGGGGCAGCTTCGGTGGGGGGGGTTTCCTTGATGCGATTGCTGGCTGGAGAGGGCTGTATCACTCTGCTTGCCCTCGTGACCCGACCCTGACTGTGGAGAAAGGAGAGGAGATTTTATAGCCAGCAGAGAGGGAGGAGCAACTCAGACAGCCTGGTAATTTCTATGCTACACTTTTATCTATTACCATGAGTATTCTACAGCTGTGCAGAGTTTGACTAAGGGAGAATGCAATTAATTTAGCTTGCAAATAAATGTATTACAGCTAAGATTGTTAAGGGACCCAGTAGAAAGCAATAGATCTCATAGGCATACGAAAATAAATTATCTGGCAAAAACCATCTGTAAACCTATGCCGACAATTAAAGCACTTAAGGTCCTTATGGTAGGCTGGAGCCTTTACAGTTCTATTTTCCAGGATTTGAATTTGAGTTTGCACCAAAACCACACGCTCCAAGTTCCGTAGCGTCCCTACCTGAGGGGCAGCTCCGGTGGGGGGGCTTCCTTGATGCGATTGCTGGCTGGGGAGGGCTGTATCACTCTGCTTGCCCTCGCGACCCAACCCTGACTGAGGGGCAGCTTCGTTGGGGGGGAGCTTTCTTGATGCAATTGCTGGCTGGGGAGGGCTGTATCACTCTGCTTGCCCTTGTGACCCAACCCCGACTGAGGGGCAGCTTCGGTGGGGGGGGCTTCCTTGATGCGATTGCTGGCTGGGGAGGGCTGTATCACTCTGCTTGCCCTCACGGCCTGACCCCCCCACACACACATTTTTCTCTAGTAATCACAGATAAATACAGTTATGGAGGGGTGTGAAAAAAATATTATTTATCTAAAGAAAAACATTCAGGCTTTAGTAAAGTCAATTGTTATAAGAAAATAAAAACAGTATCTATAGCATTAACATCATACTACAGTACAGTCAGGTGATAAAATAATATTTTTTATGCAGTTGCTGAGAGGTAGTTATGGTAGTAGTGGTAGGAAGCCGTACCTACCACCCCGATCAGATAAGCAGAACTACCCAGTAAGTTTGGGACATGAAATGCAGTTGCTTGCTATATGATGGTATTATTTTTTTAAGTATCTGTGCTCATTGTGTTCATTCTGGTAATCCTGGTCTGTCCTGTCCTGACCTGACTTGTTGCCACTGTCTCATGCATGTCTCATGTATTAATATTATTAGTAGACCCTTGTCACAAAAGAGTTTTCACCACAGGGACAATGAGTGAAACTGTTTTGTGGATATGGCCTGCTCAGAGTCAGTATGAAAATGTTTCATTCAGGTATCATATTTGAAATTAAAGTGAGAAATGTTGACTTTCAGAAATGTCAAATGCTCAGTATTTTCTGGTGTCAAACAGAATCTTGTGTCAGTAATAACATTACCAGCTGAACTAAACAATGGTTCTGAACAATGATAAAAGACAAGGGCATTAAGGGAAGGGAGGTAGACACTAGCCCTTTCTTAGTGGAAAGAGTCCTAATGGAATTGTCATAGTTAAAAGTAGACATGGCAATGGGACCAGATGGGGTGCAGCCCATATTACTGAGTTAGGTCAGGGAGGAGTTGGCTGCACTTCTGATGCCCTGTTCACAGAGTAGCTGTTATGAGGGGACAACCAGGACTTTTTCCTGGGCCTTGAGCTCTGGGGGGCCCGCCTGTGCCTTTCTGCTTGTTCGTTTTTTTTTCTATTTGATTTTTTGGGGGGGCTGCTTGACAAACTTTTAATTTTCCTTGTGTTGCCGGGCCCCGGGGTCAGGGATATATATGTAAGTTACATCGTGATTCAGACCATCACATTCACGTGACGTGGGTGGCATTTGTGAAGGAGTGACTCTGCCTCTATAGCGCTTAGTGTGTGCTGCTATTGGTGGGCTGTAAGCTAGCTTGTATTGTATCACACATTTCACACTGTCGCTGCTCACAGTATACTATTTGCCTACTCACCTGAATAACATTTTGAAGAAATCTATTGCCCCATAGCGCACACCAGCTGCCATCACTGGAGAAGACAGTGAGTGTGGTCGCCTGGTAGTTGGACATCTCTTTACTCTTGGCAGAGAGCTGCAGTGCAGTCATCGCATCCACCGTTGGCTTATTTCCCTCTCAGCCTCTCCCACCTGAACTTCTTGTCTCCAGTCCTCCAGGATCCAGCATCCAGGTAAAAAAAAAATTTATATTATTTATCCATCATCCGTTATCCTCCTGACTCGAGTGGAAGTATAGTATTGATTCATAGGGGGCAGGCCAGAGGTGATGTATAATGAAATCATGATGGGGTGGGGGAGGAGCCAGTGGTGGTGGTATAGCCAGGCAAATTCAATTACCCAGGCCAATTAAGTTGCTTCATTCATCATCAGTAATATATGCTAATACTAATGGTATGGCTGGCAACTCAAGCAAGAACTGTGATATGAATGTGGCATTGTACTAATATGTCCAGATAGCTGTCCATTGTCTTTAAAAAACAAATCACAAGCTTTTTCTTCTGTAATGAGTGGGTGTGAGTCCACCACCAGTCTCAAGAGTATTTGGGTCTGTCTATGTGAACAAATAAGAGAGGGTCAGGTCAGAGGACAGTGCAGGATAGACTAGCTTTGTGACACCATCCACAGAAAGTACAGGAGAGGGAGTGCTGGTCCTTCTTGTGCACTGAAAATGGTAGCAACATTCTCCCCTCCCCTAAGATTGCAAAGCACTTTAGAATAAAGTTTGTATAGTATGAAAGGACATTTAAGCAGCCCTAGCCCTGAGCATGTAATCCACACTGGACAATGTTTTCTTGACCTGAGGTGACTTTAACCTGAGACATATAGTCTGTCACAAAAAGAAATACGGAATAACATATTTTCTTTGTATGTTTTGCTACAGTAATGCTTTCACATTCAATAAAAATGACAACATCACCTGGAAAGTTTCACAAAGAATTGAAGTCTATGTTTTCTACAGTATGTAAGTGCTGATTTCCTATGTCTTGACATGTATTTTTTGCACGTTTAGTAAATTGAGCTGTTTTATGTCTTGTTTGTTACTATCATCTGTAATACAACCTATAAAAATGTATTTTTTACATCGAATCATCTGATACAGGGCTGTCTTGTAAATAGGGTTTATCCCCTTATGGCATGTACTCATCCTGTATAAAAATAAAACATGTTATCTATGTATCTATCTGCAGTTTATAGCAATAGTACTGGACTGGCAGGGCAGACAGCAGCTAGCCATGGAGATGATTGGAGGGTTATGGCAGTTGCTGGCCCAGGGAGGGAGCAATTAAACGTGGGGCTGGGTATTAGACACTAGGGTAATTGCTTTCAGGTCAAATCTTGTGTATCAGACACACTACAGGATTGGCTGCATGGTGGTGGGTGCAGTCTCTGGGTAACTAAACCCTTCACAACCAGAAACAAAAGAATGAGAATGCACTCCAAGCATGTATAAGGGCTGGCATTTGATTTTTAAAGGGAAATGTCCACATTTACATTATCGCTGGTAGTGGACCCAGAACCCTCCGCCTTCTATCAAACTCTTTCACATTATCCTACAGTAATGCACATTATGTTATTTGGTTGAAATGCCATTGTTGATCATCCAGTTGTACTCGACTCCCCCCCCCGCCAGCTGCAGATTGTAAGGCTAGACAAAGCCTACAACACCTCTGAGTCCAGCGGTAAAAAATACATTTTTTCATGGATTATGGGTTAGGAAAGGCTTCATAAAATCTTGTTTTTAGCTTACATAAAAGCCCCCAAACTTACCACAGAGCATCAAAAACCCCAGAGCTTCTGTGGACCCCCGGCTTTAGTTGGTTAGGGATACAGGGGCCCTAATCAAACTACCTGTCAGGGGGCCCAAAATTCCTAGCTGCAGCCCTGTCTGTTCAACCTGTCACTGGAAAAGGAAGAGGTCCCAGGAGACTGGAGGAGGGCTGATGTAGTTCCACTCCACAAAAATGGAAAGAGAGGAGGCTTGAAATTATAGACCTGTCAGTCTGACTTTGGTAGTGGGCAAAGTAATGGAATCACTACTGAAGGAAAGGATCGGGGAATACCTTGTTTCCAATGGTCTTCAAGATGCGCGGCAACAGGGGTTCACAGGAGTGGGATTTTGCCAGACAAACCTGATCGAGTTCTTTGACTGGGTAACCAAGGAGGTGGATCAGGGAGGAGCGGTTGACGTAGTCTATCTGGACTTCAGTAAGTCCTTCAACACCATTCCACATAGAAGATTGGTAAGCAAGCTGAGAAACCTGGGAATGGGTCCTAAAGTAATAAGATGGGTAGAGAGCTGGCTGGACAATAGGAGTCAGATGGTGGTGGTAAATAGCATCCACTCTAGAGAGGGTAAAGTGACCAGTGGGGTGTCACAAGGGTCAATACTAGGCCCAGTCCTCTTCAATGTGTTTATAAGCGACATTGCAGAAGGACTGGAAGGGAAGGTATGCTTGTTCGTGGATGACACAAAAATCTGCAACAGAGTACACACATGGGTTGGGGGTGGAAAGAATCAGAGAAGATCTAAAAAAAAGCTGGAAGAGTGGTCACAGGTTTGGCAGATGGGCTTCAATGCACACAAAGCATTAAATCATGCACCTAGGGCATAGAAACCTGGGGGCAACGTATCAACTGGGAGGAGAGGTACTAGCAGTCACAAAACAGGAAAGAGACCTGGAGGTAATCATTTCTGATGACCTGAAGGTAGCTAAACAGTGTGACAAGGCAGTGGGAAAGGCTAGCAGGATGCTTAGATGCATAGGCAGGAGTATCACCAGCAGAAAGAGGGCGGTAATAATACCCCTGTATACATCACTAGTGAGACTCCCACCTCAAATACTATGTCCAGTTCTGGAGGCCCCACCTCTGAGAGGACATAGCCAAGGTAGAGGCAGTACAAAACAGAGCAACCAAAATGGTGCAGGGCCAGCATTAGAAGCCCTAGGAAGAAAGGCTTAAGGAATTAAGTTGTACTCCCTAGAAGAAAAGAGGAAAAGAGGGATATGATAGAAACATTCAAATACCTCACAGGTATAAACAAGGTACAGGAAGGGAACATTTTCCAGAGAAAGAGATGCTCGAGGACAAAGGGTCACACTATGAAGCTGGGGGGGAGCTTAGAGGAAATGTGAGGAAGTGCTTCTGCACAGAAAGGGTGGTAGATACTTGAAACAGCCTCCCAGTGTTACAAGTTCAAGAAAGCATAGGACGGACACAAGGGAATCTTAGAAGTAAGGCGGGGGGGGCTGCAAACCCGGAGACTAAGTAGGGTCTGCAGTGGCATTGTAGGTAGGGAAAATAGAGCAGACTAGGTGGACTAAGAGGTCCTTATCTGCCAACAACTTCTATGTTTCTATGTAACAGACATCAGTTGGAGGGCAATTGATGTACTTTATTGCAATTTGGACTAAAGCAGGCCACATATTTTGTTTTGATTTCCAGTATTTCAAATGCTCAGCATTCCAATCCAGGTACATCTCACAATGGTCTGTGCTGAGGCTGTGTTAGAAGAAATGGATGAAGATGCTATGGTGACATCTTGTACGTGACTCCACAGACCTGAAGAGGAACTGCGCGATTGCTGGCTAGAGCTATTTTTGGATGGTGGTAAAGAAGAAGATCCTGCTTCAGTTGCTGAAGAAAAAGAGAGTAAAAATGTTGGAACACTAGAGGAGGGGCCATCTAATACTGTGCTATGTTGTGATGAAGACTCTGAATCTCATGCTATACTCCATTCCATGACAGCACACACTTCAATTATTTCTTTTTTACCCTAGAAGCGTCATCATCATTCAATAGTTGGTTTGATTTATATTGTGGGTCCAAGATTGTTGCTTTAATGTAGTGCTCAGGCCAAAGCATTTTACATAGTTTTTCATTTTCATCAACATTTTGATCATTCATCTGGTTATATCTTTTTGTATTCTGGTGGGCAATCTGTCAGCATCATTGGCAGAATGTGTGATGAAATTGTCTGTGTCTTCTAAATTTTCCCTAATCAGATTCAATCTGAATTAAAAAAAAAACATTTTAAGGGTATCATCTGACTCAGAGCTGCTGTGTTTGCACTCACCTTTCCTCTATTAGCTGGAGGAGTAAAATTACAAACTCCTGCATGGCCCCCTGTGGTGGAGTAATACAGACATCTGTATCACCAATTTTATTTTTCAAAGTGTACTACCTGACACCATTTTTTGTTCCAGTAGCTTTTGGAACATATGAAAGGTTGAATTCCACTGGGGAACTATAGGCCAATCTCTCTTCTTAGTCCCCTTGGGAAAATCCAGGAGAGACTAGTCTCTAACCAACTTCAAGACTACCTGGAGCAGCACCTTCTTATGGCTGATGTGCAGCATGGCTTTAGAAAGGGCCATGGTACAGATACTGCACTCATACGGCTCTCCGCGGACATCCTTGCCTCTCTGGACCAAGGCTCCCCAACGGGTGCCCTCTTCATTGACCTGTCTAAGGCCTTTGATTTGGTCAGTCATAATCTCCTTCTAGCAAAACTCTTGCACTTAGGACTGGATCACCACTCACTCACATGGTTTGAGAGCTATCTGAGTGATCGTACCCAAAAAGTCCGCTGGAAGGGTACCCAGTCTGTCCCTAGACCCGTTATGGCAGGGGTTCCTCAGGGCTCAATTCTGGGTCCCCTGCTCTTCTCACTCTTCCTCAATAACATTGAGGGAAACTGCCCCCACAGCAAACTCATTTTGTATGTGGACGACACCATCATATGCTGCAGTGATCCCCAACCTAGTGTCATAGCTACGAAACTGCAAAAGAGTCTCTCAACACTTGAGGCCTGGTTCTCCGCAAACTCCCTTAAACTCAATGAGGAAAACACTAAAGCCGCACTGTTTGGTTCTAGATGACTGGGCCCTGACAGGAGTCAGCTGCTCCAGATCCACACAAACCTTGGAAAAAAAGTAGAGGTCATGGCCAGCTTCAAATATCTTGGGATCCATCTTGACCAAGAAATGACCTTCCGACCCCATATTGACTCCATAACCAAGACCACCCACCAAAAACTTGGCCCCCTTTACCGCCTGGGGAATTCCCTATCCTCGGTAGCCCGAAGAGCAATTGCTAGTTGCAATCTCCTTACCTCTATCCTATATGGAGCTCCTCTACTGCAGTTCCTCTGTGAGACCGAATTCAGCAAACTTTCAGTGCTCTATAACCGTGTAGCTCGTTTCGATACAAACTCCTCTCCTAGGAGGCATCATTGTGAGGCACTTAAGGAACTAAATTGGCCCACACTTCGGCAAAAGCTAGCTTACCCCGTTGCCTGCCTTGACTTCAAGTTCACTACCCTTGGTTGCCCTCCCCACCTAAGAGGGTTACTCTCTCCCAAAGAACTTACCCCGAACACTGCGTTCATCTGTGAATCATCCCCTTAACATACCCAGGATTCGCTCCAACCAAGGCAAACGCTCCTTCAAATTTGCTGCCTCCCAACTATGGAACTCCCTTCCATCCAGCCTGACGGCCTCACCCTCGCTCACCCAGTTCAAGTCTGGTCTCAAACTATATCTTCTAAATCTCAGTCTCTGTGGCTGTAACCGTTAGCTCCCCTAGCCCAAGCCTCTTTTCTGCTGCACTGCCTTGAACCCAACTTCATTCCTGAATGTATCTCCTAATCTCTGTTTGTCAATCTACTGTTGTCTCCCTCCCCTACAAATTGGTGATGAAACATGACTTCATAATATATTTTGTTTCTATACTACACTTGTATATCTAATGTAACTATTGTAATTAATGCTTGAGACTGTTCTGTGTATTCCTTACTCTACCCCTGTATACTGTCACTAATGTCTATTCGTGCAACTTATGCAACTTCTGTAAAGAAAAATCTAATTGTCTTTTCTGTAACAATTTCCAGGTCGCCCCTGAAAAAGGGACCTCTGGTCTCAGTGGGCTTACCCGGTTACCAAAATCTAAATAAATAAATAAAATAAAAATCTCTTGGATCAATCTGTACAAAGGTAATTTGTGCTCCTGTATTTTTTTTCAAACAAGTGAGGGCTTTGCTTGAGTGATTGAAATGAATGCAGATTCTTTTAGCAGTACTAACAAGAGCCTTAATGCCCCCTGTCCTCATCAAGAAAACTGTGAACTATTAAATTCAAGCAGTGCACAAAGCAGAGGATGGGAACAAAGCCCTCCTTCTCCAAGGTCTTCCTTATGTTGGACCCATTATCTGCAACTATAAATCCAACTGACAGCCCCTGTGACATAAGCCATTGCTGTATTGGTTGTTTGAGCACCTCATTGATATTGTTTGAGTTATGATCAGATGGAAAATAACACATTCTTAGAACGACAAGCTGGGTTTCACTGTCCCCCACATGAATGATCAAAACATGTCCAATGTGTAGTGATAGACATGAAGGGCGCAGGCTGAAAGCTTGTCCAGATATCTGTTGTGAGATGCACCACCCTCCCAACAGCACTGGCAAAAACTCATCTAAGTTTTTTTACATATGACATTGTAGAACTGTGGCATCCCAGTTGAGGAGTATTTTCTCAATGGTCAATTATATTGGGGTTTGAGGTATTCAAGCAGCCACCTGAATCCTATATGTTCCACCATGTTGTATGGTAGCAAATCAACAGCTATCATCTCTGAAATGCTCTTTGTTATTGTAACAGCAATAAGGTGGGTTGAGGGATATTTGGCTTTATGGTCATATGTTTCTGAGATGGTAAGCTGTTTCCTCGAAGAATGAGAATGTTTGAACACACTGCCACTAACAGTAACACTACCAGAGACATTCATTAGAATGGAAGTGCTGGAAGTATTTCTGTACTGCTGCAGGGGCTGTCATTGGTTTCATCTATTGGAGTTACCCTTGAGTGTAGTGAGCTATCATCACGTCACTTTCTCTTCTATTCTTCGAAAATGGATTTCTCATTAATGTTGTGACATCTGTCTAGGTGCCTTTTCAGTGCTAAAGTTCCTGATGCTCCTTTTTTTTTACACCTGCAGATTGTCCTTTAGCAATGGTGTATGTTGCCACCAAATTATTAGAAGTACTAATGAAGAAGTATGACCAAATAAAAGATGGTAACTTTTTAGTTTTTTGCTAGAGGGTAGGAACTGCGGTTCATTCACCTTTTCAGGTTGTTTTTTTATGGATTTTTCTTGGGCCTGTTCCTGTTGTGCTTTATTCCCTTCCTCTAACCCACTGTCCTCCTCCTCAGCCATACAAACATTTGCTTCTACTTCTTTCTCATTTGCAATGTCCATTCCCTCCAGTAAACCTTGTACCACATCACTGCCTTCAGCACCTTTATCTTTACCCTCATCAGGCTCAGCCTCAGAGAAATCAGATGTTGTCTGTGAGGGACTAATAGTAGTGTAGTACATAACTGTTTCCATACCAGGGAGTGCCTCTGCGGGTGATACCCACCAACCTTTACTTTTAACTAAATAACCTTTTTTTCATAACTGGTCTGGCAGATGCACCTTTATTAGATTCAAGTATTAACTCAGAAGATGAAACTTTGGATTTACCAGGAACACTTTTTTAGGTTTGATCTTGTTGGCCCTGTGCAGAACGACTGCTTAGCCTGTTCTCTGGTGCTCCCTTTAGGTTGCCGAAAGCTGCAGTGCCTATCTGAGACTCATAATTTGCCTGAACATTTCTTTCCTTTTTTTTTGTATTTTTAATTTTCTACTGTAAAAAATATCCCTTCCAAGTCCCTAGCATCCAGACTCCCACACCCACAGGCCCCAATTTTGCATTGCATTGTACACAGCACTCAACAATGACTGCCACCACTTTCTAAGCTCAGTGCAAAAGAGTGACTCTGAGTCCTAGTATTACTGTTTAGTGACTGGCTGTATTCAGCAACTCAACAATGTTATGCTACTATAGCCTTGGTATATAAACTAGTGATGCAGACGTCCAGAGCACACTGGCATGGTGGTGGTGATGATAATTAAAATAAGGAATAATGATAATGACTGATGATGACACTTCTATACTTCACTTTTATTAGGCAGTGTGCCGTCTACAGTTGCAGTAGTCTCAGTAAAGTAATGAATGCCAAAAACACCTTGTATGGCTTTGGTTTCCTCCTTTTGCTGCCAAATCTGTATTTATTGCAGCCTGCTGGCAGGTACAGACAGCCATCAGTTTCACTGCAGTTGTATTTGTATTTACTTATTTTACCAGGAAAAAAATCTCCATTGAGCAAAGCTCATTTGCAAGGAGGTCCTGGGTAGGACAGGGTACAATACAGCAAATAACGTGACAATATACAAAAACAGTTCATATAATACGGAGTTAGAGATGAGCTCATAGTACAGGTCAGCAGTTCTGCTCTAATACAAAGACTAGCACAATGAAAGCAGTTTGATATACTGTAGGTGTTGCAACACAGAAAAGGAGAAACAAAATGTCTCTCTACCTTTTTGGGATGCCAGGCACAGTCTCATTTTGTATATTTTTGCTTGCTTTTTTCCCCTTAAGCCTCCCCCACCACACTCTACTCTCTCATTCTCTGTGACTCCGAAGCAGCCAGAAGCTCCTTTTATGTTAAGGGTATTTGTAACATCAATAGGATAACTTTTGGGTTTTTTTATGTTAAGGGGTATTTTTTAATAAAGTGGCAATTTGTATTTTTTTTTCTTTTTTTGTTATAGAACTGTAGTATTTTGCAGTACTGTATTTTTTTTATTAATGATTGCTTTGCTTTGCTCTCCCCATACTGCCAGCAGCATACGCCACCTAATCAGTGGCAAATTGCATTTTTTTTTGCTTTGTTATAGAACTGTAGTATTTTTTAATGAATGATTGCTTTGCCCTTCCCTTGCCTATTATCAGCTAGATAAATTGGATAAGACCCACTATACAATGGCCTGATTTGTACTGAGTTGCCATTATGGTACCCACCACTGTAGTATGTTACAACAGTTAGAGTGGGACCCCTTAGAAATTCGAAGAAAAAATCAAATTGGGGTAAAGGCCTTTATAGAATTTGTTGGACAGAATATGTCCTCATCTGAATTTGCACAGATGAAAAATCATGGACGTAATTTGAGAGAACTAAGACAGATGTATAGTGGTTCCCTTTGTGCACAACTCTTATAGTAAAATGCAAAGGAGATATTACTTACCAAAAATGTGAAATGAACTTGACCTGGAGGTTAGAAATGCAAGAAGCTTAGGGATTATTTTAAAATCAGTATTGATACTGTATTGAAAGCAAGATGTTCGTGATTTGACTAGATTACAGATTCTTCCTGGGGGACATGTTTAATCTTTTCCAAGGATCTTTATAGTTTGTATCATCTATTTAAATTTCTAAGATGAAAATATGTTTCAGACACACTTTGCTAGATGGTCTGTGCTATGTAAATATTTCCTCTAAACATTTTTTGTAGTTTTTGTACCTACTGTACGTGTGTTAACTACATCTGTTTTGTACAATCTTATGTGTGTAAAATACGTCATCTTGTAACCATTTGAACATCAGGACACCTTTGTAAAACAGGGCTATCCAGTCCTAAAAGTTAAATCCTGTTGAAAAATAACGTTTTTTATGTATCTATCCATCTATCTACTCTACACAGCCAGCAGCACTGCACCTCCTAATCAGTGACAACTTGCATTTTTTCCTTTGTTTTGTTTGTGTTTTGTTTTATAGAACTGTAGTATTTTTTTAATGATTGCTTTGCCCTCCCCTAGTCTACCCTACACAGCCAGCACCCCTGCACCACCTAATCAGTGGCAACTTATATTTCTTTTTTTTTTGTTTTTTTTGTTTTCTATTTCTATAAATGTAATATCTTTTTCAATTAATGATTGCTTTACCCTCCAATTTGCCTATCCTATACTGCCAGCAGCACTGCACCACACCAGTGGCGTTCACTCAGTCACTTTCCTATGGAGTTTTTTTTCCTTTGCACAGGTAGCAGTAGATATAATAATTACTGTACAACTGTTCTTGATTTTTTTTAATTCCATGCTTGCCTGACCACCCAGTCTCTCTTCTGTTCATGATAACTACTCAACTCACACTGCCGACACACTAACTGTCATCTGTACAGCATGGTGCACTTACAGGACCTATATACCCGACTTCCTGGTGTCACATGACACCTGTTTCTCCTGCTTTCCCTACTGGATGCCTCCGGCAACCTGTGCTGATGCTCTATGTGGAACCTGGTGTGCCAATGGCATCATGCTCTCAGGGACATGGATGGGTGGAAACTTCAAGGAGTCCCTTCTCACCTGAACTGTTCATGCTGCCTGTGGCAGGGTTAGCTAGCATGTGACTGACAGACACCACCCTCTTGACTCAACGCTAACCCAGCCACAAAATATTGGGAGGAGTCATTGGGTCAGACTTCTGTGCAGCTGCAGCAGATGCCGGTAAGGAAAAAAAAAAACCTGTAATGCTTGCCCACGGACCCAGAACTGGACTTATTCCACAAAGTCCATATTTCTCAGAGTCCGTGGATAAGCGTTGGTTCTGGGTGGGTTCTGATTAGTGGTGGAACAGTCCATTCAGCCCTACTAGTGAGGCTACCTTCCCCTTCAGCCCCCCCCTTCAGAAATCTGATTTAGCATCCTTAAAGTTTCTATTTGCCAGGTTGTTTGTGCCCAAGTGTACAAGGACATGTGGCACCTCCCCCATCCTCTCTATCATCCTTCCTATTCTTTCCCTTTCTCTAACAGCCGATGTGCCCTGCAGCATCTGATGCCCCTCTTCCTTCCCTCACAAACCACCCTTTCAACTCCCCTTACCATAGAGCCTCCTACTGTAAGCATTCTACTTGCTAACTTCTTTCTGTTCTCTGCCCTGCTGGGTGACACACCCCCTGCCTGACTCTTCCTAATGACTGGCTCACTGTCTCCTCTGTTGGGGTCAGGTAGCTGTGCCTCCTCTAGGGGTGAAAACTGGTTTGTGGTCACTACCAGAGGACACAGCTTTGCACTACAAACTCTTTCTTCGCATCCCTTTTCCTTGCCACCATCGTCCATCCTCCTGGGACAGTGGGCCTTTGAGGGGGAGGGGTGGGTAGGTAGTGGGTCTAGATTCTAACTTAGTTGTCTGTGCAGCAGGAGTATTTTTCCCTCTGCTACCCACAGCTGTGCATGGAGCTAGTCAAACTTCTTGCATGTAGGGCAGTATACAATCTTCTAAACCACTGCCCAGGGAAATGGTCACCCCACAGTCCCTACAGCTGACTAACCCCCACTGCTATGTTCACCCTCCATCATTATTTTATTGTCATTACTCATAAATTTTGCACTAGTGATATCTAACACTACCACCCCTAAATCTCCTACCACTCCTAATGTATTTACCCCTCTTTTCCTGCTGACCCTTTCATAGGCCTATCCCAGATCAGGTGTAGTGCTTACCATGTACTCTTCATGGCCCTTTCTTCTTCCCACTTAGGCAGTCCTCCCTTATCCAGGCAGAGTTCCCTATGGAACTGCAGACTTGCCTACAAACGCCCTACAGATTCCTAAAGACAGATGCCATCCTCCTGTCCCTGTGTTCCTCACACTCCTGGAGGTCTCAGATCTATGGGGTTTAAAAAGAAATGTCCCATGATTTGCCCTAAAGTTAGACAAAATGGTGCCGGAATGGTTCTTCTACATTTGTTTTTCCAGCACAAAAAAGAAAGGAAGAAGGTGGAGAGGATTGGGCCCTTAAAAAACAAAAAAGGGAAAGGAACTTGAGAGACAGCCAAGGGCAATGGCTGACATGCTGAATACATACTTTGGTTCACAAAAGGGGCCTCAGTGAGGGACAGTTCTTATTTGTAGGGCCCATGGCATCTGTTGTAACAACAATGCATCCTGCAAGCATCACATGCACTCTAGTAGTAGATACTTGGTCAGATTAAGCCAGGTAAGCCCCACATGATGGATGAGATACACCCCAGGATTACAGTGGAGTCAAAGGAACAATTGACTGGGTCACTTGCAGTAAGGTTTCATGAGTCTGCCTGGACAGGTTTGGTGCCAGAGGACTGGAAAGTAGTCAATGAAGTCCCCATCTTCAAGAAAGGGGCAAGATCGAACCCAGGAAACTACAAGCCAGTCAGCCTGACAGAAGTGCCGGGCAAGGTCCTGAAAGCCATCATAAAGGGCATACTATTAACAAAGGACTTGGTTGAGACTAAGGTTCTCTACACCTTTTAGCATGGCTTTACAAGAGGCAAATCCTTCCAAATCAACCTGATCCTCTTTTTTGAGGGGATGACCAGGGAGATGGACGGGAATGGGGCCATAGCCATAGGCTATCTGTTCTTCAGCTAGGCCTCTGACACTGAGGCGTGTGACAAGCTTTTGGGTAAACTGTGCCAGGGCAGTATACACAAGGCATGCAGAAAATGACATGTAAACTGACTTGGGGGCAGGAAGCAGGGAGGTGTGGTGGTCTCGAGCTACTCCTTGAGGAGTACTTATACTCAACATTGTTCCTCAGGGACTGGTGCTTTGGCTCCTGCTGTTCAACATTTTAAGCAATGATCTAGAAGTTGAGGTATCCAGCAGGCTGCTTAAGTTCACTCACAACACTAAACTGGCTAGGGTGGTGGACTCTCTAGAGGATGGCAACAAACATCTAGAGAACCTGAACAAGATGTACTACCAGTCAGACTATTGCAGAGTTTCAGATTCAGTGTAGTCAAATTCAAGATGATACACCTGAGAAGGACAACCAGAGATATGACCTAGACACTGTGTGGGGCCTTTCTTGCTACAGTGGAGGAGTGAAAATAACCAGAGGGTCATAACAGACAAGTGGCTGAAGCATGACCAGCATGACCATGTGGCTGCTTTCAAAAGTGCCAGCAGAGCTGGCACACTGATGCAATGGTAGCACTACCACTTGCAATGCCACTGACTCAGCTTCAGAAATGAGCCTCAGTCATCAGAGGGCCAGCCAGGGCATAAGTATTGAGCATCCCATAGGATGCTCTCCTCTGGCAGGGAGAGAGGGAGGGAGGGTTTTCAGTCTTCACTGTGCTACCACCAGCTGCGTTGACCACAGGTGGCTGTGCAGTTAAAGCTGGCACAAAGTGGAGGCTGGACCCTGATGAGCTCTCATGCAGGGTGCCATACATCAGCAAGAGGGCACTTCTCAAGTTTACAGTCACCATCCTGGGGATGGGAGCACAAGAAAAGTGGACCCCCCCCAAATGCTGCAAACAAGACGCCATCTGTCCCATGTTGCAGGACCCGCACTGCTGACCAAGGCACTTGCTGTTGAACTGTGCTTCAACTCTATTTGGGAAGGGTCCAGCCTGGCAGCCCCACCCTGGGGATCAAGCAGGGGGGAACAAATAGTGAGGTAAGTCCCAGAGATGCCAAGTGATGGGTTAGGTTTTGGAGAAGTCACAGCACTTACCCAGGGTATATATAGAAAACCAAATGAAGAGTCCAACCAAGTTGTAAGGTTCAGTTAAAGACCTTTTCTTCATTTAATGAGCTATTTTAACAGCAACACTGACTCTCCTGGGCCACGGTAAACACCAAATGATTAACATTTCAACTCAAACAGAGTCTTTAATTGAACCTTATAACTTGGTTGGACTCTTCATTTGGTTTTCTATATATGCCCTGGGTAAGTACCATGACTTCTCCAAAGCTTCATGTATATATGTTGTCACTGAGCACCCCAGGTCACCATGGTGCAGCTCTTTTTTGCTCTTTGCTGACGGGGTTAGGTGTAGGGGCAGGACCAAGGAAGGGCCAAGTGAGGGTGAGAAGGGGACAAAATATGCTTAATATAAAAGAGCACCAGCAGAATGTTGGGATGCATCAAAAATTGAAATGGCCTGCAGAACAAGGAAATGAATTATGAGACCCTGGTTAGACCTCATTTAGATCGCTCACTGTGTGTAGTTCTGGTCTCCTCCATACAAAGAGAAAACAGAGGTGATCAAGGGGATGCAACACAGGACCATCAATATGATCATGGGTATGAGGAGGGGCACAGCTATGAGGAGAGGCTGGAGGCCCTTAACATGAAAAGAAGGCTTACTGAAGACCTGAGGCTGGATTTTCAAATGCATGAGACTGCTGTAAGCCCTCAGTACACCAACAATATGGTGCACTGTGCTTGAGGAAATCTAACAGGATTTTCTATCCCATGTGGCAACTGATGCTTTTCACAGTGGCTGATCGCTGTCTGTCTTGTACACTTCTATGATTCCATGATACAAGCTGGACCATCTTTTTGTGGTCTAGTGTGTGTCAATTCTGAGGACCATTTTCATGAATCTTGCACCTGAGATTTGGCGCAAGCTGCCATACAGTGGTTAAACTGCCACAAGTGCACCCGAGCTTTGAAAAGTGGATGTAGTTGTGGCAAACAGGTATGGTGCATGGAAAGGATTTGATGCAGGGCATGATACAAGCCCTGTGCCACCCTTTGAAAATGTGACCCCAGGTCTCAGTCTTTCATATACTCAAAGGTATCAACAAGCTGGAGAAGAAGGAGATGTTTGATCTGGTGTGCTGAAGAACACAGGGACATGCTTTGAAGCTCATAGGTTGTACTGTAAAAACAGAAGTAACCTTTGAAGGTGTTTATTTTCTTAAAGGATGATGAACCTATAGAACAAAAATCCAAACTCTAGCATGGCCAGTGCACCCTCCAATATAAATCATAGCAGGAAGAGCCAAGGACAACACAAGTCAAATACACAGCACACAGGAGTAGGAGGGTACCCTAGGGGAGACATTGAAGAGGAGCTGGAAAGGAAGGCATGCCTCTTTGTGGATAACACCAAAATCTGCAACAGGGTGGAAACTTCGGGGGGGGGCAGAAAGAATGAGCAGAGATTTAAGAAAACTCAAGGAGTGGTCAAGGGTATGGCAGCTAGGGGTCAATGAGAAAAAGTGCAAAATAATGCACTTAGTGCACAGAAACCCCGAGGACAGAGTACAAAATGGGTGGAGTGGCTCTGACAACCACCAAGCAGGAAAGAGACATAGTGGTAATTATACTGGATGACCCAAAGGTAGCCAGGCAGTGTGACAAGGCAGTTGGGAGGGCTAGTGGGACACTGGGGTGCATAGGGAGGGGTATCACCAGCAGAAATAGGGGGGTGGTGTTGCCCCTGTATAGCTCTCTGGTAAGACCCCACCTTCAGTACTGCGTCCAGTTCTGGAGATCACATCTCAGAAAGAATATAGAGAGACGAGAGGCAGCCCAGAGCAGGGCAACTGAAATGGTGCAGGGTCTGCACTAAAAGCCTTATGAGGAGGACTAAAGAATATCAATACATGTACTCTGGGAGAGGGGAGATGTTATAGAGACCTTTAAATACCTCACAGGGTTAAATACGGTACAGAAGAGAATTTTTTTTTTTAAAGGAGCTCAAAAACAAGGGGACATGCTATGAAGCAGGAGGGGGTAGATTCAGGTGAGATGTGAGGAAGTACTTCACAGAAGGAGTGGTGGATTCCTGGAACAGCATTTCAGCAGAGTCAGTGGGGGCGAACAGTGATGGGGTTCAAGAATGTATGGCATAGGCATAAGGGTATCTTAGTGGGAATGAAGGGGGAATGGAAAAAGAGTCACAGATCAATCAGGGTCTATTGCAGGTAGGGAAAAATGGTCAGACTGGATGAGCCAAGCAGTCCTTATCTGCTATTAGATTCTATTTTCTATGTTTCTATGAGTCAACTCATAGCAAAAAAGCTTAAATAATTTAATTATAGGTTCCTCACCCTAGTCAAGTCTTTGTATCAGAATAGGAAACTGAATTGCTGAGTAAATGCTGGCAATAAGGAGACATAATTAGCACCTAAAGTCAGGTTGCTTGAAGAAAAGCCTGACTATAAAAATATTTGAATTTTAAGCACCTAGTACAAGGAATCAGTTTGGCAAATATAATGGAATAACAGAAAACATTTGGTTAACAAACCTAAATTCCCCAATCAATGTTAGTTAGGAAAGTTTGTGGATGCTGGGATTTCTAAATAAGAACTTCAAACATATTTAAACTTTGTATGGGAATTCCAGTTATCCTCCTCTGAGCTGTGTATTTCAAACTATGGAACAGCCTACAGTACCGGCAGCATCAAATTAGTATATGCTTGCATAGTATACTTCGTATTCCCTGCTTATGAAATAGGGAAGAGGTGACCTTATAGTACATCCATTTCATAGCTTAACTGGCAGAGCAGAGGACAGTAGTGAAAATTAAAACTTAGGTCACTAGTTCAATTCCAGCTCAAAGCAGAATTTGCTATTGTCTCCCAGGAGTAACTGCAGAAAGCGTAGGAACAACCTATATAAATCATAACAGGTAGAGGCTGTCCATTCCAAGGACAAAACTACTCAAATACACAACACACAGGAGTAGGAGTCAACTCACTGCAAGAAGCTTAAATAATTTTAATTATTTATTTAGTTTTTGGTTACCAGGTGGGTGCGCTAGCCATAAAGACAACTGTTTTCAGGCACGACCCAGGAGGTTACAGGGCAGACATTGCAGATATTACAAACAGTAGATTACATCGAGATACATAAACAAGGTGTTGTGAAACATTAAACAATAGGTTAAGCTGTGCAGGTAGTATACAGGCTATTTTGAAAAACATTTAACAATAAGCTAAGCATTACAGGTAGTACACAGGGTGGTCCTGGTAGGATCATTGAGTTTTTTACAGTCATAAATCATAGGTACCTCACCTTAATACAGTCTTTGTACCAGAATGGAAAACTGAATTGCTTTGTAAATATTGATAATTAGAAGACTTAATAAGCACTTAAAGTCAGGTTGCTAGAAAGAAAAGGCTGATAATAAAACTATTTGAGCTTGTATAGTACCAGCAGCATCAATTAATATAAAGGCAGTACAGGCCTTCTGTTAGACTGAATAAAGTTCTGAATTTTCCAGAATATTCCTGAAGCATAAAATACCAAATTATATATCTGACCTCCTGTAAGTGAGACCAATTAAAATAGGTCTGAGGTCTATTGAGGGTACTAGATTTAGGGTACCACGTACATTTACTACAAAGGGAAGAGAAAACCTCATAATTAGTACCCCATTTTTTTTAAATTGATCCCTTTGTTTCTGTGCCCTTATTATGGAGACCCTGGGCTGGATTTTCAACACCTCCGAAATCGGTGCAGGTGCAGAAAAAAACTGCCGCAAGTGGAGCTTCACTTGTGGAGCCACAGTTTTCCCTGCACATGCCATATTTTCAAAGCAGGAGCTGGTTTATCAGCAGTTCCCTGATTTATGACAGTTTTTGGCCATTTTTTTGATGCAACTGCACCGAAATGTTACACCTGGTGGGAGCAGCTGTAACATCCCCCACAGCTGTGCTGTCTGAAAATACAAACCTCTGCAAATGCAGAGCTTTCGTCCCGCAGCAGTGACTGTGGCATGGGACTTAGTTCCAACCACTTTGAAAATCTAGCCCCCTAGCTCCTTATATAAAATATTTCAGTGGTTGATAACTATGGAGCAAGAATCCTGCGGCTGTGTGAAATAGTCCATAGGCACTGTTACACTGTATGGTGTAATAAGGATGTCTTTTAAAATCTTTCTTTTAAGTTGTAATTGCAATGAGTCACACTGTAACTGTTGTAACATATTATTTGTTGTTACTAAATATTTATCATATGTATCAAATGTGTAAAATCCCATGCATAGGATGTCATTGTAAAGGAGTGTGACAGCTCACGTGACATAAAATCATCCCATTTATTGCTTTTAATAAACAAAATTGAAATGAATGAACAGTGAATAACAGGGTACCCTGAGTAGTAGAGTGGTTGGGCTGTCCCTCTAAATGAGTATATAGTGTGTGGTTAGTCTCTGTTGAGTATGGATTTCCACACGCTCCAAAATGCTGTTGTATAATTTAAAGGTCATAAAAAGTTGCAGTGGTATTGTTCTGATGTCACAAGGATTCCGCCACAACTTTTCAACCTCGATGTGCCATCTGACTGGATGAAGACACACTGTGAATAAAAAAGTCAGAGCAAAATAGTGGTACTGTTTAGCGAGTGGCTCACCGAGACAGTCTGGACATGGACAGCCATAGATGGCTCTGTGGTTCCATACACTATTCATTTCTTATTTTTTTTAAATATACACTGTAGCCATGGATTGTATGTTTACAGATGGACAGAGGGTTGTGAATGGGAGATGGATCGTCAGCAAGCTGGCAGCAAGGTGGTCATAGAATAAGGTGTGGTAGCAAGCCACATCATGGACTCGAGGTATGAAACCTTTAAGAAAAAAAACTTTTACATACAGGAGAAACCATACACTACACAGAACAGTGCATGGGTGAGCATACATTATATAAAACAGTATATGGGTGACCACACATTATATAAAACAGAGTATAGCTGACTGTACACTATATAAAATAGTGTATGGGTGACCATACGCTATATAAAATAGTGTATGGGTGACCATACACTATATAAAACAGTGTATGGGTGACCATACACTTTATAAAACAGTATATGGGTGACTGTACATTATATAAAACCGTGTACGGGTGACCATATACTATATAAAACAGTGCATGGGTTACCATACACAACTAAGTCTGTATTTCCATCTCGGACATGTGATGATATCATAGAGACCTCTCAAGCTTCACTATTGAGGTCTGTATGATCTCATCACATGTCCAAGACAGAAACAGCCTTATTGTGTATGGTCACCCAAACACTATTCTATATATATTTGTACGGCATACCTATCATTCCATGCTTATGAAATGGGGGACAGGTGACCTTATAGTATATCCCTTTAGTAGCTTAACTGGTAGAGTGGAGGACTGTAGAGAAAATCAAAATAAAATGTAGGTCATTAGATCAATTCCAGATCAAAGGAGAATTTGCCAATTTGTGTCTCCCAGGGGCATCTACAGAATGAGTAGGAGAGGTTAATCAGAGCAGGGGGAGGGAGAAGCAGACATTGTGATACACCTAGTTACCAATGACCTGGCAAACCACAGCACAGAGAAGGTAAAAGGCAGCAGTCAAGGCGCTAAGCAGTAAGATGAGATCAACTGCAGATGGCAACCTTCTCACTCAGAGATGCTTCCAGTGCCACACACTTAACAGAATAGCAGGGATAAGGTAAAAAAAGTTAATGTGGCTAAATGATTGGTGCAATGAAGAGGGGTTCTACCTTTTGCTTGCCTGGGGAATCCTTCTGAGACAACAACTGGCTGTTCCTAAGTTCTGAGTAGGAGGGTGGCTGGACCAGCACCTAAGGGCAAATGCTGCACAAGTGGCATGTTTTAAATCTAGGAAAGGGGGAGGGCAGGGATTAGAGCATAAACATACAGTACACTAAGGCAGTCAAGTTGTCTCTTCCCCCAGTACACAAAGAACTTAAGAAAACAGAGAACACAGGCATGGGACATTGTAGCAATGGTAGAAAATCAAAACGGAGCAAGGCTAGAAAGCATACAGATGAGAGATAGGATACATGGTGAGTAATGTATAAGAATGCAGGGAGCTTGGGTAGTAAAATATATGTAGATAAAAAAAGGAATAAGTACTAAGTCTGGCATAGGCACAGATAAAAAATGTTTACAGGCACTTAAAGAATACTGATGGTTAAGTGTAATAAAACAGCTAACACATCCCTTGATAGAGCCAATAATTTAGTCAGGTTGCCACAGACAGATATCACAAAAAATAAGAGTCCCAAATAAAGTGCTGTAGGAGAAAAAAGAAAAAAAATATGTTGCAGGTGATATCTTTTATTGGACTAGCAAAATTATTTTTGACACTAGCTTTCAACAGAATACTCTCTTCTTCAGGTCAGTGAAAATTGCTGAGTAACATGTTAGATATAAAGGTTGGATGTGGATTCAAAAGGGCCGTGATGTAGTATGTTAAAACATCAAAGCACTTCAGTCAGTTCACATTTGGACAATTTATATGAATGTGAATTGACTGTAGTGTTTTGAAGTTTTAACATACTGCACCATGGCCCTTTTGAATCCACATCCATCCTCTATACCTAACACATTACTCAGTTTTGTTGTCACAGACCTGAAAAAGAGAGTATTAGCTCTCAAAAGCTAGTCTCAGAAATTATTTTATTAGTCTAATAAAAGGTATCACCTGCAACACATTTGTTTTTTATTTTCTTCCACATCGTCGACTGGACTAACATGGCTACCACATTATTTTTTTTTTAAAAGTGCCAAACAGTACACTTTAAGGAACTACAGTGCCTACATGATATGTAGAAATGTAGGGTTGTTTGGCTGTAATAACCAACACTGCTCCAGAGAAATGCTTGTACTGTACTGTACATGAAAATGGTGTCACCCCCAAAAGACAGCTATCTCGAAAACCAGTGTTTCATTCTAAACACAAAGCTTCATGAGGGACACGGCATAATTTAGATGGGGTTTAAATACTCATCAAAGTGAACACATAATCATGAACATAATACATTTACTAGTATAATTTAATTCATAGTGATAACAACAATTGTATAAAAATCTCCAGATTAAAATAACTAAACATGAAAGTGTATTAACTGGTAGAAAGCAATCCAAACTTCAGAGGGATGCCAAAAGTTATGGTAAGGGCATGTTTTTTGAATGGCCTGTGAACAAAGCACAAAGCAAGGAGTGCTCACGTTCAAGAAAAAATAATTTCATTCTGAGGAGTCCATAAACAGTTTCCTCTGAGAGGGATACAGTGCAAGGGGTTACGTTAGACTGAACAGGGAGTGATGTTGAAGAATTGCTGAGAGAATTAAGAGAAAATGGGGCTTTTTAGAAACAAACAAACACACACAACAGAATGAAGGGAGGACAAAGAAGAACAAGGCAACAAGAGGAGGAGGTGGAGGAGGACAAAAAGGTAACTATGTCGGGGACGCAGAGGTAAAGGGAGGAAGAGGATCAGACAGACAACCAGAGATGAAGAACAAGGGTCCATCTAAATAATTAATACATCTTCCAAGGCTTTGACGAAAGAACAAGAGTGTCCTATGCAGGGGCCTCAACTTTGTCCCAGCACTAAGTGTTAATAAATTTGACATTAATATTGATTTGTTAACATTTTTTAGGAGGCTACAACTTTGTGAGTACTTTTCAGGCAAAGAAGGCAACATGATGGAGGAAACAGATGATCTAATATCACATTGGAGGAACAAGTTCTTATCAGTCTTGAAACTGTAAATGAATTTTATGAAACAGGTGCTCTTGAAGAGCTGGTAACAGGTTCTAATATTTCTCTCCAGGGGGATTTATCTGCTTTACTATCTTATTAATCTTATCTTATTAATCAGTTTGCTGCATAGTAATATAAAAGAATGAAGTACTGGAGATCTGATTTTTTTACCCTGGTTCAAATCCCTCCGGCAGTTTGGTAGTTGATACAAAAAACTGAGTGAGTACAAAAATATAACTATTTCTACTCTGCATAGGATGCTCTATGTATTATGTTATTTCTACTTTTTTGTCTGGAATCTATTTGTAGTGAAGAAGCACTGACAGCATGAAAATGAGTGTTACAGCATCTCATGGTGAAAGCAGCTTTAAGAAATGAGTCCTGCAGAGTTGGAGTGGGGATTTCTGCTACAGTGAAAATTGATAACCATTGCCTTCACCTGCACAGTACTCAAACTGTGATCCTAGTCCTTTGACAAGTGAAACCATTTTCAAGGAAGTTTTATTGGTCGCTTATCATCTTCATGGATGCTGTTGTTTTGAGTAGCTATATGGACACTTGTGTTTCCTATCAGATTTTTGTTAGAAAAGTTTTTTGACATCCAGTACAGTGTATATTGATCTGCCATTTAAACACATGACAATCTTGATGTATTTTTTTCTGGAGTTAATATTGTTTTTGTCCCTGCATCTCTGGTCAGACCCCATCTGCTTTGTCGCCCCAGCCCCAATCACCCTGGCATTTCCCAGGACTTATCTTCTACCCCGTTTTCCCCCAGAGCTTAACTCCCTCTGACAAGGATGGTGGAGACTCACCCAAACTCCACCACAGAATGGATCTGGTATACAGGAGGCAGTGCATGAGTAGCCAGGTGCAGGACCTGCGGGCTGCCAAAGTCATCCAGCCAGCCAGAGTGTTTCCGCTTTTCTTTATGTTACTTCCTAGGATGTCAACAATGAGAAGGCACCAGGGAGGCAGTATAGCACAGTGGTTTAAGGCTCTGAGCTGCAAATCTGGTGACATCCAGCAGACCAGACCTGGGTTTGAACCCCACAGCTTCCACTTGCATACTATGTGACCCTGAGCAAGTCACTTAACTTCCCTGTGCTCCCAGGTCACACCTGTAAAAAAGCTTTCAGCTTAGTTTGCTAATCCTGGTCAAACAACTAAAAAAAAAAAAAAAGTGTGCATGATGCAGCATCAGCTGACGTCCTTCCACCTATGAGACACTCCCAACTGGACTGCCACTTGTGGCCACCCAAGTGGCAGTACAGCAGCAGAGTTGGCTGCCCCCCATGGAGGAGGAAAGCATTCTCTGGTATGCTCAATCCTCACCACCACCCCCCAGCTGGCTCCCAATGATCTGAGCTGGTTCCTGAATCCAGGATACCGGCATCATGACAGTGATAGTGCTACCATCACACTGAAAAGATTGCCCTTGATATTTTATTTATTTATTTGAATTTTGGTAACCGAGTAGGCCCACTGAGACCATACAGTCCCTTTTTCAGTGACGACCCAGGAAAAATTACAGTGCAATACAACAATACCAATACAGTGAATTACAGAGTGCAAAGAATTAACAGTGCATACAAGGGACATACAGAGACTTCAAGATAGTTAAAAGGCAACCATACGTTTTACATTGAGCAAAGTCAACGATAGTAGTATAAATATAATTTAATACATTGGTTTGTACATATTTACAATATACATGTTTATAATACACATGCACACTGTTTCAGCACCAGGAGAAATGCGTGCAAGCAGCATATAGTAGTGGAGGTAGATTAGCTGAAGCAGATTCAGAGGGTAGGTTTAAGGAGATACAAGGTAAGCTCCTTTTTAAAAAGAGTAAGGGTGGAGCAGGAGAGCAAAGTAGGAGGAAGGGAGTTCCAGGCAGAGGTGACAGAGAAGGCATACAAAAGTCTGCCCGAAAGATGCTTCAGTTTCAGGACAGCTAATAATGAGACAGAAGAAGACCTAAGAGGGCGAGCATAAGCTTTATGATACATGATTCCCATGAGATACGGAGGGCTGTAGAGATTAACTAGTTTGAACACAAAGCAAAGTGTAAGGTACTGTAGCCCAGAGTCAAAGCTAGGCCATTGGAGGGAATGCAGGGTGTCACAGTGATGCTATCTGTGGTTAGGACCTAGGGCAAAATGTCCTGTCCTATGGTAGATCTGACGCAGCAGCGCAAGGGATGAGGGCTGAGCTGAGAGTAGGAGTGGAGCTCCATATAACAAAATAGGAAGGGGTGATGTGGAGGCAATTTTTTGACAGGTGCCAGTTGTTAGTAGGGGTTGGAGACAGTATAAGAGACCTAGCTTTTGGTTTATTGACTTAGTAAGCTGTAACACATGAGGTTCTAGTGAAAATGAGGCATCAAGGAGCAATCCAAGATATTTAAAAGTTTTAACTACTTCTATGGTGTCGCAAGACAGTGAACTGATTAGGAGCGGACTATTTTACAGGAGGGGTTGTAGAATAACATGGGCTTGGTTTTTTCATATTCAGGATTAGGTGATTAGCCAAGAACCAAGATTTGAGCATATTGAAGTCAGAGTTGAGAGTTTGGATAAGCCACTCCATGTTGTTAAATGACTGGTATAAGATTACATCATCTGCATAGAGCTGTTCTGCTGCACTGCCACAGAAGTTAGGGAGTTCATTAATGAAGAGTGAGAACAGTATTGGTTCAAGAACTGAACCCTGTGGTACACCGTGCACAATAGGTCTAAGGGAAGAGCGAGATCCGGACCATTTTACCCTTTGTGCTCTACCAATGAGATGGTCCTTAAACCAAGTAAGAGCTAGTCAGTCGTGGCCAAGTTGATGCAGTTTACCTAGCAGAAGGTGATGGTTGACGAGATCGAAGGCCTTAGTCAGGTCAATGAACACAGCACCAGTTATCAGCCTTCATCACTGGCTTTAAGGATATCAGCTGATATTTTGACCAGGACTGCGGAAATACTATGTCCCTTTTAAAGCCATGCTGGCAATCTGTTAGGAGCTGGTGTGTATCTAAGTAGGACTGCAACTGGTTGAACAAAATCCTTTCTTGAATCTTAGCCAGGGGACACAAGATCAAGATAGGCCTATAGTTTTTAATGGCATGTGTACCACCCTTGTGGAGTGGGACCACTACAGCCAGTTTCCAAAGACTTGGCACAGCGCCGAACAGGAACGACCTATTTAGGAGACCGCAGACAGGTGCTGCCAGTACTGAAGCCCCAAGTTTGAGAAACTTGGGTTCTAATGTGTCATGGCCGGGGAAGCTCTCCTCTTTGAGATTTGGTAATAACTTGCAAACTTCCCTTGTGGTTGTGAGCTTTAAGTGGAAGGCAGGGCAAGTGCCAAGGGCACCATGGGACCAGGAAAGGATGCTGAACTGAGAGGTGGGTGCAAGGTGAGCCGTATATCTGTCTAGGTCAGTGAAAATCCAATTGATTCCTTCTGTGATAGAAGGAGGGCCTTGAAGTAGATCTCCCCCAGACAGAATGGAGCTGGGACATTGGCCCATTTTACCTTTGAGCAAGGAAAAATTTGATTCCAGAATTTTTTAGGCTTGCATAAGTTATCAGTTTGCAATGAGCGGTAGTAGTAAAGCTTAGCATCCTGGATCCAGTTTTTACATTGGTTTCTCAGCTGACGATAAGATAGCCAGTCAGAACGAAGTAGGTTGAGTTTGAAGAACTTCCAAGCAGCATCGCGTTTCTTCATAAGGGACCTGATTTCAGTAGAAAGCCAAGGGGCTTTGATGCCCTTGGATCTGCGCTTAGTTATGGGAGCATGCTTGTTGACTATGCCTATAAAAGTAGTGACGAAGTAATCAATAAGGTGGAAACAAGGGGTCTCCAATCAGCAGTCCTAACTAAGGTTAAAAATTTATCCAGTTTAAAATGTGACATGTTTCTGATTTTAGGTATTAAAGGGGAAGGGAGACACAATTGTTGCACCATACACAGTAGACGGAAGAGTGATCGCTAATGCAGTCCCGTAATACACTGGCTACCTTGACCCTGTGAGGGTAGTCAGAAATAATTCAATCTAGGAGCATCGATGTACCTGTCTTGGAGTTACATCTTGTAGGCTTGGTAATGTGTTGGGAAAGATTATGGTGAGAGACAATATTGTGTACTTTATTATTGTGAAGGGACAGCCAATCATTGTTGAAGTCACCACAAATAACTGTATCTCGAGGGAGAAGATCAGCCAGGGAGGACATGAGGGGGTGTAGTTCTTTAGTAGCATCCTTATAAGGGAGATAAATACAGCCAATTAAAAGTTTCTTAACATTGCCAACTGTCAGTAAGATAAATAGAGATTCAACAGAGGAGGGCATATCAGGCAGTGAGGGGACTATAGTGACACGAAACTTGGATTTGACATAGAAAAGTATTCCACCGCCCTTTTTACCAACACTGTCCTTCCTTTAACATGAGTAACCATGAAGATCAGTCTCATGTTGCCGTATTTGGGGCTTCAGCCAGGTTTCGGAAATTCCAAGGATGTCCGGATTATATTTAGCAGCCCAGGCCTGGACCTCGGCAATTTTAGGCCTGAGGCTTTGAGAATTTAAATGAGCAGTTTTGATGATCTTTATACATGGTGCAGTAGTTGGGGTCGAGTGGGCTGATGTAAGTGTTGAACCGGGTGGACCTGGGTTTGGTTCAATATCACCTGCTTGAAGTAGGAGTAGGGATAGATGAAGAAGTGTGAAAAGCTTATCAGAACATAAGCCTGTGGAGGAAAGGTTAATCCTACATGTGGAGAGCATTGTTGATCGAGTGCAGATCCCGAGGAAGTAAGCATTTCTTTTAGACATACAAAGGATGAAATGAGGGGTATGTGAGTCAATGCAGAGAGAATTAAGGGGGGGGGTGTCGGACAGTGGGCCATGGGGATAAGGCAACGGGCAAGGAGTTTGTCTAGCACTGTGAAGGAAATAATGAACAGCAGCACAAGAGCAATTCCTTGTCTAGCCATGATGAGACTTAAACCAAGAGAAGCCCGGAGTCCTGAAAGGCTAGAGAAGGCACGGAGTTCTAGACTTGTTTCGTGAAGCTATTCTACACCAGAGACAAAAGGAATAAGGAAAAGCATACACTAAATAAAGATAATTTAAGAAGTTAATCTCCCTGGGTAAAGGCTTACTAGAGTAAACAACACCTTTAATCCTAGCTATCTTAGATGTAATAGTGGAGGGGAGACAGAACTGTAATGGGAGTGGTTGTACAATCCTGAGATGTTAGGTGAAATGAATGCACCTAATAGGTATACAGAAATGGTGGGAAGAGAGTGCAGGCAGTAGCTCCTTTAAGAGTGGGAGTGTCCCGTCAAAGGGAGGAGGAAATGAGGTGGAGCTCTAGGGGAAAAAGAGGATTTAAAGAGTGTCAGGATGGGGGTGTGGGCCGAAAAAACACTGTATGGCACTAAGCATAATTAAATTGGGCTGTTGCTGTGCTAGGAAGAACATAGGAGCTTGAGTGAGAGCTTCAGTATCCTCGTAGCAGCCAGTTGGAAGGAGCAGTCACGGTGGAATCAGCCAGTCAGGAGGAGCGAGTGAAGACAGCACCTAGAATTCAAAAATTAGCTGGCACCTCGGAGGATCCTACCTGGGGAGCTATATGCAGGACTGGTGAAGAGGGCAGTGAGGGTCAGCAGGCGCCGCACTCAGTTTTAAAACGCTTGTGGGGGTTTATATATTATTACACAGATGTGTTTTATTATTATAAGTAAACTGTTATTATTAAATGCATGACATTTATGATCATGTGACCACTTTGATAAGTAGTTGAGCCCCATCTACACTGTAATGCCACACCCCCTGACAAAGCTCTGTCTTTAGAGCAAGGCACTGAGGTTGCAGGTAGCTGCCCTTTGGGGTAAGGTCATTTTTATGTATTTCTCTGGATCAGTGTTAGTTGTTACAGCCATACAACCCTGTGTTTCTACATATTATGCAGGCACTGCCATCCCTGAAAATGCATTTTTTGGCATTTTATTTGGAGCTCTGATGTTTTTTGTGGTATCTGTCTGTGAATACACTAATAAATTACTGCATGCATTAGCTGTTTTATTGTGCTTTACCGTTAGTATTCTTTAAGTGCTATTTATATAGTTCCTTTATCTGTGCCTACCCCAGACTGCTTGCTCATTCCCCCTTCTGTCCTTGTTGTGATTATTACAGGAATCAGCTGTTCCCAAAGCAAACACTGTCCTAGCATTACGAGCACCTCTTAGCACCCGTAACAACTGGTCTGATAAAATGGATGAAATGCAAGTGATAATGGCTGCACAAGATTTCAATATAATAGCAATAACTGCAACATTGACTTATCAAATGAATAGCTGGGAGTCGGACACGTTACCTTGAAGGCCAAAGCAAGATCCCACCAGTGCTCTGCCTGAATAGGCTCAGTACCAGACTGATGAGGGGCAAGAGGGCTCACTCCACGGGACTTTGCCCTCCCCCTACCCGGTCACCGCAGCGCCCCCCCCCCAACCATACCTTCAACTTCAATTTTACTTTATTTATAAAAAGCTCTTGTCACTATGTATCCAAGCGCTTGTACAATAAACAGAACAGTAGATAAAACCATCACAAAATATAGCAATCAATCAGCAGCAATCAGTAATTTATACATACTCCAGAAAAGCGAGCCTAAAAAGATGAGCCTTTAATGCTGATTTAAAACTCCCCATGGGGGGGGGGGAGGGTGCTGTGGAGCCCGAGCAATGTGCAGCAGTTTGAGAGCTGTCTGTGAGCCTGCATTTTATTAGCCCTAATCTACCTTTTAGAGGCTTTAATGTTAAATTTTGACCAGATCATTGGACAGAGCAACCTTGAAATAGTCATAATGGGAAATCCTAAAAAAGACAGACAGACCAGTGGCAGTGAAAAAAGTAAAGGAAATGCTGGGACCTTGCGCTCGGAGGACACCACGCAGCCTCTTGAAGCATCAGGTTCAAGGGAAACAATTGATACACTGGGACATAAACTACAAAAGCTAATACAATCTGTGATGGCTTTGAATTCTAAAGTTGATGACTTCAACGGCAGAGTAGTGCTTTTAGAGAATGCCGTTGATGGCCTGAAAGGGGACATGAAGGAGGTTAAAAAACAAGCAGATGCCTCCACAGGAGCTACAGCATTGATGGCGAAGGAAAACCAGCATCTATGAGCAAGACTTGAGACGCTCGAGAACCAGTCTAGGGCAGCAAATATCCAGATCGTCGGTTTACCTGAAGGATCAGAGGGAGATAGCCCCTTAATGTTTGTCAGAGAGTGGGATACAGAAAATCTGTTGCCTGAAGGGGCCGAGGAAACGTGGGAAATCCAGAAGACCTACAGGATTACCCTGCGTGCTCAGGCTGCGAATCTGGAGCACCCATGCACATTTATGCTGCTAACTTCGGGAGTGGGGGAGCAAGATAAAATCTTAAAATATGTGATGCGAGATGACCGACCCTTTGTTTCAGGACAATGTGCAAGTACATTTCTTTCCCGACATCAGTTATGCCACACGGCAACACAGAAAACGTTTTGATAGAGTCCGTCGGCAGCTTCAGGAACTTGAGGTACCTCACATGATGATTTTCCCAGCTCGGCTCCGAATCGTCTTTCAGAGTAAAGTATTTATTTTCACAGACTCCATTGAAGCGGGTAAATGGGCAGATCGCAGGGCCATGGAGCTGCGTACCCAAATGGAAGACATAGACGACAAATAGGAGACTCTAACCCCTTCCTGATCTCTATAAGTGACTTTGGGACTAAAATTTATTAACATGCATGGATGCCTTAATTTAAATGATATCCTTTACGTCTCTGCTCCCCGATGGTCACTTTGCCTTGTTTTACTGTATGGGGAGAACAGGCTCTTAGTTTATACAGTTCTTGGGGTATGTAAGCACACTGCCCTTTGTGTTTTTTCCATAGCTGATTTGTTCATTAAGACGGTTTACTGTTTAAGAAATAGTTATGGTTTGGCTCTGTAATCTTTTAGGAAATGGGGCTCTCAGGGGCAAATTCTGTTGTATGCTTACTTAGTAGAACTTGCAAGATTTTATGCTGCATATATTCAACTGGGATATTTCATCTTGTGTTAGACATGGCACCATGTTATCCCCTTTGTGGGATTACTGGATTATTTGGACTGGAATTGCAGGACAATCCCCTTTCATTTGTTTATTGCCATGTGGCTCATGGACTTCTATAAACAGCACCTACCAGGACTCAATTTAGGATTTTATATATGTTTCCTCTGAATGTTGTACCACTACATGGCACATGCATACTAATCCTGTGTCTCAGAGAGTAGTTTCTCAGTGGCAAAATATTTTTATGGTCTGTTTGCTGTATGTAATATGATCTACTGTCATGTTCATGATAAAAGATAAAAATAAAATTTAGAAAAAAAACTCCCCACAGTCAGGCACTCCCTTACCCAGTGAGGTAGAGAATTCCACAGGGTTGGGGCCACATATGAAAAAGACCGGACCCCGAGGTCTTCAGACTGATGCTGGAAATCTCTAGCAAGCCGTTGTCGCTGGAGTGAAGTGGGCGGCAGGGGCAGTAGGGGGCCAGAAGATCTTGCAGATAGCCTGGTCCCTGTCCATGTAGGGCTTTACATGTCAGTAACCTGACCTTGAAGGTGATATGCCATTAAATAGGCAGCCAGTGCAGGCCACGGAGCACAGGCGTGGCATGGCAAGATTGAGGTAAGCCAGTTGACAACTTGGCAGCGATGTTCTGCACTAGCTGTAAGCGGTGAATATCTACCCCCAGTAGCCCTAGGTAAAGGGAGTTACAATAGTCAAAGTGGGAGGTTACAAAGGCATGACCAACGTAGGAAGGTCACCTGGCGGGACCAGTTGCTTGATCCGGGTGATATTCCTCAGATGGTAGAATGAGGATTTGATGACAGATGACATCTGGGACTTAAGCATCAGTCCATCATCAAAGATAACGCCCAGATTTCGCACCCAGTCAGGGGCCACTAGCTGGGCACCCCCAAGCCAGAGCCCAGTAGGCTGCCTAGTCTGCAACCCCTCTGCTCAATGGCCTGGGTCCACAACCAACACCTCGGTCTTATCAGGGTTCAACCTCAACCAGCTGGCATTCATCTAGTCCTGGATCTCAGCCAGGCAGCTGTTAAACACTGAGACAAGGTCATCCTGTCCAGGCACTAAGGACATGTAGAGCTGAGTGTCATCTGCATAGCACTGAAAACTCAGCCCATACTGCCTAACAATATCCCCCGATGGCAGCAAGTACACCGAGAACAACATGGGTGAAAGCACAGAGCTCTGTGGTACCCCATAAGGTAGGGAGACTGGGTCCGAAGAAAAAATTCCAGACACCACTCTCTGAGACCTGCCCAAGAGGAAAGAATGGAACCATCTGAGGACTGTACCAGACAGTACACAGAAGAACTGCAGGCGCTCCAGCAACACACCATGTTCCACAGTGTCAAAAGCTGCAGAGAGATTAAGGGGGACCAAGATGGAATGAGTCCTCCGATCCCTCGCTATCAGGAGATCATTGAGTACCCATAGAAGGGCCATCTCAGTGCAATGCCTTTTCCAAAATCCAGACTGGAGAGGACCGTAGATGTCATGGATGGTCAGATGTACCTCCAGCTGCAGCGCGACTGGCTTCTCAATAATCTTCCCAAGAAGGGGAGGTTAAAGACTGGCCTGTAGCTAGCTAGACAGTCCGGGTCAAGAGAAGATTTCTTAAGTAGGGATGTCACCACAGCCTCCTTTAAGGAGTCTGGAAACACCTGTCTCTAAAGGGCACTGAACGATCTCAGCAAGGACCGGGCCGATGACCTCAACACACCCCACTAGGAGCCCGGGTTGGGCTCGGGTCCAAAGGCCAAAGCAAGATCCCACCAGGGCTCTGCCTAAATGGACCCAGCACCTGACTGATGAGGGTCGAGAGGGCTAACTTCATGGGACATTGCCCTCTCGCTACCCGGTTGCAGCAGCACCGCCACCCCCCCATACCTGGAAGGCCAAAGCAAGGTAGTGTCTCAGATAGAGCAAGGTAGCATTTCAGATTTGCGCCATGTGGTGAAATTCAAAACTGACTCTCTGTTATGGATGCCAACTGTCCTGCAATGTTGTATAGTCTGATCTGTCTTGGTAATGAATTTTATTAATGTGCCTAAATTAAGTTTGTTCAGTGTAGCCTGATCATCTTAATAAGTAATATGCTAAACTATCATTGTATCTCCAAACTGCAGGCCATGTAGTTATGCATTTGCCAAAAGAAACGGCATAGTTTTAAACTGCAGGCTGTATAGAAATTAATGTGATAGAGTCATTTTAGTTCTGAACTGCAGGCTGGTTAGTATTTAGTTGCTATAGTTTCACGTTATCTCAGCACCGCAGGCTGTTTTCTCAGTAAAGACTGTACTGTGAATTGTGCTTACTGTCTGGTTAGAGTTCTGAGCTGCACAATGAGACTCTGTAGTTATTATCCTGCCACATCTCATGACAAGGCATTGGCGGGCGAGGTCATGATAGGCTCCTGCAGGGATGACATGCCAAGTTGGGGGCTAATTACTGCTCTCTTCCCCCTATTGTAGATTCCAGCAGGGCTCTGCCTAAATAGACCCAGCACCAGACTGACAAGGGTCAAGATGGCTCATTCCATTGGATCTTGCCTTCCACCTAGCCGGTTGCCCCCCACACACACACACACACACACACACCATATCTGGAAGACTAAAGCAAGGTAGTGTCTCAGTCAGATTAAGCAAGGTAGTATTTCAGATTGTCTCCACATGTGGTGAAATTCAAAACAGACTCTGTTATGCACGGCAACTGACCTGCAATGCAATATAGTCTGATCTGTCCTGGTAATGAATTTCGTTAATGTGCCTAAAATTAAGTTTGTTCAGTGTAGCCTGATCATCTTAGTAAGTAATATGCTAAACTATCATTTTATCTTCAAACTGCAGGCCATGTAGTTATGCATTTGCCAAAAGAAACAGTATAGTTTTAATCTGCAGGCTGTGTAGAAATTAAAGGAGATCTACCTGGTGCCTTTCTGCAGCAGTGCACAGATCCTTACCTCCCATTGTGCGTTATGGTTCTGATCCATTTCATTGTTCTGCATCTGTGTTTCTGTCGCTAATCAATGTAAAATGTCCCGGTATGCCAGCATGGTCCTGATCCGATGTGCCATGTTTGAGTGTTGTTGTGGCTGCGTTGTTGAGACCCCCCCCCCCCAAAGGTGTGATGTTTTATTGCCCTTCGCGCTCTATGCAGCGTGCTTGTTATCGCGTGGCTTTCAATTTCCCAAAAGGATCATGCTTGTACTTTCGCTGTTGTTTGCACCGAGGCATCCCATGCTAACTTCCTACGTATCAAAGTATTGCATTGCTAACTGAACTTGGTTTCTGAAACAATTTGATGTAGAGCAGGAGCATACATAGAATCTGTGTGTAACTGTTATGAGCACAGCTGTCCTGGGAACTGCTACCCTGCAACTGTGGCTGGACGGTATTAGTAGTTTGTGATGGCTGACAGTTTCAGTAGCTTGATCCTCGTTGTAGTCCAGTTAATTTTTTAATCTCAGATCACTGTGGTGCTTGCCTTTCAGTGTTCTGTCACACTGGTGTTTTTATTTTGATGCAGATAGCTTGAACATCCCCCCCACACACACAAACACACACACACATATGCACACACAGTGAGGTCAACAGGCCAGATGTTTAAATTAAATTTTTTCATTTGAAAAAAGCAGTAGCTGCCGATCTGATGTTATATCTTGCACCTACCGTTTAATATTTAGTTGATTTTGTACTTAATTTTCCTTGATCTGCTTTTTTATCTGTGATATACTTACACATTAGTGCAGTTTATCCTGTTTTGTCTGTGATATACTTACACATTAGTGCAGTTTATCCTGTTTTGTCTGAAACTGTGCTGTCATAATGTATTGCAGTTACACATGTTTAGCCAATGCAATGCTGCTACAACCAATGGCAGACATGCAATATGGGTGCTGCATTTCTGTATACAGTGTATACAGTTTTTATTACATTATATATTTCTTTTTTTGGGGGGGGGGATCTTCAAAATCAGGCTTGCACCATATCTATGAATACGTAACATCCATTCATTAGCCTTAGTGTAGCAGTTCTGCAGCACAATTATGCCAGTCTGTCATTTACAGTGATTGCTTTCATAATACCATCAAACAGAATTCCATTTATAACTTCAATTGTATGCAAACCTAGGACTACCACAGATGCATTCCCCTGTCATACCCCTGTCGTAATGGAGCAAAACTGAACATGGAATATATTTCCAGGAAGGGCTATTAATTTGGGATAGTGTATCAGACTGTACGCTGCTGCACGTCACTGATGGGAGTGAGTGTCAAATGCTGGGAGACAGAAGTACACTGCCAAGTAGCACACAGTGTGTGTTCGAGGAGGTGGTTGGGGGTGGGAGGGCGGTGACATAATGCTATAACCACAACTGCCTGAACATGTGTCATTTTCAAGTTCTGCTGATTATACATACATACATACATACGAACATATGAATTTACCAGCAGAAACAGACCACCAGGTCTATCTATGTCTGCCTGAGTGTGCAGCTAGCACCCTAGTTTTACTGCCTCTGCCACCCAGACCATCTCCCTTGCTTTGTCCCACCTCCGCTTGAAACTTCACACTGTCTTACATGAAATCACCCCGTCTGGCAAGGCATTCCATTTAGACATCACCCTCTCAGTGAAATAGTGTCTCCTCATCTCCCTGCTAAATCTTCCCCCCTCCAGTCTTAAACTGTGCCCCCTCATTTTCCTTTCGTTCATCAGTTTAAACACCCCTTCAGTGCTGGCTTCGTTTACCCCCTTCAAATATTTTAACGTCTCACTCATATCCCCCATCCCTTCTCTCTCCTCCAGTGTATACATAATCAGCTCAACCTATCTTCATAGGCCTTTCCTTCCATCCCTTTTAACATTTTTGTTGCCCTCCTTTGCACTCCTTCCAGTAAATTAATATCCCCTCTTAAGATATGTCTACCAGTACTGCACACAGTATTCCAAGTGCAGCCTGAACAACAATCTGTAGAGGAGCAGAATCACTTCGCTATGCCTGTATGAGAAACCCCTTGCAATACAGCCCAGCATCTTGTTAGCCTTAGCCGCTGCTTTCCTCTATTGGGCAGAGTTATTCATTTTCCCTGTTACTAACACCCCTAGGTCCTTCTCTTCCTCAGTGATCCCAGCCTCACCCCCCCCCCAGCCGGTATTCCTCCTTGGTTTTTTTGCCCCAAAGTGCATAACCTCGCACTTTCGCACTTCCTTGCATTGAATCCCAGCTGCCACTTCTCCAACCATCCCTCCAGTTTGGTTAGGTCCCCTTGCAATTGTTTCCATCCCTCCTCTTGGTCCAGCACCACCCCGTTTGCTGTCATCTTCTAATAGAGTAACCATGCTCCCAACTCCGTTTGCAATATCTGAGATAAATAGCCCAAATAGCACCGGGCCCAGCACCGATCCATGTGGTACGCCGCTTGTCACCGTTCTGGGTGTCCAGAGCTCCACCCTCACAACCACCCATTGCAGCATCCCCTTTAGCCAGTTCTCAATCCAGTTTGTCAGCTTTTTCCCCACCCCCACAGCTGACAGCTTCCCACCCAGTCTCCCATGAGGCACCGAATCGAAGGCCTTGCTGAAGTCCAAGTACAGGACATCTACCGCTCGAACCCCATCCCGCTCTCTTGTCACCCAGTCATAACAGTCTATTATATTCGTCTGGCAAGATCTCCCCAAAACAAACCCATGCTGCCATCCATCCTGGAGGCCATTTTCCTCTAGGAATGACACCAGTCTCTCCTTCATTATCGTCTCCATCAGTTTCCCCACTATGGCAGTGAGGCTGACAGGCCGATCATTTCTTGGCTTGTCTCTATGCCCTCTCTTGTGTATGGGCAGCACATGGGCCACCCTCAAATCCTGAGACAGACTGTGCATTTGTGAGCATGTTATGCATGTCAATGCACAGGCTAACTCCCTTTTTTATAATAACACATGTCTGTGCAATATAAAGGTTTCTTGTGCACATGACACTGTAGTACCTCAAAAGGTTTCACTCATTCAACATCGAGGCATCTGGCAATGGCTCAGATATGAGCATTATCATACAGAACATAACAACTGTTCTTGTACTGGTGGTGACACATATTTACATCTGTGCCTGCACCATGGTGCAGAAACATGCGACTGACATAGTTCTTATAAAGACAAATTTGTTTCTGGTCATCACATTGATAGCTTCTCCACCTCTTTCCATTCAGGTCAGTGCACTGGAGTGTTGCTATGGCTGGAGTAAGTGGCAGCAGCAGCACTACTGTGTCTTATAGCTTTGAGCCAAGGTATGGCAAGGATGAGATCAGAGATCACAGTGACAGCAGCAGTAGCAGTGATCAGGAAAGCACAGATAGTGAGGCATAGGATACTGCATGATTAAATAATACTGAGTGGTGTCTCTATGGCAAGTGTGCAGCAATGCCTACAGTAAGAGAAAGTATGTGCTGCAAGGAGTCTCTTAAAGCTCTTCAGAAAGTTAAAGAAGATAGCCAGACAAGCTTGAGTGCATAACTGATCACCAAGAATTCTCTGTTGCTTGCTTGACACCTGTAGTGCTTCGTCTTCTCATTCGTCAGTTGCACTACTTTAGAGGCAGACATGGCAATGTCGAATGGACAAATAGGTACTGTACCTTCTTAGCAATTTATGTAATTCATGCAATGCTTTACTAGACACTGTGTCAAGTACCATTTTCTGGTCACGATATCACACAGTCACTGAAAAGTATTAATTGATGGCAGTGGTCTGTGTTGTCAAACAATGTCTGTATTCTGTTCTGGTAGAGAGCACCACACCTCATGCCATGGACCTTACTGTTATGTTCTGTCCTTGATTAACACCCCTCTGAGAGCGCTCAAGATTTCTGTTGCATGTCCACGGAGCGAACAGTGCTCTAATTCTTCCTGTTGCACGCTCCTGTTAGGGCAGCAAACACTGCTACATTCTGAAGTGGTCATCACTATGGAATTAATCACCATGTTTTGATTGCCGCTTCTGACGCCGGTGACCCATGTTCGGGAATGTACCCGGGGAGTCGTAAGGCCAGCATGGGGGAGAAGGATGGAGTGTACCATGGACTACTGTCTTTCTCTGTGGCGAGGAAGGGGTACAGCATCCAGGGCCCAAGGTCATCCTGGTGGAGGCTGGGAGAAGCACAGGAGACCCAGTGAAAGCACACAGGAGTGGCGGGGCAGACACTGGACATCACTGCACATCCCCACCCCTGGGGCAGTATAGAAAAAGACCTTCCAGTCACCCTTGATGAAGCACCACTTTGGCTTCAATTAGCTGTCAGGCATGCTCCCTGACCTATCCCATCGGATGTGGTACTTAGTGCCTGTGCAGTGCTGGGTAAGTTACTTTTAAAAAGTAATCAGTTACAGTTACTAGTTACTGTCCCCAAAATGTAATCAGTTACAGATTACTTGGATACAAAAAGTAATCATTAGCTGTAACTGTAATGCATATTACATTTCATATTACTTTATATTACTTTTAATATATGAAGTTCGTTTACTCATGGATTGTATTTATGAGGTCTTGGAACATCCAAAAATCATCAAAAACAATAGAAATGGAGTCTTAGGCAAGAAATCAGTTTGTATGTTATTTTATTTCATGTTTTCTGTGAAAAATAGGAAACACAGTTGTTGCACATAAAAAATAATGTAAACGTGTTATGTCACATTATAATAAAGCAGCACATCACATTATGACAGGATGATACATTATATTTCCTAAAAATATGAAGAACCATTCTACTGCATATTATGTTATGTATTATTAGTACAATATAGTATATTATGCCAACTTTTCTTATTATAAGATGCTGCTATTCCTTATTGTCATGTGTAGAAAACTGAAAATATATGCTACGATACAACTGTCAGTGACAGTATGACAGTATGTACGGTACTTCATCTGATTTGTCTTTCCCTTTGTCTCTCAATCCATTTCTCTCAGTCTCCCTTTCTCTCTTTCTCTTTTTCTTTCTCTGCCTTTCTCTCTCCCCTTCTCTCTCTCTTTTTCAGCCTTTCTCTCTCTCTCTCTCTCTCTCTCTCTCTCTCTCTCTCTCTCTCTCTGTCCCTCTCCCTGTCTCTGGTCCTCTGTCTCTCACTCTTTATCCATCTCTCTCTGTCTCTCTGTTTCTCTCTCTCTCCCTCCGTATCTCTCTCTCTCTTTCTCTCTGTGTCTCTTTCTCTCTCTCTGTCTCTTACTAACATACTAAAATGCCAGCAGAATAGGCCTAACGGTCTTTCGCGTCTGCTCGTTTGGTCAGCCTCCACCCTGGGAGCTGACCTTGCTGGCCCCCTCGCCTTCTCTGGCTTCTCCCTTCCCAGTTCCGGATATTCTCGCTGCATTGGATTTTGCTTCCAGAACCCTTCCCCTGTACCTGTCCCACCCCCTCTTGAACCCCTCCACCGTCTCTGCCTTCACCAGCCCCCAGGCAGCGCATTCCATGGCTCCACCACCCACTCAGTGAAGTAGCACCTCCTCCTTTCTCCCCTGAATCTTCCCCCCTCCAGCTTCCACCCATGCCCTCTAGTGGCCCCCTCCTCCTTCCTTCGAAGCACCCTGACTGTTCCTCCCCTATTTACCCCCTTCATGTACCTAAAGACCTCTATCATGTCCCCCCGGTCCCTTCTCTCTTCCAATGTGTACATATTTACCTCTTTGAGCCTCTCCTCATAGGTTCTGTCCCCCGAGCCCCAAATCATTTTGGTTGCCCTCCTCTGGACCCTCTCCAGGAGTTTAATGTCCCTCTTTAAGTGTGGCCTCCAAAACTGCATGCAGTACTCGAGGTGCAGCCTCACCAAGCAGTATGCCAGAGGAGTATCACTTCCTCCTTCTGGAGGTGATCCTCTAGCGATGCCCTATCATCCTGTTGGCCTTGGCTGCTGCCTCCTACAAGTCTCCGAGTTGTTCATCTTGACATCCACCACCACCTCCAGGTCCCTCTCAGCCATCGAGTCTTGTAGCATCCCCCCCCCCAGGGTGTACACTTGGCCCGGGTTTCTGGCCCCCAGGTGCAGTACCTTGCATTTCCCTGCATTGAACCTCAGCTTCCACTTTCTAGACCATCTTTCCAGAGCCTCCAGGTCCCCCTGTAGGGCCACCCTTCCCTCCTTCCCATCCACCACCGCCCCCAGTTTTGAGTCATCCACAAAGAGACTCATTTCACTCCTGATACATGTCCTTATGTCAGAGACATAGGCATTGAACAGGAGGGGCCCAAGGACTGATCCCTGTGGGACCCCACTAATGACCCTCCTTGGGGATGAGACTATCCCGCCAACTATGACCCTCTGGGTCCAGTCCTGGAGTCAATTGCTATCCTTCTGATTTTCTGGTTCCCCACCCCCATTTCTCCCAGCTTATCCAACAGGCCCACGTAAGAAACAGAGTCAAATGCCTTGCTGAAGTCTAGAAAGGGGACGTCCACTGGTCTACCCAGGTCCAAGGCACTCGTCACCCAGTCATAGAACTCCACAAGGTTTGTCTGACATGATTTCCCCAGGACGAATCCATGCTGTCTATCGTCCAGGCCCCCTGACTTTTCCAGGTCCCCCCAGCCTCTCCTTGACAATGCCCTCCATCACCTTGCCCACCACCGATGTCAGGCTGACAGGCCTGTAGTTCCCTGCACCTCTCTTGATCCCCCCCTTGTGGATAGGCACTATATGCTCCACCTTCCAGTCCAGGGGGCACCCACCCTGTCCTCAGAGAGATGGTGAAAAGCTCCGCCAGGGGTTTCGCCAGGACATCCGCAAGTTCCTTCAGCACTCTGGGATGTAATGTATCTGGCCCCGGTGCTTTCTCCATCTTAAGGGACCTGAGGGCTTCCCTCACTCTCTCTGCTGTGATTTCCACTTCCGCTACCTCTTCTCCCTGCTTAGCCTTCCCCCCTCCTGCCAGTGATGCCTCCCCCTCTCCTCAGACCCACCGATCAGTAAGGGTCCCCCCTCCTCATTATCACTGTCTCCTCCCATGTATGATGCAGCACCCCCATTTTCCTTGGTGAAAGCTGAGGTGAAGTACTCATTTAGTACCTCAGCCTGCTCCCCCGGGTCTTGTGCCCATCTATCCCATTTTAATCCTGCTAATCTGCCCCTTCACCCTTCATTTTTCCCCAATGTATCTAAAGAACCCCTTGTTCCCTCTCCTAATTTCCCTGGCCAGGTTCTGCTCCTTCCTTGCCTTAGCCGCCCTCACCACCCTAGTACCCCTTCTAGCCATCAGCTCGTACTCCCCTCGATCCCTTTCACTCCTTGAGCACTTGAATTGCCTATAGGCTGCCTTCTTTCCCCGCACCACCTCCTGGACCTCCCTGGTCCACCAGCAGGGTTTTTGGACCCTACCACATTTTCGTCTTACTCTTCACAGGTGCTGGTAGCATCCTACACCCCTCTCCTGATGATTTCCCACCTACTATCAGCGTTCATGTCTAACCCAATCCCATCCAAATGCTCCTTAAGGATCCTTCCCATTTCCTTAAAATCCACCCCCCCCCGTAGTCAGCTACCTCCGTCTTTGTGCAGCCTTCTACCCTTCCTAGGTCCAGGCAGAACCAGACCGTGGCATGGTCACTCCCTGCCAATGGGTCCCTTACCTCCAGGCCCCCAATCTGGTCACTGTCTGCTAGGACCACATCCAGTACAGGCACCTCCCTGGTCGGTTCCCCTACCTCCTGAGTTAGGAACACGTCTTGAAAGACATCCAACAACCACTGTTCCCTGGCCACCGAGGATGTCATAGTCTCCCAGTCTGTTCCTGGCATGTTTAAGTCCCCCAACACCACCACCCTTCCCCTGCCCAGTCTGCAGTGTCTCCCAACATCTGCCACCAGACTCTCCTCCAGCTCCTCCGCCAGTGCAGGGGGTCTATACACCACTCCTATTTTTACTCTCTTGCCCCCCCCCTTGTTATCAAAGTGACCCAAATCGCCTCCACAGTTCCCTCCGCCTCCTCTACTCCCCTATGCCAATGCAGTTTTTGACTATCATTGCTACCCTCCTCCCCTTCCTCCCCTCCCCCCTGTCCTTCCTGAACATAGTGTAACCCTCCAGGTTTAGGTCCCAGTCATGTCCTGTGGTGGCACAGGTCTCAGTGACCACTGCCACATCCACCGCCCCCTCAGTTAGCATCGCCTGGAGCTCAGGCATTTTATTGCCCAAGCTTCAGGCATTTAGTAGGACTACCTTCCATCCTTTCCCTATACTTCCATTTCCCTTGCTCGTGTTCCCATGGGAATTCTGTTTTCCCCTGGTCTGCACTTTACCAGTCGGCCTTTTCCCGCATTCCTCCAGCCCTCCGGGGGGTGGAGACAGAGTCCCTCCTTTATTGGCCCCCCCTCAACAGCCTTTTCTCCCATCCCTCCCCCCTTCACAAGTTTAAACCCCACTTTTCACCAATGAACCCCTCTATTGTCAACTTAAGGATTCCCCTCCCCTCCAAATTGAGATGGAGCCTATCTCTAGCATACAGCTCCTTATCCTCCCAGGTCTCCCCCCAATCAACCCATACTCTCTGGCCTCACACCACTCCCTGAGCCACTGGTTTATCTCCCTAATCTTCCTTTTGTGATCCCCACTAGCCCTTGGCACCGGCAGGATTTCCAAGAAGGAAACTGTGCATCCTATGTCTTGACAGACCCTGGCAAGCTCCCTGAACCTTGCCTGTATCTCTAGCTCGCTATTTCCCTCAATGTCATTTGTACCCAGGAGGACCAGTATGTCCGGGGAACCTCCACAATTCTTTGCCAGCTGATATACCTCGTGCTTGGCCCTGTGCACCGTTAGTCCAGGGAAGCATTTTGTTCTAACTGGCCAGGCTTCTCCCTCCCTATCCCATTTGATACTCCTGATCATAGAATCCCCCAACAGGAGCACTCTGACTGCTCCTTTTGCTCCATTCCCCCCCTTCCATGTCCCTCATCCTTTCTACTGGCCCCTCCACCCAGCTGGCTCCTTGTTCCTCCCCCTATCTGGGTGCCACATGCTGCCCCTCATTTACCCTGGCCACCCCCCCTCCCCTCTGATCCTATGCCTCTCCTCCTTCCTCAGTATCCTTCTGTACCTCGCTAACTCCCTCCTCACTGCTCGCGACTGGTCCTTCTCCCCCATCCGCTAAACTAGCCTGGCTCATCCTCCCTTCCTTCCTGTCTCCGTTTAGTCCCTCCTTGCTTGTCATGTACTCTCTCTCTTTCAGTCTCTCTCTCTCTCTCTCTCTCTCTGTCCCTATTCCTCTCTCTCTGACCCTCTGTTCTTCTTTCTCTGTCCCTCTCCCTTTCTCTGACCCTCTGTCTCTCACTCTTTCTCCGTCTCTCTGTCTGTTTCTCTCTCTCTCTCTCTCCCTCCATCTCTCTCTCTCTCTGTTTCTCTCTCCCTCCATCTCTCTCTCTCCCTCTCTCTTACTCTCTCTGTGCCTCTTACTCTCTCTGTCTCTTTCTCTCTCCTCCTGTCTCTTACACTTTCTCTCTTACTCTCTCTCTCTTTCTCCATCTCTCTCTCTCTCTCTCAGACTCTCTATCCATCTCTCTCTCTGCCTCTCTGTCTCTTTTTTTCAGTTTCTATAAAAAACAGAGTTATCTTATGTAATACCCCAGTGCTTGGTTTGTCATGGTGGGTTACATCAAACAAAATAAAATACTAGGAATCAAAATGTTTCACTTAGTAGAACTGTACAAGTATAGTACTGTATTTAACTGCCTTTTTTTTTGGAGGGGGTGCTAGGGGAGAAGGGAAATTTGTCCATGCAGTCCATGCTCATTTAACCAAGCTGGTACATTCCCTTCAAGTGCCCCTTCATAGTGGCTGCTAAGTCATCAACTTCCCATGCCCGTGGTGAAGTTGTTAAGTTTGCCTCAACTATGAATGGCAGTGGGGGCACATAATTGTTGTTAGATTCTCATAATATTTTGAAGACCTGAATGTGGCTGAGATGTTAGCAGTGCCACTGTGCCAGATTGTCATGGCTGCAAATGTGTAGTGACTAGTTTATATTTCACACCCATGTAAGTACAGGGTAGCAGTGGCAGGTTTAGCCAGTGTCAATGTGCAGTGTGTGAGTAGTGTGTCAACTGTGGTGCCCACCATGCCCGTTCATGTGTGGCCCATGCCCCAGCCACATTACTGGTTTCTTAGTGCATGCTCATCACAGCCGCTTTCTGGCATGATTTTGTGATGAATGAGTGCCTTTTTGGCCATTGGCTGTACTCCATGGAGAAAGATGATGAAGGATGATGATGATGACCATGCCATAATGGCATTACTATTGTTATGACTGTCTGCAGACAGAAGACCTCATGAGGATGATGATGAATATTACAGTAGAAGAAGAAACAGAGTATTTCAATGAAAAATGCTGGCCAGCCACGGGCCCTTACAGCTGACAAAATACCTGTTAGTATGGGAACGGAATGACATTGGATTGTTGTGTTGCTTGCTCACCCTTGGTTTTGGTGTTCATATTTTGGTTAACTCAAAATGTAAAGGTAGGTAGCCAGCCAGCCAGAAAGTGGCCCCTGAAAGTGCAACCAACAACCACAATGTGCTCTTGTGCTGTGGTAAAAGTGAAAAGCACCAGTACAACGCACGTTCACCTCACCTCAGATCATGTAAAGATGAATAACATCATGAGCTACAGTAGTCTGTAATGAGAACATTTGAGTATTGCAATAATTAAGGTCATTGTTTAGGATGAGATAAGTGCAACTGCAAGACAACATGAGATGCCCATGCCTGATGCCGTTAAGCTACTACCACTGTCAAGAGTTTAGTCAAGACTTATAATGGAAGACAATAACATGCTCGTTGTTTAGGGGAAGATAGTAATCTGGTAATCAAATGTTTGTGCTACTGCTACTACTACTACTACTACTGCTGTTGTAACTGATCCAAAGGCTGTTGCTCAGGGGCTTGTTAGCTACATACTGACATCAAGAGACTAACTGTATCATGCTCATTGACTGACTTGTCTAGGCAGCAGCAGGGGAAGGGACGGAGAACAGGGCAGATAGGTCGGTGGCATGGCAGACATGTAGTGGCTACTGGTAAGCTGCCTACAGCAGACCAGAAGACTCTCAATAGACCTAACTGTATCATGATGCTCACTGACTGACTTGTCTACCGCAGACAGTGTGGGACAGAGATAAATGGCTTGTGGCATCCAGAGGTGGTGGAGTCTGTCAGAGTGTCTTTTTAAACTGGACAAAGAGATGGTCATTATCATCAAGAAACTAAACTTAATCACACGCATTAATGACTAGTCTACCGCTGGCAGGGAGGAGAGTTGAGATAAATGGGTTAAAGTTGTGGTGACCAGTGGTGGTGTGACCACGGTGGTGTCTGTCAGTGTGTATTTTTAAACTGGACAAGTAGACTGTCATCAAGAGACTAAACTTAATTACACTCGTGAGTGACTAGTCTACAACAGACACTGGGGAACAGTTGTGAAACATGACTTGAAGTGGTGGTGCCCAGAGGTGGTGGTGGTGGTGGCGTCTGTCACAAACCCACTCAGCAGGTCAGGCCCTCTACTCCAAAAGTGCCAACCTCTGAGCGCAGTCTTGTGAACAGTGTAACAGATAAGGTAACCCTCTTGTCTGTTTTTTTGAGTTCGGATCAACCTCTGGTCTCAAGTCTTGGAAGGATTCAAACTGTGAACCTCTTGCTAGCATACCCAATGCACAGGCTCAGATATTTCTGTCTTCGGGGGGCCATATATCTTTGCCTACAGGCACCTAACTAGGTATACAGAGATGAACCCTTTAAAACTTTAATAAAGATCTCAGATTTAAAATGCTTATCTTTCCAGTTTGGTATCACCATTCAAGCTTATGTTTAGTATCTGCAATAACCATATACTTTTCTTACAACTAAAAAAAAGAAGTCAAAGACAGACCAAGGAAGTTCTAAAATAATTTTATTATAATAGATAAGAATATGTAAAACACAACAATACAGAACTGTTATATCACAAGACATACACATCTTTTAAAAGAACAAGGTTTAAACAGTGCAAATTCTTACTTCAGTACTTAGTCTCTAAATACTTGTTTAAAGTGCTCCAAGATGTGTCCTTGTCAGAGTCTAGGTAAAAATGTCTAAGTAAAACAGAGTATTCCTTAAACAACTGTATGGGACAACCCATTTTTGTGTGAGGTCAGCTAGCTCCTCCTTTGTCAGATTATCTATAAAAAATATATATCTTATACAAAAGTATTACATTCTGTAACTTCAGCATAATTCATGTCCTTCAAATGACACTTCTTTTGATCTCATAATAAGCTTCCTCCTTCCAGGACATGACAGCATCTTTATGATTTTCACACTTCTATTATAATAACCTGGGTTTTCCTTCCAACATCATAAAATGGATATGTTATAGCAACTATGGTTGTAATTAACTCAGACAGACAGGATCCTTAATTAAGGCCTTACATGTAACATATGGTCTCTAAAAACTGAGCGTGTGTGAACTCACATGCCGTCAGCATTTTTCTTATGGCTTGCATCTTTCAGCTAAATTCTGGGGGGGATGAGTGAGGTCATTCTAAGAGCATCAGATTTATTTTAGCAGAGACAGTCAGTCATATATTTTATATTAAAAAAATGATAAAGCTCTCAGAGCTGGCTGTCTACATCACAGTGTCTGTCAGTGTGTTTATAAGACGGACAAGTAGAACGTCATCAAAAGAGAAGAGACTAAACTTAATCATGCTCATTGATTGACTTGTCTATAGACACAAGTGGAGGGATCGCGAACAGATAAGTGGCCGCTGGTGTTGCTCAGGTCACGCCTGCCTGCTAAGCTACTTAGTAGAGAGGTAGACTGTCATGAGACTTAACTTAATTATGCTCTTTGACAGACTAATCTACAGACAGCAGGGGACAGTTGAAATAAGCAGGCAGTGGCACCTAGATGGTGGCACAAACCCGTCACTATGTTAACTGTTAAGCAGTCAACACCAGTACACATAGACAGTCCTCACTTTTTTAAAGAATACAAATAATTTTGAAACCATGAGATGTTCCTCTGTATACTCAGATTTGGATAAGAATTATTTTAATTAGGTGACAAACAACAAGCACAGTAGCAGTAGCACACACAGTCGAACAACATTGTGTCATATGTCACAGCATTGCTAGAGATTCTCAGTAGCAGCCCATGGCCATGACCAGAATACAGCTATTTATTCCCAGTAAGTTTTGCTACAGCATAAAAATAGCTGCATTTCAAAGTTTTCATCGCCAAGTCTGTTTAGTCTAGGTGTAAGGATCTGTCCACCAACACTGAATAGTCTTTCTACAGGAGCACTTGATGGTAGTGCTGCATTGTAACGCAGAAATATTTTCTTGATTGTTGGGAAGTTTTGTAAACTTTCAACATTTTTATTGGTGTCTTTCAAGTACTGCTCCAGTTCATGAATAACTCCACCACCACGGGTAGGTTGCGGAATTTTGTCAGATTTGAAGAAATCATCATCGTCATCCTCAGGATTGTCTTCAGATGATGGGCTGCAATGAACAGTATCTTCCTGATGTAACAACAACAGCACTTCATTCTCAAGCATGTTTTTCACAGTTCGGTCTTCCCCATCATTCCTTAGCCATCTTAGATGAAATTGTGGTTTCGTGATGCTAGTGAGAATCAACTCTCTCTGCTAAAAACTGATACTAAATCGAGTGTCTACTGCTTTCAAGATTGCATCCAGAAGTAGTATGCATACCGTAATACTAGTCTCATATCAAGCAATTTTTTTTCAAAGCAACCAATGTTGGAAGAAGATAGCCCATGTAACATTTTGTTTCTGCCTGCAAAATATCCAGTGAATTTGCTAAAGGCTGCATTACTTTATGGTACTCCACTAAGAAACCAATGTCCTTTGCTCTAAATCTTGTGAGACCGAGTGCATCACATATGTTATGCAAATCTTCTTCATCTTTTTCAACAATAGACCTTATTTTATCAATCACTCTATAGTACGAATTCCAACTTGTGACATTGGGGACAACTAGTTTGGTACCAACTGTGCCAGAGACAGTTTCACTGGCTTGAGAACTTCGGTGTACTTTGTTCCAAAGAGCTGAGCATTTGGCCATTGTGCTGAAGAACACCTTTTTGTAGGCAGCATTGGATGTAGCAAATTGTATATCCTTCACTGCTATTAAGTTCAGGGTATGGGCCACACAGCATTGATGAGAAGGATGATTGTATGTCTCTTCCATGTCTTCATCCACATCATCTAAAATGCGGCATACGTCAGTGAAGCTTACAAAATCTTCTTCTGTGTCATTGTCTTCTTCAGCAGTATGACTGCTGCTTCCTCCTGTCTGCTGCGGCTGCTCATGATCATCATCATCATCATTTTCCTCATCGTCACCATGACAGTGCCAATGGTGGGTGTGATATTGTCAGAGCCAAACACGTGAAAAGTCTTAACAAAGTTTGATTCCGTTATCCGTGCCAGTTTTAACAACCTTGTCCTGAATGCGATATCTCAAGTGTATCTGCTCCAGTTTTGAGGCAATAACATTATAAGTGTGTCTGCCTTTTATTCTTATGCATGCCAGTGCTGCCAATTTTCTCAACAATGTTTTCACATCTAGCCAGTGTGCAGCGACACCTAGATAGCTACTATCATGTGCTGTCCAAATGTCAACCATAGTACAGATGTGACATACACTGCTGAATTCAGAAATCAAGTTTGATTTTATGTTTTGGTACAGTTTCTCTGTTCTGTCTGACAGTGTTTTACGTGTCATGATGTTCTTATTTGGCTGCAGATCCGTTACTAATCTGACAAATGAAGGCTGTTCAACAACATTGAATGACTGTAGATCTTCTATGACAAACAGAATAATACGTTTGTCAATGCGAGACTGACTGACAAGGGAACTCTTTGTTGATTCAAATGACTGTTGTTGTAGAAAGATTTTTTTTATTTTATTCACAGCTGCTTCTGATGACACAGACCTTCTACTGCTGCTTGAGCTGGAAAAGTCAACATCATCATCTTGTGACCTTTTGTGAGCAAGGATGGTCATGTTTGAGTCTGTATTAGTATGACCACTGCTGCTGCCTTTTGACACAAGTTTTTTTGAATTTTTCTAAAGATAAAGGATGGATGTGCTCCATATGTTTTTTTTAAGTTTGACGTACTATTTTTTGAGGTTGACAGAAGCTTCACTTTCGGCACACAAAGTTTACACTGAACAGAAATGTTTTTTACTTTATCAGATTTTACCTCAAAGAACTCTCCCAAATAACACTTTTGAAAAACAGACACACCCTGTAACTGTGAGACACTATGTAGCAGTGGCGGCGTAAAAGAGGATTTTTTTTTTTATTTAGTTGTTTAACCAGGTATAGCACACTAAACTGAAAGCTTTTTTACAGGAGCGACCTGGGAGCACAAGAAGGTTAAGTGACTTGCTCAGGGTCACACAGTATGCAAGTGGAAGCTGTGGGATTCAAACCCAGGTCTGGTCTGCTGGATGTCACCAAATTTGCAGCTCAGAGCCTTAGACCACTGCGCTATACTGCCTCATAAGGATAAAGAAGAAGAAGAGGATGCATTTTTCCATTCAGCCTGATCAGCCTCTTTGTCTTGTTGTGTTTCTTTCTGGTTAACAGACATGTTAACTGAGGAGGAACACACCATGTGAAAATCTAAGAACACTGTTTACTGTGATGACACTGACACTGACAGACAGACAGAGAGATACACTGCACACTGACACTGGCTAATCAGTAATCACAGTATGATTTCCCTACAACTAAGATTACAGTCTTGATACAAATTAAGAACAGTATAACAATAACTGTACATACTACTAATGTAAGTGCTTCAAACAATAACAGTGCATCTAGATTGACAATCTCTGTGTTACATATTGTGTATGACTTGTTGCTTATTGACTGAGCAAACCCTTTTTTTCTTTCACTTGCTCTGTCTGGTTAAGTAATAAACACTAAATGACCCTGCCCAAGACTACTAACAGGGAGACATGGAAAACAGTCAGGGTCTTGGTAGGAGAAATTCTGAAAGACTGCAAAAACTGCTAGACAAAAGCTCACACTGTATGAAAAATAATGTGAAAAATGTCAATAACACTGTCCTTTTTTGTGGTATTTACTGGCCTGCACCACCTGGCCTGATTCAATAAAATGTGCTGCTATTTATCTTCTGGGCTGTGTCTCTGGTATCTGCCTCTTAGCCTTCCCTTGCTGAAGCATGAAGATTTTGATGATGATGATGGATAGTTAGTTGTATAGTTCTGTTTGTCACGCGCCTTTAAAAAACAACAAATAAAAAGAGCTATGGCATGCATGCTTAGCACAGTGTGTCACCATATCTGTTCTAAGTTCTAACTAGTACAGTACAGTACAATCTCCATCAATTAGCAGAACCCCAATTATCCAGACCATACCTCTCTCTCTATTATCTGAAATGTAACATTGTCCCCAACCTATCATTGATTTGAGTAATGTTATTATTGACTCCTGATTGTCCCTGCCGGGAGGGGGTGGGAGGTGACAAGTACAGACTGACAGTGCAAGGATGGCATACATTGTTATGCATTAATAACAGCACAATGTAGTAGGTTGTCAGTTCTCTGAACTTTAAGGAGTTAGAAAACATTTTCGTAGGTACTCCTTGATGAGATGCTTATCTGTTTTCCCTTAAGTGTCAGTTAGAACCAGTATTCTGATACAGTTAACTTTTGTGGTGAAAGATCAATTCTTTTGTCCTCTGTAAATTAAATACCAGGAATACCTTTTTCATCATGACTCACCCTGATATATCAATACTGTACTGCATTGCACAAGTTGCATTTGCATTGCCCGAACATTTATGCTATGTTAACTCATGTGTGATGACATCACAAGACATGACCATCAATTATGTGTTTTATTACTGGTAAATAGTGGCTGTAACACCTCATCAAGGGTGAGGGACAGCAGTTTAAGGTCAAGTGTATCACTGCTGGATCTGGATTTGGTGATGGCTTTGGTAATGTATTTGTGAGCATCATGCTTTCTGACTGCTTTGAAATAAAAAGGTGGGTGGCTAGACGAGGAGGAGGCATTGGGGGGAGGAGAGGGAGAGTCATAGTCCTTGAAAGAGTCAGAAGAGAGAACACTGCTGAGATCGGTGAATGCAGTGTTGAAGGTATTTGCTATAATTTTAGGGTCAAGCGTAGTAGACCCATTTATGTTGAGCAAGGTAGGGGAGGTTTTTGGCTGCTTCCCAGTGACCTCTTTAATATTGTTCCAAAATGCCCTCCCGTTATCCCAGGTATACGTGGGAGCGTTCTTGAAGTGGGTTGATTTCTTTTACAGGATAGATTTGGTATAATCATTCTGTGCATGTTTATAGTTTTGGATGTCAGTTTCTTTACCAGTGGTGCTGGCCAGATCCCAGAGGCGATCTCTAGATTTTAGTTGACATAAGAGATCGGCCAAGAGCCAAGGATTGCAAAGGGCTTTGACTTTGCACTTTTTAAAAGGAGCTTAGGAGTCACAGGCTGCATTGAAAGTGTTGATGAAGTCATCCAGTGCAGTATTTACATCTGTTGCTTTGTAGATAGGGGACCAGTCTTTGAGGTTGAGGCATGTTTTGAGGTCTGACTACTGCCCACGTGGTAGGACTCTACTAGTGATGATACTAGGAGGGGGCTTGAGGAATTTGTTTGACCATTCACAGATGATGGGGGAATGGTCGCTAAGCAAGTCAAGGAGGACTGAGGTATTTGTGATACGAGTTGGGTGGCTGGTAAGAATTCAATCCAGGAGGGTGCTGGTGCTGGATTTTTAGTTTTTCCTGGTCAGAGAGATTACCATCTGGGTGAAATTGGCCAATGAGACAGCATCCTTATGGACCCCTGCATCAGACACGAGCCAGTTTATATTAAAGTCTCCAAGCAGAATCATTTCAGTGTCAGGAGGTTGGGACCTGGTGAATTCCAAGACAGTGTTAAGGCCATTCCCTTATTCTTTGGGGGATATACACTGAGGCAACTGAGAGGGATTTGTTACGGGCACCTAATAAGATTCTGATAGGGAGAATCTACGCAGCAGTGGCTGGGGGGGGGTAGTGACGGGGTGTTCCAGTAGCGAATCTTTAAGGTAAATTTCACATCCACCACCTCTTCTGGACTTTCGGTCCAGCCTGAAAACAATGTAGCCTGGAAAAGTGATAGCCAGGTCAGGGATTTTGGGTGTAAGCCAGGTGACTGCCAAAGTCTTGCATGGTGATTTCACTGTCATCATCAGAAATGAATGTGTCCAACAAATTTTGGTTGTGGAAAGTGGTCTCAGATAATATTTTGATTGGTGATGCAGCTATTTCAAACAAGCGTGGCATGACTTTCGTGGATGGGGAGGATACCACTGGGCGAAAGGCTTATCACTGATCAAGATGTAACCTATGTTATGCTTCATTGGTACTATGTACTATCTGTATTATATGTTTTCATCCTTTCCCCCTCCCCCAGGGCACATCTGGAATCGAGCAGTACTCTGCTCAGTATGCTTTCCTGCTGAAACTCTTAAATAAATAAATAAAGCTTCTACACAGGGTTCGACAAATCTTATAGCCTGACATCCCGGGCTTCCAGATCACAGTTAGGGACAAGCAGATGGCACAGGGGTACTTGTCCGCGGACAAGTAGTGCTTTAAAAACAATTTTTTTGCTGCACTGCCATGTTCCTCCACTAGGGAGCTTGCTGGCAATGGCACTCATCCAGCTGTCATGTGATCAACAGGGAGCTCAGCCACATGATCTTCAGTGCCAAGAGCAAGCGCTGTGTGTCGGAAGCGAGCCGCAGCTACGGAGGGGGGACCGAGGAGGAGCCACTCATCAGACTGGCAGGTGTGCCATCCATTCAGGCACTGACAGATCTGGGCTGCTGTGGTAAGAACACCATTGCATTGGTCAATGACTTGGCGCCAGTATTGGAGTCACGCCCCACTCACTCATGCTCACTCACTTTTCTCAGTTCATTTGGGAGAAAGGACGTGGCGTGTGCTTAGCTACTGAGTTGAGTTTTGCAATTTGTTGTGTGGCGAGGAGTTGTACTCAGGACTCTGTTTCCCATTGCTGTTGTGCCTGACTGTTGCAAAAAGCAGGATAAGATCGGAGGGAGTTTTAGGGACTGACTGGATGGGAGTTTGTCAGCCGGGGGAAGGGAAGGGTGGAAAGCAAGACCAACAACCACAAGTCGAGTTGGTGCTGCTGCTTGTGTGTGAGGCGTGGGACTAAATAAATCAGAAGGGATTTCCTCTTTCCTTTCTGAGGGTGATCTACCACTACTAAGGGTGAGAGAGAGAGAGAGAGAGACAGACCAGTAATAGCCAGAAGGAGAGAAAAAACTAACTGCTGCAGTAAGGGGGAGAAGACTAACAGCATATAGGTGAATTTATTACCACCAGAACAGATCTGTAGAAGTGAGAAGAAGGGGGTTGGGCTTTGTGTTGCCAGAGACTAGAGTAGCAAGTAACTCTTCTTCTTACAAGGGAGGAGACAGCAGAGAGTGAACAATTAAAACATCCTAGGAGAAGTCAGTCAAGAGAGACCAAACAGAGCAGGGCTTGGACTGTTTTGCTTCACTTCCTTGCCCTAAGAAAAGGGGAAAAAACTGTGTTTGCACTTAGTTTGCAGTACAGCTGAGCTTAGAGGTGCAGCATACTATTAGCTGATTCCAACAACTAGTACAAACTACACCATCAAGTCTGTCATTAAAGGAACCTAGGCTCTAACAAGAGAGGTTTGGTTGGACAGGAATTTAGCACCAGAAGAAGTGATAAAACTTAGTTGGCCAAAAACAGGCTGGACATAGACTGAGTCTGCTAGTGAAGTAGACATTGAAAATATCCAAAAAGGGCACTGATTGAATGACCTGAACCAAATGACAGACCATTCCTTCCCATTTAAAACTTAAGGAGAAAGAGAGGAGAGAGCAAGTGTTTTTGCACAGAGAGCTAAGGGGACTGGGTTGTGCTTTGTGTGTGTTTGTGTTGCATCCCGATTTCACCAGCCAGCCAGAACAGAAAGTAAAGGGCAAGGGCACTAGGTAGGGAGGGCAGTATAATCTGTCTAAAGGAGGAAGGGTTTGCTTGCTGGGCTATGTGTTGTTGCCCTGAGAAAAGTAAAGGGAAAGTGAAGTGAACGAAAAAAACAGAACTAACTGACTGAGAGGACGGAGGAGGGAGGACATAAAAATAATAGTGTTGTCTGTGCTGTGTGTTGGACGAGCGCAGGGACAGTCACTGGGACTGGGACGCACATTGTGTGTGTTGTCTATGTGGATGCTTGGCACAGGAGAAAGTGTGTGCAGCAGTGTGAGAAAAAGGTAAAAAAATATAAACAAAAAAGTAAGCATCAAAGCAAGCAACAGCAATAACATCATTCCATTCCTCCCCTTAGTGTTGCTGTTGCTATTTCTTCCCATTCTTGACGTCCACTGCCTGACTGCCTTGATTTTGTAGTTTACGCAGCCTTAACCTGTAAAGGTCAAGAAATATAGTATAAGTGACTGTCTGCTGCTGGCTGCCAGCTCCACCTTCCCCCCCGTCCCCATTCTAATGTAACAAACACCAGTGGAAAAAAACACACGCACCACACACAGTGACTTTAACAGAATAAATTTTATTAGCATCACAAAACAAAGTAAGCACTGTGTAAGCAGAGAGCCAGACATTGTGGCATTCAAAATGCAGAAGACTAAGAGTACTAAGCATAGTAAGCAGCAAAGTCTATTATCCCTCTGGTCAGCAGCAGCAACAGCATCCTCAAGTTCTTCTAATATAAATACACCAACTACTACTACCGTCGCAGATGAAAGTAATAAGGAGTCTGCATCTGTGGCACTAGAAAGAACAGGTGATCAAGCATTTGATTTAAACAGTGAGCTGCCTAGTGAGGCCTTAGCTGAAGCCCCTGTGTCACTTCCAAAGAAACGCAGTTTTGTACTTGTTGACGATGAGTTGCAAGAGAAGTGAAGTAAAGACAAGAAATATGACCAAGAAAAAAGGGCCAGGCTGTTTCAGCCTCATTGGCTTGACAACTTATAAATGGTTGAGATACAATGAAAAAGGGATTGACGTATTGCAAAGTGTGCGAAAAGTATCCCACTATTGCAACACCAGCCTTTTCAAAAAAAACAAATGTGTTTGCCACAGGCTCTAACAATTTTAGAATTGAGTCAATACATGCACACAAAAAGTCCAGTCCACATGTGCTATGCCAGAACCAACATATTCTGGAAAGTGGCCAGCGTGCAGTTCATTGTGATATCAGTGAGTCACCACTCTATCAAGCCTTTGCACAGTTGGAAGAGGCCACAAAGGTAAAGACGAGACGCCTGTTTAACACAGTGTACTCCGTTGCAAAAAATCTGTGCCCTTTTTCCGACATGGATTGGGTATGTGAATTGCAAGAGAAAAATGGAATTAAGTGTGGTACAAATTACACCAATGATAAGCGAGCCAGGGACTTTTGCAGAGCTATATCTGCTATTCTATGCAACACACAGATGCAGACTATTAAAAATGCAAAATATGTTACAGTTCTTGCTGACGGCAGCACTGATGTGGCTATAATTGAATGGGAAAGTATCTTCCTCCGTTTTGTAAATCCTAACACAAAATATATATGTACATATCTGATCCAGTCCATACCTTTGGAATCCTCAAATGCTGAAGGTGTCTTTAATGCAATAAGTACTACATTAGATTCTTTACATTTTCCTATCACTGACCTATCGAATGTGAGCAATCGGGGGCCACTTCTGATTTCTGCCAATTTTGATGGGGCAAGTGTAATGCTGGGTGAAAGGGGTGGAACCATCGCAAAGTTACCGGAGCACTGTCTTCACATCATTGCCGTGCACTGTGTTGCCCATAAGCTGGAGCTGGCAGTTCTTGATATGATGAAAACAAACCCTTTCATATCATACCTTGAAAATACTCTAAAGGGCATCTTTAAATTCTACCACTATAGTCCCAAAAAAATGAGGGAGCTTCAAGAAATTGCACAAGTGATAGATAGTGATCTGGCACACTTTAGTGCAATTAAACAGGTGAGATGGCTTGCCAGCAGATCTTGTTCAGTACATGCAGTTCAGGTGAACCTACCTATGGTTGCTCAGCACTTGCAACAAACTGCAGCTGGTGCTGATGGTTCAAAAGCAAAGGTGCTGTTAAGAGAGATACAGTCTGTGCACTTTGTCAAATCTCTTTATGTCCTGCAAGATTTTTTGCCCATTCTTAAAAATCTGTCACTGCAGTGTCAAAGAGATGACTTAATAATTCTTGAAGTATTACATCTCATCGAGATCTGCCTCCTCCGGCTGATGGAACTGAAATCAAAGCCAGGGAAATACATGACAGCTTTCCTAGCTAATTACAAACCTCAGGACAGATGCATGGACTTTGTAATTTCAAAGAAGGGAGTTGAGAAGACTGTTCCCTTCACATTTAGAGGCAACTGCCCTGAAATAAATTTCAGGACAGATAAACAACTGCATACTTTTGTAGATGCAGCAATATCTTACATCGATGTAAGATTTCAAAATTTCTCGGAGGTGCCTCTGAAATGGTTAAGCTGCCTGGATTTCAAGCAATTTGATCTACCAAGAGAACAACTTGCGAAGTTTGGGACCAATGAAGTGGCTAATTTAGCAGCATACTTTAATTTTTTTTACAGAAGAGCAGCAGGAAACTATTACATCAGAATATGCTGCATTTAAGGCTTTGCTGAAATCTGCAGTTGACAAACCCTATCTGCAGGTGTATACAAGATTGCTGAAATAAAAACTGCCCCAGATTGCTCATATGCTAGAGTTAGTGGAAATATTACTGGCAATGAGTGTGCCAACTGCAAAGTGCGAATGAGTGTTCTCCATTCAAAACCTGATAAAGATAAAAATAAGGACACGTCTGGCAGATGACACACTACAGTCACTTTTTCAAATAGCAGTACAGGGTCCCGAACTATGTGACTTCAATCCAGATCCAGCAATAAACCACTGGCTGCTGTCTGGTCCAGGCACTCAACATGTTTATGGGCATGCTATTACTACTGCTGGTTCAACTGAATCTGATGCTTCTGTATCTCATACTGTTATCACTGTTGCTGCTGCTCCATCATCATCCTGTCCTAGCACCACTAGTACACTTGATGTTGGTGACAATTCTGAATCTGAGGAGTTCTGATTATGTTTGCCCTAATTATTTTCTGCCTCATTCTGGCTTATGTGGGACTGGATGGAGTCTCTGGGCACCATGTGACTTGACTCAGACTTCAAATCACACAATCTGTATTAAGAAACATTTAAAGATATTTACATATTTGTTTTTACTGTTTTCTATAGCCTATATCTATGCAGCATTAATAATAGAATGACACACAGCCATTTACTTTGCTGCTACATAATTTTTTATATGTTTTCCTTAAAATATGGCAATCCGACCATCGGACTACCACTTGTGACAGTGGGACTACCATTTTTGGATAGGCCAGTTGTCCTGGACTACCACATATATTTGAAATTTGTCAATCCCTGCTTCTACACCTGTAATGACTTGATCCTGACAACGGTCAGATACCTTAGTATACTTGTGATCTAACAATGCTATAGACACTGGAGAAGGCTCCTCCAGAAACTGTATTGAGACCTCTGAATACATGTGTTCTGTCTGGCAAGATACACTTGGAGACACAGTAGTGACTTTCTGTGTGTACGCATCACATATTGCTGGCATTTCTGTCTGGCAACAGGCATTCACGTGGACATTGGTTGAGAAGATGATGTTTTCAGCTATGTTCTCCTCGATGTTGAGGTAACAATGCATGTCATGGTAGCGTTCTTCCTAGAGAAGCAGTACATAAATATATTTTATATGACATGATTACACATACTTTTCGCAATAATTAGACACATAATCACAGCAGACAAGGGAAAGTACTCATTAAGTCTAGTTCCCCACTGACTGGCCTGTTCAAAACAATTGTTATGTGATCCAAAATATATATATATATATATATATATATATATATATATATATATGTGTGTGTGTGTGTGTGTGTGTGTGTGTGTGTGTGTGAGTGTGTGATTGATATTATACATATATATAAAACCCCTTGTTCCCAGGAGTTACTAGAATCCCACTTAGAATCAGTGGCAGGCAGGGAGAGGCAGCTTGTGAGTTGCCAGTTAAATGGATTTCACACTGTCACACTCTGTTTTCAGTCTCGGCTGAGCTGGAGTGGTGATGTCACCTTAGAATTTTCGCAGCAGCATAAGCCACAATGGAATGTTAGCTGCAGGGGTTAGCAGTAGAATGTTGGGAGTCAGTAGCAGTCTGAGAAGTAGTCTGGTGGAGAGTCTGGAGAGTGAAGAGTGCTGCAGAAGGCAGCTCCTCAGACTTTGCTCTGAAAGAGAGCTACCTCAGGAGATTGGGTTGTGTGTTCTCACCCTAGAGAAGAACACAGAAGACCTGTAGAAGGAAGTAGTAGAGATCATTCCTTGAAGGTTTTCCAGTGCCCTATCCCTGGAGGGATGGGGGGAATTCCAGGATTCACGGGCAATCCCATGGTCCAGCCTTGAGGTGTTGAAGCTGCCTGATATTCGTTGTTCTGTGAGTACCCAAGACTTTCATGAGAAAGAAGCCCTGGGGCACCTGCATTCTGTGGGTGAGTTTTCTCTGACAAAGGGACCAGGTTACCAAGACTGTGTTTCTGTTAAAAGTGTCTGCCTACTATGGGGTCCCGAGGGAGACTAGTCATATACAGAACTTTTAAAACTGTTTCTGTGTAAAAGTATCTGCCTACTGTGGGGTCTGGAGGGAGACTTACCAAGTACAGTACTTTTAGTTCATGTCTGATTTAAAAGCTTCTGCAAAAGTGGGATCTAGAGTAAAGACATAGCCATATACAGAACTTTTAATTTCATGACACCTCCATGGTGTGAGAAGTAGAATGTTAAATATGCAAAACATTTCAAGAGAGCATCTACAAGAGTGTTTCAGAGAAAGGTGTTGTTAACCAGATGAATGGCCGAGTATAAATCTGGAAGCAAAAGATGGGAGACCCCCCATCTGGAGTAACCATGTTTACCTCTCCGGGTTCAATTTGGGCACCTTTGTTTTCTCTCAATGCACTTGGTCAGTGCCTGAAGAAAATACCCAGAAATGGGATTTTGGATTTTCTGTGAGTCAGAGAGTGCTCAGAGGTGGTAGGGAGCCACCAAGAATTCCTCATGAAATATGGGAAAGTGTCCTAGTACTGGCTGGAGTGCCAAATCAAGGGAAAGAAGGGAAGTGTACCAGTTTGTGCTGTGTGTGCCAAGATCCATTCAGAACCTGAGGGTTCTCTGTGTGTGTGCTCTATACCTCAGTAATCTACATTACCAGTGGAAGTAGCTCTGTGGGGGTCCATCTTTACTTTGTTTACTCTCTGTGTCATGTGAATAAAAGCCACACTCTAGAATCCCAATCTGGTTTGGACAGTACAGTTATTGCTTCCAGTGTCTGGATTTACTGGGGTGCCCCTGACCAGAAGTACAAACCTAGCATAATGCTGAGCAAACATTTTCTCCCAGGGAGCCAGGTTGATGGACATGCTAAATGGCCCCCCCAGGTGTGAGCCAGGTAGTTGCCACACTTGGTTTGCCTGTCTGAGGATGGCAGGCTACGAAGTAGAAGTATGGGTTCATAGACATATTTGTAGTGACAACCCCCACCCCTCTCGGTGGCGCCATGTGTGAGAGGAGCAGCCCTGCTAGTTGAACAAGGGGGGGCCAGTGGGGGGAGGTTACATATATATATATATAAAAAAGACAGAGAGAGAGAGAATACGTAAGGGCCAGGACTATGATGAGGATAATATTCTCACTCCTGCAGAGTGAGCTCTGGATACTCATGAGTACCGAATGCATGAGTGACATTATGCAGAACTCAGGATGCAGGAGCGAGAATTTTTTCCATAGCACACAGTATCTGCCCATTATGTGTGCTATTTATACAATGGGAGTGAGATCTTCAGAAGTATACTTATGTTGTACTGTGTCCTTTTCGGTCTTTTATTTTACCATTTGGTAAGTGGGCATGTAGTTTTTAGAGGTGACTTGGGAACACTAGGCAGTTAATTCACTTGTTCAGAGTCACACAGTGTGGAAGTGGAGGTCGTAAGAATCAAACACAGGTCGGTGTGCTGGATGTCACAAGCTGGTTCAAAGCTCAATAGGCTATACTAAGGCCCTGTCCACACTACCCCTCTGTAACGTTACAGAGTGCCCAAACCGTTACTGCAATGGTTTGTGTTTACACCTGTAACGTTACAGAAGGCATTTCATAACCGTTGTTGAAACCACATATGAGATGGTTTCAACAACGGTTATGAAACCGGTTATGCCTCGGTAATGTTACCAGGCGTAGGTGTGGGACATGTGGCACCGGTCCCCTAAGCGCAGCGACGAGGCTGCATTGTGGGATTGGTGCCACGGTAACGTCTCGGCTCCCCGGTGGATTGGCAGGTGCGGGTCCCGTGAACGGACACAGCGGTAGGGGTACACTGCACCACCGGTTGTAACAGTTTCTATCCATCACGGGGTCTGAGCGGTGCAGTGTGGACGGGGCCTAAGAGAGCACTGTTTGTGTGTGTTCTGAGTGTGTGTGTAAGTGTTTCTGAATGGTCTGGCCATGTTACCAACACCATGGCAAACAGGTGAATGTGTTTGGTAATGCTAATTGAGTTAGTTTCAGCAAGCAGTGAGAAACAGAAACTGTGAGGCACTGTCATTTAGAATGAATGGTTTCTTGAAAATGAGAGTAACATAGTAATTGGATGGGAGTTTTACACACACTATCAGAAAGAGATATGTTAATTGAATTACTTGCAAGTAGTAGTGAGAAACGCTTTTTTTTTTTTTTACTTAATCAGTTTATGTTCCCAGTCCATGACTGCGGTACATCTACCCTGATACCCCCAACACAATCCACCGCTCACAGCTTACCTTCCAGCAGTCCCCATGGCTTAGGCCCCACCCCATGGCGGGGCGGCAGGTATCCCTCAACCCACAGGACACACAAATCCGGTGCTGTAGGTTACTGCAAATCATGGGGGCAGCACCTGTGGTGATCAGCTTCATTCTGCAGCACCAGGACCCCTTTTTCCTCCTTCATTACCCTGAGATGAGGCGTGCAATGACGCCACAAGAAGAGAGCACACACGCATCTGCATGCATTCCTGTGAGCGTCTTCCTCATCTCCTCCCCCTTCCGAAGCATCGGTGCACCAGTCCCTAGCCTCAGCTAAGGTCCAGTCATGCACCAAGTGCTGGTGTCGCCCCTCCCCGGAGAAGGAGAGCAGTCCTACGGATGCTCAATCCTTTTCCTCCCCTACCGACCCCAAGCGGCCCAAGCTCATTCCCGAACACAGGTTGCCACCATAGCGTGAGGTAAGGCGTCCAGTGCCTCAGCCCTCAGCTCCACTGGGCCGGCTGTCAGAAACAGATTTGTGAAGAAGTTCAATTTAGAGTGCCGGCTGGAGTGAATGAGTGAGTGGTGACATCAGCAGAGTATGTATATTTGTCCAATAATCTAACTACGGTGATGTCATTGTCAGATATCACACTCAAGTTGAAATAAAGTAGTTTATAACACTGATACTGTTCTTAGCCACATTGTATAAATATAGGATAGTTTATGACTAACAGTTAACAACAGGGCTATTCTTTCCTTGAGTCGGTACTATGACAACTGTTGACCTCGAGAGCACAGCTCGAGAGGTCTCTCAATCATCATAGTACTGATGAGGAGAAAGAATAGCCCTAGTATTAACAGTTAGTCATACACTTTTCTTTATTGTATATAGTGGAACTTCCAAAAAAAACAGACACAGCTTTTCATTTTAACACTCATTAGGGAGGCAGTACAAGTAAAATAATTAGGCGCCTTGAAAACAAAAGGTTGCATCAACAAATACCTCATGTACCCCAACTGTCAGATTTGCTGCTCGAGGACACGCTTGTGTGATGTCTGTTCAGCAGCAGAATGAAAACGTTCTGCTGCACGGCAGACGTCACTAGTGTAGAAGAACAACATTTTGAGAACGATAGATTTCGGTGCTTAACTATGTTCCACTATATATATATATAATATATATATATATATGTGTGTATATATATTTCCATACTTTTTATAGCCTGTATTTTACTTCATTTAAGTCATGGATTCACCAAAATAATGTGTGCTGTGTGGTTCAGTTTCATCTGCAGCCTTTTCACAGCACCACTCGCCTCAATAGAAATTGATTGTGTCAACTGGTTTGGAACATTACTTTCAGTTGAGAATGATCTGTGCAGCGTCCACCATGTTTTGAGGTACCAGACTTACGACAAATGAAAAAAAGGTTGCAAAAAATGAATATAGAAAATAATTCCTCTGTGACAAAAGCTGAATCATGCCATTAAACAGTTGGGATCTGGTGATCTAAACATCCAACGTAAACAGTGTCAGTGGCTCAGTAGGTAGCAACCTTGCATCTGATGCAAGGAAATCAGAAGGCCGTGGGTTCTACCCCCACACCAGGCACTTGGGTTAATATCTCAATACTGACACTTCATTGCAGCATGAGGAGGGTGCTGCCCTTCTGAGGTGCCCTCTTTCGGATGAGTCATTAAACAGAGGTCCCATCTTCCTGTTCTGGTGGTAGCACAGGTGGATGTTAAAGACCATATGGCACTTCTCGAAAAGAGTAGGTAAATTTTCCTGTTTGCATGACCAAATTTCCCCACATTCACTAAAAATATTGCCAACAGCTTAATCTGGTTCAAGGTCAGTTGGCATTTTTCTGTATCCCACTCACCCAGGGTTGTGCCTGAAAGTAATCAAGAATGCATCTACTGCACTTACCCGGTCAACAGAAAAGAAATAAATACTGACTCAGTTCCTTTTACTCTGTCACGATAGTTAAGTGAAGCTGTCAATGTTGCAGTGAGGGTTGAGGTGCTGTGCACAACACTGGCAATCATGGTTCTTGAACGAGGGGGGTTGGCAGGGGAGGGCGAGGATTGAGCATCCAAGGGACTGCTGTCCTCTCCTCAGGTGTGATCAGGAGATCGCTCGGTGCAGAAGGGACCTGGGGTGGAGACCAGAAGTAGCAGTACCACTGTGCTGTAAAAGGGGCTGAGTGGCGGCAAATGTTAGTGACATGGATTGCGCAGATGTCATTGAAGTTCTGCATTACTAGGGGAAACAAGATGAGAAAATCCCCATCCTAGAAGATAGGCAATGTAACCTCTGCCCCATCCTCACCACACTACAAACATGGAGCAGGCTCCTGTGCATACATCTTGCACAGAACAGCACTCTATATTGTAAACAGAGCACACTGTACAGATAGGGCAGTCCGACCACACAGGGGGTTTAAAGACGGTGTGGCCATCCAGTTTCTGCAACTAAGAGGAGAAGGTGTCTCTGGTGGGAGATATGACATGGAGGAGGTTGAGGATGGAAGTGTGTATACAGTGTTGTCAACCACGTGCTGCATGAACATGATGGCGCAGTACATGTTGTCAATATACCTGATCCCCGGACAGCAGTGCTGTTCTGCCATGTGGTATATGGTGAGAAGTGTTCGACGATATCTTTCCGTGTCCTGCAGAAACACACAACAAAAGTTATTAAGTAGTTTAACACTGCATTACTTGCCACTAATGATGATATTAATATATCAGTGTAGCTACCCCAATTATACTTGTCAGTGTAACTGTGTTGGTCCATCAATGCTATACCTGAACGCCATAGCAATGTTCGGGTAGTGAAGCCATGTTGCATTGATACAGTGATATACACAGTACCCATCACAAAGAATGTTGTGTTGCTGAGTGGTTATGGCAAGAACAAACTTAGCTTATCAATCAGGAACAACATGTATACCTATATATATCTCCCTGGTTTGGTGGGTGTGGTTCTTGATTTAGGTGCTATGATGCTATTACAGCACATTTGCTGACACAGCACACATGTTACATGCTTCAGTTACCTTGCAATCAGATGCCACAGTTGTCCCTGTAATGTCTTTCTTTGGATTCTTTTTTCTTGTTTTCTTGGCTGCTTTCTACATTGAACGATGAGAGGTGCAATACATGACACGAGAAGAAGCTTTTTCATGCTATATTGTTTGATAATGATTTCAGTGCAAAATACATTTCTGTTGAAGCATCAACACTATACCCTTGTACACATCTTTGTTGCACAATTGAGGCACTTGTGTTGGTGGGCACTGTTTCTTACCTCTGAATTATGGAATGGTGCAGCAATGTATGCAGTTCAATATGTGCTTACCATGTCATGGTGTTATATTGACACACCAAATCCATAATCAGTATGCATCAACACTGGCGCTTAAGTTACTGGAGTATATTCCAGCCTATTAAGGATGGTAAAGTTGGTCAACAAAGAGAATGGGGACAGGCGGCCACCACCATTGGCTGTCAATGCAGACGCAGCAATACAGACAAGAATGGCATTTGGACAGGCAAAGCAGCACGTTGATGTGTGTCCACTTCTGAGGGCACACATGTAGTTCTGTTGCCAGTCCTCTCTCACTTACTCAGTTACAGTTGAGCAGCCTTAATTTAAGCAGTGTAATAGTGATTTTATTTATGGTTGCAGCTCCATCTGCAGTGTCACACTGTTTAGGTAAGGGTGGGTGGGCACAGGGGCCTACTGCCAAACTGTGATAATAACTGCTTGTTAAACAAAACACGGTGTTGCATCCAGCAGCAAGGCTCACACATCATCATGATAGGGTCAACAGCATTTTAAAATCGGTTCACGCACATCAGTGAATACATACCATCTTGCTGTGTAACGAATAACAACGTTGCACGCATTAAGTAATGTTTTGGTGTACATCCACAATATTACTGAAACACGTTCCAGGTGAAGAACAAAATGGTAGGTTACTCTGAATGCAGTGAATGCACCATGCATCGTTCGGTGGATGTGTGCCGTGCACAATGGAGTCATTGCTATCATGTGTTGCTGGTGATAACCATTGTTGTCATCTTACTTATATTGTTGTGTTTTACTCCTATTATGTGTGTTGTGCAATTACATCATTTAGTACCTTGAAAAGGCAACACATTTCTAAATTGTAACACAACTTTCAAGCTCCTTTCACAGAATTCAGTGTTAACACCAGCATCAGCACAAGAGACACAGAATGTGATGTTACAGTCAAACCATTAGTGTATTCCTTTAGTACTAATTGTACGTGGATGTCATGACCATTATGCTGTGGCAAACATGTTGTACACAGAAGCAATGGAAACCACAGTGATAACACAGAGCTCTGACAACAGGCAAAGCCCTGCACTATCCTTTCATCTTTCACACAAGGGATAACTGGTGCTCTGTAAAGTTAAAAGTGAAGTTTGACTGTTAAAGACTGTTAATTAAGAAACATAACAATGAAAATTAGTACATGATGGTACCTTGACCACAGTGGTCGCAGACAACACTTGCATAAGTGGTTGTTTACTGGACCGAGTGAGTTCCTCAGTGAGCTGTGGAGAAAGTAAGGAGTAGTTAGGTATTGGCAATACTTATAAAAAACGGTTGCCATTCTGCTAATTGGACAAACAGTACAAAGGTGTTCAACAGTCGTGTGCCGCAAACATCATGATGAAATGGTGCTGCCACAATAGACACCCCGCACGGCATGCAGAAAATGAGGTGCATAGTACATAAATGGCTGATCAACAGACCGTGTTGACAGCAACATGACTGGGGATGGCTCTGTCCTTTACAGCAGTATGTGCCATGCCACAAGGTGCATAGAGGTACTCATGGGTGGGCGTAGGAGGCCGCATGTCACACCATGGAGAACTCTGCCGTAAATCTCTACATGTCCTGCACCATGCACAAAGTAGCCCCAGCAGCAGTGAGGCAGTCCCATGCCACACACACAAGCCTATCTCAGGATGTCTGGAATGCCACCCCACAAAGAACAGCCACATCGCCATATCATCCAACAACCCAACCACCCAGCTGGTCAACAGGCCCGCTGACAATTGCAAACCCACCAAGGCCAAATGATCATTGCTGTGCACAACCACCATCGCCACAGCATCCTCTATGGAGACACAGTCACATTACTGCACGTGACCCTCCACACCTCACCACAGACACAGCATGCCATGGATTGCTAGAGAGTGGCCACCCACTACCCACAACTGTCACAACAAGAATGGCGCAGCTGCCTGGCACGACACAACACCACCCCCGAGCCCAAACCCTGGCACACACACCACCTTTTGTTGTCCAGTGGTCCCCACCACCACAAATGCAGCACAGGCACAATCACAGCATCGCCCTTACCCGCGTATCGGTGACACTTCCACAGACAGTTAGGAGCACATCTCTCAACACACCTCATCAGTGCTGGCACTAAAAATGATGCTGGGAGTGAGCCTGTATATATAGGCAGCATGCTACCAACATCAGTAGGACAGCAGTCAGTAGAGGAGGTGTGATGATGGATGTGCTGATGGCCATCCTGAGCCATGTTACCGATACACATGTACGTGGACTGGTAAGTGGTGTTGTCTGTGCCACTGGTGGTGGGGGGACACATCAATGCCAATGTGGGTGACTGGTACCATGGTCAGGACACTGGTTGTTGTTGTGGGTGGTGCACGACTGTGTGGTGGTGGAAGAAGAAACACTGTGACCTGGTGCCACAGTGTGTTTGGAAGAGGAGGCATGCTCTATACTATTACCATTCTGCCACTTTTGGGGTGTGGGTAGTGTGCTTGCTGCCACTGACTGGGACATTCAGTTATGTGTTGGAGGTGTGTGGGTGCCTGTATGCAGCACACAGTTGCCATAGCTGCCACATGGCGGTGGTTGTGGGGCTATGTTGTGTTTATACTGATCTGTCCGACATACGTTGGGTGTGGTTACAACAGCATTACAGGGATGGGCCACAGTTCTTGTGGTATATGCTTGGCCATGCGTGGGTGGAGCAGACATGTGGGGGTAAGTGGGTGAGTTGGGACTGGGGTGGTGATAATCAGTGTGAGTTAATGCACTGCTGGCCACAGGGGCATCGATGTGCAGATGTTGGTGCCTGCAGTGCCATTCATGCAACTGGATCCGCTTTGTAACTTACAAGGTATCCACTCAGGGACCCATGCAGACATCCAATTGGATACCCACATGAGTCACCAACACTGCCCCCGGACACCATGCATATCCATGCGTGATGTGGTGGGGGGCATGCATATAGGTATTGTCCGATGGTTATTACCGGCCACTGTGCACCTGTCTGCAGGAGCCTTGCTACCACGGACGGTATGCATGCCTGTGGTACTTAAGTAGCACCTGTGCATGTATAGGCAGCAATGTCACCATGACACATGACATTTCACTGCTTCCATGCACCTCGATCTGAACAGACAATTTCTTGTTAGGGGTGTCCAACACAACCCAATGACAGACAGTACCTGTACTATTCACCACAACTGTTCCGTGTAACCATCGTCCTTCACTGTACACCATCAAATACTGTTGTACGACACTCACAGAAGCAAAACACGCATTATCTTCATCCTACAAAATTGACACAGATGTGGATTTTGAAAACTGAGTGGACAGGTCATGGCAACACCTGCTATGTGCCTTGTTGTAACCAGTGCCATTCTTGGAAGTGTCAACCTAAAGATGGTGTCATCAGTGCTCCATGACCATGGTTGTAAACTGATGAAAGAAAACATTGATCTATTTACCCTCTTCCGTTCCGTTCTTTTGATCCTGGACGTTGAAGTGACATGGACAGTCTCAGCATGATGGGAAAATATTGTGGGAATGGCATTTGCTGTTAAGTGACTTATTGGCTTTGCAGGTTTCATGTCATCTGGCAGTAGCTGAAACATGAAGTTTGGCTCAAACTTAGAGTCCTCAAAATGAGCTGAGCATAGAAAGTGTTTTGAGACCTTGGTTTGTGATATTTCTCAGACAAATTTCCTGATGTTTCCAACATCTGTCCCACATCTCTGGACCCAGGTCTCACAAAATGATATGTTCTTAGGAAATCGGTGAAGTGACACTCCTTCTGGCATGCGTCCAGAGTGGTTAGAGCACCCATAGGCAAGGCAGTGTGGCATGGTCTCCAAATGACAAAATTCCTGTTTCTCCAGGAGAGAAAAAAAAGGACTGCTAAAAAATGCAGCATAGGGAAACAGCAGTTACTAAGCTTGGTGATGCAGTCAGCTGAGAAGGATACTCAGAACCAATCGGTGTGTAACATTGACTGTGAGGCAGGTCACAACATACAATGTTCATGTGAGCATTAACTATTAGTAAGTTGTAGAAATACTATGGTAACTACAAAATCAAAAACCACTCATCTTAGAAGACGTTGCAGGTGTTCAGAAAGGGTCAACAGGACAGTGGAACAGGGTGGTGGTGGGGTGGTATATATGTTGTGTACCTCGACTTGAAACATGCATTCTGTACAGGAATGTACATGAGAATGATGCACCAATTCCAATATATGTGGATGGGGTCTGAAGTAGCAAAGGAGACTCATGCACAAATTCAGATGTCTGTGGCTAGGTCAGAACGGAAGTAGTAAGGTGAGTGCAGAACTCGCTGTGAGGCACAAAGCAGATGGAGCTGTCAGCAAGGACTGCTATGAAATCTCAAAGTTGGACACACAGCTAGTGCTGTGAATACAGAAAGCAATGATGTCATGACCACAGCTTGGGGGAAAGCACTTCAATGTGTTGGAAATGATGGGAAACGGAACAGTGGTGCTGTAACTGCAGAAATGTGTGGCAACCAGTTCTGACATTGCCCACGTTGCAATGGTGAGGTGAAGGAAACAGCAACAGACATCTGATGCATAGTTTAACATACCTGTGTTCACCACCTAAAAAACGTTATCCATTCTGAGTTCACCATTATTTACATCCAGCGTTGGATGCTGAAGTGCAGAAGGGTGTGGTGACAGATGGTGATGTTGGTGATTCACAGGCACATGCCACAACTGATACCACTGCAGAAATCATGCCCCTAGTTGTGTATTTTTCAGGAAGCATATCACACCACCCAGATAATGTACAGTGCATCAATGCTCCCTTATAGGCAAGGAAGAGAAGAGGTGAAGTCACAAAACATTGACATTGGGGTCATAAACAAACCTTTGACACTGTTAAACATATAGAACCTGGACATTCCTTAATAGGCTCATACACTGAAAACATGACTTTTGAACATATTTGCATGTAAAGTCAATGACAACTGAAAATAAGCAGCTAATCCACCCTCCATGGCTATGATGCCAGTAGTCACACAGTTCAGCACAGCATTCAACACTCGGGGCACATCTCATGCCACTGTATACACATGATGCTATGCTGCACAGCACCCGAAAGACATCTTTCACATGAACAACCACATCTATAGACAAAGTGTACAGCCAGGGCTGGGTATGCACTCAGCGCAGAACATACAGTGGGTTGTCTCTCAAACCAACACTACCCCCCCCATCGTTCATTCACTGCTCACACATCTCAGCAATGGCCTTTAAACCTACAGTACATGTCACTTTTGGACTGCAATGCTAACATTGGACATTTATGAGCAGCAAAAGACAGCAAAGGGTGACAAAATGAAATGTCAGCAGGCTGCAGAAATATGACAGCACACACAGCACAAGCGACAGTCACAGTCCTCAGACGTCTGCATTTCAGGGCCAAAGCTAACACAAAGTTCATAAAGCTGTGATGCTGACAGCCCTAACAGTACAGCTCCATCATTTCAGCAATGCAATCACACTCCATATTAAGAGACAAGGTACGCTTCATTCATGTCACCTTACCAAAGTGTAATTATGACAGACAGAATGTCTGAATTCTGACAGGTGGAATAGGTTGCATACAGTCACATTTATTTCGCAAGAGCGGGATGGGCAGTGTCACATCACCGCGCACGACGCACGACGCAGAGATACTGGAACATAAACAATGCATCAAGTGCTGTGCGAATATGGCATGGTGCAGCTCTCCATTTCACTAAATTACTTTTTTATTTTTCTTCAGATGCAGCAATCGGACCAACGGATCCCGCAGGTATGTGCCTCTGATTTCAAACAATAAAACGATACACCAGACTTATTAATTAGATGGTAGAATTCCTTTAATGTGATAAAGAGTCATTTTTTTTGTTCTGAACTGCAGGCTGGTTAGTATTTAGTGTGCCATAGTTTCATGTTATCTCAGCACTGTAGTAAAAGACTGTACTGTGAAGTGTGCTCACTATCTGGTTAGAGCTCTGAGCTGCACAGTGAGACTCTGTAGTTAATACCCTGCCGCATCTCATTACAAGTGTGACGGGAAAGGGGACCAGAATCATGTATTCTACTGAGTCAGTTATTCTTTTCTGAATATGCATCTACTTCAGGTACAAGATGGCTAACAGCTCACATGATCAAGTAGCATATGACAGCTTATGTCAGCCAGGGTGGAGGGACTGATGTTCTCATGGGAAAGCTAACAGGAAGGCTAGGGAGGAAGCAATAAAGCAATAACCCCAGAGGGGAGTCCTTCCTTGAGATGTTCCCATGTTGGACAAAGGACCCAGCTGCATGTCATAATGTTAGCAAGGGGGTGCTGAAAGGTGAACACACACACACACACCTCAAAGACGGCTGGGACAACACTGAACTATTACTCAAAGTGAGTGAGACCCCTTCCCACATTGAATGAGAAATATATTGAGGGGCTATAAGAAGGCTCTTTCTCTTGGACTTGGAACATCTGAAAATGCCAGAGCCCTGCAGCTAGAAGTCTGGTAAGGAAGACAGCTTAGGGAACAGTGTTTTCTTCAGACAGCAGCAGGTAAAGTGAGAGTAGCTCAGATTTTTCTATTTGCAACCTGTCTTGTGTAACTTCCATTTATTTTAATTTCTAGTAAACTATAATCCTTGTCTGACTGTACATAAATCCTGTTGCAAATACTTGCAGTATTTTAGTAAAGCTTGTTTTATTTAAAAGGTAATTATACTATTTCTGCTGGACTCTGTTTGCAGTCTGTCTCTGACGGGGCGCTCTACCCACAGTTATTGTGTTCATCTTCTTGACCTTGTGCAAAGGAGAAGGTAAAAAACAGGTTCCCTGGGTCCTGTTGGTAAAAACCCATGATGATGGCAGAGAACTTGAAGTCCCTGGTGAGAGATCTGTGTCACAACAAGGCACTGGTGCGCCAGGTCACACTAGGCTCCTGCAGGGACAACATGCTGAGTTGGGGTCTAATTACTGCTCTCTTCCCCCTATTTTAGATCCCACCAGGGCTCTGCCTAAATAGACCCACCACCAGACTGACGAGGGTCAAGAGGACTTACTCCACAGGACTTGCCCTTCCCCTAGCCAGTCGCCGTAGCCCCCCCTCCCCATACCTGGAAGGCCAAAGCAAGGTAGTGTCTCAGACTGAGCATGGTAACGTTTCAGACTGGTGCAGCACTGCACATCCACCCCAGGTCTATCTGTTCTTTAATACTCTCCCCATTTTCTGTCTTTCCCTCCCATAAGGAGCTGTGCCTGGCTCCACTCACTAGTGTGTTAACAGCACTGCTCTTTCTTTGCCTTCTTGAAACCAGCAAAGGCTGGTTGCCTGCTGGAAGCTGTTACCTGCTGTTTCTTGCTTGTCTCTGACTCAACGCCTCATCGAAGTGTGCTTGAAAGCCATTCCCAAGCAACTAATTAGAAATCAGTGTGAACCCTCAAACTGAATTGGAATTCCCACTTACACTGATTTATTTACAACTATTAAGGTGGTTAGTAATCCATTCCTTGCTGACACCATTTTAGGATCACACTACACTGTTTTGAATCTCATCCATCTGCAGTATTGATCAGCCCAATACAGGCTCAGGATTTGTAATAATACCCTTGCTCAGCTTATATCCTGTAAAGCCCTTCACACCGAATCTCTGACCTACCCCCCTCCCAAGTTTTAATTCTTGATGCTTTCATCTGCAGACTGACTCAAGGCTCTGGCTTTATTCTGCTGCCCTCCACTACATACTGCACAATATATTTTTTGACAGTCTTAAATCGCATTTTAATGCTAGTTTAAAGCTTCATTTTGCCAGGTTTAGCTACTTGCTCCCTCAGTACCTGTGAAGCGCCAACTGCTGGGGTCTATAGCCCTGCCTATTTTTTTTGTGGATTACCATTATCACTTTGTTCAACCCCCTTGCCCACTAGACTCACATCCTCCTACAACTACTTGCTCCTTTCTTACCTTCCCTTTTACCTGCCTCACAACCCTGTTCTCTCTTCCTGCTACCCCCACCATGCTTCACCTCACCCTTTTCTCTTCCTGCCTTTTTCTTTTCCTACCTACCCCCGACTCCCTGTACCTCCTCCATCCCAAAACTTCATCTCCTCCCCAGCCTGCCTCCTCCCCATTCCCTCCTCTCACCCCACCCTTGTCAACCCCCCCTCTTATTTTCCTCTCATTCACCCAGGATTGCTTTCATCACCCTCCATCTCCCCTCCATACTGCCTTCCCCTCTTCTCTTCTCTCACCTCACCCTTGCCAATCCTTTCCTTGTCCTCTCATTCACCCAGGACTGTTTTTGTCTCCCCCTACTAAATCTCAAGTCCCTTCTTGGTTGCTCCCACCCTACTTCTCCCACTCATGTAGCCCCAAAAAGCACAAGTACCCCCTCAACCTTCTCTCTTTCTACTCCTCCTGCTTCTCTCTGGTGAGGTTGAACCCAACCCAGGCCCCCCTCCCCCCTCCTGTCATGCCCAAGGGCTTTCGTCTCTTTCACCTGAACGCTGGGAGCCTTCTCCCTAAGATGGATGTTCTCAAAGTCTGGATTACTCAGCACCCTTCAGACATTTTGTGTTTCATTGAAACCTGGCTGTCTGCTAGGATTCCCAACTCTTCCCTCACAATTACAGACTTCAACCTCTACCACCAAGATCGCAGCAAACATGGTGGTGTAGCCCTCTTTGTCCGGTAATCCTCTCGTTTCATCTCCCTCCGTGAATCCTGCCCTACCTCACATAAGCTCATTGTCACCCTCCTATCCCTTCCCTCCTCTATCCCAATCTATATAGCAGTACTCTATGCCCCCCAGAGCAGCCCATGACTCCCTAGTCACTCGTATCTCCTCCATCACCTCCCACACGGCAAATGGAATGCTCTTCCTTCTTGAAGACTTCAACCTGGACCGGGTCTCCCCCTTCTCAAAGTCAACACTACTCAAGATCAAATTATTAAATCTCACCCAACTGGTTTCTGAACCAACTCACCTTAACCCACACTCCCATAACCACTTCCTTGTAGACTGTGTGCTTTCTTCACACCCTCATCGCATCACTGCAGCTGGCATTCTTCCTGATGCCCTCAGTGATCACTGCATAACCTATTGTGTAAGGGCAGTAATTGTTCCCCACTCTTCCCCTAAATACATTTGGTTTTGCCCTCTCTGCACCCTGGACTATGCTGCCCTTCTTCAGGACCTAACTAGTGCCGATTGGTTCCCATTGTTTATAGCCCCTGATGTCGATTCTACCTTCAATCACTTCTCCAACACCCTCACTTGTATCTGGAATATCCATGCCCCTCTAAAAAAAGCCAGAGTAAAATGTCTCTATCACCCCTGGATAACAGTGGACCTTATATTCTTATGCAAATCCTGGGACTGAGCCTGGGCATGGTATACATCCTCCCAATCCCCATCTAACCTGCAATTATACAAATCCTTCAGAAATGCCTGCACTAAGTCTGTCCATTAAGCCAAAGATGATTACTTCAAATCCCACCTACAGTCTAATCTCAACATGCCTACTACCTTCTGGAACATTATCCACTCTCTCATTGACCCACCAGTACATCATGCTGCTCCAATCCTTAAATGGATGGATCATCTGTCTCTGTCCCTTCATCTGTAGCCAAAATTTTCAATAAATTCTTCACCACCTGCACTCTCCATGACCATCCCACTCCTACCTCCTCTGGTCCCCTCCCTCCTCCCTTAGTTGCTGGCTTGAGTTTTCCCCCAGTTTCTCCTTAGGACGTTTACCAGGCTCTAATATCTCTTTTTTTTTGTTTCATATGTTTATTATTGGACAGTTATCCATATACAATTCATAGCCAGCAGCTATAACAAATCCGTATGGTACAGTCATATGCATTTGCCACAACACTTAGACAGTTATATTTCAGACTTCATTCCACATTACTGTTCTTTTTTCATTTATTTTTCAACCCCCTTCAAACCCATTACCCCCTAACAATTAACTATTAACTCAGTCAGTGTCCCTTCTTTCTATCTCATCCCCATCTTACCCAGAGGTCCCTTCTCTCAATTAAATAACCCGCTACCCTCCAGAAGCATTCTTTCCCCCATACTCAGAGCACCCAAATATTCTGCCCAGGTTCTCTCATATCTGTCTTCCATTCCTTTTAAGCTGTATGTCAGCTTGTCCACTGCTAAGACTTTTACCATGAGTTCTTTCCCTTGACCTACTGTAGGTCCCACAGTCATGGTCCATACATTTTGTATTCCTATTCTAGCCACTGTAAGTAGCACCCTTATCCATCTAGGGTAGAGAAACCATTCCCCATTTTCTTCTCCTTCTACCCCCAACAACAATGATTTTTGGGAGATCTCAATAGGCTTTCCTCTCATAGAAGTTATTTCTTTGGATATGTCTTGCCAGTAGGACTTTATCACTGGGCAGCTCCAGTAATAATGTTGGTATGTGCCCCTATTTATTTTGCACTTGCTATAAAATGGTGAGACCCCCAGACAAAAGCTGTGCACCATAGCTGGTGGATAGTATAGCCTCTGAATATATTTGAATTGGTCTTCTTTGTACTTGTTACATACTAGCAGTCCCTGGTGGGATTCTAACATTAGCTACCAGTTAGCCTCACTGATTTCTTCCCCAATATCTCGCTCCCACCATACCTTCGCCTTCTGGGACGGGTCCTGAAAAAAACTTTTCCTGTCCAATCTCACAGCCCTCCCTACTAGTCCCTTCTCACACATATTAGCCCCCATTATCTCTCTTTCCACATCCTCCATCAGTTTCCTTGTTTCCCTAGGCCCACTGAGCTGTTTATAATAGTCCCTTACTTGGAAGTATCTATACATGTGTGAAATGGGCACATTCACCCTCTCTCTCTCTAATATCTCTTAATCCTGCTAAAGCCAGCCCTGACAGACTCCACCCCAAGCTCCTCTACATCTCTGCTTCCATGATAGCCACCCCTCTCACACACCTCGTGAACCTCTCACTCTCAACCAGCATCATCCCACAGGCCTGGAAAGTCACCAAGGTGCCACCACTTCATAAAGGTGGTGACCCTTCCTCTTCTGGCAACTACTGACCCATTTCTCTCCCTCCTACACTCACCAGACAAGAATTCCTTGTCTACTTTAGGGTTTCAGAGTTCCTATCCTCCTCTGGCAATCCCTCCCCTTTCCAATCTGGCTTTAGGAAACAGCACTCAACTATCTCCTCAATGCTGAGAGTCACCGACTCCATCCTCTCGACAATGGACCAGGATCACATAACCACTGCTATTTCTGTAGACCTGACAAAGGCCTTTGATTCCATTTCCCACCCACTTCTGCTACATTAGCTTCAATCTGTCAGGGTGGCATGGTTCAGCTCCTACCTACATGAAAGACAGCAATCTGTCCAGGTAGAAAACTCTCTATCCTCCCATCTTCCTATCCTTGCCAGTATTCTTCAAGGTTTCATCCTCGATCCCATTCTTTTTTCTGTTTTTATAAATGACCTCCCTTTGGTATGCTCTATCTCCCACATTCACATACTGTTATCTCTACTTCGGGACCCTCTACCATTTAAACAATAAGACATGACGGGGCCTTAGTGATACTAGGTTTATCCCACAGTCAGGGGCGTAGTAAGGCACAAGATGAAGGTGAGCACCTTAAGCCCCCTGACCATGGGGTAAACCTAGTACCACCAACATCCCCAGAGATTATATAAAATGGGTCCATAGGTAACTTTTAAAAAATTAACACTCTAAAAGTTTTCAAAGTCACAAAAAACGTAATAAAATGTTGCTAAATAATGTATTATAGATAGAGGGAGCACTCCTGACCAATCAGAGTGCTCCTTTCCTTATTCTGTAAAGAACGTCTCATGCGTAGATGCCCTGGAAATGGCCAGGTTTGGGGGAGCTTTTTTAAATATATATATATATATTATTGATTGCTCTCGATCAATAATATATTAATACGTCCCCTATCGCAACTCATTGCTGAAAACGAGTGGTTTTATTTGCCTTCAGCTTGAGCCAGAACAGCTCAGCTTCGCTTCGCTGTTCTCACTCAGCTGAAAAGTGTGAAACTACTTGTTTTCAGCAACGAGTGGCTCCGGGGAATGTATTAACACATAAAATAGTCCCTTCACAGATGTTTTTCACCTGTCAGTCATCTGTCTTTCTTCACATTCAATACATTGTATGATTGTTTACCATGGATTATACCATGGACATAAGTGAACAGCTAATGAAATGGTCAGACTGGCAGTTTACCACCGGTATAAATCCTCTGATAACCACTGGCTGTTGAGCAAATAATAATGGTACAAATGGTCATCTACATCCTAACCATCTGCAGCCCAGGAATAAATACAATAAAAATAAACAATAAAGCAACCTCTTTAAAAGTTGTATTTTATTACAGTAAAAAAATGAACCTTGGTACAATCGCAATAAGCAACTCAGAGGATGTGGGTTATTGGGGGATTTACCACTGCTGGTGAGGATTTACCCACTCGGCTGCGCCTTGTGGGCAAATCACTCCAGCCGTGGTAAATCTCCCGATGACCCACATCCCCCTCGTGCCTTATTGCTTAAATATAAGAATTCCAAGTTCTACATTATTGCAATAGTAGAATGCCCCCCAACACACACATGGAACGGTAGCATGGAATACATGAATTCAAAATTCTTCAGAGTTCCACTGGTACACACACACACACACCCCTCAAGTGCAGCCATAGAAACATAGAATTTGATGGCAGATAAGGACCGCTTGGCCCACCCAGTCTGCCCATTTCCCTACCTAATGGATAAGCTGCAGATCCTAATTAGCCAACAGCCTACTTCCTCCTTCCCCCAACCCCTAGAATTGCCTTATGTCTGTCCCATGCATTCTTGAATTCCCCCACTGTTTTTGACTCCACAACCTCCTTAGGAAGGCCGTTCCATGCATCTACAACCCTCTCCGTAACCTTAAATTTTATCTGTTGCCAGGTAAGGAGCAGGGAGTTCTCTGGCAAATTGGTAAGGAAAGGAGGGGGATTTTTCATGGTTATCAAAGAAACACCAGCAATGGAAACTCTGAATAGTACCTGATTTTTTAAAATGTGTGTTATGTGTGTAAGAAGGGGCTCTTGAGTGAAAATAAAATTAAATAATTTACTTACTTTATTTAATTTAATGAACTTTTACTTTTAGGGCCCAGATAATATTTTTTTTATATGAGTAAATGTTGCAGTTATGTTTGTGATATAGATTAGGAAGTAAGTGGCTTATGAATTCTGTGAGTTGCCCTAGTTGGCAGTGGCTTGTTTTTAGCCATTGGTGGTGCTCTCTTACTACATAGAAACATAGAAGTTGATGGCAGAAGGAAACCACTAGGTCCATCTAGTCTGCCCATTTGTTTTAGACCTATTTTGGCGCTCTAGTTACCCTTTGTAGTAAGAGTTCCCTTGTGTCTGTCCCAGGCACTCTTGAATCCCCCCACAGTGTTGACCCTCATAACCTCTTGGGGTAGGCTGTTCCAGGCATCCGCTACTCTTTACTGTGAAGAAAAGCTTCCTGGTGTTGGTACAGAACCTCCCTTCTTGCAGCCTGAAGTCATGTCCCCTAGTCCTAGAGCCCTTCTTGAAGTGAAAAAGTTCCTGTGGCTATACCTTGTTAATGCCTTTTATGTACTTGAATGTTTCAATCATGTCCCCTCTCTCTCTTCTCTACTCCAGGGAGTATATATTCAGTTCCCTAAGTCTTTCCTTGTAAGACATGAACTGCAGACCCTGAATAATTTTTGTCACCTTTCTCTGTACTGTTTCCACCCGGTCAATGTCCTTCCTGAGGTGAGGCCTCCAGAACTGGACTCCATATTCCAGGTGTGGCCTGACTAGTGATATATACAGTGGTAGTACCACCTCTACTGCCATGGCTAGAACCAAGTCTTAGCCAATCAGGACACAGGGATTTCCTTGCCCATTTTATATTGATGTACAAGCCCCCCTCCAACACGACTTCAACAAAGTTCAAAACTGGTTTCAGGCCAACCATCTAAAGTTAAACACTAGGAAAACAGTTACAGTGACCTTTGGCTCCAGGCAGGAGCTGGTCAGACTCCATCCCCCGAGTTCTTCACTCAGGACGGTTCCCCCTTCAAAGAGGTCCCCACCATCAAATACCTAGCGAACTGGCTGGATAACCATCTCGATTTCTCCACCCACATAGATGCCATCTGTTCCAAACTCTGATCCAAACTTAGCATTCTCTCTCATCACAAAGACAGTCTCCCTCTCTATAACCATTGCAAGCTGGTCACAAAAATGATATTTCCAGTTATTGACTACGCTGACGTGGTCTAGGGCACTGCCCCCACAACATCCCTTTCAAGATCTAACACTCTCCTAAACTCATTCTGTCACTTTCCCCTTACTTACCACTGTCTTCTCTAATCTTCTCTCTCCCTTACGTCTGTACTCCACAGGAGGGTGGTCCACTGCCTTTGCTTCATTGCCAAATACAGTACTGGTTTGGGACTCTCCCTTCCTACCTCTTCTCCCGCCTTTCACCTGTTATCCCCTCAGCCTACTCTTTATGCTCCAGAGACTCCCACTCTTTCTCCCTTCCCCACCCCCACCCCCATTCAACAGCAGATCAGTCTTCTTTCTCATACTGCATCCCTTTCCTCTGGAATCAGCTCTCCTCAGACTTTCATCAATCCCCGTCGCTCTCTACCATCAAATGCCTTCTCCAACTCCTCCCTGTTAACCAGTGCTCATGCCTCTCCTCCTCTGCCTCCCCTTCACCCCCAGCTCCCTGTCCCTCAATGTTTCCCCCTGACTCAAACTGTTTTATAATGCTACCATAGAAGGTTTTTCCTTGCACAGACTGTTTATCACATATCTTCAAGAGTGTACTGCTACACTCATAATATATTGTTGAACTATTATATTGCTGAACTGCTCTGATTTTTGTACCCCTTGTATGTATTGGAAACGAACTTTGGCTCAGTGTACCTTTCCCAATTACCATAATTTTAAATAAATAAATAAATAAAATGTCCCTAGTTAGTCTCTACTTAAAAAAGCCAGAGCAAGTGCCAAGGGAGGAGGGCGTGTCAGTGTATGCAAAAAAAGTCATAAGAGTTTCTGAGGACAAAATCTGTTCAAGGGGATGGGTGTTGGATCACTAGAACATAGAAACATAGATTTTGACGGCAGATAAGGACCGCTTGGCCCACCCAGTCTGCCCAATTTCCCTACCTAATGGATAAGCTGCAGATCCTAGTTAACCAGCAGCCTACTTCTTCCTACCCCCACCCCCTAGAATTGCCTTATGACTGTCCCATGCATGCTTGAATTCCACCACTGTTTTTGACTCCACAACCTCCTCTGGAAGGCCGCTCCATGCATCCACAACCCTCTCTAGAAAAAAATACTTCCTTAAATTACCTCTGAGCCACCCCTTCAATCTTCAAATTGTGCCCCTTGTTCTTGCACACCTCTTTTGAAAGATGCTACCTCTTGGACTTTGTTGATTTCCTTGAGGTACTGAAAGTTTCTATCATGTCCCCCCTTTCCTCGAGGCTATACATATTCAGCTCCTTAAGTCTCTTTCATATGTCTTCGGTGCAGACCCTGCACCATTTTTAGTTGCCCTCCTCTGGACAGCCTCCATCCTGTCTATGTCTTTGCGGAGATTGGGTCTCCAGAACTGCACGCAGTACTCCAGATGGGGTCTCACCAACTGTCTGTACAGAGGGATAATAACTTCTTGTTTTCTACTGGTGATGCCTCTCCCTATGCATCCCAGTATCCCCCCAGCCCTCCTTGCAGTCCTCTCACATTGCTTGCCCACCTTTAGGTCATCTGATATAACTACCCCAGGTCCCTTTCCATTTTTGTTGTTGTTAGTATCTCACCCCCCATTGTGTACTCTTCCCCTGGGTTTTTGTTTCCCAGGTGCGTTAACTTGCACTTCTTAGCACTGAATCTAAGCTGCCATACATTTGACCATTCCTCTAACCTTGCCAAGTCCCTTCTCGTCCTTTCCACCCCACCTTGTGCATCAACTCTGTTGCAGATCTTTGTGTCATCTGCAAAGAGACATACTTTCCTTCCAGTCCCTCTGCAATGTCGCTTATAAAGACATTGAAGAGGACCGTCCTATTGAACCCTCATGTACCCCACTAGTAACCCCCTTTCTTCAGAGTGACTCCATTTACTATTATTCTCTGTGTCCTATTCTCCAGCCAATTCTTTACCCAGGCTGTCATCTTGGGACCCACTCCCAGGCTGGCTAACTTGTATATTAATCTTTTGTGTGGGACTGTGTCAAATGCCTTGCTAAAGTCTAGGTAGGCCATGTCCACAGCCCCTCCCTGATTTACTACTTTGGTCACCCAGTCAAAGAAATCTATCAGATTTGTCTGGCATGACCTTCCCACTGTGAATCCATGCTGCCTTGGGTCCTGAGCCCCTCTGGCCTCTAGATACTCAACAATTCTTTCCTTCAGAAGTGATTCCATCATTTTCCCTACCACTGAGGTTAAACTAACAGGTCTGTAGTTTTATGCTTCTGCCTTGCTCCCACTTTTGTGAAGGGGAATCACATCTGCCCTTCTCCAGTCCTCGGGTACCACCCCATTCTCCCATGATTTGTTAAAGAGGGTAGTCAGTGGTGTCACTAGTTCTACCCTTAGTTCTTTTAGAATTCTGGGATGAATCCCATCAGGCCCCATTGCTTTGTCCACATTCAGTTTTAAGAGTTCTTTCAGAACCCTTTCTTCTGTAAATGGGCTGGTAACAACTTCTGTATCCACAGTGTTTCTACTGTTTGTTTTAGGTACCTCTCCACTTCCTTTGTAAATACTGAGCAAAAATATTTGTTTAGTATCTCTGCCTTTTCACAGTCACCCTCTGCCCACCCTCCCTCCTCTTTATTAAGCCTCACTAACCCTCCCTTGGTCTTCCTTCGCTCCTGATGTACCTATAAAAGGTTTTGTCCCTTCTTAACTAAGTTGGCTATCTTTTCCTCGGTTTGGGCCTTTGCTGTTCTGACTGCCTTCCCAGCTTCCTTTTGCTTTAACTGATACAGTTCTCTGTCCTGCTCCTTCTGTGATTCCTTGTACTTCCTGAATGCTTTCTTTTTCTCTTGAACCTTCACTGCCACTTCCTTTGAGAACCATAGTGGTTTCTTACATCGCTTTGCTTTGTTTATTTGCTTCACACAAAGGCTCGTTACTTCTGTGATGGCAGTTTTTATTATTCCCCATTGTTCTTCCACCCCTCCTTCCTGCCAATTTGCTAGTGCATTCCTTAGGCACTCACCCATTTTGGCAAAGTCAGCCCTCCTAAAGTCCAGTACTTTTGCCTTTGTATGGCTTGACTCTATTGCTGTGTTTATTGTGAACCATACTGTTCGATGGTCGCTAGTTCCCAGATGGCTACCCACTTCTACATCTGTGATCCTCTCTTCATCTCCATTTGAGAGAACCAGGTCTAAGATTGCTCCCTTTCGAGTGGGCTCCAATAATAGTTGTCTAAGGCATGCCCCCTGTAGGGCATCTAGAATAACCCCACTCTTTGAAGTGGCTGCTGCAACTGCACTCCAGTTAACATCTGGCATATTTAGATCACCCATCAGCAATATCTCCTCTTTTTCTGCCATTCTAAGTATTCTTTCTATCATTTCCTTGTCCATTCCCCGAGAAGGGGGTCTGTATACAACCCCTGTGCGGATTGTGGTGCCATTGCCGGTCTCCAAATTTACCCACAGTGCTTCTTCTCCTCCCTGTTTTCCCTTTTGTTCTGTTGCTTTGATTCCTTCCCTTATGTAAAGAGCTACTCCTTCTCCTGCTCCATATAAAGATAACAGTGGGAAAGATATAGAAAAGGAGTACAGTAGTACTTATACAAGTGTGGAATGGTATTGTGATATAGCATGCTGTCAGCTTCTGTATAACCACCCCTTTGTAGGCCACCAAATCAGTGGGCAGAGAAGGACTAGGAGCTTGAAAGAAGAATTAAAAAGACAGCTAGTCAAAGTAGAACCATATTTATGTTGTCCCCCTGGCTGCACAAGTGTGGGGATAAGAAGAAAGAAATTGAAAATTACAGGCCAGTAAGTCTTAAATAAATATTTAACATGCTACCAGAGACAATAATAAAGCAACAGATAGTTGATTTCCTTAAGCAAAACAGCCTTATAACAGGAATCAACAGGAATTCAAGAGGGGCAGATGAAGTCAAAAAAGAAGAAATTTCTTCATATTTACTATAATTTCCTGTTCTGTTAGCTCCAACATTGTCAATGGGTAATCATAACAACAGGGTATAGTACACCCCTACCAGGAGAAATGGCACAGCCCAAGCTTTAGAATGTTGGGCATATGAGGATTACAAGCAGCAGCAACTCCCCAGTCTCTACTGACCTCACAATGCCATAATAGCTACACATTTTTATATATTATAAGCAATTACCTGTATGCAACATTCCTTACTACTAACAACAACAACATTGGAAAGGGACCTGCGCGTAAACATAACAGATGACCTGAAGGTGGCCAAGCAATCTGAAAAGACGGTGGGGAGGGACAGAGGGATTCTGGGGTGCATAGGGAGAGGCATCACCAATAGAAAACAGGAGGTGGTAATGCCACTGTACAGACAATTGGTTAGGCCACATCTGGAATACTGTGTTCAGTTCTGAAGACTGCATCTCTAGAAGGACATTGACAGAACAGAGGCAGTCCAGAGAAGGGCAATAAAAATGGTGAAAGGATTGCACTAGAAAACAGATGAGGAAAGACTGAAAGACCTTAATATGTATACCCTGGAGGAAAGGAGGGAGAAGGGGCATATGATGGAGACTTTCAAGTACATCAGGTGAATCAACAAGGTCCAGAAGGGCAGCATCTTTCAAAAAAAGAGATGTGCAAGAACAAGGGGTCACAATATGAGGTTAGAGGGGGAGGAGACTCAAGGGAAATGTGAGGAAGTATTTTTTTCATGGAAAGGGTGGTGGATGCATGGAACAGTCTCCCAGCGGAGGTCGTACAGGCTAAAATGACTGGCGAGTTCAAGACTGCATGGGATAGACAGAAGGCAACCCTAGTGGTAGGAAAGAGAAGGTAAGCTGCTGATCATTTAGGATCAGGAGTTAAGTAGGTATGGAAATTTATTTATTTATTTATTTGAATTTTGGTAACCGAGTAGGCCCACTGAGACAATACAGTCCCTTTTTCAAGGGCAACCCAGGACAAGGGCACAACGCAATAATACATGTGTCAAAAATAATAATATACAGCAGATAAAACACAAATAATACACAGCAGAAAGGCAGAATATACACAGTATATACATTTTAGTGCCTCAACACAGTGAACAATGCCAAAAGTATAACCATACAGAGTGTCTTAGAGTATAGCATGAATACAAACATTGTTGTTCAGTTGCCAAAGAACCAAGACTAATGCACATTCACACCCTAAATCAAACAGATCACGTAAGAAGCATTGTTCTTAAGGTGTTCACAGAAGGTACAGAGGTAGTGAATAATTAGCAGAGAAAGAAAGGAAGTAAAGGGCAATCAGCAGAGAGAGAAAGGAAATGGGCAGACTAGGTGGGTCAGGCAGTCCTTATCTGCCATCAAAATCTATGTTACTATGTTAATACCATAAACAAATGCTGCCTTACCTTCCTGGCAGACATCTGAAGAAGAAAATGCTCCCCATTGGACTCAAGGTTTGAACAATTCAGTCCTCTCCTCAGGAAGAACAATCAGGCTCTACACCAGTTGCTCATCTTGAAAACTGAGGCCGATCACACAATAAGGTGTAACTTTCAGGCAACAACTGAATGCAGTGAGACTACCTGCAACAAGGAAAACACCTTAAGAGTTATCAGTAAAGCTGTTTACCTACGGACGCAGACTGATATATAATATATATATATATATATATATATATGTAACATTTATGAATACAGCACAGCAAAAACAAAAAGGGGATGTCCAAAAATATAGAAGGGGATTTTAACAAACAGGACATCCACCCTAGCATACCAGATAAGAGTCTCCTGCAGAAACCAGGCTCCTGGGTTAGCCTCATTGACAATGTTGGAGCTAACAGAAAAGGAAATTACAGTAAGTGTGAAGAAATTTCTTCTTTCTGTAGTGCTCCACATTGTCAATGGGTAATCATAATAACTGGGTTCTAAGAAGCAGTACACAGAAAATACCGGGGGAGGGGGATATTATTCCATATGCCAGAGGCAAGCACTAAGAAATTACTTGCGAACTGCTGTCTATAGCACTCTGCAACCAAAAACTGCATCAGCAGAACTCTGCACATCCAATTTGGATGTTTCATGAATGTGTGGATGGAAAACCACGTAGCTGCCTTGCATAACCCTAAAAAACAATGCCTCACCTGTCTTTGCCCAGGGCATCACCCTAGCCCTCGCGAAGTGAGCCTTGATGAGAGCTGGAGGCCTCTTCTTTCCCGTTGCACTGGCCTGAGCAATGCAGGCCCACACCCTCTTAGCTAGGGTGGCCAGAAAAAGGCCTCTTGACCCTGCTTGTCTGTTCCAAGAGAACAAACAGACTATCTGACTTTCTGAATGAACCCATCCATTTAAGATAGATCCTAATTGTGCGAGATAAAGCCAACATGTGCAACTCCTTCATTTTGGCGTGAGAAGGTTGTGAACAGGAGGAAGAAAGGCCTATTTCCTGGAACTCCTGGAAGTCCATGAGCACTTTAGAGATGAAAAACTGGAACCATTCTGAGTACCACCTGTTTTTGAGCCAAATAAGGTACGGCTCCTTAGGAGGAAAACCTATAAAACAACACATCTAGCGATATGGATGATAGCAGTTTGAAGAACTTCTTGCAGAGAGCATTCAGAACCCAGTTCAGATCCCAAGGAGAAATGGAGATCAGGACACCAGATGACTCCTACTAAACACGTGCCTTTTAGTTCCTAGGTAAAAAAAACAGGGTGCTCTGAGAGCAGAAACCTGGCTTTTCAGCATACTCAGTGCCAACCTCTTGCCACGGCTTCCTGTAGAAAACCAAAATCTGTGGAATAGAGGCTGTTGAAGGCCTAAAATCCTTCCCTTCTGGCCCAAGATAAGAAGAGGTGGCCCCTACCAGAGCATAAGCTATGGACACAGAGGTTTTTCTGGCAGCCATCAAGGTGTCAACTAGTTTCTCAGAGGAACCTAAGGTTGTTTTATTTTTCTTTTTGGTTTTTTTTTAATGGGAGGGCCTCCTCCTCTCAGGAGCCAGGCCATGAGCTGCATCATTCCTGGATTTTGGTGGAGAATGGAACCCTGACAGCAGGTCTAGTTGCACTGGAAGGTGAAAGGGTGCTTGCTGAGCTAGATTCACTAAGTCTGAGAACTACAGTCTTCTCGGCTACTCTTCAGCTAATAAGAGACAGCTTCCTCTAAAGTGTCTTTTATAATTATTTATTATTCCTTTTTTTAAATGACATTCGAAGAAGAGATAGTGAAGGAAGCATACACTCTGCTGAAGGTCCACAGCTGAGGCAGAGCGACTACTGCCTCCTTCTGTGGATGCCGAAAGCGACTGAAGAACCTTTTTGGATCTGAGCACTGTGGTTGGCTGTGAAAAGATCAATCTGAGGTCAATCAAACCAGCTGCACAAGAGTTTGAAAACCTCCAGGTTCGACCTCCAGTCCACGGGGTGAACATTTTTGCTATTTAGCCAGTTCACCTGGAGGTTCAAGTCCCCTGCCAGGCATACTGCTGACAGTTTGGCAGCCTTTTGAAACACCTCCCTGCTTGTGCTGCCTTAATGTTTATGTACACCATGCTTAGCAGCATAGTTTGAAACTGAAGGGGAGCTAGGTGGACCGCCTTCATCTCCTGAACACTGATGTGGAGATACTGTTCCTAGACTGACCAAGTTCTATGAGTGGAAGGTTTGCTCTGTCCTGCTCCCCATTCATGCAAACTGACATCTGTTATGAGAATTAACTCTGGGTAAGTTTCAGCAGAACCGCTCAGATCCTGTACATCCATTCATTAACTCAGGGAGTGATGAAGCTGAGGGGTGAAGGGAAACCTGGCTTGATAACCTTCTGATGAGGGATTCCAAGCCATCATCAAACCCATGTGAATAGGCCACATACAGTATGGAAGCAAGCCCATGGGGTTAAATCTATCACTGCCTGTCATGAGGCCAAGAAACTGCAGCAGACCGAGGGCAGATGGCATGACTGCATCCTGAGTCACTGGGCTTCTGTCAATAAGGTGTCTTTCCAGGAAGACAAGAAAAAACCTTCCCTAGTTCTGTGTTAAAAATTTTACCACCAGGTATTCCAAGGTCTAATATGGCTCGAGACAGCTCTTCTCCCAGTTTACCACCTAGCCATGCGACTCTAGCATCTCTAGAGTCCTGAGCATTGACCTCTTGCCAGGGACAATGTCAGTGCACAAATAAGCAGGTCATTCAATAAGGATAGACATGATGCCCTTCCTGTCAAAACTGAGCCACTGGGACTATCAATACCTTCAAGGAACTCGGTGGGGGGTTGATGCATGGGCAAATAGAAGTGTTCTGTACTGGAAAAGTTGGTCTAGTATCAAGAACATGAGATACTCTAGGTAGGACTGACAGATGGGAATGTGGATGTAGGCATCCATCAGATGTAGTGAGGCTTTAAGAAGACCCCCTGGCTGAGCAGCCCAGATGATTGACCTCAGGAACTCCATCTTGAAAGATTTGTGGTGCACAAACTTGTTCGGGTGATTTGAATCCAGAATAGGCCTGAAAACTCTCCAACTTTTTGGGAACTGTGAAACAGATCCAATAGGACCCCGACCTTGTTCAATTAGCGGGACCCGTATGATGGCCCCGAATGAATGAGGGGATCAGGGTCTCTGACAATGCCTGGCCTTTGTGATGTCCCTGGAAACTGCAGCAGAAGAAAGCATCTCCTAATAAAGTGCCTGACATTGTTCTTGACCCATCTTGAGAAAAATCTCTGTAGTCTTCCACTAAAGAAAAGGAGTCACAGATGGGCCCACATGCCTTCTTGTGAGGCACTAGGCTTTTGGTGCTGTGCCTCCTGCATGGCACCTGGCCAGGGCTCCTTTGATACTGTAACTTTTTTTACCTGAGTAGGCTCCTTTGTCCTCTGGAGCCAAACATCCAAAGGAACGGCCCCCCCAGGACTGTCTGCACTGGCCATTACCGTGACCCCTTTGGGTTATGGTAGACTTGTGCTGTTGTTTTGACACTAGAGATAGCCCTTCTACTGCATATCCTTTAAAATACTAACTAGGTCAGAATCAAACCATAAGCCTCCCTCAAGGGAAGGTTAAACAGCTTAGCTTATGAAGCGTGATCAGTGACCCAATGACTAAGCCACATGGCCCTCATGGCTGATATGTGCAATCCTCCAGTGTATAACCACCTAGAAAGATGGAGGCCATGGCCATCAATTGCAAAATGCTTGCACCTTCAGAGTCAGGCAGAACAAATCTGGCCAGAGTATTGACCAATATGTTATAAGGCTCTGGCAACAATAAAAGCAGCATAAGACATACAATATTTGTGCTAATAGAGGCAAAACACCTCCTGCATGTGGAGTCCACCTGCATTGCATGAGAATCTGCTAGGGCCAGAAAGCCTTTGATAGGCAGGATGATGTTTTTACTGAAATCCAAATGACCTTGTCTTTCAGCGGGGGAGATTCCCATCCCCGGATTCTGCGAGATCCTTCTCTTAAAAAGTGGAAGATCCATGACTTTGGAGGGAAGATACGTTTTATGATCCATGCGTACCCATTGTTGCTCAATAATCTGGTCACACAAAGGCCTGGTGGCACTGAGGGGGTGAGGCGCTGGATGCCACACCTCGTGCCACGCTGGCGACCCAGGTTTGGACACGAGCCTGGGGTGTCAGGGGTTGGCAGGTAGGGATAGGACTGAGCATCTGGAAGACTGCTTTCCTATCCCAGGGTGGGATCCAGGGTGTCACTGCTCTGCAGCGGCCCCTGGTGATGACCGGATGCACTGCTAGAGATTGTGCAGCAAGTATGGAGTTCGGCAGGCATAGGTGTGTAATGTGCCCAACGTCATTGCATGCTTGCACTCCCAGGGTGAAAACACGGAAAATGGCAGCACAGACCATGGCAGCTTGATGGCCGCTATTCCATCAACCAACAATGCCTGGAGAGTCGCATGCTTGTATTGGATCCTTGCCTGGTGCGGGGGCAATGGGGGGGGTGCCCCTCTCGAAGGTATAGCTGCATATACCAGCTGGGCATGCAACTCTGGGATTGGTGGTGGAGATGGAGCAGTGGCTGGAAATATAAGGCAGATCAGTGGCTGCATGTGGAAAAAATAGTGATATGATAAAAAAATAATAATTTGGTCACACAGTAATGGAAAGGATGCAGACAGAGTCAGATTGACATCCACGGTCTCCACGGACTGTACCTCCTGAGCTGTAAGGATCTACATGCCTCAGCTATCCAAAAAAGACAAGGACTTATTATCAAATGGAGAGGAAATGGAATCCCTGACTGTAATTTTATTTTTTATTTTTATTTAAACTTTTGTTGACCAGGTGAGTATAATGAGCCAAGGCCCTTTTTCATATACGACCCGGGGATAATGCAACAGCCAAGATGTTACAATTAAATTATAATAGACATACTTTTTACATAAAACAATTTAAACAAAGCATTTACAAGAAAGTTGATCACAGTAAAATGTCTTGAGATGCAGTTTAAAGGAAGCATGACTAACTGCATCAGACAAAGGGCCAGATATTCAAAAGGGTTGCGCCTGCGCAAGTCTGAACTTGCTCCATTCTGCGATATTCAGCAGGAGGCAGCTGCATCACAGATAACATGCTGAGCAACAGCGCAATGCAAATGAATTCATGCTGAACTGGAAGGGGAGGAACCATGCATAAACTGCACAGCCCGATATTCAGCCGGGCTGTGCAGAGTTGTGCAGGCGCAACCCCCAACCTGCGCCTGCACAACTTTGAGCCAAAAAAAAAGGTAGAGGGCCACCACAGGTGAGCTGCTGCTGCATTGCAGGGTGCAACACAGCAGCTGCCACCTGTGGCTGGCCCTCAACCCACTCCTGTGCCCCTGCAGCCTGATCGTGGCAAAAGAGTGTAAAATCCCCCAGCCACCCCCACCAGCCCGATCGCAGGCAGCAATGTGTCTCCTCCCCGAACACAGCCCTGGTGGTCCAGTGGACCGATAATCCATCGCGGATGTAATACATAAGCACTTCCAACATAGCCCTGGTGGTCCAGTGACCTACAATCCGATCACGGGATGTAATACATAGCACCCCCGAACATAGCCCTGGTGGTCCAGTGGACTACAACTTTATCATGGACGTAACACATAAGCACCCCTAACATAGCCCTGGTGGTCCAGTGGCACTACAATCCCGATCGCGGGATGTAATACATAAGCACCCCGAACATAGCCCTGGTGGTCCAGTGGACCTACAATCCCAATCGCGATGTGATGCTACATAAGCACCCCCGAACATAGCCCTGTGGTCCACCCACCTACCCACGAGCCCCACCACCCCGCCCCCGCAGCCAGTGGGCGGCAGCATCCCACTCACTGCCGACTGACTGTTCAGAAGCTGCACGCCCATTGGTGCAGAGCAAGAGCTAATGGGCGGCAGCCCACACCGTATAAGACAGTCCAGTTTTGTGAATGAATGTATGCTGCCGAGGGGGAGGGGTGGTGGGGCTTGTGGTGGGTGGGATGGGGGGACACTAGGCACCAGGGCTGTGTTCGGGGTGGGGTTTGTTTAATTATTACATCCCATTATCGACCGTAGGTCCACTGACCACCAGGGCTATGTTCGGGGTGCTTATGTATTACATCCCGTGATCGGGATTGTAGGTCCACTGACCACCAGGGCTATGTTCGGGAGACATACTGCCGCCCGCGATCGGGCTGGTGGGGGATTTAAGCTATGCCCACGATCGGGCCAGTGGGGGTGGGGGATTTTTCCAGTCTTCGCCCGCGATCGAAGCTGCAGGGAGCATCGGTCCCCGATGAGCGCTGCTGCGGCGCCAGGTGCAAGTCCTCAGGATCGGCGCACCTGCATGCTAATGGCATGCAAATGGGGCATAATCAGATGCAAATGGCCCCTGCACCTTTGCATGAATTATGGCCCCATTTGCATGTCACCTTTTGAATATCGATTTTGGCGATGGCGCTATGATACTTGTGCCACCGCAAGTTGAATGCTCCACTCTGTCCACTTCGCGTGGCGCAAGTTCCACTGCGCCATGCACAGTGGCTGTGGCCGGGGGGGTGATATTCAAAGGAGTTGCTCAATGGCGCAACTCCTTTGAATATCACTCTGGCCACATCCCTGCGCAACTATTTTGTGCAGCGCAAGGGCTTGCTCCACAAAATAGTGCAGTTTGAATATCTGGCCCAAAGAGTTCTGTAAAGAATTCCAAATTCTTGCAGCACACACAGTAAGGGTTTGCAGTCTTAACTCTAGGAACAACTAAGGAAAAACTATTACTTGATCTCAAAGTTCTAACATTCTTTTTTAATTCAAACAGGGGAAAAAAGGGGTGATTCAGCCCCCTGTCATAAAACCTTATCAGTTAAGGGTCATTCTCTGCTATTTGGAGGCCATTTAATGTCCACAATTCAGCATTTAATTGTTAAATACATATTAAGTATTTTGAAATACGGAATGCATTTTCTGGTGGTGACTTAACTGAATAAATATGTATTATAAAATCAAAGACATGTGTTGAGTGGTTTTTTTTTTAATAATAAAAACTTAAAAGAAATTGTGTTTTTCTTGTGTGTTTAGTGTGACATTTTTGCCACGTAATATTAAAAGGTCTGTAGTTCAGGAAGTGAAATGGTTTTGCTTTAGTTCAACACACTGTGGTAAACTACACATATGTATAATCCTCCATTAGGCAACATTTTATTGTTCATGTCTGCCATTAAGTTATAAAATAATGAAAAACATCATATTGCAGGTTACAGTGCAAATCAAACTTGTAACCTGTGATGATCAAATACACTACAAAACCTAAAATGCATTAAAAACATTAAAATTGCCATTGTAAAGTTTGCATGAGTACCAAGCACTGAAACATTCTTTTAAAATATTTATAAGTGCTCAGTATTTGTATTTTGTAATACATCTGCAACTTCTGTACAAATGTTTGTCAAAATGTACTGTTCGTTTTTTACCTAAAAAAAAATGCAGGTTGCCACTTGCACACATTTCTCTCCACGTTCCTCACTGCCATGTGACTAGGAACCCACTGAATAAAAGACAGCAGCAGGAAAGATTCCGTGAGGGAATGTGAAGGCAAAACAACAAGGTGGTCCATGGACGACTGCGGCATTGAAGTGCATCACATGCGGTACAAGCTATTGCCTTCAAGCAGCAAAGGTTTAATATTTCTACTTTCTTTTTGCAGTACTGTGCTAAATTGCAGCAAAGTAGGTACTGTGGTATCTGTTGCATCTTTTAAGAACCAAATATTAGTAAACACGCAAGACGTCTGGATCCAGCATCGAATTTAAACAAGCATGGCACTTTGTGGTGGAGATGCGCCAGTGACCGAGACTGACGTTTGCAACAGTCCAACTGTCTCGTTCGGTAGGTTTTGTCTTGAATTTACATGTGTATGTTCAAATTGGAACCTGAGATTAAAATTGCTGAACCAATTAATTATGTGTCCAACCCCACTTCGGATACCAGGTTTAAAGCAAGAGGTTCTAGAAATGTGATTGAGCATCTGAAACTTGTTCTGGGTTTTGTGCTGGTAACACCTGACCATAAGTATTCAAACTGACTAATTGAAAGTATTTAGAAATCACAATGTGGCATTTCCAGTTTGCAAAATAAAAAATAATAGTACTGTTGTAAATGTAAAGTTTCATTTTGTGATCATTTTGTACTGATCAGGTGCAGGAATACTGCTAGTGACCGGAGACCTTGCTTTCGTTCCTTGCCCCAGGCCTGTTCAGTATAGTACTTAAAATGTTCATAGATCTAAGTAATTCCACCCACCCATCCCTGCTGTTTTCAAAATGTTTTGGTGCAAGCATACTGAATTTAATTTTAAATACCCTCTGATGTGTGGTGATTGAATTTGGAACAGGTGACCATGGCTGCACGGTATTTATGACTAGCTAAATTTACATCCTTTCTGTTGGTCCTAGTACCATTCACAGTGAGAATGCTGTTATTGTGTGGGAATTTAAACTTTTATGGTGCTCCAGATAAAAATATATACATTTTGAGCCCTGTCTTTGTGTCTGATTGCTGATTTTGTGGGGTTAGCTTGTGAAGCAGTTTAAGTCGACGACCGCATCTGCACAGTACTGTGGACAGCAGGGGCAGGTATTGAACTTGCAAGTCAAAGTAACCGTCCACTTAAGGTTGTTAGAAATGTAGACCTTGATTGCATTTTTGGATTGCTGTGGTTAGAAAATGCAAGTGCAAGTAAATATCTTCATTATTAATTGTTCCTGCAAGCACTGTAAGACTTGTGAGCCTCCCCACCCCCATGAACAGTACTTGCAGGCAGTGACAGTCATGAAGTGCTGTCTTAAGACTCATTCACGATGCAATGCAGATCTAAAGGTAACATTGCTGAAATTCAGTAGTTGAATGCAAAACTGAATAGTTGTGGGCTCATTCGTAATGGTATTTTTGGTCCGCAAAGTAAATTTACATGCCTGCCTCACAGTATCTAGTTGATGCACTCCGAGCAGCTGCACTGACTGGACATGCTTCCTGACAAACTGTCTTTGTCTCCTTCAATATGTACGTGCCAAATCTTTCTCATGGTATCCTGTTTAGTAATGTGGTCCCCATTTTCTAGTATTACTTGCTGCTACATCAATTTATTTGAGCTCTGACTAAATGTGGAGAAAGAAAAGATTTGATTTTCCTGCCAACCCATTCGTGCGATTCTGTTGACTGCACCGCCCATTACATTTCTAGTGTCTGAGTTACGGTCGAGCAATGAGGACTTAAATTCTATATTAATTGGCATTTCACTCAGTTTCCTAGTCATTGCCTGTGTTTAAATGAACCCTGGCTTTGTTTGGTGTGTGAATTTAAGTTGTGGCCATCAGTAATTAAGTACCCCTTCCAGATGGTGCTCCCATGTTAATATTGACTGGCCTTGCCTTTTTGGGGGAATCCTTAAATTCAAACAAATGGGATGATTTTGTGTGTTGTTTGTTACAGTCTGAACATTTCTGTTCTCATGTCAAATGTCCCAAGTCATGTGTGTAAATTCTGTCTGTCTGCACATTTCTGTCTTGTCCCATTCATGTCAAAATTTGTCAGCAATAGTTTTGATTCTTCATTGAACTGAGCCTTATCCCCTTTGGCATATTTTTGCTCCCTATAATCTCCTGCTTCTTCTTGCCATGCAGCCACTGCATACTAAAACTAATAGTAAAAATATTGCTCTGGGTGTGGTGCATGTTTTGGGGTGGGGGGGGGAGTCAGTCTGTACAGTTTGTAAAATTCCTACAGTTCCCTGGTGGGTGACAGTAGCAAAGCTGACTCCTTTGATCCAGTTTCTGGACTATCAGCACCAACGCCTCACAAGTAAGGTGTTAAGCATCCCCCCTCCCTTCAGGTTTCTTTCCAACATCCCAACATCACTGCCACTGCTAACATGAGTGAAGTCTGGTGGTTGTGCCACAGTAAGCAAGTCCTTCACCTCCAACCACAGATGATGAGTGGCATGGTCCTCTGGGCCATTTAAGTGCCTTGCAGTGGCAAAGGTGAGAGTGCTGAGCCACTTTGTGTATGGTGGTCTCCACAAATGTGTCACAAGTACATTGCTGTTTGGATTGCTGGTTTGTAGTTGTGTGCAGCATTGCATTTGGAGCTGCGCCTGTGTGGTGTTGGTGTGGTGTGTGTGTGTGTGTGTGTGTGTGTGTGTTGTGCATGCATGTGTCGGTGAGTGTGCACACTGTAAGCAGTAAGCAACTATACTGGCAATTTGTTTTTTTCGTTGAATGTCTACATTGTGTATTGTATAACTTTTTAGGCCACTGTTTCAATTTGTGTCCATGCCCAGCAACACAACCAGCACCAGAGCCCAAGAAGATCATCCATAAGGAGTGAATGAAGATGAATCATTAAAGCATCAAGAATGACCCTGAAAGATATCAAGCATGCTGTAAATACAAAATGTATCATGATTCGTGCATGACTTGCTCAGCGAAATATGATGGAAGAACAGAGGGAAAGATCATGTTATGCCATGAAAGGCAGAGAAGAAGAAGAGAGCAACTTAAACTCAATCAAAGTACAACTGATGCCAAGAAACAAAGTCCAAAAACAAGAAGGCAGAAGGAGAAGATGAGGGTGTACTGGCGACTAAAAAAAAAAAAGAACAATGTCAGAAGATGAGCGTGCAGCAACATCAGAGAGAAAGGGACAGGGAGGCAATGCGAAGAAGAGAAGAGAGGGTCAAAAGAAAGAACAAAATGCCACTTATACCGACAAGCTCACCAGAAACACCTGTCAGTAGAAAAGTGCATGTGTCTTTGTGGAAACGGATTTCCCGACTAAGTCCAAAACTACCTGCTAGTCCCAGTAAGTTTGCCTTACTGGTCAAGAAATTAATTGATCATGCCTTGATGCGTAAGCTGGCTGCTTTACAGGATGTTGGAGTTATTACTCTGAACAAGAAGAATAATGTGGATGTGTCTAGTGCAATCGTAGATGTCATTTGTACAAAGCTGCATTCAAAGTCGAAGGTTGTGAAAGTCATTGCTTGATGTGTCGGAGCAATTTTAAAAAAGTACAGTTTTTTGCATACTGGTTCTTGTATACTTCAGAAAAATCGTTTGTATTTCCAGAAAAAAACGAGAAACTGTGATCTTCCCAGAAAGTAGCAGTCACATGCAGTCTCAGACACAGAGAAGACAAACATTCAATCATTCTATCATAGTGGAGAAGTGGCATGGGAATTGCCGATTAAGAGGATGGTCAGAAAGAAGACGTCTACACCAAGGCGTGTCATGGAATGTACTCTGAAGAACATTTATCAACAGTATAGTTCCAGAAATAACCAGAAACTTGGATTCAGTACATTTTGTCGCATGCGTCCTAAACATGTAAAGACCATAACGCATGGACAGTTTGATAGCTGCTTGTGTAAGTACTATGAAAATGTAGAACTGAAACTAAAGACTTTACAACCATATCTCAAGGGGAGTGGCTTTAGTATCAGAGACCGGTATGATGCCACAAGGATGACACTGTGTCCAAAAGGAGATTCAAAACACAAATTAAGCTGTGTTAATAGAGACTGTAGAGATTGTGGAGAACATCTGCTAACTGACAGATTATCCTTGTTACTTCACAACAAAATGTCAGCAGCCATCACTTGGCAGACATGGGAAACTGTGAAGCGTAACGAGAATGGAAAAGAGTTCCAGAGAAAGTCCATAGTCACCAGGATCTGTTCTGTGGAAGAATTCATTTCCAAACTTGAATCAGATATGCATGTAATGTCAAAGCATCTATTTGTAGCTAGCTGGCAGCACCAGCAGTATACACTGATTTCAAGCAATCCACCTGAAGATACCATAGTAATGGTGTTGGATTTTGGCGAGAACTATACTTGTCGATTTCAGAGGGAGGTGCAGTCTGCACACTGGTCACAGGCTCAGGTCACCATACATCCCATTGTATGTACATACCAGTGTCAGAGTTGTGGAGCCATGTCGTGGGCATCCCTCATTTATGTTTCAGATGGCGTGACACATGACAGTCACGCTGTACACCACTTCACGACTTTTGCAGCAAAATTTCTTCACTCAAGAACTAATATCAAAACAATTGTGAAGTTCAGCGATGGATGTGCAGCACAATACAAATCTAAAATCCCTTTTGCCGATGTAAGCTTCTCCATTAAAGAGTTTGGGTTCTCAATTGAAAACCACTACTTTAGCTCATGCCACAGCAAAGGCCCATCTGATGGGGAGACAGCAGTCATAAAAAGTGCTGTAACTCGCGCTGTAATCGGTGGTCAAGTCATTGTCAGTTGTGCCAAAGAATTGTATGCATACTACAGGGAAAATGTCTCTCGTCCTGCAACTGATGGAGACAAATGCTGTCACTTGGAAAGGAAATTCTTTCTTGTGAAAAGTAGAGAAATTGACCGTAATCGCACTAGTCGTGCGGTTAAGTGTCCAGTGCTAGGTACTTGTAAGATCCATGCTGTTAGACCTGTGGAACCTGGAACTGTTGAATGTTGCAAACCCAGCTGTTTTTGCAATGCATGTCAGCAGAGTGTTGGGACGTGTGCCAACACTGACTACATCACCCAGTGGAACTGTTGGAAACTGAGTATGGTACATTCAGTAAAGGAGTCTGAAAATGTGGTGATTGTATAGCCAATACCAGATGACAGTACATCTGTAACATCGCCTGAAGTTGAGAACGGAGGTTTCGAACTGCATATATCAGTTGATGATGCAACAAATGAAAACATTTTCGAAGGAGAGGCCCTTATCTATTATTATGAAAGCCCTGATTCTCAGCATCCATGCAGTGACAACAATGAAGCCCATGATGACAGTCCATCTGAAGTGATCCTTGCAGATCTTTCTGCCTCATACAAATTTCAACCAACTGGACAGCTACAATTTGTTCAACCTTTTCAATTCGAATGACACAGCATTTGATGTAAGTGAGCCAGATCTGGATAACACAGACACCAAACAGGCATTCAACAGTGAAGAACAAGATACATCAATCACTGCCACTGCTAACATGAGTGAAGTCAGTGTGCCCCATGGAAATTCTGGAAATCTGGAACAAGGATGCAAATACATCAAACATGCAAATGACATCCTGGCAGATGACAACAGGAAACTAGACGCCGGAGAAGAAACCCACAGAACACAAGAGGACAACACAGCACAAGAAGTGATCCTTGAACTATCAGATTTGCTCATAGAAGATGATCATTTCAGACAGGAGGAGGTACAGCAACATGAATTGAAAGATGAAGCTCTGGAGCAAGCTGACACCCTTATGCGGGACCATCAAAATACTGATTTGGGAACATGGGATGCCCTGATGTTTCATGACAGATCATACCCAGGTAAGCAGATAGACATTACACTCTAATAACTGCACTGAATACTGTATGTTGTACTTAATGTGCATTTTCTATCCAAATAGGTGTCATAGAGGAGGAAGAAGACAAGGACTGGTATCATGTTAATTTCATGGTTCCTGCTAACAAAAAGGGGACAATATTCAAATGGCCATCTGTACCCGACAAGGGGTGGTATGCAAAACTATTTGTTGTACAAAAAATTGACCCACCAGAGCCTTACAACTCAAGGACCTTTGTATTCTATAGTGTCCGGGCTGCAAAAATGAACGATTTGATGTGACTGTTGAAATAGCTGCGTAAGCTTACAAGAAATGACTATTTTTTCATTGTGTAACATGGAAGTGTGGTTTGAAAATTGCTGTGTTCAGTGGCTCACAAAGCAGCCCCTCAAGGGACCAGTCTGAGGACATGGAGTGGACTCAGGGACCCACGTCTGCCCACCCAGGTGGTGGCAACAGGCATTGTGGACCATTACGAGTTGCTTTTCTGCCTGAGGGAGTTATGCGGACTCACCGGTATTGTCATCAAATGGTTTGAGTCATTTCTTACTAACAGGAGGCAGCGGGTTGTGATGGGTAATTTCTCTTCCGCACCCTACCTCCTTTCTTGTGGAGTCCCTCAGGGTTCGGTATTGGCCCCAATGTTGTTCGCAGTATACATGCTGCCCCTGGGGGGGAGATCATTAGGAGGTATGGTTTGAGTTTTCATTGCTATGCTGATGATACTCAACTATACCTTTCCTTTGCCCCAGGAACATCAAATGCAGTGGATGTGATAAATATCTGTCTGGCTGAGATAAATGACTGGATGTCTTCCAGCTGGCTGCGACTGAACCCTAACAAGACTGAGGTACTAGTAGTGGAGTCGAACAGAGCTCGTGATGGGATGGCCTCTGACTCTGTGACTGGCATTGTGCTAGAAGCTGTGTCATTGATGGCCTCCCCATGGGTGCGAAACCTTGGTGTGATCTTTGACAGGAATCTGTCCATGGAGGCTCATATATCCTCTGTGGTTCGTTCCTGTTTTTTTCATCTGAGAAATATCGCCAGGATTAAGCCCCTTGTTCTGGCTCTGGACCTCCCTACTTTGGTACATGCCTTAATCACTTCTAGGCTTGACTACTGTAATGCCTTCTATCTCGGGGTCTCTGATCCTCTCAGAGATGCAGCTAGTGCAAAATGCTGCTGTCTGCTTTTGACTGGACAAAGTAAGTTCTGTCATATCATCGGTATTGCGAAATTGCACTGGCTGCCTGTCAGGTGGAGTATTGTTCAAGGTGGGTTTTCTCACTTATAAGACCCTACATGGACAGAGCCCTGGTTACCTTTCTGATCTCCTGGTACCGTCCACCTCTGTCCGGGATCTCCGCTCCTCTAATGGTGGCCTCCTCAAAGTTCCAAGAGCGAGGCTGAAATCAGCTGGGGAGCGATCATTTGGAGTTGCCGCTCCAGCTCTTTGGAACTCACTGCCGCTGGAAGTGAGAGAGGCCCCCACTATAGAGGCCTTTAAGAGCCGTCTGAAGACCTTTTTATTTATGCAGGCTTTTGGAGATTGAATTTTATATGTATGTTATTTTAATGAAATGTATACGGTATGACATACTGTACAGTTTTGTGCGGCGCCCAGAGCCTTTGGGATTGGGCGTCTTTTTAAATAAAATTGACATTGACATTACGGGCACCTGAGTCCATCCCATGCACTGCATGGATGCTCAGTCAGGTTAAATGGGCCATAATCAGCCCTTGAGGGGACAGTCAGAGGACATGGGGTGGACTCAGGGACCCACATCTGCCCACCCAGGCGGTGGCAACAGGCATAATGGGCACCTCGGTCATTCCCATGTGCTGCATGGATGCTCAGTCAGGTCAAATGGGCCATAATCGGCACTTGAGGGGACAGTCTGAGAACATGGGGTTGACTCAGGGACCCGCGTCTGCCCACCCAGGTGGTGGCAACAGGCGTTCTGGGCACCTCGGTCCATCCAATGTGCTGCATGGATGCTCAGTCAGGTCAAATGGGCCATTATCGGCCCTCAATGGGACAGTCTGAGGACATAGGGACCCACGTCTGCCCACCCAGGTGATGACAACAGGCGTTACAGGCACCTGGGTCCATCCCATGTGCTGCATGGATGCTCAGTCAGGTCAAATAGGCCATAATCGGCCCTTGATGGGACAGTCTGAGGACATGGGGTGGACTCAGAGACCAACGTCTGCTCACCCAGGCGGTGGCAACAGGCGTTATGGGCACCTGGACCCATCCCATGCACTGCATGGATGCTCAGTCAGGTCAAACAGGCCATAATCGGCCCTCGATGGGACAGTCTGAGGACATAGGGTGGACTTAGGGACCCGCATCTGCCTACACAGGAGGTGGCAACAGGCGTTATAGGTACCTGGGTCCATCCCATGCACTGCATGGATGCTCAGTCAGGTCAAACGGGCCATAATCAGCCCTCGAGGGGACAGTCTGAGGACATGAGGTGGGCTCAGGGATCTGCATCTGCCCACCCAGGTGGTGGCAACAGACATTATGGGCATCTGGGTCCATCTCATGTGCTGCATGGATGCTCCCTCAGGGAGATTACTTGAAATCAGTGTATACTGCTGATGCAGGGGACAGCTGAGGACATGGGGTGGACTCAGGATACCACATCTGCACATAACGATGGTGGCCACAGATGTTTCAGTGACCTGAGTTCATCCCATGCATTAAAATCAATGAAAATTGATTTGTCATCCCACAAAATTGGACATCAAGATAGAATGATTGAATGTTTCTTTCTCAGTTTCTAAAACTGCATCTAAATGCAGATTTCATGTACACTATATCTGGGACTATGGGAGAGAGGATAGAGTACAGACTGCCCTGGCTCAGTTTAAGCTGTGCATCCGCCATATTACCGGGGCATTGAGCTGCCAGCAGATAGCAGGAACCACATGGTGTGCAGTGGGTAACTGCGAGAATGTAGTGGCACACTGGTGTGTCATTTAACCTAGGACAGCACTGCTTCTAACAATATTAGAAACAGAGCATACCATGTTTTCACAAAGTGTGCCTGCTTCATCATTTCCATGGTTTTAGAGTACAGGATCAGCAGTGCTGCCCTAAGATCCTGTCAGACCAGTGTGCCACAACATTCTTGCAGTCACCCACTGCACACCATGTGGTTCCTGTTATCTGATAGCAGCTCAAACACCCGGTAGTGTGGCGGACGTGCAGATTCGACTGAGCCAGTGTTACATCACACTAACCTCTCTCCATAAGTAGACCTCTGTGTTACAAACCTGAACAATGTTGAATGACAGGCATGCCATCAGTTTTGGAAAATGCAGTTTTCTCTTAGAGCATGCATTAGGCTGTTTTCAAATTATGTTTCAACAACTGGTTGCATTTGCTGGGCGTGGACGGGAACTATTTGGTATTAATTTTGTCTTTTGTTTACTGACTGCAATATTTATTTGGACATGATTTTGCTGTTTGTGATGTGATTCAATGCGGTCTGCCTACCCTTACTCAGGGAACACTGTGGACACTACAAATTACACTTTGCATTAACACCCTCTTTGAAAAAATGAGACAATTTGATGATCTCACCTCAATTTTATGAAAATGTTTTTTTTTGGGGGGGGCATAACTTTCCCATTAACAAACAACACGTCACGCAACCAATGTTAGTGGATCAGCACTGTAAATTAACAGTTTGTTCAATAGGATGAAGGGATTCTAAATGTTCATGAGGAGGGAACAGTATGGTTATGAACCCAATAAGGAAATAAGTGACAGTTCCACAACCATGCTGCACACTGATTTAAACATTAAGAGAACAACCCATGTTCTGTGATTCATAAAGTCTGACAGCGTATCATTCTTTAACATTTGGGATGCTTTTCATATCCCAAAGAGACACTCTACATCACAGAATGTAAACACTGAGGGTTTGTGATCACAAAGTGTGCACAGTAGCAGAACAAATTGTGAATATAGAGGATTGGTTTTGGATGTTGTCATATACTGTTCATTGACAAACAGTTAATTTCAGTTCTCTACATTCTTTAAAAAAATCAAACTTAAGGTTTAGACTATCAGTGTAGACTATCAACTATCAGTGACGGTGGGGGAGGAACAAAATCATTTTAGGAAATTGTGCACTGTCCCTACTTCTGTCATATTTTATGTAACAAATGTTTATTTAACATAATTATAATTATTTATTTTTAACAATTGCATGTCACACATATCTTTTTTTATTGAACCCATGCTCAGTTAATACTTTCTTTCTTATTCGGAGCTTAAAAGCAATAACCTTGTCCATGTAACATGCGTGATATTAGATGTCACATGCGGTATGCTTTTAAAGCTTCTTTAATGATTGCAACAATGCTGTTTTACCATGAACTGTAGTTAATAAAGTACCAAGTAATAATTACCACACTGCATACTTTTGGTTTCTTTCTCAGTTCCTAAAACTGCATCTAAATGCAGATTTCATGTACACACTATATCTGGGACTATGGGAGAGAGGATGGAGGAGAGGGGAGACTTGGAGGAGTATTTGGTATTCTGCATCTGGAAGGGTGGAGGGTCGCTGGTGGGCAACGACAGCAATGGGTAGGGTGGTAGGCTGCAACAACTGCGGGTGCACCAATCTTTCTAAAAATTGCCTGGAGTGTGGGAGGATGTTTAGTGTGCAACCACATAGAGAAACTTAGAAAGGAGATTGAGGGTCTGCAGGAGGAACTTAGACAGGCAAAGCAGATTGGGGGTGGGTTTAGCCCAATACTGGAGGGAGGAAGAAGGGGAGATGAGGGAGGGCGATTTAAGCCAACAATGGTGAGGAGAGAGTAAGAAGAAGGGAAGCAGAGACAAAGGGGCCCAGGCCAGGAAGAACGATTGTCGGGGAAACCAGGTCAGGAGACAAAAGACAAATGGAAAGAGGAGATAGGGACTTGTGAGGGGAGGCGAAGAAGTGGCAAAAGTCATGGAGTGGAAAGGAGAGAACAGGTTAGTATGAAGAGAGAGGGAGCGGGGCATTTGTGAAGGGTCTTCAGAAAATAGTTTTGCACTGCTAGAGAGGAAGAAGGTGGAGGAGGGAAATGACGAAATTAGAGGAGTAATTGATAAATGCCTGGACCAAACTGGAGCGGGAGGAAGTTCTGCTGGGAGAATTGCAACAGGGGTAAAAGGGGGAAATAATGTGCAGGAGGAAGAAGAGCAGCTGGAAATGAGAGAGGGAGATGAATGGAAGCAAGCAGGGAGTAAGAAGGGTGGAATCTTAGTGCTGGGGGACTCAATACTAAGAGGAGTCAGGTGGGGTAACAAGGGGGGAGAGGCATAGTCGCATTTGGGTGGAGGCCATGCCAGGAATGACAGTGGAAAGGGTGGGACAATCTGTTCTGAAATATGCTAAAAGGGGTAGGGACAAGCCTCATTTAATTATACATCTTGGGACAAACGACCTGGCTGACAAGACAGCAGATATAGTCCAGAGGAGGTTTGAGGAACTAGCACAATTATGTGAGGGGCAGGAAGATCAGTAACTTTTTTCAGAGATACTCGTGCCAAAGGCAAGCACAAGAAAGCTGAGAATAGAGAATTAATGGATGGCTAAGAACCTGGTGTTGTGCTAAAGGGTATGGGCTGTTGGGGGTGGGGAGGGACCTGGGAGGACAGTAGTCTCTATGCCAAGGACAGACTACACTTGAGTGAGGAGGTAAAGAAAGTGTTGAAACAGAGGATGGAGGAGTACATAGAGGAAGTAGGGAATTTAAACTAGGAGTGGGGGGTGGCAATTGGGGAAGAGATATGCAGAGACCACAGGTTGGGAAACCATATGAGCTTACCCCCATAACAGTGACAAAGGACAAATGGCAAGTACTATTAGTGATGCTAGGAAAGGAGGTCAGGATGGGAGGGGGGAAAAAGGGTGGAAGGTGGTTACCCTTAATGTTAGGAGCCTTGGGAGGAAAACTGCAGAGTTACATGTTCTCATGGCAGAGCGAGAGGTGGACATTGCAGCCATCACAGAAACATGGGCCACCCAATACAATGACTGGGACCTGTCTGTACCAGTGTACACATTATTTCATAGGGACAGGGTGATTGGGAAAGGAGGGGGTTGGCACTATATGTGAAGGAAGGACTGAAGTGTGTAAGGGAGGAAGGGGAGGAGGGTAGTACGGAATCACTTTGGATGCAAATCCAGGATTCTAAGAATAGGATTCTTAGAATGGGGGTGGCGTACAGGCCACCATCTCAGACTGAGGAGTTAGACAGGAACTAGCAGGACAGACTAGGAGGACCATGAGAAGGGTAGTGTGGTGATTGTGGGGGACTTCAACATGCCAGGAGTGGACTGGAGTACCCCAACAACCAGGAACAGAAGGGAGCAGGTACTGCTGGATGCCTTCCAGGACAGCTTCCTGCTGCAAATGGTCAGTGAACCAACCAGGTCAGGGAATACCCTTGACCTTGTGCTGGCAAATGGGGACTTTGTGAGAGAACTTACAGTGGAGGAACTGCTGTCAGGGAGTGACCACCACTCAGTATGGCTCACATTGGATATGGGCAAGGAAGGAGTGGAATCTGGCACAAGAGTGCTGGACTTCAGGAGGGCCAACTTTGGGAGGATGGGGGAAGTGGTAAAAGGGTACCTGGCCAGAATTCAATCTAGTATGGACACTAACCAGAGGTGGGAGCTCATAAAGCTGGGGATAGTGGAGGCAAGCAAAACCTGCAAAGCCCAGAGCAAGAAGGCTAGGGCTAAGAAACTGAGCTGGTTGAGCAAGGGGGTCATGGAAAAGGTAAGGAGAAAAAGAGCTGCCTTTAGGAAGTACAAGAAAACAGGGAGAGGGGAGGACAGGGAGGAGTACTTGACAGAATCGATGGAGGTGACAAGGGCAGTAAGGGGAGCCAAAGCATCTACGGAACTCAGGCTGGCACAAGGCATTAAGAAGGGGGAGAAGGACTTCTTTAAGTACATCAGAGAGAAAAGGAGCTGTAAGGACCACATAGTAAGGATTAGGAAGGAGGGGGGTTGGGTGAAAGCAGGGTGCGATAAGGCAGAAGCACTAAATGAGTACTTCTGCTCAGTATTTACTAAAGAGAAGAGGGGGATGACACCCAAGGTGGGAGAAATGGCAGAAGCAGGGGGGGGGGTGACAGATGGGGAAATCATGGAGGGCAGAGTTAGAGAGGGTTTGAAGGCACTGAGGGTGGACAAGGCGCCAGGCCCAGATGGCATCCACCCCAGGGTACTGAAGGAGCTGGCAGAGGTCCTTGCAGGACCTTTGGCAGACCTATTTAATGCCTCACTACATTTGGGGTGTGTACCTCAGGACTGGAGGATGGTTTATGTGGTGCCCCTTCACAAGAGTGGCCCCAAGGATGAACCGGGAAACTACAGACCAGTGAGCCTCACTTCCATCGTGGGTAAGCTAATGGAGACTATCCTGAAGGAGAGGCTGATGGCCCTCCTAGAGGCCAAAGGACTACAGGACAGCAGACAGCATGGCTTCATACGTGGCAGATCCTGCCAAACCAACCTGGTGGAGTTCTATGACTGGGTAACTAGGCAACTGGACAGGGGCTATGCAGTGGATGTCTTGTATCTGGACTTCAGTAAGGCATTCGACTTGGTGCCACATGGAAGGCTGGGAAGGAAGTTAGTAGGCACAGGGCAGGTGCAAAGCTGGTGAGATGGGTAGGAAACTGGCTTCAGGGAAGGCAACAGAGGGTGGTGGTGGGTGGGGAGCTCTCACACCCAAGGGCAGTGACGAGCGGTGTTCCACAGGGCTCGGTGTTGGGACCAGTGTTGTTTGGGATATTCATTGCAGACATATCATGGGACATCAAGAGCAAGATCAGTTGTTTGCTGATGATACCAAGGTAGGCGGTGGTGGATGACCTAGGGGGATGGCAGGGGTTGCAGGATGATCTGGCAAAGCTTGAAACCTGGTCAGACACCTGGCAACTGGGGTTTAATGCCAAACGTGCAAGGTGCTGCATTTTGGGATGAAGAACCCAAGGAGGCGCACTAGCTGGGGGGAGTGCAGCTAGCCCAGACAGAGGAGGAGAAGGATCTGGGTGTGCTCATTACAGGGTCAATGAACAACTCAGCACAATGTAGGAAGGCAGCTGCAAAGGCCAACAAAATGCTGGGTTGTATTGCAAGGGGTATATCCTCGAGGAGGGAGGAGGTGATTCTGCCACTGTATAGGTCATTAGTTAGGCCACACCTGGAGTACTGCGTGCAGTACTGGCGCCCATATCTGAAGAGGGACATTAAGTTACTGGAGGGGGTGCAGCGCAGGGTGACAAAGATGATCAAGGGGCTGGGGGACTTATCATATGAGAGGAGGTTGAAGGAGTTGAACGTGTACTCACTGGAGGAGAGGAGGGACGGGGTGACAGGATTGAAACCTTTAAATACATGAAAGGAATAAACAGGACAGGTACAGAGGGCTGTTCAAAGTAAGGGAGGGAGGGACACCAGGGGCCATGATATGAGACTGGAGGAGGAAGGTTCAGGAGGGAGATGAGGAGACACTTTTTACAGAGAGGGTGGTGGCTGGGTGGAATGCATTACCTGCAGAAGTGGTATCCAGTAGAACAGTGGACTGCTTCAAAATGGGATGGGACAGGACAAGGGGGAGGGTTAATGAAGGGGAAGGGTAGAAGGGAGGGGCAGCTGCAGAATAAGGGGTGCTAGCTGCACATTCGAGCAGACTTGATAGGCCTCTAGGCCTTTATCTGCTGGCGAATTTCGTATGTTCGTATTATGAGGCAGTACAAGAATACAAAACTTAACATTCGCAAAATGTACTGTTTTTATTGGACAAACTTAAAGTCTTACAAATATGACATTAGAAACAATCAATGAAAAAAACTTTACAAAAACAATATGCTAGTTAACAGTTTTATGGTGAACGCAGATGAAACAAAGATTGATAAATGAAGAAACCGGAGAACACCACGAATGGACATGCACACGCGCGCCAGAGACCTGGTGAGTGCTGTTCCATGCAACATATCTGAAAGACAAAAAATGCCACTATGTTAAAAGTTGTCCAAAATTATCAACAATGGTGAGTACTACAAATATATAATATGAATGTTGAAATTACTAGGTTTTTTTTTTTTTGTTTGCTCTGAATGTCACACTACTGGCCTCCAAATAGCAGAGAATGACCCTTAAACACATTAAACTATATTCAAAACTAAATTTAGGTGGCAACACTCCTAGCATTTCATATAAAGTGCAATGGTGAGTACAATAAGGTAACCATAGCACAAACCTACATATTGCATTAAAGATGGTGTTTAATAAGGATAAATCAGCTTTTGGGACTTGTGAAAATAGAAAGGAATTACAACACAATGTTGATAAAAGAACACTTTTGCCAAGTGCAATCCTGGCAGGTGAGGTCAAACTGTTTTGCAATTTAAATAGTACTCCAATTTTATTATTTACCTGATGGCAAGTTGATTTTATATACATAGAGAAAGACAAATGTGAATCTTGTGAACTCCGTCCATTCCCTTTCCTTTTCTTCCTCTGCAGACAGAAGGGAACATCCTACTCATCTGTGAGCCATTTTTTTTTATTTTAATTTAAGGTCAGGAACTTCTCCAAGATCCCCATAATCCTCATCCTAGCCTTCTAAAAAAGCAGGGTCAGGGTCTGCTTGCACATCTGTTAGTGCAGCCTAAGCTCGCTGTGCCACACCTGGATGTACCTGTGCCCCCCCCCCCAACTTGAGGGGCTCGATTAGGGTTGAGTGTGTCTGCTAGGATGTCCTGCAGAACAACGGGGCACAAGCTCACTCAGGAGCCACAAAAGTGATTTTTCACAATTCTGCTTGCCACTGCCAACTGAAGAATCAGGTGCTCCCCCTCCCCAGGCCAGAGGACTGGCTGGGAGGTACTGAGCAACACAATGAGAACAAAAGGAAACCATGGAGGAGGGCCTCATCACCCATTTGCAGGTCTTACATTGTTTCATGATTGGTGGTCTCCGATAAGCCAAGGTGCCAGAGAGAGAGATATAATTGTGTGCCAAGTAACAATCCATGAGGTAAAAAATAATCATTATTAGCCCTAATGTCTGGATATAGCTTTTCTGGAATAAAAACAAAACTCTCCACTGAGCTGTATGCAGCAATTGGCACACCAAATAGACGTGCATGCTCACTAGCACGTGCACACAGGACATTAGCACGCTTGCGCAGGCATGCATGCACCAACAGGTGTGCAAGCGTAATAGTGCAAAGCAATTAATAGGCTAATGCACTGCACTAACATGCTGTGCGCTGCACAAACATGTACACCATGGGCAGGCGCAAGAACAAAGGCATGAAAACGGCCAGAAGGAGGAGCATGTGCCCAGCCATTAATGCCAGCTGCGCAGATGGGAAAAAACAGAGGGCTGTGGAGAAAAAAAAAACACCAAACCTCAGAGGAACACCAAAACTTCTAATTAACTGAGAAACATAAAAGAAATACAAAAACCTGAAGCTGGGGGGGTAGGGAACCAATGTCAAAGCTGAAGGATCCCTGCAGAGACCCTACACTCCCAGAAATAAATGAAACTGTACCTATCAGTGGCACCTTTTTTTTTTCTTTAAAATTGAGACCATTAAAAACAGCCTAGCAAGGCAGAAATGGTTCCCAATCCACACAGGGAAATGGGAAAAAGGCAGATTATTCAATTTGAAAGCCACAGCTTAACAGGTACGATTTTAATTTAGGGGTGCTCCCTGAAAACAAGCAGCCCCAACCTGCTATGCAGAATAGCAGCCTGAAAGAAGTCTTGAAATCTTGAATCTTGAAAATCTTGAGAGAAGATAAAAGTAGCTCTATCCCCTTCAAATGGCACAGCTGAACTGGGGAGTTGCTGCTGCTGCTTGGAATCCTCATGTGCCCAACATTCTAAAACTTGGGCTGTGCCATATCCCTGGTAGGGGTGCACAACACCCAGTTGTTATGATTACCCATTGACAATGTGGAGCACTACAGAAAACGTGATATATTTTTTTCAATTCAGTCGACATTTTATACCTTGATTTCAGCAGGGCCTTTTATTCAGTGCTACACAAGAGGTTTATACAAACGGTAGGGAAGAAAAAATTACTCACCTTAGTAATTGCTTTTCTTCTCATGGAGTCTTGCTATATTATGACAAATAGCAGTTAGCCACAGCACTTGAACTGCCCCGGAGAGGAAGGAGTTAACTCCAGGCTGACTGGAGTTCCAAGCGCGAGCGCCTTGCTGAAAGCTCTATCTGGCTAGTTTCAAATTGAAACTGTCAGATCTTTACGGAGCCAACACTAGCAAAGTCTGTGTGAAAAAACTCTCACACCAGCCAAAATGGCTACCTACTAGTAGAAATAATAACAACAGAAACAACAACAACAACAACATCACCCCTGACAAGACTATTAGGCCCCTCCCAAAAGACTCAAGTCCAGGAGGGGGCCAAACCCATAAGTAAAACAGAAATACCTAGTTTTCCTAATCCTAAAGAAAAGGAAAAAAGGAAAAAAGAGCTATAATGGCATGACACAGTGCTTGCACCAATTTGCCAACCCCTTACCCAAGTAGAAGTTCTGAGAGGGGCAGGTTGGGAGGGTGGTCATAATATAGCAAGACTCCATGAGAAGAAAAGCAATTACTAAGGTGAGTAATTTTTTCTTCAAACACCATGAAGTCTTGCTATATTATGACAAATAGCAGATTACACAGCAGTACCTCCATGGAGGAGGGCCAGAACCTACTTAGGAAATAGGCTTGAAGCACGGCTGTGCCAAACCGAGCATCTCTCCTGGACTGGACATCCAGGGAGTAATGCTTGGTAAAGGTGCGAACTGTTTTCCAGGTAGCAGCTTGACAGATTTCCAGAATGGGAATATCTCTAGCAGCCACTAGAGATGCAGCTCTACCCCTGGTGGAATGGGCCCTCAGTCCTGAGGGGGGTTCTCTACCTAGTTTTTGGTAGCAAAATTGGATACAAGAGACAATCCACCTGGCAATTGTCCTCTTAGTGGCAGGTTTCCCTTGCCAACCTCGCCATAGGTAAGGAAGAGTTGGAGGGATTTGAACCTGTGACCCTGTGCGTTCAAATAGTAGCTTAAAGCTCTTTAATCGTCCAAACTGTGCAATCTCCTCTCACCCGAGGAAGAATGCTCAGTGAAAAATACTGGAAGGGAGATGGATTGGTTAAGATGGAAATCTGAAACCACTTTAGGTAAAAACTTTCTGTTAGTCCTGAGGACTACCTTATCTCTGTGAAAAGAAATAAAATCCTTTTCCACTGACAGGGCTTGTAACTCACTTATGCGTCTGGCAGAAGTGATGGCCACTAGGAAAACAGTTTTCCAAGTTAGGAACTTAAGGTCTGCTGAAGACAGAGGTTCAAAGGGGGTTGCATTAACTGAGCAATGCAACATTAAGGTCCTCCAGGCAGGCTGGGTCCCAAAGGAGGGAAGCTAGTGTGAAGAACTTTAAAAAACTTGGAAAACACAGGGTGAGAAGAGGGAGGCAGGCTTTCCTGCTGATATAAAAGCAGAGACAGCTGCCAGATGAACCTTTAAGGTAGCTGGCCTGAGGCCTAAGGAATTAAGATGGACCAAGTAGTCCAGCAAAATGGGCAAATCAGCAGATTCTGGGACAATTTGCTTCCCAGAACACCAGATGGAGAACCTCTTCCATTTGGAATTATAAGTGGCCTTAGTGGAAGGCTTCCTAGAGGCCTTTAAAATATCAAGGACACCTTGAGAAAGGTGTATTTCAGCAAATTCTAACTCCTCAAGAGCCAAGCCTTGAGGTGGAGGGATTTGAGGTCTGGATACCAAACTCTCCCTGGGCACAAGTCGTACAGGTTGTGGACCCTGGGAAGGCCCAGGGGAGGGTGGACTGACAGGGACAGAAGCAGTGGGTACCAGGGTTGCCTGGCCCAGTCTGGTGCAATCAGAATCACTTTGCAGGGCTGGGATCTGATTTTTACTAACACCCTGAAGAGAAGGGGGAAGGGGGTAAAGGCATACAGGAACTTCCCTTCCCAATCCAACAAAAAGGCATCCAGGGGGACTGAGCCCATTACTGGAGGCCTGCAACAGAACAGAGGAAGTTGGTGGTTGTCTGGGGCTGCGAAAAGATCTATCTGAGGAGTGCCCCATCTGGCAAAAACTGAACCCCAGCACTAGGGGATTCAAAGACCATTCATGATGACCCTGAGAAATCCTGCTGAGGGCATCCGCTAGGACATTGTCCTTCCCTGGAAGGTGAACTGCTACTAGGGAGGTGTTCAGGGAGTAAGCCAGAGACCACAACTTCATTGCTTCGGTGCACAAGGCTGATGACCAAGTGCCCCCCTGCTTGTTGATGTACCACATTGTTGTGGTATTGTCTGTCCTGACCTGAACTACTTTGTTCTGGACAGATGCTGAGAAAACCTGAAGAGCTAAAAAGACAGCTCTGAGTTCCAACAGGTTGATGTGGAGCAGAGATTCCTGGGGACCACACCCCTGAGTGGAAAGGTCGCCATAGCGCCTCCCCACCCCAGCAAGGAGGCATCCGTGGTGAGGGTGAGGGAATGAGAATGGGAATGAAGGGGACCCCTAGTCTTAGATTGCTCTGATCCTGCCACCACTGAAGAGCTACAATCAGAGTTTGGGTCACTGGGACCAATTTGTAGGGTCCCTCCTTTGGGACCAATAGGCCCTCAAATGAAACTGAATGTCTCTCATCTGGAATCTTGCCCTTGCACTACAGCTGTGGAGGCAGCCATGTGCCCTAGAAGTTGCAGAAAGTGCCTTGCTGGTCGAGAGACCCGCAGGGTGAAAGAGGATGCACGGCAATCAGCTTCTCTACCCTTTCCGAGGGAGAAATGCCCTGGCCAACTTTGTGTCCAATTCCGCACCTATGAAAGTTAGTACCTGAACTGGTTCTAGAACTGACTTTGGTAAATTCAGCAGGAATCCCAGGAAGTGAGAAGCTGCTGGGTGACTTGCAAGTGGGATTTTACCTGATCTGGGGACTGACCCACAATGAGCCAGTCGTCCAGGTAGGGAAACACAGCAACCCCTTGCCTTCTTAAGTGAGCCACTACCACAGCTAGACATTTTGTGAATACCCTTGCAGCAGAGGTAAGACCAAGGGCATTGCTCTGAACTGGTAGTGACCTGAGGGCAGTTCAACCTGAGGTATTTTCGGTGAGAAGGCCTGATCAGGACATGAAAATAGGCATCCTTGAGGTCCAGGGAGGCTAGCCAGTCCCTTGGCCTGAGGGAGGCAAAACATTGCCAGAGTTAACATTTTGAACTTTGGTTTCAAAAGATGCTTGTTCAGGTACCTCAAGTCTAGAATGGGCCGCCATTCTCCTGTCTTTTTTGGGGTAAGGAAGTATCTGGAGTACAGCCCCTTGCCCTGGTGACAAGGAGGAACCCTTTCCACTGCTTTGCAGTCTAGAAGGGAAGAGACCTCTGCTTCCAAAGCAAGGGCCTCTAAAGGGCTTGCAGGTGGAAAATGTCTGGTTCTCATCTTTGGAAACTGTTTGAAGCTGAGAACCAGACCCTGGCTTACTACCTCCAGAACCCATTTGTCCGAAGTTAGGGACACCCAGTTCTGGCTGAAATAAGCCAACCTGCCTCCAACTGGTACAGGAGAATCGGCCCTGGGCATCCCATCAGGGTGCCTGCTTGGCAGTAGCCTTAGGCTGAGGGGTGGGGATGGTTACCTGCGCCTGCCTACCTCTGCTCTCTGAAAAACCCTCTGTGCAAAAGCAGAGGAGGCTTGGGATTGATAAAAAGGCCTGTGTAAAGGCCTGCCCCTACCTCTGGGAGTGTGCCCCTGTGGAGTGGCATGCCGCTCCTTGGCCTGGGCACTTTTGTAGGTAGTTCTGTATTCATCCATCTTTTTCATATAATTTTCCGTTTGCTCTCCAAACAGAGAATTTCCCACCACAGGAAAATCCATAGCCTTTGACTGAGTATCCTGTGACAGATTAGTGCATCTGAGCCATGCCAACCTACGGAAAGCTACAGAAGTGGCCATGACCCTAGAGGAAACATCAACATCTACAGCAGTATGAAATTGAACTTTAGAGGCTTCAATGCCATCAGCAGCCACCTGTTCCAATTCACTAGCCAGCTGGCCATGGGCCTGCTTGGCTAACTGCAACACTGTATCCCATCTAGATTTCTGATATCTAGCCACATAAACCATATAATTTGCCTGCCTGAGTCCCAAAGAAGCTGCCATATACTGTTTTTTCGCCATGGCATCAATCTTCCTGGAATCCTTATCAGGAGGATGTGAGGCCAGGAGGATATTAGCCTTGTCACAGGCTGCAGCTTGTACCACACCTACATGACTACACTGCTCAGTGAGGAAGTCTGTATCAGGGCCTGATAAAGTATACCTTCTATCCATTTTTTTATCTACAGGAGGGACAGAATGAGGATTTTTTAAAATTTTTGTTGTTTGCTTCCTAAATGACTTATGCAAAGGAATAGACAACCTCCTAGACTCTGGGATATCCATCATCTCAACATAATCAGGCTCCTCTTGCTCATCCACAGCCTCTTCCAAGGGAAGCTGGAGGGTTTCTGCAACCTTTTTGTAAAACATAAAATGAGAAGGGGACTCAGACAGCATAGGGGGAGATTCTAATGGTCTGTCTGGAGAAATGTCCGGTTCAATGGGCACATCCAGACCCTCCCAGCCACATACATAATGATCAAAATCTTCCTCCCCCTCCTGTGGTTCATAAAATTCCTCAACATCATACTCTTGAACCACTGGAACCGAACGAACCAACTTTTTGCCAGCTGTTGGTGGTTCGGCCAGTCCCTGAGACAGTGACTGGACAATCTGTATGGCTTTAGCTATCTCTGCAGCAGTTGGAGAGGCAATCTTGCACTCCAGACCTGCTGATTTCTTAGATTTTTTTACTGGGACCGGTTCCTCAGAACCAGCCTTCCTTTGCCAGAAGTCTCGCCTGGTCAGAGGCACTCCCTCTGGTCCAGTGGGAGCTGGACCAGGCTGGCCATCCGGTCAGCTGGACTTTTGGCCTCTCGCCCTGAGCCGCCCAATCTTTCTCCAGGGTGGCTGCAGGGAAATTCTTACACACCTGGCAGTCTGACAGAGGTGGTCAGCCCTCAGACAATAAACATGATAGGGGTCAGCCTTGGCAAAGGCTTCCCACAAACATCACAGTGTTGAAACCCAGTGGGCCTGGTTTTTCTTTGGGTTTCTCAGACATAATGCCAGCCTATCCAAAAACTTGCCCTTTTATGGCAGTGCCAGGCAAGACACCCTTATCGGTTCCAATCGTCACGGGTATTTGAAAAACCCAATTTAAAAGTTAGGTTTTTAGAACTGATAAGAACCGGGAACCGCACTCTAAAAGCCCAAATTATTGTTTAAAATTAGTATTTTTGAAACCGATCGGTTCAAACCGAACCGATAATGAATTTCCACACAGACTTTAAAATCCTGTACTTACGGTTTACCAGATAGAGCTTTGAACCGAAATGCGGTAAAATAATTACTTTTGCGGTTAAATGAACTGAGAAACACTCGTTTGAACCGAGAAATGAACCGAGCTGAAGGAGAGATCTCCGGAGCGACTGTTCAGTGAAGCGGAGTAAAGAATCTGACAGTTTCAATTTGAAACTAGCCAGATAGAGCTTTCAGCAAGGCGCTCGCGCCTGGAACTCCAGTCAGCCTGGAGTTAACTCCTTCCTCTCCGGGGCAGTTCAAGTGCTGTGGCTAACTGCTATTTGTCATAATATAGCAAGACTTCATGGCGTTTGAACGTAGGACTCAGAAAGGCTAACTAGGTTGACTGGAAAGTGGTTGACAGCTAGGACTTGGAGAGTAGTCCTAACTGGAAAGTTTTTTGATGTCAGAGATCACATGCGGGATGCCACACAGGCTTTATCAGTGATACTTGGACAGGGTTACCGGGTACAGTGAGTCTGTTTGCAGACAACATAAAACCCTGCAGGACAGTGGATAACAAAAGAAGAAATTAGCAACATGAAATGGGATGTCAAAAAGCTGGAGCAGTGGTCCAAAAGTTTGCAACTGAAATTCAGTTACAAAACATGTAAAGTGATGCACATTGGTAACCAAAATACGCTGATGGAATATTGCATCAACTGGGTCAAGGCAGAGTACTAAGATAAGGAAAGGGACCTGGAGGTGATAATAAACAAGTATTTGAAGGCCTCTTCCCAGTGCAGCTTGGCATGTGGGGAAACCAAACAGGATGCTGGGATGCATCAGGCAAGATTCAACTAATCGCTGAAGGGAGGTGATATTGTCTCTGTACAGGTTGTTTGTTAAACCACACCTGGAGTGCTGCATGTAATTTTAGCACCTGCATCTGAGGAAGGACAGGGAAAGGTTAGACATTATCCAGCTGAGGGCTATGAAACTGACAGGAGACAGGATCTCAGTCTTCAGTATACCCAAGGATACAGACAAGACTGAAAAGACAGAGATGCTTGATCAGGTGTTATCTGGAAGAACACAGGGACATGCCCTCAAGTTCATAGGTTGTATATTTAAGGGGAATGTTTTAAAACACTTCGAGCATGGTGAACCCATGGAGCAACCTTCCAGCAGATACAGCTGACATGAATACAATATTTCCACCATATGTCTTGGGTGGCAACTTAAAAAAAACTGAAAACTGAAACAATGAATTACGATCCATATGTTTCCTGTACAAATCTGTGCCCTCCCATCATCTTTTTTAATTTTGATGTCTTGAAAATTAATCTCACTTTTACTAGATGCCACTGTAAACCTCAGGTAGGGATTGGTGCTCTCCAAATATGCAACATATCTCTGTAATTCACTCCCCCCCCTTTTGCAAACTATCAGTTTATCATCCAAGACCCTCCTATACAGCTCTAAAAATTAAAAAAATGGATTTCGGTCAGGGTCCTTAACAAATTCATTTTCCCATACCCCCAAGTAAATATTCACATAATTGGGGGCAAAAGATGCATATTTTAGGTTTTTTTTTTTGGTTTTTGGCAATTCTTTTTATCACCTCCAGACCTAGAACTCTCTCGGGCTACTCAGCTAACCCATCGCTTCTACCGCCCGCTGTGATCCTACCTCCTCAAGGGCGTTCCTTTCTCCTCATTGAATCCCCCTGGCACAGGGTCCACGAGGAGATCGAAGGGGCGCAGGCAGAGATCCAGCATTGGGAGTGTGGCTGCGAGCACCGAGAGCCGTCACCTATCTGGGCTGGAGAGGTTTTTCTTCTTTAATCTCTCCCATGGATGTGGGTCGTGCAATGCTGCCCAACTCATTACATGAGTGCTCCCACTCACGTCGGAAAGGCAGCCGCCCAACGTCCTCCCCCCATACGTGATCCCGACGTGTGTAGTAACACTCGGTCTCCAGCGGGTGTCACTATCTGCGTGGGATACGGCCCCCTCCTCCCTCTCAGGAGAGGAGAGCTGTCCACCGGATGCTCAATCCTCTCCTTCTTCTGCCGACCCTCAGCGGCCTGTGCTCACTCCCAAACCTGGGTTGCGAGTGTGGCATGTGGTGTGGCGTCCAGCACCTCAACCCTCAGCGCCACTGGGCCAGCTCAAAAGATGCATCTTTAAGGGGCAACGTTTAGAGTTCCAGCAGCATTTCACAGGCATATAAGGCAACTTAATTTCTTTAGCCCATCTCTCATAATCATATAGGACAGCAGAACAAAGTCAAGCATACAGAGACACCAGAAAACATCAGGGAAATACAGTGTCCACTCTGTCCAGTAATACATAAGAAATTGAATAAAAATGCTCAAGGTCAAATCTGTCATTCATTTGGTTCGTACCTTGGCCGGCCCACAATTTAAACATCCAGAATATGTACTTCCGTAATAAATTTAACAAGTCTCCTCCCCACATGCACTTTTTTCTCTCCATGTCCACTGGTACCTAACTCCTTCAGGCTCCCACACCGCCCCTCTTTCACCTGCCAGACTCACCACTCTCATCACTCTTACAGGCCCCCACTTGTCCAGACCTCCAATCCCTTGTGGCTGACTTGTCCCTGCTGAGGGCTTCTGGCTGTTGTTGTGGATCATCCCCTGTGATCTCCTTCTGTTCCATCTCCTGTTGCTGGCTTGTCCCTGCCAGTGGCTGTGCCATAGCCAAAAGGATGACTGCTGCATTGAGACTGGAGGTGGTGTGCAGGTCAAGTTTGAGAGAAGGTTCTGAGCTTAGGAAGGGTTAGAGAGGCCGTCATCCAGTGCACCGGTGAAGCATTTTACCTGCTTTGTGCCACACCTGCTCTTCTCCCTAACTCACATGCATGCAACTGCAAGCCTGGGCGGGTGTCCGACAGCACATGAGAAGGGGGCCACAAAAGAGGAGTGGTTCTGGGGGATCTCAATGTACCAGACATAGATGGCAATATTCCAGCAGCTAAGAGCACTAGAAGTCAGGTTCTGCTAGATATGTTGCAGGACTGCCTGCTGGTGCAGTTAGTCATGGAACCTATGAGACAGGCTACCATTCTCGATGTGGTACTCACCAACTCGGAAACAGTAGGTGAAGTGAGGGCTGAGGAACCACTGGGGTCCAGTCACCAAAACACCATATGGTTTGAACTGGCCTGGATATTAGCAAATCCTCATCAAAGGAAGTGGCTCTGGATTTCAGATTAGCAAACTTTGACCAGATGAGGGAATAAATCAAGGGTAAGTTGGCTGGAGTGAACAAAATTGGAGTGGAGCCGAAGAGAGGTGGGGAGAAATTAAATGACAGTGCAAAAGGATGAATAAATCACCAATGTGTAATTTCTTCTTGCAATCTGAGTGTCTGCTGTAGGCTGATTGCTGGAGGTATCGGAAGTGACTGTTGGCCCTTTGGGACCTTCTGGGGCATAAGTATGGTGGCCAGAGTAAAGAATAAAAAACTGCTGAAATTATTGCAATAAGAAATTTTTCACTGGTGATTTATTCATCCTTTTCCATGCAGATTTACCCAGCCCACTTCTGCGTAATCTTGGTGGACACATTTACCCGTTGTTTGGGACTGCTGATTGGTTCTCATTTGCTTTGGAAAAATTAGAGGTACCATTCTCGAAGTAACAAACAACACTTGAGAACAGTTACCAAGGGTAATAGGTACACGAGACCAATCTGGTTCTCTAATGTCAGTGAGGGCTCCAAAAAGGTCCTTCACTGACTACAAGGAGAAACGGGGACATAAAAGGAGCAAATACCAGGTAAAGATGAAGGAGGCCACGAAGGCAGTTAGGGACGCAAAAGCAGACTCAGAGCTGCATACTGCGGTGAGGGTCAAGGAAGGGGGGAAGACAGTTCTTCAGATACAGCTGGGGGAAAAAGGAAGACAAATGGGGAAATTGTTAAGCTGACAAAAGGGTGGCAGGGTAGGAGGGAAGGACAAGCAGACGGCAGCCATTCTTAATGACTACTTCTGCTCAGCATTCACAATGGAGATTAGCAGGCTTCTGTCAAAAAGCAGCATAAAGGCTGCTGCAAGGGGGTCCCAGAAATGGGGCAAGTAGTAATTACAGAAGAAAGGGTTAAAAAAGAACTTGCAACCCTGAGAATAGACAAGGCTTCCAGGCCAGTTGGGATACACCAGAGGATGCTTAGGGAATTGCAATTGGAACTGGATGAACTCCTGACAGAGCTATTCAACAGCTCACTACACTCAGGAGTTGTTCTGAGAGACTGAAAGATAGTGGAACTGGTGCCTCTCCACAAGGGAGGAGGCGCGGGGAACCATAAAATTACAAGCCTGAGTTTTACCTCCATTGTAGGTAAACTGATGATGATATTGATCAGAGAGGAGAGGACCTAGTGGACTATCTGTAGAGAAACAGGCTGCAGAACAGAAAACAGCATGGGTTTATGGCAGGGAGGTCTTGGCAGTTCAACCTGACAGTATTCTTTGATCAGATAACAAGGACAGTGGATAAGGGACAAACAGTAGATTTACTCTATTTCGACTTCAGCAATATATTTGACTTGGTGCCATGCAGACGTTTGTTGAAGAAATTAGGGGATATGGGAACAGCAAGTGACCTAATTATATGGATTGGAAGTTGGTTAGGGAGATACAGAAGTTGGTTGTTGACAGTGTAAAATCAGGGTAAGTAAGGTCACGAGTGGGGTACTGAAGGGTCAGTCCTGGGACCAGTCCCTTTTAATAAGTTCATCAGCAGCATAGGAGAAGGAGTATAGGCCAAGATGTGTCTCTTTGCAGGCGACACTAAGCTCTGTGATAGGGCGGACAGTGACGAGGGGGTAAGGGAGTTGCAGAGTGACCTGCAAAGGTTAGTGAGATGGTCCAAGGTCTGGCTGTTGAAATTCAACACCAAAAAGTCAACAAGATCCTGGGAAGAAATATCGGATGGGATGAGTTAAGCTGGCCACTACTTCATAGGAAAGGGACCTGGGGGTCCTCATACGCAGCTCCCTAAACAAACTAGCTAGATTAATAAAGTCTACAGCATGGCAACCAGAGTAGTGGGGTTTGGAGGAAAGAGGTAATACTACCTCTCTATGATCACTGGTGAAACCATCTAGAATACTGTGCCCAGTTCTCAAACCCTTGCCTGAGAAAAGACAGAGAGAGGCTGGAGACAGTGGAGTGTACAGTAACCAAAATGATTCAGCACCAACATGGCAGATCCTATGAGGACTGACTTATGGCAGTGAACATGTACTCGCTGGAAACCAAATGTGAGAGGGATGACACAATAAGGATCTTCAAGTTTCTGAAAGGAATAAATAAGGTAAACTGTGAGGAACTATTTAGCCGGAATGGCAGGTCAAAAACAATGGGACATAGTTGGCCTGCCAGAACAGCAGAAGTGCTTCCATCTGCAGTGCCGACAACCGGGGTGTGGGAGCAGACCTCGGACATTGGATGGTCAACCGGGGGGGGGAGGCTTACCATCGCAGGGACTGCTCACCTTCTCTGGGGAGGGAGGGAACTTGGTACCCGGCATCTACCGATCCCTAGCATTGACAGAGGGGTGCGGCAACTCGGGACCATATTGGGAGCCTGTCGGGGCAGGGACTGGTGGATCTCTACATGTCGGGTTCAAGCCCAGTCATGCACCAAGGTCATTGCTCAACTGGCCCCTCCTCAGACAGGTGGGGAGAAGGGACACACAAGGGAAAAAAACCTTGGCATGAGCCCCATGATGCCCAGATCCTGGCATGTGCTGGGACCTACCCAGTACAGGAGGTAGATCTCCTTCCCTCTGCAGCGTCCGGGAACCAAAAATATGAGCATAACAAAAAACAAGGGGACATGAATGTAAGCTGGTGAAGGGGGAGGTTTAGTAAGGATAAGAGCAAGTTTTGCTTTACAGAGAGAGTGGATCAGCCATGGAACAGCCTACCAGGTAGTGGGTGCAAAAATCATGCATCTAGGGCATAGTAAACCAGGAGCTGAGTATAAAAGGTGAGGGGGGGTGTTAACTGTCACTAAGCAGGAAGGAGACCTTAGGATTATCATATATAATTATCTCAAATTGGTGGGGCATTGTGACAAGGCAGTGGGCAGGGCCACTGGGATGCTGGGATACATAGGAAGAGGTATCATTAGCAGGAGGAGGGAAATGATATTGTTACCACTATATTGGTCGCTGGTGAGACCCCACCTGGAGAACCATGACCAGTTTTGGAAGTTGCATCTCAGAAAGGACACAGACAGGGTGGAGGCAGTCTAGAGGTGGGCAACTAAAATGGTGCAGGGGTTACATCCAAACCCCTACAAGGAAACACAGGGATCTCAGCATGTTCAACCTAGAGGAGAAGAGGGAGAGAGGAGACATGAGGGTGAACAGGGTATAAGATTGGAATCTGTCTTAAATGAGAAGTGCACCAGGACAAGAGGGCATGCAATGAAGCGGGAGGGGAGACGTTTAAGAGGGATGTGAGGAAGTACTATTTGACTGAAAGAGTGCTGGACACCTGAAACAGTCTGCTAGCATGAGGTAGCATGAGCAAAAACAGTTGGGGGAAGCTTCAAACATGCATGGGATAGGCATAAAGGAATATTGGGAAATAGACAGGAGAGGTTGATGGAGACCATGTTGAGTCTGCAGAGGCTGAATAGGCAGGGAAATTTGGGCAAACCGTCCTTGTCTGGTGACAATTTCTAAGTTTCTATGTAAAAACCATTAAGGGGTTCCAGTACTGCTGTGACAGAGTAAAGGGGGGGCAGCAATAAGACAGTGAGTGGAGGTGGGCAAGGATAGGGAAAGGGAAAGGGGAACTTGTTTAACCAGGAGAGGCACACTAAGCCGAAGCTTGATTCCAGGTGCGACCTGGGAGCACAACCCGACGCAGTGGCAGAGCCAGGTTTGGGAGCATTTGGGAGCCATGCAGTCAATCATTGGCTCCACAATGGGCACTAAACATTGAACAAAGATGGTGGTGGGGCACCAGTACTCACATTGGGGCAGCCAGGAGGGGTGACCACCCCCCCAGCCTCCCCTCTAGCTCCGCCACTGAGCACAAGGAAGCTAAGTGACTTGCTCAGGGTCACACAGTATGCAAGTGGAGGCTATGGGATTCAAACCAAGGTCTGCAGCTAAGAGCCTTAAACCACTGCACTATATTGCACAGGATGAAAACCTTGTCTTGACAGTAGGTCACAGGTTAGGGTACGGTAAACTAGGCAGACTGGATTGAACAATGGTCTTTTAATGCCAACATTGTCTATGATTACATCAGTGCAAACTCCAGAATTACCATCCTTACTAATCTGAGCATCAGAAAGCTGACAGATGACACATCACAGTTCACAGTAAATTTTAATTTTTGTTGCTGTTCTCTCTCGAAAAGACTCATTCTTGCTTAAATGTAGGAAATTGTATTTTTTGCTTCAAGGGAGATACATTTTCTTCCTATTCAACATACAGGGAGATGGGGACATTGGTGTGTCATCCGTCCACTCTATACAGATCCTATATAAACTAGAAGGGAAATAATGAGGCATTTCTAGGCCATGCAGTCACCATATGCAAGTCATTCCACACTTTTACCTTTAGAAAGGTGAAACACAGGAAACACCAAAGTCAGGTGATGTCTCCTAGTTTTTATATATTTAGTCAATTTCTATGTTCTGCCTCCAATGGCAGGAAATGCTTTGCGGCATGTAAACAAGTGTAACTGGCATGATGTGCATATACACTATTAGTACAGGTACTTGAAAGCACTTTTGCGGAAAAGCAGTTATCAGCAAATCACGAAATGTTAGTGATGGCACATAACTCTGTCCCCTCTGTAAACCCCACCCACCGACCCACCCACAGTGGGGGCTTACCTTGCTGCCTCCCGTCCATTTACCTGCCAGTTCTGGTCCCGTAACAGCTCCAGTTGTGCTCCTGCTGGTCCCAAGTTCCAGAAATTAAAAGAGGGCCAGTGGAGCAAAGAAAAAAGTAAAGCCACCAGTTTGGCAGTTGTGCTGATCACTGCGCAGCCTGCAGTGGTCGGCTGTCTCTCTCTCTCTCTCACTCCCTTTCTGTGAGCACTGTGGCACTCTATGGCTTAAGTCACTCTGGCTGATCTCTCTCTCTCTCTCTTTCTGTGCCCCAGCCCCCTGAAGATATAGTGGGTAAAGGAGGTCCGGAGGTACTTGAGGGAACAGATAAAATAATAAATAAAAGCAGGGTTTTAAATAATTGATTAGCAGTTTTTTTCTTGAGACTATACTAACTGTACAGAAAGTATTTATATAGATTTTCTAGAAGTGCTGTGTTTGTTAAACACAGTGAGACAAGAGCTATGCATTTTCACAAAGATTTAGCACTTTCATGAGCAAAACGCTAATCAATTTTTAGAGTTAAATAAATCCCTGAAAAGTGCTGTTAAGCACTATGACGTTAAAATGAGTGCAAGTAAAGTTAATGGCAGCCAAGGCTGCCTTATGAATATTAATAAGCTCTTCTATGCTGCCTAAGGTGATAGCGCTACGAAGGTAGCGACGGGCAAAAGCCCTGTTTTAGGCTCACCATGAAGTTTGACAGTAGGGCAGGAGGGCTGCTACAAAGTGCTGGGGAGTTGTTTGTTAAAACAATTCAGTTTGTTTGTAAAAATAATGTAAAAAAATGGGACATTGTGTGAACTGTTTGCCAGCAGCCATCTTAGCCATCTTTGACTCCTTGAACAGCCAATAGGAGTCCAGGAGCCCTAAGGAGCTGCAGAGATGACTTCTGGGAAAAGGGTGGTGTAAGGTTTTGCCGCACAAACAGCCAGCCAATAGGGCATTGAGTGCACCCAATGACTACTAATATTCTAATCGACAGCCTGCATCAGCCAATCATGTTCCCCTGGAAGCCTGTTTTGGCCAATCACAAGCTGCCCTGGGCTCCTGAAACACTGAAGAGAGAAACTATTCAATCAGTTCGGCTGGAGCCGCTCCTAAGAGGGGCCTCCTGCCCCTTGCTCCATGATGGTGGTGTGTGGAGAAATGAAGAAGGCCTGCCTGGGGGTTTGCAAAGCCACTAGTCCAGGAGGTGCTGTGTTTCCTCTCAATGTCTGGAAGGAATTGTTCAGTACCAAGTACTGATTTGCTGACCAGAAGCAAGGAAGTTGCCTGAAAGTTTCTCAGAGGGAGAGGAAGCCTTTCTGTTGTTCTTCAAGTGAAGAAGAAGGTCTGCCTAGGGGGCTTGCACAGCCATCAGCCCAGGAGGTGCATTGTGTGGCCTTTCAATGTCTGAAAGGAGCTGTGTCAGAAATAGTGCTGATTGCTGTCCAGAGTCAAGACAGTTGTCGGAGAGGTTCCCAAGAAAGGAGACCTGTGGTGATCTTCGAGACAAGTAAGAGATCTGCCTGTGGGGCTTTCACAGCTACCAACCCAGTATGTGGTCTGCGTTGATTTGTATTGCCTTCCAACGGCTCGAAGGAGTTTTGCCAGAATGAAGATGTCATTATTGACCGATGTGAAGGACACTGGCTGGGAGTTTTCTGATGGAAAGGGAACTGCCCGGGATGTCTGAGAAGTTCAGAGGCCTACTTGGGTGCCTGCTCAGCCAAATAGCTAAGGGAAGCCTGTCTGATGTTTTTAGTAGATGGAAAGAGAGTTGAGAAGATTAGTTCTTCTGGTCAAGCCTGAGCCTGTAATTTGAGAAGATTCATTCTTGCATTTGAGTCTGCACCTGTACAGTGAGATTTTGTCTTTTGGTCAGGCCTGCACCTGAATGCCACTGCCTGCTAATATTCGATGGGAAGCAGGGGTGTCAGCAGGCATACACACTATACTCAGCAGGGTACAGTAAAAAAAATCAGGCAGGGGCAACAAAAAGAGGAAAGCAAGGACACTGCGAGTCACATTGTGTCTTTGTTGCGCTGAGCCCTTTTGCCTTTGTTGTTCGCTATGGAGCACTGATGCCACCAGCCAAATCCACAAACAATAACAACTTACCAGACAGGCAGAAAAACAAAGGAAGGAGGATTACAGGGAGAAGCTGATTACTTGAACTCAGACATGGAAAATGGGGGGGGGTGGAGGCTATTGTTGGTGTGGCGTGGCAGCACATATTTTGGCTTATGTTTACATGTACATGCCCAGTGCACCTGTTTCAACCCACCCTAGGTCTTGGCTACTTTTGCTATGCTGCTACCCTCGCTATGCTGCTATGAATTTCCTCTTGTGTTACTGCCACCCTGTATATATCTGCGTCCCCTACCTCTTTCTACTATGCCTTCTCTCGGTTTACCTATAACGTTTCGACAGCGCTGGCGCCGACATCCCCTACAGCGACAGCTACAATGCCGACTGTCGGCATTGTAGCCACGGGGATGTCGGCGCTCACAATCGGGGGGCTGTGACCCCCAAACCCCCCTTGTGGGGGGCTCTGCCCCCACACCCCCTGGTCTCTAGGATTCTAACGAGGCAGTCCCGATCGGCACACAGACCACCACAGTGATGGGTGGATTTTGCCTGATTCCAGTCGCAGTGGTGGTCTTTGCCGTTGGGGAGTCACTGCAGTGACAGTACACCCCTCCTCTCCCCATACCTTATCACCCTCCTCATCTCTCTCTCTCTCTTTATACATCTCTCTATCTTTCTCTCTCTCCTTGCTATATCCTACAGTTTCATATTTCCATTTTCCCTGCCTTCCTGCTTCTCTTTCCTTTGTATATTGTATGACGTTAGCTGGTTATATGACATACTCGATCTAAACTTTATCCTTGGCACTTCTGTACTTTAAATTGTATTCTACCCTCACTGCAAACATGTGCACTTACCATATGCTTGTATAATATTCTTACTGTGCTGTGGGACTGAAACTGTGAAAACTGTTATCCGCGCCTCCTGAAATTCCTATGTTGTATATTTTTAGACACTGTATCCTGCCTTGCACCTATGTACCTGTACCTCCCCATGTTGTGACCTCCTGGGTTGTGCCTGTAAATAGTCACTTCCAACTGTTAAACCTGTGCACTCATCATATGCATGTATAATATTCTTAATGTGCCGTGGGACCAAAACTGAAAACTGTTATCCACTACTCCTGAAATTCCTATGTTTATATATATTTTTGACACTGTATCTTGCTCTGCACCTGTTGTACCTGTACCTCCTTATGTTGTGACCTCCCAGGTCATGCCTGAAAATAGTCACTTCTGTGTCTAGTGCATCTACCCAGTTACCAAAAACTAAATAAATAAATAATGGGGGGGGGAGCAATGCATCAGTTTTCAGTACAAGTTTAAAATTCCCCTCTACACTGCTAGTGGTAAACCCAAAGACTGCATTCCAGTCAAGAAAGAGCCACTGCTGTTCGTGGGCAGTGTGGCTGAAGCCATCTACAGCTATGTGTTCCTGATCTCCAGAACTCCATCCAGCAGAAGACAGTCTGAGGAATCAGACAGGTAGTGTCACTACTAGGCATTACCCAGCCCTTCAGGGATGGATGCCTGGACGTGCGGCATTCTGATCCCCAGTACCGGTCTTTCCAGCCTGCTGCCACAGCCAAGAAAGAAGGTGACAAGCTGCCAGATCCTGCAAGCAAGTAAGAACATGACAAGCTGCTAGGCCATCCTGCCTCAGCCGGCCAGCCTGCTGCCAGCTGGGTTCCACTGCTCAAGGCCCAGCTTCTGCCTGCTTGTTGACCTAGAACCTGTGTGATTGTTCCTCAGAACCATGAGTAACTGCAGGGGCTGCCCTGCATTCTGGGGCCCTGCCAACAGTTGTTTCTCCAAAGTTTGTTTGGTCATCAGGCCACAATTTACAGTTGGTCCACTTAAAAGCCAATTTCGCAATTGTGTGGCCTGTGGGGTTGTGGGTTTAAAATATTTTTCAAAGTACGCCAACACCAGCCAACGTACAGGCCTGCAACTAGACCTTGGGTATCCAGATAGGACTCTTAGGGGTTTTACACTAGTACCACTTGGGGGGCAAATGCAAAATCCAGTGGGCTGACATCTGTTTGATGTATATGCTGGTGGGAGGCAGGCACTAGAAGTGTTCTGGTTTACAGTTATAGTGATTGAATAGTGTTTGAAAACATTGTAACTCATGCTAATGGAGTTTGCCCTTAAGGGGCAGACCATGTTGTCCTGGTGCACCCCTTCACTCCTTTAGGAAATGGTTGTGCTCAGAAGGGGAAGGGGGAAGGATGGGGAGGGGCTAAGGGCCAGAACAATGGGCAGGTAGCAGGAAGGGGAAGGGAGAAGGGAGGTTCATAAGGGACAGCACAAGGGGGCCTCAGTCACTTTTTGCTGGAGTTTTGATTTCACATCAACTGCAGCATGTCAGATTGGCATTATTTTTGAGGTTTGGTCACAAGGAGTAAAAGGTAAGGTTACGACAATTGAGTTGGGAAGATATGTGAAGCTGTTAAAAAAAAAAAATCATTGCAGCATTTAGTTTTGAATATGGTGATATGTTAGAAGACAGGGCGAAACAGCAGTTGTTTTAAAGAGGAGAGCCAGTTTGTTGGAATTGGGAGGCACTGTACAGCCAAAAAAGCATGGTTAGCGTGTCTATGACGGGGGAAGGGCAGGCATGTTAGGAGTTTATGGGAGCTTACATCAGAGGAAGGCTGCAATAGCGGTTAATTACTAGAGTTGCACAGGCACTGATTATTTGGGAGTGAGAGCCAGTGCTCGAAGCTCTGGTGTGCTCGATGAGGTTGTTCTTGGGGCCAGTGATGGGAGCTGGGACAAAGGGTAAAGACTTTGTGGTTGCTGGTCAAATGTAGCAGGCCTGGAAGAGGCCCTGATGAAAGCGAACGAGATTGCGATCTGAGGCCACGCGGCGTGACGTCACACGCCGCATGGTGCTCACGATGAAGGTGGCCCCTTTGTTTTGGGCTGCTTGCTGCCTTTAGGGCCGGTTGGGATGGTCTTCTAATGAAAATTGGTAGGCCTGGAGGAGGCCTTGAGGATAGGGAGTGAGGGAGCGATCCGAGACCCATGGCGTGACGTCGCACGCTGCTAGGGTCAAGAGGAAGCCTTTTCCCTGATTGTTCTGGCTGAATGCGAAATTTTGGGGGCCTGTTCTTTCTTTTGCTCTGGAAATAGCAGGCCTGTAGAGGCCCTGGCAAAAAGGGAGTGAGAGTGCGATCTTGGGAACACGTGGTTTGACGTGGTGCGTTGCTGAGGCCACCTGGTATGACGTCACACGCCACGTGGTGATTGCGATGAAGATTGCCCCTTTTGTTGGGTGGCTTGCTGCCTTTAGGGCTGGTTTTGCTAAATAGAATTGGTAGGCCTGGATTAGGCCTTGAGGCTAGTGAGTGAGGGAGCGATCTGAGACCCGTGGCGTGACGGCACACGCTGCTAGGGTCACGGTGAAGCCTGTTCCCTGTTTGTTTGGCTGCATGCGACATGTTTTGGGGCCTGTTTTTTCATTGAGGTGGTTAAATAGTAGGCCTGCAGAGGCCCCGACAAAAAGGGAGCGAGAGCGCGATTTTTGGAACACGTGGCGTGACGTAGCACACCACGTGGTGCGTTGTTGGAAGCTTCCCCCTTTTGTCTTGGTGCTACTTGCGGTGTTGTAGCCCGTTTTCAGGCTGGAAGAGGCCCTGAAGGGCGGTGGGCGAGAATAAACGGCACCACGCGGCGTGAACATCACACGCCACGCCGGGATGGTCACAATAGGGGCTTGTTCCCTCTGGTAGGTGGTTTTACCGTATGGGCCTGCATATCTGCGCAAGCATGTCAGCTGGGGCATGGGGGAGAAGCGGACACTCCCTCACCCCAAGGGAACCTGGTGGCTGCCTCCAGTGGTTTGCTTCTTTGGGAGAGCATACCCATATGAGCTGGCATCGCCCAGGCGGGAGGTAGTTTTGTGGGGGGGCAGTGGATGGTAGCGGCCCCCATTAGATGGCAGGAGAGAGCAGGGGGAGGCAGAGAGGCATAAAAAGAGAGGCTGAGACTGGGTTTTTTGTGGTGGGAGCTGTCTTTGGTCCACAAGGTCCAGGGTTTCAAAAATCTGAGAGATTGCTCCTTATGAAGCTTCAAAAAAAAAAAAAAAGAAATATATAGATAGCAAGCAGGCTGGGGGGGAGGGGCCCTGAAGCATAGGAGGGCGAGTAGACAAGGGACCTTAAGGCACACGCCCCGCGCTAGGGGATATGGGATGAAGCGGTGGGAGTTAGGGTGATTTCCATGAATATGGGGTCGAAGCCTTCCCTGTTGGGGAGGCACGCTTGGAGTTAAAATGAAGTGACTGGGAGAGCCCCAGGGCAGAATGGGAGGGATACTGACCCGGGACCTCATGGGAGACATCCCACGTAGTGAAGGGGTCACAGTGAAGGCGGACCCGTGCTAGGAGATGGCGACCTGCCAGGCGGGATGGGGGTCCTTCACGGGTGGCCCCAGTCTGTGTTGGCATGGTGGGTGGCACGACAGACAGGAGAAAGACGTACAGGAGATACAGATATACGAATAACCCTGTTTTTCGTTTCCTATAGTTGTCTTCACAGAGCAAGAGATAAGACGGACATGGCACCCAAGAAGAGCAGGCCATCGAAGGAAGACGCCTACAAGGCTATAATTGACCTGGCAGAAAAAGCAAACAAAATGTGGGAACTGGTGGAGGGGAAGGAACCAGGGAGGCCTGGGGAGAAGAGAAAAGCGGGTACGGAAAAAGGTGGCATGGGGAAGAGGCCAGCTGAAGGGCTACACAGTCCCACTAGGGTAGCACCGGTGATAGCGGGGGCCACCAAGGCAGTCGATCCAGTACCCACGCGGCCGGTGGACCTGGTGACGCCAGTATCCACCCTAGATCAAAGGGGAACCTCCCCAGCGGAACCCGGACACGAAGCCGAGAACAGGAGGTCCTGCCCGCAGACCCCAGTAGCTCACCCTCCACCTCCACCTCAATCACAGGAAGAAGAAAGGGGACCTTTCGAGGACTCCAGGCAACTCAGCCAGGAAAAGGTTACAGGTAACACATCCAATGCAGTGGGTGATAGTATAAAAGAATATATAGGGCAAATTGTGGTGGCACTGGGGACAGGAGGGCTGGGGCAGATGGAATCTGCTCTGGCGGAGATTAGGACAGGAAAAGAGGTACCAGGAGATACTGTAAAGGGAGTGGAAAGAGAGGGAAGAGGTACAAGAGAGGTAGGTACACCTGGAATGAGAATAGGCGAACATGTGCCATTGGCCACGAAGGAAAAAATATGGAAAGGGGAATATGTGGATATATTTGCTTTGGTGAGCCGGGAGGCGGCGGCCAAATATGAAGAAACTGAGAGCATAGGTAAGAGTGAGATGGCAGCTGCCATAGTGCTCTTAGGAAGAAAAGAGAACGACAAGTTCACGAAAGGGAAGACTTGGGATGGGTGGTTTCTAGGTTTTGCCACTTTTTCAGCCATCGTTCTGGAAAAGAGGCCGGAGCTAGGCATCCCGCTCATTACCTATTCATTGATAATATGGAGAGCAAAAGCAAAAGGCGGGGTAGGATGGATATACTACGATGAATGTTTTCGACAGAGAATGGCAACATTCGGGGATGTAAGATGGGACACCAAGCAAATAGATTTATGGATGGATTACGTAACAGATCAGTCCATACCCGAGGGTGGGTGGAGCAAAAAGGGGTTTACGCAACAGAGATGCTGCTGGGCTTATAACAGGGCTTTATGCTCGTGGCCTCAGTGTTGTTTTCGACATGCCTGTTCAAAATGCGGAGGGGTACACCTGGCAAGCAAGTGCAGAACAACATGGACACAGGGAGCACAAGGGCATGGGGGGCAAGGATCAGGCCAACAGTTTTTTCGAGATGGCCAGGGGTTTAAAGGGCAAACATGGAACAAGGGAGGGAGGGGCAGGGGGCACGGGACTAGAGTGGGCCAGAACCACTGAAGCAAGAAAGGTCAGACAGGAAGAAAGGGAGGAGTTAGGGAGGGGGGGACAGGTGGCACAACAAGGAACAATTTGGTATGGCCAGAACCCCCATCAACCTAGCGGCATGGACAGCTTGCCTGGACAGATATCCGGACAGGAGCGTGCGGGATATGATTTTAAGTGGTTTTAACACAGGGTTTTCATTGCAGTCTAGGGGACCCAGACAAGCAAGGGAGGCAAGCAACCTGGGGTCTGTAAAAGGGAAAGAGGAAATGCTAAGACAGAAGATTGAGAAAGAAAAAGCAGCAGGCAGGGTGGAGGGCCCATTTAACACCCCCCATTGGAAAACATGCGGATATCGCCTTTGGGCTTGGTACCCAAGAAACAAGAAGGGGAATTCAGGGTGATCCACCACCTGTCCTACTCAGAAGGGGAGTCGGTGAATGACTTTATCAGTGATGAACATAGTAGGGTGACATACGCGACACTAGAGGACGCAGTCCGGATAATCCGTGCCACAGGAGATGCATGGATGGCAAAAACTGACACTGAGTCCACCTTCAGGCTGCTTCCAGTCAGGAGGGAAGACCGGGACCTGTTGGGTTTTAAAAGTGAGGGACAGTATTATTTCAACAAAGCAATGCATATGGGGTGTTCCACAGCATGTGCCACGTCTGAGGCATTCAGCACATGTTTGCAGTGGATATTCCAAGAAAAGATGGGTTATAGGTCAGTCATCCATTACCTGGATGATTTTCTCCTCATTGGGAAGGGCAAAAGGGAGACACAGAGAATGCTGGGTAAGTTTCAGGAATTGTGTCGGGAGCTGGGAGTCCCATTGGCACCAGACAAAACAGAGGGGCCCAGCAAGGTTATGGAATTCCTTGGGACCGAGATAGATGCCGCGAGCGAAGTGTTTAGGCTACCGGACAAAAAAGTAAGGAGGTTAAAGGAACTAATCTGGGTACATGCCAGCAGGAGACGGGTACAACTAAAACTGGTTCAGCAGGTACTGGGGCACCTGAACTTCACATGCAGGGCCATAGGACCAGGGAGGACATTCACAAGGAGGTTAGCCAGAGCTACAGCAGGGGTCACCAGACCACATCACTGGGTTGATCTGACATGAGGTGTCAGGGAGGATTTTAGTATATGGGAAGAATTCCTGAAGGAGTATAATGGTTGTTCGTTCTGGCAGGAAGAGTGGCTGTACAACACAGACCTTGACCTCTACACAGATGCAGCTGGAGGGCTAGGCATGGGGGGTTACCTAAGGGGCAGGTGGTTTGCAGAACCATGGCCGGTCAGTTGGGTGAAGGATGGAAAAGTGAGAGATATAACACTACTGGAGATCATGCCCATATGGGCATGTACCTTGGTTTGGGGGGAGGAATTATGGGATCAGAAGGTAACATTTTGGTGTGACAATAGAGCGGTGGTTGATGCACTAAACAACAAGGGAGCCAAGTCGGATACAGTCATACAGGTAGTATGACAGTTAGTGTTAAGGGCTTTGCAGCTGAACATGTCTTTCAGAGCAAAACACATAAAAGGGGTACACAATACCCTGGCTGACAGCCTTTCCCGTCTGCAGCTGGACCATGTCTGGAGGCTGGCACCAGCAGCGGAAGAACAAAAAACGCCCATACCAACGAACATCTGGGACGTTGGCAAGAAGGAGCAGAACTGCTGTTTCGCAGCTCATGGGCACCTCGGACTCTGAGGGCCTACGGTGGGGCCTGGAGAGTTTTCCAAACATTCAGGGCAGAACACCAGATGGAGGTAAGTGGGCCGCTCTCTGAGGAACAGCTGAGAATGTTCACCGTGGAACAATGGCAGAAAGGGACTGCTCACACCACAATGGGGGTTTATCTTGCAGGGATCAGTGTGATCTGCAGCCTAGAAGGGTGGAATGACCCAACAAAATCACTGCTCATAAGGAGAATGATGCAGGGATGGGGCAGCTTAAAACGAGGGCCAGGGGATAATAAGAGACCCAATAGGTGAGCAGTGGCTAATAAAGCTAAAAGAGGTGCTCCCGGCAATACGCAGGTCAAAGGGGGAGGCCCAGCTATTTCACACAATTTATGTCATAATGGTTGCAGGGGCTCTGAGAGTGAGTGAAGTAGTAGGTCATGGAAAAGATGACAAGGAAGGAGGTGTGGAATGGGAGGATGTGAGTTGGGGGATAAGAGAGATATGGATCAAGCTAAGGAGGTCAAAGGTGGACCAAAAAGGGCAAGGTTGCATGGTAACACTAAAAGGGCGATTGGAGATTGCGATATGCCCAGTGCAGGCTCTGTGGGTTTTCGGCGCAGAGCAGGTGACCAGGACTGGGAAGTTATTCATACATGGTGATGGGAAAAGGGTCACCGGCTATCAAATCACAGCAGTGCTGAAAAAGGGCATGCGTTCTCTGGGGGAGGACCCAGCTAATTACTCATCCCATTCCCTACGGATTGGGGCTGTCTCACAGTGGGCAGCAAGGGGTGAACCCGTGAAGGACATTTTGGAAAGAGGGCGCTGACGGTCAGCCAGTTATAAAAGATACATCAGAGAACTGAAGTAAAAAAAAAAAAAAAGAAAGAGAGATAAGGAGAAGCGTGTTTTTAAAAAAAAAAAAAAAGGGAAAAAGAAGAGGGAATTATGGTGCTCCTACGGAGAAGCACAGGTACAAGGAAAGAAGAAGGCGGGGGGGGGGGATAATACAGTGTGGGCACTAAGAGTATGTGTGAATTAATTAATTTTCTTTGCACACCATAGGTAGAGGAAGGTGCACAGAAGTCTGGATCTGCGGCCATTCCTATATTTACTGGGCTGGTAAGAGAGCAGAGAAAAAAGCTGGGGGAAAGCAACTGTATCAGGATGCAAGACAGTGTAGGTTGGTATGGCACGGCCTACGGGGGATGAGATGGGCACAGCTCCTCCCCGCTTTGAAGGAACTCAAGGGACAGACCTAATCATTATACACCTAGGGGGCAACGACCTGGCAGGCAGACCATGGGTATACACATACTTGCAGATAAAGAGGGACCTAGTGGCAATAAGACAGTGGTGGCCTCAAGTATGCCTTGCTTGGTCAGATATGATACCACGAAGGGTATGGAGACAGGAACACAGCCACAGGGCGGTGGAGAGGGCCAGGAGAAAGATGAATAGAAGGGTGGGGACATTGTTAAGGCAGATAGGGGGAACAGGTGATACAGCGGGGGGGGGTAGAAGAATGGGTGGAGGACTTCTACAGGTCAGATGGGGTACACTTGTCGGATCTAGCAATAGACATGTTCAATGCAGAAGCAATGGGTTTCATAGAGGAATGGAGAAAACAGACAGAAACTGGGATATAAAAAAAAAAAAATTAAAAGAAGAAAGTATCATCCCTGAGGTAAGGCAGAGTGATACCCTAAGTTGGGGGGAAGCTAGTCATCCAACGTAAGCTGGAGACTGGCTAGTGGGGAAAGGGGGAGGACAGGAGGGGGAAGAAAAGGAATAACACAAGAGGAGGAAGAAGATGAAGGAGAAAGCGGTCTAGCTTTTTCACCGTTACCTAACAGAAAAAAGGAGAAGAGAAGGCACCCAGGTTTTCGCCTGGGGATGGATAATCAGAGAGTGATATATGGATGGAAATAAATGAATTTTATGGAAATATGATAATAAAGAAATGAGAAATGGAATATGGATTTATGAATATAAATAAATTAATTGCCAATCTGAGCACAACAACAAACAATGGTCTCTGTCTTTTTGTGAGGGAAAAGGGGGGAATCTGGGACAATGGAGTTTGCCCCTTAAGAGGCAGACCTTGTTGTCCTGGTGCACCCCTTCCCTCCTTTAAGGAATGGTTGTGCTCAGAAGGGGAGGGGGGGAAGGAAGGGGAGGGGCTAAGGGCCAGAACAATGGGCAGGTAGCAGGAAGGGGAGGGGAGAAGGGAGGTTCATAAGGGACAGCACAAGTGGGCCTCAGCCACTTTTTGCTGGAGTTTTGATTCCTCCCATCCACCCTACTAAGACAGAGCAAGAAGGGAAGACAGTCAATCTGGGACTGTATGGTGGGTCTGTCAAGGTGGATGACAGACGCGTCCGGTTGGACAGTGGACTGCCAAAGGTGGATGGCAGGTGATAATTTGGTTATGGACTGCCAAAGGTAGATGGCAGGGATAAAATGGTTATGGACTGCCAAAAAGTGGATGGCAGGTGATAATATGGTTATGGACTGCCAAGGTGGATGGCAGGGGGGAAAGGGGGGGGAACAGGAGGGGGGAAGAAAAAGGAATAACACAAGAGGAGGAAAAAGATGAAGGAGAAAGCGGTCTCGGTTTTCACCGTTACCTAACAAAAAGGGGGGAATCCGGGACAATGGTAAAATGTGGCTTATATCTAAATCCATTTTCCTTTTCCTACCCTCCCCATGTAAAGAAATTGTTGATTAACTTTTTACAAATGTGTCATGAGCATATTATTAGTGAGCATATTATTAGCGTAAGTCAATAAGTCCAAGTACATTAAACTATGGTTATGGTTTATGGTAATCCATGTGTGGGATGACTGTGAGGGGAGGTAGGCTGGTGCAGCATCCCAGGGGGTTGTACTATGCGGAAATCTGACCTACTTTATATTTTACTCTGATTGGAAGCACTGCATTTTTATTATTTTATCTTTAGGATAGAACCCCTCATCTTGTCATCGAAACAGAACCCAGGCTCCTTAACCTATATTACAGTCACCAGGCAGGGGTAGTAGCCCATTGGTACATGGCGCCCGGATTACATCTCTCTTTACAAGGAAGAGGTTTGTCTGCAAGAGCCTTCAGCTATATAACTCTCATAAGTGAACACCAGCAGTCTGTCATTTTCTGACAGCTCCTGCTGCGCACCCACCAATTATCAATGGAGATAGGAATTTGCTATTCCTGATCTGATTAGTTGGGACCTTACGACCAGGCAACCAAATATAAAAACACCTGTGGCAGAGTCCTCCAACGGCTTTACCCTATATATGCCCCCAAGTCCACCTTAGCCAGACTGGGTCCTCCCTTTCACTCCTTCTGCTGCTTTGTCCTAGACTGCCCCCCTTAGAACCCACCACTGTTCACTGTATTCCTCCCTCTCCTTGCCTTTGCTAGACACCAAGCACCTTGCTCATTGCATTACCTTCTTCTCTAAATTCTGGTTTGGGTCCCTTCCTTCCCTCCTCAATCACATCACCCCCACCCCCTAGTCCCTTCGCAACTCTGGCCATCACTCCCTGACTCTCCCCTCAGTTAAATCTACAGTAGACCAAGCTGCTTTTTTCTTCCACTTCCCCAAACTATGGGGCTCTCTCCCCCCTTCCATTCATACTGCTTCTTCATCCTACTCAGTTAAATCTTTCTTCCATGAATTCACTACTCAAACCTGCAACTGCCCGACAGTTTGTAGTTTTGCTGTCTTCCAATGGCACATTCCCCTTTGCCCCTGCCGTAATCCAGTACCGCCCAATCTCCATCGCTCTTCCCTGCCTGCTGTACTCAGTGCCTCTTGTTTACCCAACAATTTGGCTGTCCTTTGCACTTTTATTGATGAACTCACATAGACCTTATTCACCCAACAATTTTGCTGTCATCTACACTTTTATTGTACAACTTGCTAAATTTGTTTACTATTTAATGAACTTGTATTATTTTGATGTTGTCACTGTGGTGTTTCGCCAATCTGCTTGTCATTGTGTGTATTATATTTGTGATATAAATATATGTTTCTTTGAATTTCTGCTTGGAAAATATGGCAGTCAGCAGAAGAGCATCATGGAACCTGGGATTTTAAAAGTGTTGTAAGGAGAGATTGCACTCTCCATGACCCAGTGGAAAATCTAATTAAGAGTTTCCTTCAGATACCAGGTTGTAACAGACTGTAAAACACCCATTTATTGTAAATCCAGGAAAACTGACCACAAAAAAGGCTGCATTTTATGACCTATTAGGAGGAAAGCAACTTCTGACAGATACCTATCAGATTTCTCACCACTAAGAGAAATGCTCAGGAATTTCCCCTGAAGATCAAAAGGGTAATTCTGACCTGCCATAAAGCAGGCTCACTAATTTAATTTTTTTTTTTTTTTATGGGATGATTAGCAACATGCAGATGCCTGTGACTACCATTTGGTATACAGGAAATGTGAGTGACTTCACAGCCAGCATCACGACTGAACTGTGATCTCACAAGCTGCGTGGGACCTTGTTCTCTATAGAAGGTCATTGCTGAGAGAACATAGTGCTTTATAACTCTGGACTGCTGACAGTACACACTCTCTAGAAAAACTTCTACCAAAGAGGTAATTCAACTACCATTATTTGCTAATTGAAATTAGGGTAGGATAAGATACTCAATAATAAGATGGTTTTGTTTGAACTGTCTATTTAATTTGTAAGACTGTACCCTCAGTGTTATATGTTCTGTGTTTTTTATTTCACCTATTATTTTTAATTTCATTAAACTTTGTTTTTCTTGAAATCTTGCCTGAGCCTTTTGTTCATTTTGAAAGTGAATGCTGGGACAGTGTCGATAATTCTGACAGAACTGTTAAGTGCTTACAGTGTATTACCATATGCACCAAGGTAAGAAAAGTACCTAGGTCTCAACTGAGTCAAAAGGGGATTGTGAATCAGGATCAGTATTGCACTGCATTTCCCTGAAGAGTGTGTGATATCTGAACCTGTTAACTGGGCGTGCTAGCGAGAAGGGGTTCATATTTGACCCCAGGACTCGAGACTGGTTGTTGTTCAGACCCAAAACAGATAGGAGGGTTATCCTGTTTGTCTCTTGTTCACATATTGCACTTCATGTTTGGCACTGTGGGAGCAGAGGGCCTGACCCACTGAGTGCATTTGTGACAGATCTGGTTGGCAGCGGTGGAATCTAAAGTAGTAAGTAGTAGTAAAAATTTTATTTATACAAGAATAAGAAGAGCAGCTTCAATCAGCATTAGGGCCATAGGCCCTCTTTACAAGGTGTTACCTGTTTGATGTCAAATATTCAATAGTTACACAATCAGCAAATAACAAGACTCCCATTTAACAATACAAAATCACTAAAAACACAGAAGCAAACAGCTTGTATATCGCACTGCAATGTCATTATTAAAAGAACAATTCATCTATTACACAAACAGCGGAAACAAATTTCTTGCTTCATGGCTATATTAAACTTTGCTATAGTCATATCCTCAATTTTGAAAGCAGGTATAAGTTCATTCCAGGTTGTAGCAGCTCTGTACTGGAAAGTCATAGTTACATATTTATTTCTATTTTTAGGGACTATCAAATCTCTCGCCCCTTTTTTTTGTAAATTAAATTGATGAGTAGGAATAATAAGCCTATCTACTAGGCCAGGGGGATGACCAGTCTTGTAGATTTTGAAAACTAAGTTCTTCCAAATGAGTTGTCTCCTAATCTCAAGCGAGGTCCAGTTTAGCTTTATATACATAGAACAATGGTGAGTGTCAAGTTTACATCTCAATACATACCTTACTAATCTGTTATAACAGGTATCAAGCTTATGTAAAGTTGTTTTATTCGCACTAAAATATACATGGCTCCCATAATCAATCAAGGGAATTATTAATTGATTTGCTGCTCTCCGTGTGAAATGACAGTATTTGTCTGCATGTAGTTCTGCAACTAAACTATGACTGTAATTACTGTTCTCTCATTTCTCATGTTGTCTGCTCCATGCTGTCAAACTATCGTATTTTCTACTGTTTTTCAGACCTCTATGCCTAGCCAGTTAATCTAATTGTTAGAGAATCCACACTATGTATTTTCACCTGTATTTTCACCTATATATATATATGCTGTTTGCAACTATTGTCAAGATTCTCCCTCCCCCAGGACGCATCTGGAATCGAGCAGTTAGCATGCTCAGCATGCCTTCCTGGTTAAATGCTTGAATAAATTTATCCTCAGTATTCAAACAATTAGCTGTTCTTCTAAGAGTGCCAATCCTGGAATGAACTTTTTTAATCAACATATTTATATGTTGTTCAAAAGAAAGCCTTTGATCAACAAGCACCCCCAATACTTGTAGACTAAAACCTGAGTTAAACAACTACCATTTATATAATTTATTTGCAATTGTCCCTCTTTTAGGCCTTTCCTAGAGGTATCTGTACCAAAAAACATTGTTTGGGTCTTCTTGATATTTAGGACAAGATTCAAGGAGGCGAACCAAGTCTGCAATATATTAAAGTCTGTTTGCAGCCTGGCTTGTATCTCCCCCAAATCCGATCCCTCAGAAACTAAAACCATGTCATCAGCATAAAGCCTAATATGAGAACATTTTATTTGGCTTGGGAGTTTGTTTATGTAAGTAATAAACAACAAGGGTCCTAATATGGACCCTTGTGGGACACCATGAGTCACTGGAAGAAATTTAGAGCTAATATTTTCCACCATTACCATTTGGGATCATTATTTTAAATAAGATTGGAACCATTTTAATGGTTCAGCTGCTAGGCCTGTTTGTTTCAACCTCTGTAGTAATATCAAGTGATCAACCAGGTCAAAGGCCTTTGATAAGTCAACAAACACAGCACCCTCGGGTCTCGACTCACCAAGAGGGGTCTATACAAAGTCAATAAAATCCATGGGTGCAGTGGTCGTTGACATGCCCCTTCTAAAATCTTACTGAAATTTATTTGACTCATTATATTTTTCAAGTTAGTCTATCAGTTGACTATGAACCAACCTCTCCAACAATTTAGAAAGCACAGATAATAAAGCAATTAGCCTATAATTCTTTGGCCCATAATCTGGGCCTCCTTTAAGTATATGTACAATTTTGGTCTGCTTCCAGGACCTTGGAAAAGTTCCCTCAAACTCTTGTTAAAGAGGTCAGTTAAAGGTTGAGCTATCTCAAAAACAGAATCTTTCAGAAGTCTTATTTCAACATCATCAATACCCTTAGCCTTATTTATCTGTAATTTAACTATTTCTTTTATCACTTCCATCCTGGCAGTTTTTTTAAACCTAAATTTAGGAACATTGTTTCAATCAGCTTGTGTATCTTTAACTTTTGACCCATTGCACCCTATTTTATTTGACCTACTGGGAATGTCTAAATCAGGAAGTTCAGGAAAGTATTTGTTTAAGATGTTTGCTGCGCTATCTGGGTTTTGCAAAACTCTGTTTCCAATAACCTGTATACTTCTTAACTTTACTTGTGATTTACTAAGAGATTTCATTAGAGCCCAGTATTTCTTTGGATCATTTGTTTCATTAATTTTATTTTTGTAATAATGTGCTTTTGTTTTCCTAACCTCCTGGATAATTTTGTTCCGTATCTTTTTAAATGGATCCAATACAGTTTGGTCTAAAATTTTATTAGCTTTTTTCCATAATTGCTTGTTGTGTATAATCATTTTTTTTTAAGTGGCATTCATCCAGGTTAAATGGGATTGTTTCTTTGTCATCTTTTATAAGGGGCACACAAATTACATACTTCTAAAACATTCTCGTAAATTCCTCCACTGTCAAGTTTAAATCCGAGATAAGGGAAATCCTATACCACTTTTGTTGTGACATGTAGAATTGAAAAATGTGTTTATTGCATTTTCTATAACATCTCCTTTCTGTTATATTCACTCTTTGGGGGTGAACTTTAAGTCATTCAATACTAATAGAGCAAGATACAACATTATGGTCCCCCAAAATTGGGGGACAAACCTTTGTTTCTAAAACTACAATATCGGGGGACAAAAAAATGAGGTCTAATATGTTTCCAGGACTATACAGTTTACCCTTCCTAGTTTGGTTTTGACTACTTGTATCAAGTTTAAAGTCTGAAAAGATTCCTCTAATTTCTGACCTCTCCCCCCCACCCCAAGCAGCATTAGAATCAACCACGAGTACTATTTTTTTTATCCTTAACATGCAATCTATGGCATCAGCCAATTTCTTGAAGTGGCTTAATTTAATCTTGGGAGGGGAATAAACCCTGCCAACAACAAGATCAACAGATAAACCACACCAACAACAAGCTCAACAGATAAACCACACCAACAAGATCAACAGAAAAAATGTATACCAAAATACATTCCATCCCTTCCAGTTTACTAGACTAAATCATCTCAGAGTGCCCTATGCTATGGTTTACATACAACATTACCCCCCTCCCCTAGCCCCTCTATCCCTTCTATGAGAGTAGTATTCCTTTAAATCTATTTCTTTATCTTCTTTCATTCCCAACTAGGTTTCTGAAAGTGCAATTATTTCTGTGTTTTCTATTTCAGCCCACATATGGAGCATATCCATTTTTTTACCAGGCTATGTGCATTGTCATGCATAATTTTTATTTGCCTGGGTTCTGGTCCTGGATTTGTTTCAATATCCCCACTGAGAGCCATGATCACCAGTAAAACCCATCCATTGGTTTTACCCTTTTGCTTAAGAATTAAATCAAACTTCACCTGTTGATGTTTCAAATGGAATTTCACCAGGATAAAGGAATTCCTTCACTTTACCAGGCCACTTCCATTTTTAGTAGAATGGGCAGAAAATTAAGATTCTAATGAAGCTGGCACTTTAGGGGAAGAGATGCATCTGTACTTATGTAACCTGCTTGGTAAAGACCTATTAATATTATCAATACCCCCAAAATATAGCCAAATATCACTTTTTCATTACTTATATACGTCTGTTTAAAAGCCATGTTTATTGTGCAACAGCAAATATCTTTTAAGAACAAAAATAAATATCTAAAAGATATGTTTGGAGTACTGCAATCAAAAAGATTTGTTTGCACACTGTGAAATTATTTGGTGACATAAGTATTAACAACCCAGTGTGTTGGATTGATAAACAGTAACATTCCACACACAAAATAAGGCAGTGATTTAAAAATAAAGAAATATATCATTGTGGTTACAGTCAAAAGTTCCCTACCCGTTTCATTATTTTTTTTGTGGTGCAAACTAGTGTAGTCATAGGTTAGGGAAGAAGATGTCTTTCACCTACAGCGAGCACACTGCAGACTACCTGAGGCAGTTGTGCCAGGAGAGAGGAGTTTGTTGCGAGAGGCGAAACAAGCAGCACCTCATGGAGGCTCTTGTGGTAGCCGATGCCTAAGACCTCGAGTCACAGTTGGTAACTGAAAGGGACCAGACCTTGGTCCATTGCAGTGTCCAGACTCAGGGAGGAGGACAGTGGAACCAATGTGAACTGAGAGGCACAGCCACAGGGAGGACCACCATTATGGAGCCAGAAGGGATCAGTCTGCAGATAGAGTTGCAGAGAATGGAGCTGGAATTCGAGCAAAAAAGGTTTGAACCCCAGCAACAGAGGGCACTTGAACAGAGGAAGCTGGAGATGGAAAGAGAGGAGAAGTGACAGCAGTGAAAGGCTGAGCAAGAGGAAAGTAAGTGACAGCTTCAGACAGCAACTGAGCTAGAGGAGAGAGGGTGTCAGAGGAAATTTGAACTGAAGAGGCTACAACTCCAAAGACCAGTGCCAGATCAGGTAAGTGGCATGGGTGAATCTGGGACTCCAGGACTGGGTAATAAATTAAATTCTAAACTGATAGCTGAATTTAAAGAGGGGGAGAATATGGATGCATTTTTAAACTCATTTGAAAAGGTATGCATTCAGGCAAAAATTCCCAGAGAGTCCTGGAGCTTCCAGCTATTCCGGCTGCTTACTGGGAAAACTCACGATGCATTGGGTCAAATGGACAATCAGGACAGTAATGATTATGGCAAACTTAAAGCTGCATTGTTAAAAAAGTATGACTTTACAGCAGACGCATACAGAGGTAAGTTCCGTAAGCTCAGGAGAAGCCCTGACATGAGCTACGAGGAGCTAGCTACCAAACAATGTCAATTTTTAAAATGTTGGTGGGAAGGGATACAAGCAGACTCTGTAGAGAAAATTGAACATGTTGTACTTTTGGAGCAGTTATTTTGGGCTTACCCAGCACAACTTAAAACATGGCTAGAGGACTGAGATCCAAAACAGTGCAGGAGGCTGCTGAGCTTTCGGACCGCTATGCCAGGAGCAGACCTACTCTGAGAGGGAGTGGGGCAGGTGTGGAAGTGCAGAAAGGGAAAAGCGTGCCTTCATTGCAGCTAAACCCTCACTGCCTTCACCAAAAGTGGGCAGCCCCAGGTTACAAAGAAAAGATCTGCTTAATAAAAGAAATGATTGTTGGTTTTGCAAACAACCTGAACATCTTGCAAGACAGTGTCCTAAAAAGGCAGGAAGTGCACAAAGTGGTTTTGGGAAAGAGATGGATTTTTTGTGTATCCTTGTGTAACCCCCTTGTTACCCGGGTTACTAGAATCCCAGTAAGACCTAGTGGTAGGCAGGGAAGGCAGCATGTGAAACTCCAGTTAAATGGATTTCACACTGTCTCACTCTGTTCTCAGTCTCAGTTGAGACTGAGGGATGACATCACCATAGAACTGTCGCAGCTGCATGAGCCACAATGGAATCTGCAGCAGGGAGTTGGAATAGAATGTTGGGAGGTTTGAACAGTAGTCTGTAGGTCAGTTGGAGTTTGGAGCATGCTGAGAGAGCAGCACAGCAGCTCTGGTTAGGCTCTTGGAGCCTCAGCCTTGACACAGGGCTACATTTAGGTAAAAAGGTGTGTGTTTCCACCAAAAGAGAGACACAGAAGCAGTTTTAAAGTGGTGGAGACCGCTGACTCGGGTCTCGGTGCCCCATCCCTCAGGGAATGAGGCAAGAAAGGTTGTCCTGCATATTCCAGGGGCAATCCCCTGGTTTCCTACTAGTGGAGAAGCTGCCTTATTTGTTCAAGAGTTTTTGGGAAAAAAGATTTGTGAATCGCCTGTGCGGTACCTGCAACCGGAGGGTGAGTTTCTGCTCTTTCTAAAGGGCCCATGTTTTTCCCCCTGGGACTTGTGTGATAGTGGGGATTGGACTACTGAAATAGTGGGAGGCCTAGAGTAATAGGTTTATCCAAAAGTAAAAGTATGTTCAAGTCCAGCACTTATGGGAAGTCAGGACATGTAGAGGAGATGTGACATACGTCTACCCAGTAATCTACATTGCCAAGCTTTCAGAAAAGAGTTTAGTATCCAGAGAAATGGCCGGGTATGGATTGTGGGAGCTGGAGGTGGGAGGCCCCCCATCTTTAGTGACCAGGTCCACCTCTAAGGATTTGCTCTGTGGATTTCTACTTTGCCTCATGCACTTGGCCAGTGATGAGGGAAGTACCCAGACGTGGGATTAGAAGGAAAATTCCCTCTAGGAGTCGAAGGATCTAAGGTGGTTTGGGGAGCCACAACAGGATAACTGGTTCATTTCCCAAAATGGACCGCGGATCAAGTGACCGGTGGGGGAGCCGGGCCAGTGGGGAAAACCCAAGTAGTGTACAAGTCGGGCTGTGTACCCAAAGGTGTGTGCAAGTCCGGGCTGTGTGCCTGGTGGGTTCAGAGCCTGAAGGCTGGAAATAGTGAAGAAGTGTTTCTGTTGTCTCTAATCTGCATATTCCAGGAATGTAGCCCCGTTGGGGTCCATCTATGCTTTGTTTGTTCAGCTTGGATGTGAATAAAAGCCACACTGTAGAATCCCATTCCTGGTTCTGGACATTACAGTTATTGTTTTCTGTGTTCGGATTTATTTGGGTGCCCCTGTGCAGAGTAACCAAACCTAGGCCCCCTGTGCCGAGTAACCTTATCTTCCCCGAACCCAGTCCCCACCAGGTAATGCTGTCAGCTTCAACAGCATGCCACCTGTCATTTTGCAAAAAAGGCAGGGGTGAGGGGTTACACCTGCAAGCATGCCAGTAAACATGAGGAAGCACATACACCCAGTTATTGTGAATGAGGTGCAAACCCATGGGTTAAGGGACACGGGGGTGTCCCTTACTTTGGTAAAAGGGGATTTGGTTGAGCCTGAACAGCTTATACCCAATCAGTTTGTTACAGTACAGGGATTTACTGGGTAGGAGAAAACACTGCCACTTGCAAGTGTTCTCCTGGACTGGGGTGAGACAGAAGAGACTGTGCAAAAGGTTGCAGTGGCAGAAGAGCTTGCCCTGGATGTGATTATAGGAAACAATCTCCAAAAGGGAATGGTGTGTGCAGTTACCTGCAGTCAGGCAGCAAAGGCAAAATGTAGTTCCCTGGACCCCATAGAAGCCCCTGTGGAAAACACTGGGAGGCGGGTTCCCCACCTACTGTATGTCTCCTGATATGGAGAATAGTGAAAGGGTGGTAGAAATTCCCCAGGTAGTAGTTAACAGACCAGCTACAGAAGGTTACTCTGAAGAGGGGAGGGAAGGGTAGCCAATTGTCAGAGAGCTAGGGATCCCAGTTTAGAAACTGGAGGAGACCTGTCCCATGCCTTGGGAATGTGTAAAGATTTTGAAGCTGCTCAGAAAAATAACTCTAGTTTAGAGAGGCTGAGGGCTTGGATAGACTCTGATGGAGCACTGGGAGGTGACGGGAAACATAGACTTTACTGAGACAATGAACTGCTGTATATGCAGGACGTAAGGACAGAGGAGAGGTGATGAGCAGGCTGCTTCTCGTTCCCCAGGAGTACCGTGAGCAGTTGCTCAAGACTGCTCATGATTTTCCCATGTCTGGACATCTGGGAGTCATGCATACTAAGCAGCGATTGGCCCAAGATTTCTATTGGCCCAACTTCACCCAGCAGGTGAAAGAATATTGCAGGTCTTGTCACCGGTGCCAAGAAATAGGAAAGGCGAGTAGCAAAACTCGAGCCACCCTAATTTGCTTATTCATAGTGGAGTAGCCATTCTAGAGGGTAGGAATGGATATTGTGGGGACTTTGAATACCCCCAGCTCCTCTGGGAAGAGGTTTATCCTAACAGTGGTGGATTATGCCACCCAGTACTCAGAGGCAGTTGCCCTGTCCTCAATGAGGACAGATAAAGTGGCAGATGCCTTGCTAGGGATTTTCTCCCAAGTCATGTTCCTGCAGGAAGTTATCACCAATCAATGGGGTTCATTTATGTCAGATCTGATGAAATGCTTGTGGGAGAAGTGTGGGGTGGTGAAGAGATGCACAACACCTTATCACCCGCAAGCCAATGGGCTTGTGGAAAGATTTAATGGTGCCCTTAAATCAATGCTCCAAGCATTTGCTGAATAGCATGGGAAGGGCTTGGGAGAAATACCTTCCACACCTGTTGTCCGCATACAGGGGGGTGCCCCGAAAGTTGACAGGGTTTTCCCTCTTTGAGCTCTTATATAGACGCAGGGTGAGAGGGCCCCTAGACTTGACCCTTGAGGACTGGGAAGGCAAGCACACCATCCAGGGAACTCTAATAGTGGACAATGTCCTTAAGTTTAGGGAAAAGCTGAAGGAGCTTATGGGAACCGCCTAGAGCAACCTGGCAGCTGCCCAGCAAAAGCAAAAGATATGGTACAACCACAGAGCCAGAGCTCGCTCGTACAGTGTGGGACAGAAGGTCATGGTCCTAGTCCCAGTCTGGAAGATAAGCTGCAGGCTGAGTGGGCAGGACCATACAAAGTAGTCAGACAGGTGAATGATTACATTATAGAACTGCCTTACAGGAGACATACAAAAAGAATGTACCATGTCAACATGATGAAACCATATGCAAATAGGACTGACATGGTCTCTGCAGTGTGTAGTCCTGGGGAGGAGATGGACAAAAAAGACCCCCTTCTGGACTTACTGGAAGAAAGCAAGTGAGAGTCCTCTGTGGAGGCAATTGAAATGTCGACCCAGTTGACCCTGGCTCAGATCCAGGAAGTAAGGGAGATTTTAGCAGACTTTGACCCATTGTTTAGTGCCAAACCTGGATTAACCCCCTTAGTGACGCACGATGTAGAGACAGGGACACAAGTGCCCATATGGCAGAAAACATATCGGGTGTCAGAGGCCGTCCAAAAGGACATTAGGAGGGAGGTGGAGGAAATGCTGGATTTAGGGGTAATCCAGAAATCCCACAGCCCCTGGGCTTCACCGGTAGTCCTTGTTCCCAAGCCAGATGGCTCTATTCGTTTTTGTGTGGACTATCGTGGACTCAAAGCAGTCACAAAGTCAGATGCCCACCCAATGCCACAGACAGCTGAACTGCTGGACAAGTTGGGAGGGGTGACATACCTTACCACTATTGACCTGACGAAAGGGTATTGGCAGATGGGGTTAACTGCTAGGGAGAGGTCCGCCTTCATCATTCTGATAGGGTTATTTGAATTTAAAGCAATGCCTTTCAGAATGAAGAACACCCCTGCCACCTTCAAAAGGTTGGTGAAGTATGTGTTAAATGGTACTGAAGAGTACACCGTGGCATACCTGGATGATACTGCCATCTTCAGTGCCAGCTGGAAGGAACACCTGTCCCACATTATGGAAGTGCTGGGCAGGATATAGAGGGCTGGGCTCACTGCAAAAGCTGAAAACTGCCAGGTGGCCATGGCTGAGGTGGCATACCTCAGGCATGTAGTATGCCGGGGACAGTTCTGTCCTAATCAAGCAAACATTGAGGCAATTGAGGCATGGCCCAGACCTGAAACACAGAAGCAGGTTCGGAGTTTTCTAGGGACCGCAGGGTACTATAGAAAATTTGTATTAAACTACAGTACCCTGGCAGCTCCACTATCTTGCCTGTTAAAGAAAAGAATGCCTACAAAGGTTAACTGAGAACCAGCCTGTGAACAAGCCTTTTCCAAGCTAAAGAAGGCACTGTGCAGTACTCCTATATTAGCCAGTACAGACTATAGTAAACCCTTTGTATTCCAGACAGGTGCCTCAGATGTGGGTATTGGGGGCAGCACTTAGCCAAACTTCTAACCAAAGGAAAGATCACCCAATAGTGTACCTCAGTAAGAAGTTACTTCCCATGGAACAGGCTTATTCTACAGTGGAGAAAGAATGCTTTGCAAAGGAGTGGGCACTAAAGAAGTTAGAGCCATACCTATACAGGCGGCATTTCGAGGTACAAACAGATCATAACCCCCTGGTTTGGCTGGCACAAATGGGTAAAACAACTGGTAGGCTTTTAAGATGGAGCCTTGGCTCGCAGGGTTACAACATGACTATCACTCACAGGGCAGGGGCAGCAAACGCAGAGGGGCTATTGCATCAGTTAGAGCAGTGAACTAAATTTGGGAAACTCATTCCATGCCTAGGAATAAATTCACCCAAATTCAGTCTAGGAGGGAGGACTGTGACGCTTTTCGCCAATCTGCTTGTCATTGTGTGTATTATATTTGTGTTATAAATATATGTTTCTTTGAATTTCTGCTTGGAAAATATGGCAGTCAGCAGAAGAGCAACATAGAACCTGGGATTTTAAAAGTGTGGTAAGGAGAGATTGCACTCTCCATGACCCAGCGGAAAATCTAATTAAGAGCGTCCTTCAGATACCAGGTTATAACAGATTGTAAAACACCCATTTATTGTAAATCCAGGACAACTGGCCAAGGGTGGTCAGGTGACGAGCTGACTTTTCCAGCTGCAGGTTATACAAGGCTACCACTAGAGGCCACTGTTATATATCCATCACTATCAACTTATAGTATGTTATCCCTGCTACTAACTGCCCTCCTGGCTTCCAGGATCCTACATTATGATCAGCAACCCTCCCCTTGAGGCACCAAAACCACACTGCCACAACATTTCCATTTTTTACTTCTTTACCAATGTTGACATTAGACCCAGCCTCAGCAACACCTCTCATGCAAGCCAATCGGGGCCAGCTGGCCTATACCCTCACGCCCTCTCACTAGCTCTCACATCCTCATATGCAACTCACTGCACCTCAGCGCTCCTCCTCCTCTGCCCTAGGCAACAACCTCCCACCATCGCGGCTAACACCACAACCGCCCCCCACACCTCCCTTGCCCTTCTTGCAGGTGTCTTTCACAGTCTACCTGTCCCTACCTCCAGTGATAAAAGTCCCTCTTCCTACCAATCCCGAGGACGCTCATCCAAACTCTGCAGGTTGGCCCTCCTACGGCACACCCTCCTACTACTATTACTATCAGGCAATATCCACCCCAACCCAGGACCTGCCAGCACAAAGGCCTCCACACCACTCTAGGGGTAGACTACTGCTAGCAACTCTGAATATTTGCAGCCTACCAAAAAACTCACTCCTCTCCAAGGTTGGGTTGCTCAGCATACACCCGACATCCTAGCCCTCTCGGAGACATTGCTCTCTAATAAAATACCCAATAATGCGGTCCCCCTCAGTAATTGTTCTCTCTTCAGTACCGATAGGGCCAGCAAGAGAGGTGGCGGCTGTGCTAGTTATGTTAAATCCCCACTACATGCCACCGAAGTTTCCACCCCATGCCACAACATGGCGCCCAGACATTAACAGTCAAACTCAGTCTGGGCACCAAAACGCTGCACATAATTTCTGCCTACATCCCCCCAAGAAACCAAAAACTAGCCTTTGATTCTATCCTCCGGACAATCTCCAACCTACCCAATACTAGTGAACTCATCTTATTGGGAGACTTCAACATCAACTGGCTGATCCCTACCTCGTCCAGCTACAAGGAGCAGCTCTGGCATATGACCTAACCCAAATAGTCACCTCTCACCAGAAGTGACACTAGAACTGGGGCCTCCACCCTCCATAGACCTTATATTCACAAATAGGCCTCGGAACCTCTCCAAGCCTCAGTGCTCCCAGACTCAATTAGTGACCACTCTCCAGTGACCAGCTGGTGGACTGGCAAACTCCCCCCTGCCCACCCACAAATCTCCATGCAGAGACAGCTAAAAGAGGGGGCCTCGTAAACTCATAGCCCATCTAGTTACCTGCGACTGGCTCCCTATTTACACCACGCGCAATCTAGCTGACCTAGTGCTCGATCACTTCATTAACAACCTTTAAGGCTCATGACATTTTTGCACCCCTCACCAAACAAGTATGGAAATCCAGAACCACCCCTTGGTTCTCACCCACCCTACTTAACATGCTCCAATCGAGGGATAACCTTTGGCATAAGGCCCTTGAATCCCAAAGCACACATGTTAGACAATTATACTGAGCGGCCCGCAATAAATGTACTTGGGCCTTACGACAGGCTAAGGCCTCTTACTACCACCAAACTCTTACCTCCTCCTGGGGAGACGGGAAAAAATTCTGGAGAAACATAAAAGAACTAAATGGGAATTCCCCCCAACTCTCTATAAATGGAGAAGTCACCTAAGACCCCTCCGCTATAGCAGAAGCCCTCAACACCACATTCCGGACCTCTCCCATATCCTCCTCCAAAATTCTTCCACCCTGTCCCCCCACCCCTTCCCCGACACTCCTTCTAGCTCAGGTTCACTACCCTTCAGGCTGAGAATCATCTCCAACCGGGAAGCAAAACATTACATTTCCTATGCAATTTCCAATTCCCGGTACAGCAATGACTCACTAGATCTTAAACTTCTTCGGCTGACACTGGATGTCATACTTCCCCACCTTACAAAAATTCTCAGTCTCTCTCTCTCTCTCTCTCTCTGCCTCAGTCAGTTTCCCTCAACCTGGAAGAGTGCTTTAATCACTCCCATCCTGAAGAGAGGAGACCCCACGCTCTCAAGCAACTATAGACCTATCTCTATACTTCCTCCTCTCTAAAGCACTGGAAAAATAGTCTCTGACCAGTTTACTGAACACCTAACTAGATACAACCTTCTAAGCCACGCGCAGCATAGCTTCCGGACAAACCATAACACCGTCACGCACTTTCAGGCTCCACCTCGTTCATACATGAGGCCCTAGACCAAGGAGCCATTGCAGGTGCAATCTTTGTGGACCTTACCAAAGCCTTTGACACGGTTAGTCACGATCTATTGCTTCTGTTGTTATGCCACAGCTACCGTGGTCCCCGAGACAATGGCCTGGTTCAGGGACTACCTCTCAGGCCGGTCTCAACAAAGTTAGGTTAAATACACATCTCCACTCACAAAGCAGTGGCTGAGGGGTCCCACAGTCTATCCTCGGCCCTCTTCTCTTTTCCCTCTTTCTAAACTCCCTTCCCAAGGCTTGCAGTGGTCATTTGCTTCTCTATCACGGATGGCCTTGGTACTATTCTGGAAACACCCACAACCTAGCGCCCTACAACAAGCCCTACAGGGTTTCTTTGGGGAGCTTGAATCATGGTTTGATGAGCACTGACTGATCATCAACTATAAAAAAACAAAATCCATGTTATTTGCGCACTGTTAAAGCCCACACAGCCATTCAGCACTACTAATTAAAAACACACAAGGAACCCCTTTTGAACATGTCTCTAATTTCAAATACCTGGGTATCACGTAAGATACCTCTCTCTCTTACCATAGCTACATTCAACTGCTTTCCACCACTGTTAACACTAGAGTGGGAATCCTCTATACCCCCTCAGGCCTTGCACCTAGCTGTATCCGCCTCAATCCTCTCCCTAATTGATTACGGGATTGCGATATATGGATCAGCAGAACCCACCGCTTTACACAGTATTAACACTGCCCTAAATAAAGCCTGCCGACTACTCACCGCAGCGACTACCACTCATACATGTGACCTTTATGCCCTGACTGGTTGGCTAAATCTCAACAAAGACTTCAGTACCACACCTGCATCCTGGCAAAAAATACAACTCCAGATAGCCCCACTTGGTCTTCTCCCCATAATCAAAACAGGCCACCCCAGGCGCAATACTCGCCTCGCTACTAAACTCTCATTCCAGGTTCCCCACTGTAGGACATCAATGGGTCAAAGATCACTTCGGTACCGTGCTCCCATGTGGCTGAATGCGCTACCTCCTCGGCTCACTCAGACTCTCAGCATTTCCCTGTTCAAAGCTGGCCTCAAAGCCCACCTAATTGAGACTGCAACCTGTGACTGTGGCTAGCTCTGCCCTCCTAAATATGCTACCTAACCCCGTTAATTTCAGACACAGGGTATCCTTAGACCCCACAACTACGCCTCCCCCCATTCTCTAACAAATGATGCCTCGAACACTGCCCACCACTGCCTATGCAAATCTAAGATAAAGCCTGGTATGAAATGCCAGTACTGCTTGTCTAAAAATGAGTCTGTATGTTTTTCTTGTATATTGCTTTACTACGTATGTATCCTTGTATTACGTTGCCCCTCCACCCCTGTAACCAACGTGGAGCCTTTGTAAATGAGTCTGTGACTCAAAGGGTAGTAATTCCGATTTTACGCAATAAATAAATAAAACAGGCTGCATTTTATGACCTATTAGGAGGAAAGCAACTTCTGACAGATACCTGTCAGATTTCTCACCACTAAGAGAAACACTCAGGAATTTCCCTTGAAGATCAATGGGGTAATTCTGACCTGCTATAAAGCAGGTTCACTATTAAAAAAAATATATATATATTTTTTTTTTGGGTGGGGATGCCTAGCAATAAGCAGATGTCTGTGACTACCATTTAGTATGTAGGAAATGTGAGTGACCTCGCAGCCAGCATCACCACTGAGCTGTGACCTCACAAGCTGGGTGGGACTTTGTTCTCTATAGAAGGTCAAAGCTGAGAGAACATAGTGCTTTTTAACTCTGGACTCCTGACAGTACACACTCTCTAGAAGCACTTCTACAAAAGAGGTAATTCAACCACCACTATTTGCTAATTGAAACTAGGGTAGGATTAGATACTCAGTAACAAGGCAGTTTTGTTTAAACAGTCCATTTAACTTGTATGACTGTACCCTCAATGTTATCTGTTCTGTGTTTTGTGTTTCACCTACTATTTTTAATTTCAGTAAACTTTGTTTTTGTTGAAATCTTGCCTGAGCCTTTTCCTCATTTTGAATGTGAATGCTGGGACAGTATTGATAATTCTGACAGAATTCTGACAGAGTTTCTTATATGCTCCATGCCAGGGTTCTCTCCTCGAGTTTTATTTTTGTTCCCACAGGAGCCAGCCGTCACCCACATGAAGTAAGCACCTTCAGTGGAAAGTAGGTGAGGGAGAGGCAGTTGGCATAGAGGTCTCCCCCTCTGAAGATGTTCGAGCTGGATTTGGGACCGTGACCTGTGGGAGACAGAACGACCATTCGGGATGGCCGAAAAGAAACTACTGAGGAGAAGTTCCCCTTAAAAAGAAGATTTGTGCTTCAATTTCCTGGATTTGTGCTTCAATCTTTTGGGATTTGAATTTTAGATTCAACAACTACAATTCTGAGGGTCTCCTTGTATTGTATTGTATACTAGTGACTCGGAAAGCAGCTTACGTTTGAGGCCTCTTAAGTTTCCAGCTGCAGAAAACTTTAAACAGCTTTTTTAGCGGTTCTTAAGATATACTAAAAGCGTTTGTGTTTGAATGTTTTAGAGCTTGAGACTTGTATGCCGAGAACGGCGATAGAGAATCATCTGATTTTTACTTTAAGTTTTTAACTCAGGGGAGCTTGTGATATTTAAGGCTACTTTTTGGCCAGTGCATCTGCAAGTGTGTTTTCTTTCCCTTAGGATTTTGCGGTTTTATGATTTTATATATATGTAACCCCCGGACCCCTGCCTTTTTGCAAAATGACAGGTGGCATGCTGTTGAAGCTGACAGCAGTACCTGGTGGGGACTGGGTTCGGGGAGGACTAGGTTACTCGGCACAGGGGGGCTAGGTTTGGCGACTCTGCACAGGGGCACCCAAATAAATCCGAACACAGGAAGCAATAACTGTAATGTCCAAATCCAGGAATGGGATTCTAAAGTGTGGCTTTTATTCACATCCAAACTGAATAAACAAAATATAGACGGACCCCCATGGGGCTACATTCCTGGTAATGCAGATTAGAGACACAGAACACTTCTTCACCATTACAGCCCTCAGGCTCTGAACCCATCAGGCACCCAGCCCAGACTTGCACGCAGCTTTGGGTACACAGCCCGACTTGTACACTACTTGGGTTTTTTCCATGGCCCGGCTCCCCCTCCGGCCACTTGATCGCGGTCCATAGGGAATGAACCAGTTTTCCTGTTGGTGGCTCCCCAAACCACCTTAGAGCCTTCAACTCCTTAAGGGAAATTTTCCTTCCAATGCCACGTCTGGGTACTTCCCTCATCACTGGCCAAGTGCATGAGGCAAAGTAGAAATCCACAGAGCAAATCCGTAGAGGTGGACCTGGTTACTAAAGATGGGGGGTCTCCCACCTCCAGCTCCCACAATCCATACTCTGCCATTTCTCTGGACACTAAACAACTCTTTGAAAGCTTGGCAATGTAGATTACAGGGTAGACATATATCACATTTCTACATGTCTTGACTTTCCCCTTGTGCTGGACTTAAACATACTTTTACTTTTGACTAAGCCTATTACTCTAGGCCTCCCACTACTTCAGCAGTCCAATCCCCACTTTAACACAGTTCAGGATGAAACATGGGCCCTTTGAAAGAGCAGAACTCACCCCTTTGGTTGCAGGTGCCCCACAGGCAGATCCTGAAATCTTCCGTACCCCCACACACATGGAAAATAAAGCAGCTTCTTCTCTAGCAGTAGCCAGGGGGTGCCCCTGGAATAGCAGCAAACCTTCCACCCCATCCCTGAGGGATGGGGCACAGAGACCCGTGATTAAAGCGGTTCTCACTACTTTAAAGAACAGCTTACTGTGTCCCTCTTTAGGTGGAAACACACACCTTTCCCTAAATGTAGCTCTATTTCAGAGCTGAGGCTCCAAGAACCTGTGCACAGAACTGCTGTGCTCCTCACACAACAATCTCCAACTACAGACTGAACACTGACTGTTCAAAACTCCCAACATTCTAATCTAACTCCCTTCTGCAGATTCCAATGTGGCTCATGCAGCTGCGATAGTTCTATGATGATGTCATCCCTCAGTCTCAGCTGAGACTGGGAACAGAGTGAGACAGTGTGAAATCCATTTAACTGGAGTTTCACAAGCTGCTTTCCCTGCCTACCACTAGGTCTTACTGGGATTCTAGTAACCCCGGGTAACAGGGGGGGTTACATATACTTTTTGTATTCAATTTAAGTCTTTTCATTTGTCTTTATTTGTTTTTTGTTTTATTTATTTTAGTCTCCTAGCTTTCCTTTAGTTTTAAATTACTTGCTCTGTTGTTTATTGCTTTCTGGTTTTCTTTACTCAGAACCTATGTCTAGTGCATAAACTAATTACATTCCTCTGTTGACTGATTTATTAAAACTGCTATAATCCTTGCTATGAACTTGCTCTGAGTTTTCTGCCAGTTCAGCAATAATTGGATAAATTAAAATAGGGCGAGACTTAAAAAGGAGTTGGTACTTCCAAGATAAATATTATCTTAGGTTAAGGGAGTACTGAACCTGATTAACTAAGCCCTGAGCCAGATAAAACATAATAAAACATATTGGTTAAATAGTTTAATGATCTTTAGTTTAATGATTTTCTAATCATTTAATTAGTTACCTTACGATTTAAATTCATAGTCTCTCACTTGAACTAGATTGATTCCTATTCACTTTCATTACCCTGACTGGATTCCGCACGTGAAATTCTAGCCATAAAATTCACACGCCAGGTCTCTGTGATTTGTACTCACACAGAACTTGCCATTTGGATTCTGTTCTAACTAGCACTGCGGTGGAAAGTAGAAGTAGAAGAACAGAGCTGAGAAGGGGCTATTTTCTGCTTAATTTTGCAGCATTTTCCCCTGTAATAGGAGCTGATAGGAAAATCTGTGAAGTTTGGTGAAGCCCCAGATGTTGTGCTCACTCCGCATGCAGTGAGAGGAATTCTTTCGGCCACTTAGAAGTTGAGAAAGCACACTAAATTAAAGCAAAGCAAGCAAAGTAAGTTGAGATAAATAAAATTAAAATCAAGTAAAACAAACACTGTGATACAGATAAAATACCACTGTGGTACAGCTTACTTGCTAGCTTTGTCTAGGCTTAAGGGCAGTATCTGACTATATCTTTACGTTATAGCCCTAGTTTAAATGTGATCAGTATAGCAGGTGGCAAATTTCTCTTTTTTTTTTTACTCATACTTATAGATTTTATTTATATTTTTTTAGTTGCCTACATTAACCAGTGAAAAGAATTAAGAGAGCTCTGTCTCCTAGTAAGTCACTGTATAATACTGATACAAGTAGAACTTGAAGGACTATCCGGGAACTGTTCCAGCTGCTATCCTGCAACATCTGGAGGCTTTATATCTCTATACAGCAACATTAGAACTGCAAAATCTACTCGTTTCAATATAGTTATTAGGAATATAAGTTACTGGACTGTTGCAAAGGAATGAACTGGCAGGAATAACAGAATCAATAGAATTATTATGGAAGAAAATGGAAGTAAATGTAAAATAGCCTGGAAAGGGGTAATACCATGGTAGTAAGCCGAGAACTTTGAAATCTTGTTGAATTTCCCTGCACTTAAACAACTTTATTTACGGTATTTTACATTTGGTCTGGTCTGACCAGATAATTTATTAGCCTATAGATTGCGGTCTGTTAAAATATTGAATTGGTTATTGATTCATCATGCTGTTGCATTTTGCACTTTGCATGCTGCACTTAGCAATTCATATTTTCAGTGTTTAGCAACATTGATATTGCACTGGCCTCAGGGCTGGTGGCTATCTTTATTATCTGTCTCTAATATACTGAGAAGGTAATTTGTAATTAATTGATAGTTCAATTTAGCATTACTCAGTAAGTAAGCAATAAGTGACTAGCATTAATGAGCATAGGGGTATTACATTTAATTGTCCCCTGCTGATGTTCTGTTGATGTTAACTTGCTGAGTTGCTATTCATGCCTAAATAAATTGTAAGAATACTCACTGAAAATAGAATTACCTTCTCATGTAATAGATAAACACCAGTGAATATTGATTTTAAATGGTGCAAACAAGGAGTGGGAAGTTAATTTTAAACAAAGACAAATTAAAATGGATAGAAAGAATAAAAAAATCACTAGAAAATTTAAAAACAAGTAAGGAGGATAAAGAAAGAACTGGGATAACCGAGGAAAAATTGAGGCTAAGAGTTCCTCTTCAACATAAACTCACAGAATTATGGCAGAGAGGTACTAGCCAATTTATAAAACCTAGTAACAACTGTACATTGACTAATACTCCAAGCCAATTAGCTCTTGGGAGCAATGGAAGAAATGAGATGGAGAGGAACTTTAATAGGGACAGCCAGAACACAAATAGTATACATAGTATATACAGCATATCTTCTAGCAGACATAGTAAAGAGAGCCAAAACATAGTAAATAACCCATCTGTAGAATTTTCTATAGAAGCAGCTTTTACAGATTTACATGGAGGGATCTCCTAGGAATCCTTTAAACCTTATTTACCCACTGATCATTCCTCCCAGAGAGATCTGCAGGAGATTAGTTTAGAAACATATGATCAGTATAGCAGTGATAGTAGAGATAATCATTATTTTTCCCCGGAAAAAACTTCAATAGAAATACTATCAGATGAAAATTTGCACAATAAATAAAGTATAAAGTCACCAAATTTAATGAACCAGAAAGATAGAGAGAATTTCAATATGACTTTTAAAGGGGGAGAAATTAAATGTATTGCACACAATTTAGGTAAAGTTATTGAAGATTTAAAAACCTATGGAGATTATAGCACTTGTAGGGAGAATAGGGAAAATACAAGTGCTAGAAATTACATCAACTATGACCAAGAACATTTTACAGGTTATGGTGACTTTGTTTCTTTCAGCTCCCTGTCTAAACAGCTTTTAGAAATTTTAAAGAACACTTACTTTGCCAATATGGTAATTTTGGAGAATATCACTGCCATTAAGAATAAGATTGATAACATCAAAAATCATCTATTCCTTAACAGGATTATACTGGATAAACTAAATCAGAAAGATTCTAATCGAATGGATCAATCTTACCATTCTAATAGTGATCACAGGGAAACCAGAGACAGGGTAGCTAGAGAGAACAAAGCCATTCAAGTAATTCTGCCTCTCCTTTTGATAGAACTCAACCTTTTACGTGTAAATTACAAAGCTCTATGGGAATTAAGGCTAAAAAGAAGGGTAAACAGAAGACTCTAGGAGATATTAGAGATCATTCTTTAGTCAGAAAACAAAATGAAGGTAAAGGAAGGAATAATAAAGAGAAATTGGCTAAGGGCATTATAGTAAAGCACCCCCCAGAGAATGCTGGCAAGAAGGAGTTTGTAACAGGATAAGAAAAATAAATTATGAGGGATAAGGAAAATGAGAGATCATATTTATCACCTAAAAAGAAACAGGATGATCAAGGCAGACACTTAAAATTGGATAATGAAGTATCAGATAAAGATGGGGGAAGCTTTGCACTAGTTGGAAGGGAGGTTGAGACTAGCCGGACACCACCCAGTGATAAGCTGCATATTAAGAAACCCAGGAATGGAAAGTTGGAAAACAAATGTGGATCCTCCAATTCAAACATGTTGTTTGATTTTGAAAGTACAGAAATGGAATATCTCATGGAAATCTATGGGATAAATAAAATACATGTACAGTAGTAACAGGTGAAAAGTTAAGGGATCTAGTACTACATACCCTTCACGTGAGAAATGTGGATGATAAAATAGATATCCTTAGACCTCCAAACACAGCACAAAAGGACTGTGTACTACTATATACTAAACTGGGATCTGTGGTGGATACCATCTGGAGTCAGCAAAAGATTTTAAATCTTAGGGGCATCGTTCTGATGCCAGTCCAGATTGTACCCACTCAAAATGACTTAGAGATGGAGAGAAATACTGTGGAAGGATTTACAGATAATATAAAGGATATTAACAACATAGAAGCTCAGGGAGGAAAGGTTAACTTTAATCAAAAAGATCTTGAGAATTTTAACTACAAGTCAACAAAAAGTGAAACTGGGGAAAGTGAAGGATGGAATAATAAAACTATAATGGTATTTTGTTGGGACACCAAACAACAAGACACCCTGGGATATATCAAAAGAGAAATAACAGCTTTTTTCACTAGAATAACACACACATGATTATTTCACAGAAAGCTATAGAGTACATTAAAATATATAAACGTTTGGACAATACTTCACAGATAGATATTACTTTCAAAAATTATAGGACGGTGCAGCGTATAATGAATCAAGCACAGGTATAGGATGAGATTGGGATATATGTTTTGGCAGCAGAGGAATGGAAGGCATCAAAACTGGAAAATACTTTAGATACAGTCAGCTTAAGTAAATTTACTGAAAGACATCATTTAGCCTTAAAGACAGCAGAGCATATTACCTCTACAAACAGGTATGAGACTCTTGATAATGATCAGTGACTAAAGTATATTAGAAATAGGGAGGATCCCCGAGGGCAAGAAACTAAAAATGCTATCCTGGAATACAGAGGGGATTCATTTAAAGACTGTTGACCCATAAGTAACTCAGCTCCTGGGGACCTATGATATTTTGTGCCTCCATGAAACCTGGTGTACATCTGAGGAAACTCCCAGATTGAATGGATATATACATCTATCCAAATCGGCCTTTAGATTAAAAAAGTTTGAAAGGAAAATAGGAGGCCTTTATATTTTCTTAAAAACAGATTTAAACTATATAATCATTAAAGAATATAATAGCTATGACAATATCCTTGCATTTCAAATAGCAGTTAATATTTGAAACAAAATAACTATAGCTAATGTATATTTACAGCCATCTAATAAACAATCAGATAAACTTATATCTCAACTTAATCTCTTTTTAAAATCTATTATGGACACAGATCCTGATGTGCCTATCCTTTTATTAGGTGATTTTAATGCAAGGATATCACCTGATCGGAATACAACTGATTTCAATCTTATTTTACCAGAGCTTAATCCTAGAATCAGTAATAAAAGAGCTGCAAATGATTTAAAGATAAACAGTAGAGGAAGGTCATTGACCTCTCAATTAACAAGCAAGAATTTTCTCTTACTAAATGTATGAATGCCAGGAGACAGTTTAGGAGAAACAACTTATAGTAGCCCACAGGGTGCATCCACAATTGATTTGATATGGGGAAATATCAAAGCTATCAAACTTATACATGACCTTGTGGTTATAGATAGAGTGGAGTATGCCCACAGTCCAGTGAGCTTAATATTACAAATGGATCAAATGATAAAAAGGAAACCTGACCAAATCAGCAGGGAAGAGGTTGAAATAATAAATCAAAAAAAGGATACAGTGGACCCCCAGCAACATTGATCTTTTTAATAACTTTTTATATGGAACATTGGCAATGGAACTAAGATCTCTTATAATATCTGAAACTGATTATAATACTGTTTCAGACAAATGGCAATATATTAACATACTAATTAAACCATACTGTGTAACAAACAAAATTGAAATTAAAACAACAACAAGAAAAGTTGGTTTAACCCTAGATGTAGGAAAGCCAAAAAAGATTTAACAAAAGTTTTGAGGGAACATAACAAATATAAGACTCAGAATTTGGTTGTGAACAGGAATATGTTTACTAATATTAACGAAGAAAGAAAGAAATATAAAAAAAATTTAGAACAGGAAAAATTACAATATATAATAAAGCTCTGGGAAAAACTTAGGGATGCTACAATAAATAAAGACACTAAGAAATTCTGGAGATTAGTGAGTCTGGGCTATAACAAATATTCCACAAAGGTTGAAGCACACATTCTCCCAGATACATGGGAAGTTTACTTTTCAGAACTTTATTTTTCTACTGAAGAGAATTATTTGGCTCAAGATACTATACACAAATATGACAATTTGGGTTACCCCACCTCTCTTTATATAACCCAAGAAGAGATAACAAGGTCCATACTAAGACTGAAGGCGAATAAAGCCCTAGGACCTGATAAGATCATTGGGGATATATACAAGTATTTTATTGACTGGTGGAACTCAATATTATATAAGGTATTTAATTCTATAGTACAGAGACATGATGTTCCGTAAAGCTGGCAGGGATCCATTATTTATCCTATATGTGAGAAAGAAAACCCAAATAACCTCAAATTGTATAGGCCAATCAGCCTTATTGATATATCGCAAAAAATATGTACAAGAATTATTCTTGATAGGCTAATTTATTGGGTGAAAAAGAATTCCATCCTTGACAAACCTCAAAATGGCTTTCGGAAATCAAGATCCACTACTCAACATTACTGTGTACTACACCACATAGCTTGGAAATATGCCCAAATTAAAAAGGGAAAACTTTATTGCTGTTTTATAGATTTCATAACTGCATTTGATAGCATTAGCAGACGTATGCTTTGGGAGAAACTGTATAAACTGCAAATATGCTCTGACTTACTGAATGTTTTTATAAGACTACATAATCATACTTTGGCTAAGGTACAATACGATCCCCGGGGAAATACAACATTACTTTTTTGTACTAATATAGGGGTATGAGAGGGTAGCCTTCTTGCTCCAACTTTATTCAATATTTACATTAATGACATAGTCATAAAGCTCCGACACCCTGATTTTCATGCACCCAAGATAGGTAATATCCGGGTAGGTTGTTTGGTTTATGCTGATGACCTGGTGTTGATATCAACTTCAACTCTGGATTACAAAGAAAACTTAATTATTTAAATGAACTGTGTAAAGAACATAAAAATTAATATGACAAAAACAAAACTCTTAGTGTTAGGAAACCAGATTAAAAAGAAATATCCAGTATGGATTAACACAGAGAAGGTGGAGTAGGTAACATTTTAAGATTATTTGGGTGTTAGAGCTTCAGAAAACCTTAAATGGACATATCATGTAAATATGATAGGCAGTAAAATCAAAACGGCATGTAATATGCCTTTAAAAGGCTTCCCCTTCTACGCAGCTGACACCGAGGATCGCAACGGACTGGGGGCTGGAGGGCGACTTGCTTAATCGGCCCCCACAAACCAACTCCACGACTCGTCTCTCGGGGTCGAGGCACCGGCAGCTCTCCTAGCCGGACGGACCTCCCTCGGACCATCTGCCTGTTCCAGAGATTCACCGCCCCAACCAGTGGAGAGCCACAGGGGTCCGTACTCGCTCTTTTTGAATTTCGCGGGCTTGAATGTGGGACTTTATTTGATTGGCTGCAGGACCTTGCCGGCGTTCAGCTAAGCCTTTAAAGGCTTCCCTTCTCTCGCAGCTGACACCGAGGATGCATAGCGGACTGGGGGCTGGAGGCGACTTGCTGTAATGGGCCCCCACAAACCAACTCCGACTCGTCTCCCGGGGTGAGCACCGGCAACTCTCCTAGCAGGACGGACCTCCCTCGGACCATCTGCCTGTTCCAGAGATTCGCCGCCCCAACCAGCGGAGAGCCACAGAGTCCGTCTCGCTCTTGCTTTTTGAATTCTGGGCTTGAATGTGGGACTTTATTTGATTGGCTGCAGGACCTTGCAGCGTTTCAGCTAAGCCTTTAAAAGGCTTCCCTTCCGCAGCTGACACCGAGGATCATAGCGGACTGGGGCTGGAGGCGACTTGTGTCAGGCCCCACAAACCAACTCACAGCCTTCGTCTCCCGGGGTGGCGCTGGCAACTCTCCCTAGCCGGACGGACCTCCCTCGGACCATCTGCCTGTTCCAGAGATTCGCCGCCCAACCAGCGGAGAGCCAAAGGGTCTGTACTCGCTCTTGCTTTTTTTTTTTGAAATTCCGCCCACCCGCCCTGAGTCAGTGGGATCTTAAATAGGCCGATCTTGGCTGTAGCCCTGCCCATCTTACTATATCCTCCAATTATGGTCCCAAGGCTTACCATCCTAGGAGGAGCTCCTGAGTGAAGTCTGCAGTCGGTTTACGCCCTAAAGCTACGACCTGCAGAACTAAGATCCTGCCATAGGGGTACCTGCCTCTCTCTTCATCTGCAGCTCCCGGTCTCACCACAGAGCGCCCCTCTCTTCCCAGGGGCCGATTCTTCAAACCTAACTGCTAGCCCGAATTTGAGGGTGCCTGCCACGCTGGGCAACTGCCTAAGACTCTGACACTTTTTGACTCTTGCCTCTACCCAGCTAATCTCTGTCACTCCTGCCAACTACAGCCTCATAGCAACTGATTCTTAGCACTGTTAGCCTACTGTAATGCTGTGAAAAAAAAAAAAAATCTGCATTGCGAAGCTTAATGCATATAGCCAACTGGTTTGCTGCCTATTCTTAATTAATAATAGGAAATGTGTTTTGCATAGTTTTAATCCCATCTACCTAGAGTCTGACAGGGATCCTTGGTACTAATATTTGTCCCACTGTGATACTCCAACTGCACCTCTGCTGTTGACCTGTCTTTGGTGTCTCCCCTCTAGAGTTAATTGTTCTAAATAACAGTAGGTTTGACAGGGAACCGTTATCCCTAAGGTTGCGTGCGGGCTTGCTTAACACATCTAGATTGGAGGCTGAACCTGGTCTGGTATCCTCAGCTGGCGTTGCGCATGCGCCTGCAACCGCGAGGATTGACGCCAGTTCCTGGTTTCCTCAACCCACTAGGTCAGGGACCTGAGATTCATGCAGGTGGCCCTGGAAAGCTTCATAATGAACCCTGGGTACTGGAACAAGGGCATCCTCTTGGCTTTGATTTATATTCTGGCCCAACTATGGACGGATTGGCTCATTAGTAATGCCAACTGCCCCCCTTATGCCCGTGGGGGGCGGGAATGCATACGGCAAGTCACTACAGCTGCCCCTCCTCCAGGTGCAACATCCCTCTCTTAGTGGCGTATGAATTCTCTAGGAAAGGGATCCTCTATCGATCCCTTCTCCTCATTAGGAGCCTAACCCCATGCCCATCCATACTGGTTTTATCACCTCTGACCCTCACTCTTCGGCGCTTGCTAGCAGCGCTGCTACTACTGGCAGGAGACATCCAGCCTAACTCCAGGCCAGGGACACCAAATGTATCTATTTCTTCCCATCAGATAAGGCTCGGGACGGAGCCAAGGGTCTGAGGTTGGTGCATATGAACATCCGCAGCCTGAGACCTAAGATTCACGAAGTCCAAGCATGGCTAGCTGTCTACAAACCAGACATACTAGCAGTCTCGGAGACTTGGCTAAAGCCCCACATTCTGGATCATGAGGTAGCGGCCTCTGGATACGCCTTCTACAGAAAGGACAGACCCTCGAGAAGAGGGGGTGGGGTTCTGGTATATGTAAGGGACACAATTACATCCTCCCTCATTAGCATGCCCCAAGGCATGACCCTGGACATAGAAGCAATCCTTATACGGCTCACTCTAGGTGGGGCTAAGCACCTCACAATAGGCTGCGCATACAGCCCCCCCACCAATGCGCTCAGTTCTCTGGGTGCGCTCCTGAAGAACCTAGCAGTAGTATCTGCTTCTGAGCTTATCCTACTGGGCGACTTCAACCTAAACTGGGCCCTTGAGGAGAAGTCTGCCATCAATGGTATATTAAATGACTCCCGCCTCACCCAAGTCATCTCCCTACCGACCAGAATGAACCACGCATCAGGAAAGCACACCATAATCGATTGGGTCCTGGCTTCTACCCCCAGCAATGTAAAAATGGCAGGGACCTTAGCTGATGCCTTGAGCGACCACTCGTCGGTATTTGCCATCTGGAAGAACTGTGTGAATAAAGTCCGCTTAGGATTATTACCACTAGGGACTTCTTAACTTCCTCCTGACCAATTCATTGGGTACTTAAATGGGATCGACTGGAGCAATATAAGACACCTTCCTAACCTGGAGGATGCTGTTAAATTTTCCAGACATCCCTCACTAGAATAATTGACCTCTTAGCTCCTATGAAAACCCACAGAGTAAAGGGAAGCTGCTATAAGTGGATCTTGCCTCCTCTAAAAGCTCTGATGTCCACCCGGGACAAGGCCTGGAAAAAGTACAGGAAATCAATGCTACTGGGGACTTAGCCAGTTACAGGGCTCTTAGAAACCAATGCAAAAAGGCCATAAAGTTAGCTAAAAAAGACTATATCACCAACCTTCAAAAAACTAGCCTAGGCAATCCCAGGCTCTTCTGGTCGCACATTAATGAACTCCTCAAAGGGAGGAAAAAACTACACCCAGCCCAATCCTGGCTAATGGGCAATTCATCGATGGGGATCTCTCATTGCTGAGTCCCTTAACAGTTACTTCACGAACCTGGGCGCTTACAAGGCGGGACCCCTGACAGGAGGAGTGAGCAGGCAGCTCAACAGCCCCCTGACTTTGACCGCCCTTTGTTTCACCTGAGGCTGGTCAGGGAAAAGGAGGTGTTGACCATCCTTAAATCCCTACACTCGAGAGGATCTGGGGGCTCGATGGGATCCAAACCAGAATCCTCAAGGAGGGCCCCAGCTTTAGCTAAGCCCCTAACCTGGCTGATAAACGGTCTATCATGGAGGGTCTGTACCCAAGCTTTGGAAACAGGCACTAGTGACTCCTATACACAAGGGAGGGCCAACTGAGCCCATTGAGAACTACAGGCCCATCTCTTTGCTGTGTGTCATTGCAAAAGTACAGGAGAAGCTAGTCTACTCCCAACTCCGAGAATACCTAGAAATCCACCGGGTAATCTCACCATCACAGCATGGCTTCAGAGCCAAGCATGGGACGGATACTGCGCTAACTAAACTCTCAGCCGATGTCCTGAGCAATAATGATGCAGGGGTCAGCACAGGGGCGGTCTTTATTGACCTATCTAAGGCATTCGACTTGGTAAACCACAACCTCCTACTACAAAAAATGAGCTCACTTGGCCTTGACTCTCATTCACTGGGATGGTTCAAGAGTTATCTCTCTGGACGCACTCAGAGGGTCAAGTGGGAGGATAAAGTCTCCAAGCTAGCTCCACTCAAAGAAGGGGTACCTCAAGGGTCAATCCTCGCCCCTTCTCTTTACACTGTTCATAAATGATCTGCACACACACTGGGAGCAATAGCGTTATCCAATGCCGGATGATGCGGTCATTTACAGAGCTTCCCTACTTTACCGAGTTGGAGACAGCCCTCCAAGAAGACATCCTTCAGCTGGAGGACTGGCTCACGCTGAACAAAATGGTTCTAAACACCAACAAAACAAAGGTAATGCTCTTTGGTCCTAGATCCCTGGGATCTGAGAGGGCACATCTTCTACAACTCCAGTCCAGGGGGGATACAAAACTTGAGGTGGTCTCCTCAACCAAATACCTTGGACTTACCCTGGACCAAGGCTTCACACTAAAAAATCACGTAGACCAAATCACCAAAGCCATCCATGGGAAACTTGGAATCCTTTATAGACTGAAGGACCAGATTATCCCATGAAGCTAGGGTAGCCATTGCATTAGCGTACTCCTCCCAAAGCTCACTCTGTATCCCGATTCTCCAGGGCGTGGCCGTGATGGAGTTAGGGAGGCTACAGACCTTGTACAACAAAATAGTCCGCTTTGCCACTATGTCACACCCGAGGACTCACCACTGCGAGGCCCAATCTAGGCTCAGGTGGCCGTCTCTGGAAGCTCGCCTCTCCTACTCAACCCTCTGCCTTACATTCAAGCTACTGGGTCCCACACCTCCCCCTAGCCTGAATGGTCTCGTCAGGGTGAAACCCAACCCACGGTGCCTGCGCTCATCAGGCCAAACTCTCCTCGTGGTTCCCAAGACCAGGACAAAAGCCGGGTCCAGGTCCTTTGCATACACCGCCTTCCACCTGGAACAACCTCCCTTGGAGAGTGCAGGGAGGCTGGGTCCGTCACCAGCTTCCGGACAAAACTCAAGGATCACTTGCTCATCAGGAGCACATGTCTTTGTTACAGGACCTGACCACGACAGCCATCCGGGTAGCTCATCAGACCTGACCTTGCATAGCCTACTGGAAGCATAACGGACCTTCCCTAAGGCAGGGGTGCACTTTGTCCCTCATCCCCCTTCAATATGCCCCTGAAGCTAACCCCAGGTCTTTAGCTTCTGCTTGTCTACCAGAGCACTTCAACCTAATTCACTAACCTGGGATGAATAACGGTCTCATTATGTAACCTCTATGTCCGTACTGCCTGCATGTTTGTACACTACCTGCCGCCTGTATACCTATGTATTTCTTACTGTTATACTTTACAATCACATGACTGTATCGATCCGTTACCTGTAATGTTGTTGATTCACCCGGGTCGCCCCTGAAAAAGGGACCTCCGGGGCCCAGTGGGCCTACCCGGTCATCAAAATTCAATAAATAAATAAATAAATAATATATTTAAAATTTGTAATGCTAAAATGGGCCAAACTTCTGTAAAAGGTGTAATGAGGGTAGTTGATGCTAAGATAAAGTCAAGTCTACTATATGTAGCAGAAGTCTGGGGCTTTTCAAGATTAAAAAAGCTACAGGTGATTATGAACAAATTAACAAGATATGTTTTAATGACCCCGCAGTCAGTCCCAGAGGTAATCCTTAAACTTGAAACAGGACAATTTTCAATTTCTACATTAGTAGCAGAAAGACAAATAATAGCTGTCATTAAAATACTTTGTTTGGAAGAAAACAGATTGCCAAGACGATGTATAGAAGAAGAAGTTGCTTACTCCTCCCTGGGTTTTGAGGCAATATTGATTAAAATAATTAAAAATCTCTTATTCCCTAATGACATGGGATGGAACCATATGTGTTAAAACTATCAGATCCCTCAAAAAGAAGATTAATAACTCAATTTAGATTTGAGACTTACAAAGCTAATTATATACACTATAAACAGAAAAGGGAAAATATAAACTCTCCTTATTGTAAATGTGGTAGACGTATGGAAGATGATGCAAACCATATTATATTAGTTTGTCCTCTATACACAAGACAACGGGAAATGTATCAGGGTGGTGTCTTAGCTAGTCTCATCCTCCCTCCAGAAGATATGTTAACATACCTGCTAAATACAAATAACCAGTGTATTATGGAGAAAGTTGCCTCTTTTTTGAAAACAGTACATCTATGAATGTGTCTATTATATTAATAAAACCTTATGTAAATAAGAACACTGTTTGTAGCAGGAAAATGATTCTGATGATATTTGGTTACAAAGTTTGTGATAGAGATATAAGAGAAACATCCAAAAGATGTAATAATATACTATGTGCTGACTAAGATCATAACTTGTTTGTAGTCTTTTAACCCTTTTACTGAAACATCATGGAGAAACTAGAAATGTTCTGATGTTTTGTATTGTTATTTATTTTATTTTTATGAATTTATCTCTGTAGATTTTGACTTAATATTGAAATGGTTTTAACCGATCAATAAAATAACTTTGAACCTCACAAGCTGGGTGGGACTTTGTTTTCTATAGAAGGTCAAAGATGAGAGAACATAGTGCTTTTTAACTCTGGACTCCTGACACTCTCTAGAAGCACTTCTACAAAAGAGGTAATTCAACCACCACTATTTGCTAATTGAAACTAGGGTAGGATTAGATACTCAATAATAAGGCAGTTTTGTTTAAACTGTCCATTTAACTTGTATGACTGTACCCTCAATGTTATATGCTCTGTGTTTTGTATTTCACCTGCTATTTTTGATTTCAGTAGACTGTGTTTTTCTTGAAATCTTGCCTGAGCCTTTTCTTCATTTTGAATGTGAATGCTGGGACAGTATTGATAATTCTGACAGAACTGTTAAGCGCTTACGGGTCTCAATTGAGTCAAAAGAGTGATTGTGAACCAGGTTGGGTTCCTGCTGGGTTAAGTATTGCACTGCATTTCCCCGAAGAGGGTATGATATCTGAACCTGTTAACTGGGCGTGCTAGCGAAAAAGCGTTCATATCTGACTCCAGGACTTGAGACTGGTAGTTGTTAGGACCCAAAAAAGACAGGAGGGTTACCCTGTTTGTCTCCTGTTCACATATTGCACTTTGAGTTTTGGCACTGTGGGAGCAGAGGGCCTGACCCGTGGAGTGTGTTTGTGACAGATCTGGTTGGTAGCGGTGGGATCTAAAAGATTTGAGCATTAATAGTCCAGTGTGTCGGACTGATAAACTGTAACAGTTCACACACAAAATAAGGCAGTGATTTAAAAATAAAGAAATATATCATTGTGGTTACAGTCAAAAGTTCCCTACCTGTTTTATATATTTTTTCAGTGCAAGCTAGTATAGCCGTGGGTTAGGGAAGAAGATGACTTCCACCTACAGCAAGTACACTGCAGACTACCTGAGGTAGTTGTGCCAGGAGAGAGGAGTCCATTGCGAGAGGCGAAACAAGCAGCACCTCATGGAAGCTCTTGTGGCAGCCGATGCCCAAGACCTTGAGTCACAGTCGGTGACTGAAAGGGACCAGACCTTGGGCATAGAGGGGCCAGGGTCCATTGCAGTGTCCAGACCAAGGGAGGAGGACAGTGGGACCAATGTGAACCAGGGGCCACAGCTGCAGGGAAGGACCACCATTTTGGAGTCAGAAGGGATCAGGCTGCAGAGTTGTGGAGAATGGAGCTGGAATTTAAGCAAAAAAAGTTCAAAGCCCGGCAACAGAGGGAGCTTGAACAGAGAAAGCTGGAGCTGGAGAGAGAGGAGAAGTGACAGCAGTGAAAGGCTGAGTGAGAGGCAAGAAAGCGTCAGAGGAAATCTGAACTGGAGAGGCTAGCACTCCAAAGACCAGTGCCAGAGCAGGTAAGTGGCATGGGTGAACCTGGGACTCCAGGACTGGGTTACAAATTAAATTCTAAACTGACAGCTGAATTTAAAGAGGGGGAGACTATGAAAGCATTTTTAAACTCATTTGAAAAGGTATGCATTCAGGCAAAAAATTCCAAGAGAGTCCTAGAGCTTCCACCTATTCCCGCTGCTTACTGGGAAAGCTCGTGATGCACTGGGTCAAATGGACAATCTGGACAGTAATGACTATGGCAAACTTAAAGCTGCATTGTTAAAAAAGTATGACTTGACAGCAGACGCATACAGAGTTAAGTTCCGTAAGCTCAGGAGAAGCCCTGATACGAGCTATGAGAAGCTACGTACCAAACGTCGGTATGAAGGGATACAAGCAGACTCTGTAGAGAAAACTGAAAATGTTGTACTTTTGGAACAGTTCATTTGGGCTTGCCCAGCAAAGCTGAAAACATGGCTAGAGGACCGAGATCCAAAAACATTGCAGGAGGCTGCTGAGCTCTCGGACCGCTATGCCAGGAGCAGACCTGCTCTGAGAGGGAGTGGGGCGGTCATAGCAGCACAGAAAGGGAAAAGCGTGCCTTCAGAGTAGCTAAAACCCTCACTGCCTCCACCAAACGTGGGCAGCCCCAGGTTACAAAGAAAATATTTGCTTGATAAAAGAAATGATTGTTGGTTTTGCAAACAACCTGGACATCTTGCAAGACAGTGTCCTAAAAAGGCAGAGTGTGCAAAAAGTGGTGTTGGGAAAAAAAGTGTTTTTTTGTGTATCCCTGAAAGCATGCCAGTAAACATGAGGGAGCACATACACCCAGTTACTGTGAATGGGGTGCAAACCCATGGGTTAAGGACATGGGGGTGTCCCTTACTTTGGTAAAAGTGGATTTGATTGAGCCTGAACCGCTTATACCCAATCAATCTGTTACAGTATGGGGATTCACTGGGGAGGAGAAAACACTGCCACTTGCTAGTGTTCTCCTAGACTGGGGTGAGACAGGAGAGACTGTGCACAAGGTCGCAGTGGCAGAAAATCTTGCCCTGAATGTGATTATAGGGAACAGTCTCCAAAAGGGGATGGTGTGTGCAGTTACCCGCAGTCAGGCAGTAAAGGCAAATTGTAGTTCCCTGGACCCCATAGATGCCCCTGTGGAAAACACTGGGAGATGGTTCCCCAGCCTGTGTCTCCTGATATGGAGAATAGCGAAAGGGGGGTAGAAATTCCCCAGGTAGCAGTTAACAGACCAGCTACAGAAAGTTACTCTGAGGAGGTAGGAGTAAGAATTGTCAGAGAGCTAGGGACCCGAGTTTAGAAACTGGAGGGGACCTGTCCCGTGCCTTGGGAATGTGTAAAGATTTTGTAGCTGCTCAGAAAAATGACCCTAGTTTAGAGAGGCTGAGGGCTTGGGCAGTCTGACGGAGCACTGGGAGGTGTCGGGAAATACAGAGTTACTGGGACAATGGACTGCTATATATGCATAATGTAAGGATGGGGGGGTGATGGGCAGGCAGCTTGTCGTTCCCCAGGTGTGTATGAGCAGTTGCTCAAGATTGCTCATGATATTCCCATGTCTAGACATCTGGGAATCGCACACACTATGCAGTGATTGGCTCAAAATTTCTATTGGCCCAACTTCACCCAGCAGGTGAATGAGTATTGCAGGTCTTGTCACCAGTGCTAAGAAATAGGAAGGACGGGTAGGAAAACCCAAGCCACCCTAATTCCCTTACCATAGTGAAAGAGCCATTCCAGAGGGTAGGAATGGATACTGTGGGGCCTTTGAATACCCCCAGCTCCTCCGGGAAGAGGTTTAACCTAAGAGTGGTGGATTATGTCACCCAGTACCCAGAGGCAGTCAACCTGTCCTCACTGAGGACAGACCAAGTGTCAGATGCCTTGCTAGGGATTTTCTCCCGTGTCGGGTTCCTGTAGGAGGTTATCACCGATCGAGGGGGTTTCTTCATGTTGGAACTAATGAAATGCTTGTGGGAGAGGTGAGGGGTGGTACAGAGATGCATGACACCTTATCACCTGCAAGCCAATGGGCTTGTGGAAAGATTTAATGGTACCCTTAAATCGATGCTCCAAGCATTTGCTGAACAGCATAGGAGGGATTGGGAGAAATACCTTCCCTACCTGCTGTTCACATACAGGGTGGTGCTCCAAGAGTCGACAGGGTTTTCCCCCTTCGAGCTCTTATATGGACGCATGGTGCGTTGGCCCCTAGACTTGATCTGGGAGGACTGGGAATGCAAGCATGCCACCCAGGGAACTCCAATAGTGGAATATGTCCTAAGTTTAGGGAAAAACTGAAGGAGCTTATGGGAACCGCTCAGAGCCACCTGGCAGCTGCCCAGCAAAAGCAAAAGATATGGTACAACCACAGAACCAGAGCACACTCGTACAATGTGAGACAGAAGGTCATGGTCCTAATCCCAGTCCAGAAAGATAAGCTGCAGGCTGAGTGGGCAGGACCATACTAAGTAGTCAGACACGTGAATGACATAAACTACATTATATAACTGCCTGACAGGAGACATACCCAAAGAATGTACCATGTCAAGATGATGAAGCCATATGCAAATAGGGCTGACATGGTCTTTGCAGTGTGTAGTCCTGCGGAGGGGACAGAGGAAGAAGAACCCCTTCTGGACTTGCTGGAAGAAAGCAAGCAAGAGTCCTCTGTGGAGGCAGTTAACATGTCGCCCCAGTTGACCCTGGACCAGATCCAGGAAGTAAGGGAGATTTTAGCAGACTTTGCCCCATTGTTTAGTCCCAAGCCTGGACTAACCCCCTTAGCAACGCACAAAGTAGAGACGGGGACGCAAGCGCCCATATGGCGGACAGCATATTGGGTGTCAGAGGCTGTACAAAAGGATATTGGGAGGGAGGTGGAGGAAATGCTGGATTTAGGGGTAATCTAGAAATCCCACAGCCCCTGGGCTTCACTTGTAGTCCTTGTTCCCAAGCCAGCTGGCTCTACTCGTTTTTTGTCTGAACTATCATGTGCTCAACATAGTCACGAAGTCAGACGCCCACCCAATGTCACGGACGGCCAAACTGCTGGACAAGTTAGGAGGGGCGACATACTTTACCACTAGTGACCTGATGAAAAGGTATTGGCAGGTGGAGTTAACTGCCAGAGCTAGGGAGAGGTCGGCCTTCATCACTCCGATAGGGTTATTTGAGTTTAAATGAATGCCTTTCGGAATAAAGAACGCCCCTGCCAACTTCCAAAGGTTAGTAAACCAGGTGTTAAATGGTACTGAAGAGTACGCCGTGGCGTATCTGGATGATATTGCCATCTTCAGTGCCAGCTGGAAGGAACACCTGTCCCACCTTACGGAAGTGCTGGGCAGGATACAGAGGGCCGAGCTCACTGCAAAACCTGAAAAGTACCAGGTGGCCATGGCTGAGGTGGCATACATCTGGCATGTAGTAGGCCGGGGACAGCTCTGTCCTAATCAAGCAAAAATTGAGTCAATCAAGCCATGGCACAGACCTGAAACACAGAAGCAGGTTTGGAGTTTTCTAGGGACCACAGGGTACTACAGAAAATTTGTACCAAACTACAGTGCCCTGGCATCTCCCCATCTGACCTGTTAAAGAAAAGAATGCCTAAAATGGTTAACTGGGAACCAGCCTGTGAACAAGCCTTTACCCGGCTAAAGAAGGCACTGTGCAGTACTCCTATATTAGCCAGTCCAGACTACAGTAAACCCTTTGTACTGTAGTCCAGACAGATGCCTCAGATGTGGGTATTGGGGCAGTACTTTGCCAAACTTGTAACCAAGGGAAAGATCACCCAATAGTGTACCTTAGTAAAAAGTTACTTCCCAGGGAGCAGACTTATTCTACAGTGGAGAAAGAATGCCTTGCAATGGTGTGGGCACTAAAGAAGTCAGAGCCATACCTATAAGGGCAGCATTTTGAGGTACAAACAGATCATAACCCCCTGGTTTGGCTGGCACAAATGGGTAAAACAACCAGTAGGCTTTTAAAATGGAGCCTTGCCTTGCAGGGTTATGACATGACTGTCACTCACAGCACAGGGGCAGCAAATGCAAACACAGATGGGCTATTGCATCCGTTAGAGCAGTGAAATGAATTTGGGAAACTCAATCCATGCCTAGGAATAGATTCCCCCAAATTCAGTTTAGAGGGAGGACTGTGACACTTCGCCAATCTGCTTGTCACTGTGTGTATTATATTTGTGATATAAATATAAGTTTCTTTGAATTTCTGCTTGGAAAATATGGCAGTCAGCAGAAGAGCATCATGGAACCTGGGATTTTAATAGTGTGGTAAGGAGAGATTACACTCTCCATGACAAAGTGGAAAATCTAATTGAGAGCTTCCTTCAGATATCAGGTTGTAACAGATTGTAAAACACCCATTTACTGTAAATCCAGGAAAACTGGCCATAAAACAGGCTGCATTTTATGACCTACTAAGAGGAAATCAACTTCTGATACATACCTGTCAGATTTCTCACCGATAAGAGAAATGCTCAGGAATGTCCTCTGAAGATCAAAGGAGTAATTCTGATCTGCCATAAAGCAGGCTCACTAATTAAACAAACAAAAAAATATATATATTTTTTGTGGGATAGTACAGTTGTGTAAGAACTTACTGTAACAGTAGATCTTTGAGAATATCTCTTGCAGCAGGTCATATACTGTACCTGGGAATTCATCCGCAGTCGTCATTTCTTCCAGATGACTTCTCAGCAGCCGATCATGGGACCTCCCCTAACTCTACCATGTGATGTCTGGCTGGCAGGTATAACAGGGGGGAGGTCCCAGCTACTCTTCGGTTCTTTTCCATCCCGGCAATTGAATGTGAAATCATTTATAAGGCCTCCAATGAGAACCGAGGAGAGAAATCACAGTAGCAGCTCGTGGAGTCACAAAAGACAAGAGCAAGGAACCCTTCTGAAGTAACAGCAAGGGGGAAGGAGGGAGGGGCTGAATGACCTGCTGCAAGAGATACTCTCGAAGATCTACTGTTACAGTGAGTTCTTACGCAACTGTACTATCTTCTTCTTCAAGGCAATCTCTTGCAGCAGGTCATACACATGGGAAGATTCCCAAGCAGTAATTACATGCAGCGGGAGGAGGAAGCAAAGCATGAAGGCCAAGGACAGTAGGCCGAGTAGGACAGCCTGTCCAAAATTGGATCGCTTCTTAGAAGCGAAGTCTGGTACTGGAATGCCTGGTGAAGGCATGTACAGTAAACCACGTTGCAGCTTTATAGCCATCCAAGGCAGAAACACCCTGGAAATATACTGTAGAGGCAACCATGCCTCTGACAGAATGTGTTGAATGTAGCAGAGTGTGTATGCAATTGTGAAGTGCAGAGAATGGAAATGACAGATGTTCTAAGCACTGAGAGGAGGAAGCATGGCTTCCCCTGGATTCTGATGCTCCACAAAGTACAGTGGTTAGAGAATGGTCTGATTTAAAGTAAAGTTAGAAACTACATTTGGGAAGAACACCAGGTTAGTGTGTAAAGACACCCGGTTGTTTAAGGTGACATACTAGTGTAACTCCGAAACATGTCTGTCAGACGTAATGGTAACTAAAAACATAGTTTTCCATGAAAGATAACGAAGGTTCCTGGTGTCAGCGTGCTCAAATGGACCCTTAGTCCACTTGTGAAGCATGATATTCAAAGCCCAGATAGGGACCGGGTTCCTGATAGGGGGATGGAGGAGCAGAATACCTCTCAAAAAGGTGTGAAGTACTTTGTCCACAGGCAAATGTATTGTCAGTGTCAGTGGCTCAGCAGGTAGCACACTCGCCTCTGAGGCCGGGAGATCAGAGGGCTGTGGGTTCAGTTCCCACATCTAGCACTTGGGTTAATATCCCAGTACTGACACTGTAGTGCAGCATGAGAGGGGTGCTGCACTTCTGAGGGGCCGTCTTTCAGATGAGACGTTAAACTGAGGTCCCATCTGCCTGGATTGGTGGTAGTTCAGGTGGATGTAAAAGATTCCATGGCACTTATCGAAAAGAGTAGGGGGAATTTCCCCGTTGTCCCGGCCAAATTTCCCTCATTCACTAAAAATACCACCAACAGTTTAATCTGGTTCAAGGTCAGTTGGCATTCATCTGTATCCCCCTCCCCCGGGGTCGTGCCTGAAAATAGGCAGGATTTGCCTAGTGCACTTACTTGGTCAACAAAAACTAAAATAAAAAAAAATGAAATGCGGCAAGGGCTGAAAGGTGGACTTTTACAGTAGGAATATAGCAGGCCACCCTCCGAGAAGGAGAGAACACAGGCTAAGATGCATTGCGGGGAACACCCATAAGGATCCATCCCCACAGAAAACGCCCAAATAGAGAAGCGTTTCCACTTCTGAGAATAGGAAGACCTAGTCAAAGGCTTCTGAGCTGCCCAGAAAACCATCGCCAGCTGTGGGGATGTCCTCAGGAGCTTGGCATGCAGGTGGGGGAGTGCAGGCCCAGCTGTAACAGTGAGCCTTGTGCCTGGGACAGAAAGACTCAGCAAATTGGCAGGGGTATAGGCACAGGTTCCCAGAGCTGTAAAAGGCAAGGGAACCAAAACTGTCCTGGCCAGAATGGCACAATGAGAATCACTGATGTCCTGTACTAGACCAGTTTCACCGAGTACTTTCTGAATGAGTGGAAAGGGTGGGAAGGCATCAAGAAAACTTCGTGTTCAGAAAAGAGATGATGTGTCCCATCACACAGTTCCAGGACCTCGCTTGAGAGAGCAGTAAAGCAGCAGTTTTGCATATTATGGAGTGGCAAATAGGTCCAACTCCGGTTGGCCCCTTTAAGTGGAAGACGTCATTCAGAACATCTAGTAAGACTCCCCACTCGTAGGCCTGGACAGAGGAACTGCTCAGGGCATCCACCAGGGTGTTGGACACTCCTGGGATGTGTACTGCAAGAAGATATATATTCCTCTGGATCACCCAATATCACACCCTCATCGATTCTCTGCAGATAGGGTAGGAATGGGTGCCACCCTGTTAGTTTATGTAGTGAACAACTGCAGACATGTCTGATTGCACTTGCAGGCAACCTGGAGGGAAGTGAGCCTCGAATGCCTGTAAGGTGATGAGTACCGCCCACAGTGCCAAGACACTGAGGTGGAGGTGGGCCTCCACCAATGTCCAAGATCCTTGTGATAGGATGTGCAGGAGGTGATCACCCCACCCTGTCAAGGAAGCGTCGGTCACCAGAATGAGACTTGGGATAGGCGATCGAAATGACATGCTTCGCATGAGATAGTCCCGTGACTTCCACCATTGCAGGCCTCGAAAAGCCGGAGAAGACAGCAGGACTGGGGCATCAAAATTGTCCTGCTTTTATTCCCATTGGACTCTGAGGGACCCCTGAATGACCCTAATATACAACCTGGCATTGGGGACAATCAGGACCGTAGCTGCCAAATGTCCGAGGAGGTGGAGCTAGTGCCTTGCGAGATCAAGCTGCTGTATTCCAAACTTGCGCACTAAAGCAAGCAGGGTGTCCACACGAGCCATGGGCAGAAATGCCTGTCTCATGTTGGAATGCAGCACGGCTCCTTCATACTGGAGGTATAGAGAAAGGTCCACTTTAGACTTCAGATAGCAATCCCTACTTGGGTGAACAACTGTAGGGTACGTAAAAGCATGTGAGACAACTGGTGTCTGGAGGACGCCTTCACAAGCCAGTCGTCCAGGTAGGGAAAGACATAGAGGCCCGCTGCTACCATCACAAGTCATTTTGTAAAGACTCTCGGGGCTGAGGAAAGAGCAAAAGGGAGGGCCCTGAACTGGTAAGGACACCCTTGGAACAGGAAATGGAGAAACCTTCTGTGAGCCTGGCACATCATGATATGGAGGTATGCATCCTTCATAACCAGAGAGCAGAGCCAGTTGCCTTTGTTCAGCAAATGAAGAAGTGTCGGAAGGGACACCATGCAAAACGTTTGGTAAATGATGGAGAGGTTGAGATATCTCAAATCCAAAATGGGGCGTAACCCCCCCTCCATTTGGGACTGGGAAAAAGTGGGAGTAAAATCCGGCACCTTTCCGAGGAAGGGGAACTGGTCGATAGCCTGTTCTGACAGCTAGGCATTGGTTTTGGTCTGTAGAACATGTGCCAGGTCTGGAGGGTAGTGAGAGACCCTGGGTGGTAAAGGAAGAGGTATCCCCGTGAACTACAGTGTGTGTCCTGCCACAATTAGTAGCAGGAGCCACCAATCGGAGCAGATTGTTTGCCACCCTGGAAGGTGCAGAGAAACTTCGCACCAGACGGCCGTGGGTAGGGTCTTCAGAACCACGACTGGAGGAAGGCCTTCAGGCTGGCCCTGCTGGGGGGCAGCAGGGATGTAACGTGGTGTCTAAGTATGTTCAGGACCTGGCAACTGCAACTGAGATTCCCTCTCATTGGCAGGTTGCCTTTGAGCAGAGGGATGGCCCCTGTAGGGGTGGCCCCCCAAGGTGCCCCTGAAGGCCGTTTTGGCCTTTGGACAAAGAAGTCTTGCACTGATTTAAGGGTACGACCGGAGTCCTGTAGATCAGTCAAGATGTCTGGGGTTAGTGGACCGAGCAGCTGAACTCATTGAAAGGGAGCCTCTAGAATAGACTGCTGTACGTCCTGTGAAAAGTCTGACACCCTGAGCCAGGTGTGTTATCTGAGGAAGACCCCAGCCGAGGAGATACGAGCCACAGTACTGAACAGTATCATAAGTGGTCCTCAGCAGGCGGCAGTGTACAGCTGCAGCAGTACATTAATTTTATCGACAGAACAACCTGGATAGAACCCACTGGTAGGGGCAGGACCATTGCCTGGGAGTCCCCCAAGATATCCTCCTGATATGTCAGGAGGTGCCCTTTGTAATTAAGTTTACATACAGACAAGGTAGCCGAGGGAAAAAACCCTTTTCCCTTGACAGCCAATTTCTTGGATTACAAATCCGGGGGCTGAGCACTCCTGTGTGGAGGCCTAGAGGACCAGTCACGTTGCGGCACTGATCACCACCAAGTCTGATGGTTTTAGGTGGAGACATATAATAGGGGCGATTTACTGGAGCCCGATAAATCCTATCAGCCTTATGAAGAGTGGAGGGAATCATGAAAGGTTGCATCTAGGATAGCTTCTTCAAAGGCGTCCACTGGGGGGAGGGGACCTACCAGAGTGGGGCATTCTGACACACCCAGGTACTGAGCCAATTGCTTCCTTGAAGCAGCTTGTGCAGTGCTGTAGAAGCCAAACATTCTGTGGAGGTAGATCATAATGTCCAAAAATGTTGGGCCATCTGGCGGAGAACAAGGGAGTTGAAGGGCAGTTTCACCTTGAACAGTGGAAGTGGCAGAAGAGGACAGAGGGGATTCCACTTGGTCCATACCGTCCACGTTCTCCAGGTCAGCAAGATTCCAGTCCTACAGGAAAGGGTCCTCCATGTCCACAGAGGAAAAGCTGGCCATCCGCTAGGCCAAAGAAGGCCAAGAGGCAGCAGAGACCAGAACCCACCCCTCCCTAGGGGGACTCAGGGTCTGAGTCAGGTCAAGGATGGTCTGTACCAGAGCCTGGACATCGAACAAGGCCAGCTGTCCAGTGGGCCATGGCTGACTGGACAAAGTGTATTGGAACTACTGACTGAATAGAAGAAGGTAGTGGAACCAAATTTGTAATTGTCAATGGGGGGGTGTTACAGAGGACCTCAGGATCGGCTACGAGGGCACCAGCAGTAAGCCCTGTGAGGCAAGGCCAGTCATCAAAAATGGGATTGCTGATGGGCGTGAAGCCACTGGTGTGCCAGGAATCACTGTCGATGGCAGGATCATCAACGGGCCAAAAGGCAAGGTCGACAATGGTAGAATCATCGACGGTCTTGAAGAACTCATCGACAGACGATGGTTAGACAGCACTGAAGGGGGAGGCAGCCCTCTGAAGCTGTAATGTGATCCCCAAACTCACTGTCGATGGAGCAGCCATTGATGGAGGTAAAAGAGGAACCAGCAGTTGTCAGACGGAGGAGAAGATGACAGAACAGCGGTTACCATCTCAAGTACCCCTGAACGCACCGTCAATGGAGGCAAGAGCGGATCCAGCAGTTGTCGAAGGGGTAGAAGATGACATAACAGCTGCCCCCATAGCAGGTACTCCAGAACTTATCAACGGAGGAGCTGTCAATGCAGGCAAGAGAGGAGGCAGCAGTTGACGGTGTAGAAGATGTCATAGCAGTCCCCATCTCAGGTACTCCAGAACTCACTGTGGACGGAGGAGCCATCGAAAGTGGAAAGAGACGAGACCGCAGTCATCGATGGTGCAGAAGACGACATAACAGGGGCCACCTCTCAGATACTTACCTTGTGTGGTGTAATATATATATATATACACACACATGTATATATATATACACATATATATATGTATATATGCATACTATATATACGTAGTAAAAAAAAAAAAATTTTCTCAGAGCAGTGAGACCCAGATGGATCCATGGTGAACCACTTTCAGAGGCACAATCCTGGGTGCCTTGTACAGGGCAAAGGCCCTGAACAGAGTTTCTTTCTGGTCGATGATTGGTAAGCAGATCTCCGAAGGAGGACTTGTTGCATGCAGGTCACGGTTGAAAAGAACAGAGTAGTAGCTGGGACCTCCCCCTTTTATATCTGCCAGGCAGACATCACATGGTAGTGTTACGGAAGGTCCCAGGGTCACCTGCTGAGAAGTTATCAGGAGGAAATGACGCCTGTGGCTGAATTCCCATGTGTATGACCTGCTGCAAAAGATTGCCTCGAAGAAGATGCTTAGCAACATGCAGATGGCTGTGACTACCATTTGGTATACAGGAAATGTGAGTGACCTCACAGCCAGCAACACCACTGAGCTGTGACCTCACAAGCTGGGTGGGACCTTGTTGTCTATAGAAGGTCAAAGCTGAGAGAACATAGTGCTTTTTAACTCTGGACTCCTGACAGTACACACTCTCTAAAAGCACTTCTACCAAAGAGGTAATTCAACCGTCATTCGCTAAATAAAACTAGGTTAGGATTAGGTATGCAATAATAAGGCAGTTTTGCTAAACTGTCCATTAAATTTGTATGATTTGTACCTTCAATGTTATATGCTCTCTGTTTTATATTTCATAAACTTTGTTTTTCTTGAAATCTTGCGTGAGCCTTTTCCTCATTTTGAATGTGAATGATAGGATAGTGTTGATAATTCTGACAGAACTGTTAAGCGCTTACAGTGTGTTACCATATGTACCAAGGTAAGAAAAGTACCTAGGCTTCAATTGAGTCAAAAGGAGGATTATGAACCAGGTTGGGTGTCTGCTAAATAAGTATTGCACTGCATTTTCCCGCAGAGGGTGTGATACTTGAACCTGTTAACTGGGCATGCTAGCAAAAAAGGGTTCATATTGGACCCCAGGACTCAAGACGGGTAGTTGTTCGGACCCACAACAGACAGGAGGGTACCGTTTGTCTCCTGTTCACATATTGCACTTTGGGTTTTGGCACTGTTGATCAATCAATCAATCAAAATCTTTATTTATCCAGGCGGGCACCATTGAGCAAGGCTCATTTGCAAGGTAGACCTGGTCGTGAATACATTAAAGTACAGTACAGTACAGAAGCAGGTATACAAAAAGCAATAATATGCAAGAAAGAGAAAGTATATACAGTGTATACAGTACAGTACAAGGTTGAAATAAATAAATAATAAAAAGCATTATTTTACAATTGAAGAAGTCAGCAGATGTACAATCAACCATAGGCATATAGGGGTTATAAAAAGAGATCTTTTGAGTGAAGCAGCCGGCAACTACACATATAGGGGAAAGAGTCCATGTATGGGGTGGCAGGTTAGAAAGGTAAAGAAGAGGAGGAATATATTACCGACGACTGGGGGGAAACATTGGGCTAAATCCACAGAAAGGGACGATGGCTGTCGTGTACTTGTTTATCATGATAATGACAGAGGAGGGGTAGATAATTGGGACACTACTATGGATGGGGTGGGACCTTAGCCAGGCTGGAGCAGACAGGGAAGGGTGGGTGCAGCAGGAACAGTAAACAGGGAAAGAGTGAGGGCCAGGGGTAGAAACATGGTGAACGTCAGGATGGAAAGGGGGAGTTGCGGAATTAGTGGGCTAGCGGTGAGGAAAACATTTGCAAGGTGCTTTCATGTAACGACTGTAGAGTGCCTTGAAGATATTCAGGCTAACAGGGCAGCTCAGCTTCAAGTTCCTTTGTAAACCGTTCCACAATGTGGGTAAAGAGAAGCTTAGAGCAGCTTTGCCGAAACGCGTTTTGACCCTTGGAACTTGGAGGGCAATTAGGGAATAGCTCCTTAGAGCGTAGGTGCCTAACACACTACAGGGAATACAATCTGAGACATATGAGGGGAGCTTGTTGGTCACCGCTCTGAAGGCCCATAGAGCAGTGTTTCTATTCCTTCTATAGTGAAGAGAAGTCCAGTCTAACAGTGAGTATATGGAGCAGTGGTGTGTGGAAAGTGGAAGGCCAGTAATGAACCTGATAGCTCTGTGGTAGAGGGTGTCCAACTTAGCCAGTGCAGAGGCAGTGCAGTGGCTGTACAGCAGGTCCGCGTAATCTATTTAGGACAGAAAGGTAGCTTGAACCACTTGAATCTTGGCCTCCTTTGTGAGCAGGTGGTTAATTCTGTAGAATAGTCCTAATCTTTGCCTTAGTTTCTTCTGTAGTTCTTCGAGATGGTCGGCGAAGGATAGTTTATGATCGAGCCAAACTCCTAGATATTTGAATTTAGCTACATACTCTAATGTTTCTCCAAGAACAGTGGTAATCTGTGTGGGATAGCGCCCCCCCCCAAGCAGGAACTGCTGCATGCAAGGAGGGGCAGAAGAGCATGGATTTTGTCTTTTTCATATTGAGCAAAAGCTTTTTGTTTATGAGCTGTTATTGTTGAAGGTCAAATTCAGCTTGGAGGTCTTCACAGGCTGCTTCCGGCGTGGGACGACTCAAGTACAGTACAGTGTCGTCCGCGAATAAGTGGATGTTAGCTTTTTTGATGGGGTCATTGATGTTGTTAATGTAGACTGCAAAGAGGAGGGGACCAAGGATGGAGCCCTGGGGCACACCCCTCAGCATAGATTTTAATGGAGAAAGATCACCTTCGTTTTAACCTGCAGTTTCCGTTCTCCGAGGTAGTCTGAAAACCAGCACATAGATTTATGGTCCAGGCCTAAGGTGCTTAGGGAGGAAAGAAGCAGGCTGTGATCGACTGTGTTGAATGCCTTACTAAGATCCAAGAAAATGGCACAGACATGCTTCTTGTTTAGGAACCAATCATTGGTCACCTTAGCTAGGGCTGTTATGGTGCTGTGCTTTGCTCCGAATCCAAACTGAACAGGGTTTAATAGGCTTCTGGATTCTAAGTATACCCTTAGCTGGCTACACACAATTTTTTCAAGTAATTTAGTCAGGATGGGGAGGAGGGAGATTGGTCTGTAATTATTTAGATCTCAGGGGTCACCGGCTTTTAATAGAGGGGTGACATGGGCTATTTTCCACTGAGGGGGAAGACTACCCTGGGAGAGTGACATGTTGAATAGGTGGGTGATTGGCACTGCAAGCACATGGTAGGCACATTTCAGATAGTATGGCTCTATGAAGTTGGAGCCTGCTCCCTTCCTGGTGTCCAGTTGCAGCAGTAGGTATTCCACCTCTTTTAGAGAGACAGGCAGGAGGGAGAAGGCCTCCTCGGTAGAGGGGGACTCATGGGTTGGTGGGCCCTGAGCTGTGCGGAGGTCATTGGCAGGGGAAGTATCAAATGCTAGCCCTGCCATTGCAAAATGGTTATTGAGGGCTTCCAATATCTCCGATCGGTTAGAGATAATGCTGCTACCAGACTTAATTTTTGCTGGAATGGAATTACCAGGTTCGTGTCCAGACATGTCTTTTAATGTTTTCCAGAGCTTTGAAGGATTTCTTGAGGCAAAGGCTAGCTCCGAACGACAGCAGGTGGCCTTGGCTGCTCTGACCAACTTGGTGCACTTGTTACATGCTCTCTTAAAAAGACACCAATCCGAGTCGTTCTTGCTTCTTCTGGCTTTTTTCCATAAAGTAACCCTTTCTAACAGGGAAGTTTTGAGCTCAGGTGAGAACCAACAGCAGGTACTGCTCCTGACCCGCACCTTAACCAAGGGTGCATGCTTATTTAGAGCCTCACTTAAAATATCATAAAAAATAGTATATGCTCTGTTAACTGTTTTGGCTAGGACGAATTTCTGCCATCGAGGTGAATGTTTCAAGTCGTGGACGTATGCAAACAAATCGAAGTTGCGTTTGCACCTCTTGATAGAGAACTTTGCCACAAACTGTGGGTTGTGCATGGATCTAATGGTGGTGATTATACAATGATCGCTAATGTCTGAGAAAAATGTTCCGACATGAGCGAACAGATGTGGCTTGCTAACCAAAATTACATCTAAGAGGGAGCTGTTAAAGTTCTTTTTATTTGGGCGAGTAGGCACGCCAGTGAGTTGCACCAGCCCTAGAGTGTCACAAAAGGATTTCAAGGGAGCTGATGCACTTGATAGCCAATCATAGTTCAGGTCGCCAAGAATAATGGCTTCCAAGGAACTGAGCCCCAGTACGGAACTGAGGTGAGACAGGAGATGAGGCCCGGCAGAAGGGGGCCTGTAGCAGCCTATTAAACAGAGTGCACTGGAAGGAGAAAATTCGATCTTTAGGGTCAAGCACTCGAATTCTTTAGGGGAGGATGATGCGTCTATGCATGCTGCTGAGTATTTGTCCCTTACATAAATTGCCACCCCACCTCCTCTTGATTGCCTATCCAGTCGGAAGAGTAAATAATTTGGGATATTGATTTCATTCTCTGGGGTGGCTGGCCTAAGCCAGGTCTCAGTGATCACTAGGATGTCAGGTAGGGTGTGGCTCACCCAAGCCTGGATAAGGGTGAACTTTTTCAGCAAACTACAGGCATTAAGATGCATAAAAGACATTCCTTCGATACCTGCCAGGTCTGATGGAGAAGCAAGGGTGTCTAATGGTCCTGGGTTGACTTCGACATTGCCTGAGCACAATAGTAAAAGAAGCAGGATTCTTTTTAAGGCAGCGAACTATAATTTGTAAACACTATTTTGTAGGCGATAGGAGAGGCAGTGTTGATGGGTAGGCCTGTACCCACTCCTAGTGTTATACTGGCCTAGTGTTGCAGCCACTAGCGTCTTGGCAGGAATTTGCCATGAGTAGGAAGTCTCAAGTCTGGATGGGGGAGTAATCTGCAGAGGCAGCTCAGGAGATGTCCAACTCCCTGGCAGAGACAGCTGAGAAGCCCAATAGTCCACAATGGCTACCCGAAAGGAGCTGTTGGACGCAGAACAGTGAGAAGTGCAAGGGTCATTCCACTTTAGGGAGGGATGAGGGTTCTGAAGAATTGAGCTGAACGCTAGTAAAGCTAGTGACACACAGAGGAACCAGTTGTAACTTCCCATGGTAGATCTAAACGCCACAACAGCCAGCAGTAAAGGTCACTAGAAGCCTAGACCAATCAGCGATCAGGTGTCATAAGTTCAAAATCCTTTTGTTGGCTGAGAGGCAGTTTTGGTGCTGAATGTACCTGTGGAGCAACTCTTTGCAGCTGAACCAGTGAGGTGGTTCAAGGCTGCAATCCGGTGTGGCAAGATTGGTCTGTAGCTTTCGTTTCTGTTTCTGGCCCTGCTCCACCAGTACAGAAGGGGAATGGGGGCAGGCGTTCAAGTCTTGCAGCCTTAGTGGATGAGCATGGTTCAGCCTGAGAAACAGGCAGAAAAACCCCGGGGATAGTCCTCAGAAAGAGAGGTATCCCAGGCCCACTAGAGTAGAAGAGGAAGTAGAAAATATAATGTGTTTCCTCTGTAACAGAAACGACAGATGTTGTAGCCCTCTAGTGGCTATGTAGTATAATTTTCAAATGAGAAAGTAGACACTTTGGGGGTGGGGTGGGGAATTAGACACTTGAATTTTGCTTAGTTCCAGCTAAATCTATATGTGAAAAGCGCCAGGTGGCAGAAGCAGGGGAAAAAAGTCCTGGCCAATTGCAGCGCGTTTGCTGGAAGCACCCGTGTTCAGATTGGCTGCGCTGTCGCCATACCTTCCAAGGAGCTGCAGGCAGGCGTCCTGGTCTCGGTCGGTGGCTGGCTGGGTGCTGACCGACTGACCGTGGGGGAGCTGAAGCAGCCCTGATCAAGGGCAGGCAGCTGGAGAGAAGAAAAATAGCAGGAAGGCAGGACAGGTTCAGATTGAGCAATTTAGCAAGACAAAGGAGAGTGAGACTTTTAGGTGCCAAGGCAGAGTGCTTGGAGGGGGAATGCAGCAGCAAGGAAATAACAGAACAGTTGTAAGCACTTGAAAAACAATGGTA